>JARYHS010009186.1:212342943-213028572 GCA_031002005.1 Vandiemenella viatica | reverse complement strand
GGGAGTAGCTGGTGAAATTCAATATGCCTGACTTCATTTGACAGCTAACGTTTCATCGCTGAATTTACATGCGGTCAGAAACATTTTTACCTTTTGCACAATGACGATGCTAGAACGTAAAGTATAACACGAAGAGTATCATCTGAAACAGATATCAACTTATTTAAAGGTTTGAAAGTTTTTGTGTTATTTCAACACAGAATAAATGTATAGAGCAATATATAGTCAGACGGAAAATTTTCCCAACCATATTCATATGTTTAAACATCAGCCATTTAGTACTAGTAAAAAGTAATTCCAAAGTCGTAACAGATCAATCTTGAAAAGTTTCTGAATCGATACACGAATGTGAGATTGGCAATAGTCCCTTCTATAAAGAGATCTATGTGTAGAAAACCAGACAGAACAATTATCATGTAGGTTCATGGATGTTATTTTACTCCTTCACCCAACTTTCTTTTTCTCCTAAAAAAAAAAAAAAAAAAAAAAAAAAAAAAAAAAAAAAAAAAAAAAAAAGTTTTTAATCTGCCTTCTTGTACAAGTTGAAATACATTGCGTTTTTTGGTAGAGGCTCAGTTTTGAATAACTGCCTACGTATGTCCGCTACAACGTATTGGAATGTAATTATATTGATGTACTGTATTATGAGTTGCGTATGTCACAGGAAAAAATGAAACAACGAACGTTTCACGTCGTTCGGATATATATGGGCACAGTAGTATGAAAAAATGAATTTTCATTCATCTTAATGAAACACGGAATGATACTATCTACGAAAGAGCTTGCATTAGTCCTGATACATACCAACAGTGTGTTTTAATTTACATCAGCCATTCCTGTAATATTGTGTGAATATAGTAATGCAAAGTGACCGTACCTTCACGTAGTCAACCTTTCAGTTACAGTCTGTACATCAGTGCATTTAATAGCCGTAGGAATTAAAGTAACAGGCCCTTTGTTTAATAGAAATTATAGATAATGTTATCCGCAAACACAGTGCAAATACCGAGACACGGAGAGCCTATCTCAAATTATTGACCATTTTCACAAAAATGTTCTCCACCAAAATTTATTTGAAGAGAGTGACCTGTTTAAAGTAACGGTGATTCCAAGCATTATTTTCCCAGATCCAGCAGAATTTCTGTGGTTTAACGAAACATGAAAATAACACGATGAACGACAAATGTCTGTTTTTATTTTTTTCTAAGCGGAAAAGCTGTGAAGTTAAGGAATTTTATAATTAAGATAAGAAATTCTTTTGTTCTTTGAAATCTGTAATTACCACAGATGTATGTAGGGAAATTAGAGTCGCTCTTAAAATTTTAATTATTTCGTTCATAATGAACCTCATAGAATTTCTGGTATTGCGAAATGTGGTCGATATGAATCGTGGCATAGAACTGTGTAATTCGTAAAAGATTTTATCAATGGCGGAAAGCGTTTTGAGGACCGAAGAGCGAGTATTTTGACGTTTGTTTTAAATTTTGTACTCTAAAGTGGCGACGTTTACTTACTTCTGCCAAACAGCAGAGTAAGAAACTAAAGACAAGCACCTATTACGCATAAATAGGAGTCTAATAAAAAACCATAAACTTCTTATCAACGTTAAGGTATCAAATGCTGTACCTTTCTAGACATGACTTCAAAAACATTGTTTTGGGACACATCTGAAAGTATATCCATAGTGAGACCTTATTTTAATCCTTAAGTCATGCACATGTTGAATAAAATTTAAAAATACAAGTAAAAGTGGATTTATTAAAAATAAGATGATTAGTAAGTAACGTTGAAGCAACAATTGATGTAACGTAAAGAGGCTAAAATAAAGAGGCATAAAATTTGTTTTAGGATTCGTAACAGCTTTCTAACACCATACAATATGCAATGCGAGATTTGCTGAATTAACCAGCATCAACTTCACGTAACTCTGTTACCTTATACAGAAAAGGAAAAAACCGATGGCTATTTAACGCAACGTAACAACATGCAGTGTGAGGAAGTACATATTGGATTCATATTTGAACAGGTTTTACACTAAAAAGTAACAATCAATTTATTTTGCTGTTTTACCTACCACTGTCAGCCCATATATATTACTGAAGCATTCAGATGAATGTGTAAACAAATGTAATGGCAGCAACATCCGTCATACTAGTATACTCTTATCACACGTATACAGCCAAAGGTTATTACGGAAGTTAAGACTTTTCGCAACCAAAGTTACGCCATGTCAATTAAGTAGAAAGTATACCAGTACTGCCAACCCCCGCAGCAGGTGTCACGTGATTGGCCTGCCACCTGTCGTAGGAACGGCGGTGCGATCTACCGCAATCAGCGATCAATTAGCACCTCATCATTAATTGGCCGCCTCTTCCCCTCACCTAAGCTGACAAGCATAATTGCGGTGCCTGAGTGCTGGCAGTGGAGTTAGAGTGGGGGTCAGCTGGAGTTCACATACACACACATACTCATACACCATAGCCACCCTCGCGTCAGTAGAAGCTTATGATGAGCAATACAAAAGTTTTTACTAAATTGATCTTTGACTTTCCGCGTCCCTTTACATGCAGCGATTAATTACAACCGAGATACTACTCCTTACGAAAAATTATTCTTTCCCCGCACTGCTAAAGCATGCTGGAAATTATAGATGAATGAAACCTCCCTGAAAACTGAATTTTCTCGTACTCGCGATTTTACTGTTTGCTCACCATAAAGTATATAATAGGTTCCGATCCTTTTACTGTCTACTGCCACCTTTTCGGGGAAAAACACCACACCCCCCCCTTATTGTAATAAATAATGTAACCCTTATTGAACATTAAAAAAAAAAAAAAAAAGAAAAACAGATATTCTATGGCGCTCTTATTAGATGAAGTGTACTGTACATGAGTTGAATAACAAGGACAGAAAAAATTATAGTATTTGTTAGAAATATTCTTGTATTGTTCATGGTTTGATTGTCAAACAAATAGCACGAAAAAGTAATATTATTTGTTAGAAGGCTGAGCCCGGTCTAATGAAACTAATTTTTCACATTTGGTGCCTCATTTGTCATCCATCAGCAATTTTCAATTGTCGCGATCCACTATTGACAGTCTGTTTATTTTCTTAGCTAGTAAATTGCTTACTCCGTGGCTCGAATTCCACGTTAAACTGTACCCAAAGTAAAAGAATTGGCCATCCTGCCTCTGACACGATGGCTTAGTACGCCTCCTTCGGGTTGTGGACTACGTTAGTTAGTTTTAGTTTAAATTGCTGACTACGGTAAATCCTTTTTAGCTTCAAAAGAAAATGGGAACGGAATTACTAACTAATATAAGAACGAAGTTTCTCACGGGGTTGAGAATTTGTTAAATGCTCTCGGCTGTAACGAGCCGCGCTGTCGCCACGTTACAAGGTGCATTTTTTATTATATATGTAATAATATAAGAGTAATTTACATAAATCTTGGGCGACCACGTGAATTGATTTTTGTTGTAATTTTATAAAGTACGCAAGATTCCAAGTGAGGACTGTAATGAAATGGTGAACTTATACAGTGTATCGTAGCAAAGCGAATATTAAAGAGTTATTGAGCTATGTAGGCTTGAAGCTAATCTTGGTCTTTCCGAGCCATGGCGACAGCACGTCGCGGATTTGGGATTTGCCAGACCACACACACTGCTCCCTGGGGATGGGTCACTCACCGAGCGGGAAAAGCCTGCCGTCCGAAACCCGAATGTTCTCTCTCCCCGGCGAACTTAGCCGAATATGTCCGACCTCTGTTGGATTCTTTGGCCAAATCACATATCGAGGATATCACGTGACATTAGGTGCCGACCTGAAGGTCCAATCAAAATGAGCGTATAACTCAAAATCCTGGGAATTTTTGTTGTATGTGAGCTTCGAGACTACAAATGGGCGGAGCAAGAAGTTTCCTCGTGGACCGAAGAGCGAGGAGCTGACATTCTAACTTCGATCGCACCAGTCTGAGGTTGACTTGGAAAGTTGACTTCTTTCGCTATCTGCAGCTTGCCTTGCTGGAGCAAGGTTATCACCGCAACACAGCCGGTAATGCGATGATGCGCATTGCCAGACCAGAGATGCCTATAGCCGACTTGTGAGATAATCTCACATATCGTGGGTCCGCTACACTCATCACAGACATCAGACGCAGAACTACAATGGTAATTGATTACGACCAAGCCATGTGATTGTGCATTCCGTGAAACAGAACCCGTAAGCGACTTTGAGAGGATAGGTCCATGTTCTCACTTTGTAATTGTAAAAACCCCTGAGCTAGCGGCATAATTTGCCAGAACTAGTTATTTTCGAATGATATATTGTTCATTCTGGCGCCCATGATTTTCTCATAAGTATTATGATGCCTTTGTCTGAGGTAGTCATAACTTGTATTTTTATTGTTCCAGTTGTCATTATTTCTTGCATTTTGATTCTGAGATATTTAAAAGTAAATATACAATTGTTTGCTTGCTCATGACGGCTAATTGTAACTCTGAGCGTTGCTTTTATGATTTTGCCAATTTGTGTTAATGTTAACGGTAAATTCGCTCAGACTTGTAATCGCCAGTGATAAGAAAATAAATGTCATATTGTGACAATTTTTCCTAAATTCCAACTAACGTCGAGATTCTTGCTAAATTAATAAATTTCCACTCCTTCATATAAATTAAAATTAGAAATCCACAATTATTCATCGTAAAGGTATGAGAAATAATTGTAATGTGGTTTGCCCACCAAGGCACCCACCACATAATGTCGCCCAACGCTGGTGCCAGATGAGACATTACTTCTTAATGTCTGCGAACTTGGTGGCACTAATTCAAATTAATACAATTTGGAGCCCAAATTCAGAAAGTTTTATGGAATGTTGCACATGGTTTTTGGCTGTTTTATCATTCTTGTAGTCAATAGATATTCATACAAGATTTTATTTTGATGTTTCACTTATATTTTAATGCATAAATTTATGTTGTTTCAATACATAAAATTTATTTTGTTTCAACGCTTTAAAAGGAAGTTCATTTGTGTATTTCAATTGAGATGCAATACACTTTGTATTGTAACAATTTTGTGATCAGTTTAAAAATTTTAAATGAGTAACGTCAGTGTTGATTTCTTAATGCATGGTAGCTTCTAAGAAAATTAAAGACACGCATGTTTTGCCCATGTGTTTGAAAGTAAGTCTGCTTTCATGGTGTTGTGTTGCATGATTCATCGTTGCTTTTCTCTTGTATTTTGGAGGGGTATATGTATTTGTGTGTATTGAAATTCGCGGTATTTTTGTTGTTGTGAGTCTAGATTTCGTCATTGCACAATTGCGGTGTAAATTCATTCGTTGTGTGTTCTTATGAAGCTGCGATCCCGTACAATAAAAGGTTTCGATATGGATGATCAGTCTGATAAGCAAAAATCTCTCGAAATCATGAACGATTAGATTCAGTTAGCGGAACAACGCGAAATATCGGATGCACGGGAGGGGAACGTAATTTCTGAAGTTCCGACCCACTCATATAGTTCGCAGTCTACTTTGTCACCACAGGAAGAAAATATGGAAAATTTTTCGTTTCCTGTAGGTGAGATGACACAGAATACGCCCGCACATTCAGAACAGACGCAACAAATGACACAAATTCCTGTAGAAGCACCACCCCTCTCATCACAGCAAATGTTCAACATGTTGTTGACTGCAATATTGCAATCGAGGCAACAACTAAAGCAGGATTTAAGCCAACAATTAAGCCTGCAATTTAATTCAATAAAAGAGGACAATAAGAGATATTGGGATTCGCTTAAGCAGAGTTTTGATGTACGGTTTGATTCGCAAGCTGCGATTTCAACAAATTTGGACGGGAAATTATCCACCTTCCATTCGGAGTCACAAAAACACACAGAGGTACCAACTGCTGCGATTACCGATGAATGGATCGAAATTGCACAAGTAGAACAAACCCAAAATAAATACCAACAGCTGGTAAACTCTGAGGAGTGCGAGCATTCCACCATTACGTCTGTCGATTGTATGGTCGAAGCAGTTCCGGAAATACAAATTTTCAATCGGACACTGCTCGAAGACGTGACAGTGACGCGGCAGATTACTGAGCATAGTGTCAGCAAAAGCGTTGATACAGTGCAAAAGTCTCTGCAGATCGCAGTTGTGAGTACGGAATGCGTCTGGTCAGACGCGCAGTTCCGGAAAACTTGTGTAAAGCGTTTCGGTTTGAGTATCCATGGAACAGAAAGGCATGATAGCATATACACCGCCATGATCGAAAAACAACGGGAAATTTTTCTGTGCCCGTTCAGGTCAAAAGACAAGTATTTTGCTGCAGAAACTAAATTCTGGCAGGACAATGAAATCAGCTGGAAGGGAAGACAGACGAGAATGTTGTGTAACCCAGGTACCTGGTTGTCAGCTGAGCCCATTAGCAAGGCTAAGGGATCTGCTAACACAATGCGTCTTCCGAGAATTTTGTCAGGGAGCGCAGATGTTGGACTTAGGGTCATCACTGAGTGCCAAACGTTCACGTCTGGCATCAGCGTGTTATCGCATTCAATAAATATGCGATGAGCATGTATTCCGAAAGGAATTATGTGATAAAAAGAATCCATGGACGTCTCAAATTCGTCTTGTAGGCATTGTTCAACAAGTTGTGTAGCATGCCAAATACGATGACGAAAAGGCTGACTATGAATTGACCGATTTGAATCATAAAAAAAAGGGAAATTAAATGTACAGTACACATTCTTTTAGGTTAGACGCCTTACCGAAATTAATCATGCTTGAAAAACGCCGATGCCGGTTTCGCTAGTCTAAACCGTCTGTTTTGCTGGAAAGATTAGATAAACGGAAAATTAAAATTCCAGTTACCAGAATTTGCACTTACAGTTAAAGCTACTTAGGATGTTTCCATAGTCGGAATTTGTAATGCTTATTTCGCTATTCCGAACTTTATATTTTGTCCACGTGAAATATTAATAGTCACTTTTGTCTTTCACGCTGTTAATTGGACTTGATTTGATAAAAATCCTGAAATATTAAATGTTTTCCTGAGCCAGATAAATTGATACGCACTCGCGGTAAATGAAGCGCCATTAGCAACCACAATTTCTTGTCTTCGCAATCACAATGAATCTGACAGCGATACAAACATTGTGATATGCTTTCTAAGATGTATTTTGTGACATAAACGAAAAGGGTTTCAACATTTTGTGATGCATGAGTTCGATGTAACGTTTTACCGTAGGTAGTTGCATTATATCTTTTCTGAGCAGAAGTGTACAGCGAGCGTAATGACGCTTTGTCTGTGTTGACCGAAGATCGCAAGTTATCTCGTCAACGAAATTTACTTCTTGGTTTTTGTGCATCTGTAAAGGGTGGCTAACGTGCCATAGATAATGCCCTATAGAACACGAAACCTTGCCAGAAAGATTTGTTTAAATTGTGTTGGTCATCACAGAAATTAGGAATCTTAAGTTGAACGATTACAGATATACAGGAGAGTTTTCACAATACCTTGCTGTTATTTTGCTGACGATAGCGCGTGGTCGAAGAGCAAAAAGTTAAAGGCGACTGCATTTATAAAGGCTAAAGGGAAAAACTTTATTTACGGGATATATTCAATAATTCAGCTAACTTTGCAAGTTAAGGTAATTATATTTGATGCTAACTTCAATTGAAAAGGAATTTTGTATATGATAAATGCACAGATGGTGAAGACGTGAACAATAAGATTATTGGTGATATCGTCGTTTTTCCTGCTATATTTCTGGCCTTATTTGGTGGCCAGAGTGATCTCGAAGAATTGTTATTTGTTGACGTACGGACAAACCGAGATCGGGCCTCATAACGCCCGGAACTTAAAGCCGTTTCATACAAAGTAACGGTTTCGAAAGAGCTGGGGACAGCTACCCTCGAACGGCTTAGATCATTAGCGCGGGTAGAGGGCTGAACTCAACCGGCAGGTTCCTAGAATTCTAGCAGGTAGCGAATACCCAAGAATGAATGGGACAGGAAAACAAAAGTTTACGCCTCGTTCTAGCGGTATTTCGCGTACCCTAACTGTAAAGTGTATAGTATTCCGTAAATTAGATTAAAACTATTGTTGGACAGCATACATTTAGTTCAGGATTGTGTGCACTCAACGAAAATAATTTCAAGGTTTATATTCTTGCTTTATATAGATTCATAGTATTCTGCTAGCGTGAAATCTCAAAATTGCTTTGTATTGGCAAACGGAAAACCTGAGATCGTACCGTTCTATGCACAAAGCTTACGACCTTTTCATACAAGCTAAAGAAGCATAAGTGTATAAAGGAAAATATTCGCTAACTGGGATGGATTTCGGCATAAAACGTGGAGTAGACGGACATGTTAAGAGGGTTATAATAAATCCTAAATAAAAAAAAAAAAAAAAAAAAAAAAAAATAGAAATATTATATTCTTTGAATGTCGAGATAATCTCGAGTCATCAATAGACCCATTGTGAAGGAATCGTAATATTACCGAGGAATGATAGTTACGCTATTCATTGTCCTTTCAATTTGTGTGCCGAATGGATATTTTGGGTACGCTTGTACGCCAAAGATGCTACAGCGACTTTGGTTGACGATGACAAAAGTTCACGTCAAACCGCATAATGTGTATAATGTCTCATATGGGAATGGTAAATTTTATAGAAATTCCATTACATATACCCATGAGCGAATACAGTTCCCTTTCGCCATGAAATTCGCAATCACTTCACAGACGGTATATTAAAAGTTAGAGATGTCGACCAATGAAAGACTAATTAGGAGAAAACCTAACATTCAACGAGTAAGGTTCATAATTTACGTAACAAACTAAAACATGTACTTACATCGTTCATTCCAAACCACGTTGAATTATAAGTAAATGCCGCGTCATTAAAATCTAAGATTACAGTTAGTGATGTTTGACCATGAACACGAACACACCTTCTCTATGAAATGCTTATTGAATTAACCGTCGGTCATGACGAAAATCACGTCACCGAATCCGACTAAACTATTCCGTTGTTTTGAGATTAAAACCGCGCAATGTAATGAGATATTTTACGCTCACCTCTAGCATCTTTATGGATGTTTGTTGAAGGCAGAATTATTTTTATGCACATGAGTAAAACATCACGCTAAATTGTAAATACAATGTATAGTTCAACCACTTTCTGCATAAGTGTTCTCAAAATGTTTTGTTTTATTAATGTGTTTCATTTTAGTGATTTAATGATAAGATTTGATACAAGATATTTTCAAGATTATTATTATTTAAACATGTATGTAAATAATTTCTTTTCATGTATATTTTAGTATTGTGTTTAATATAACTTTGTATTTGGGAAGGCTACCTGAATTCACGTGCTTCTGTTTGTAAAGAATTGTAAGACGGCCAAAAGGACATATGCTCCCGTTATATATTCACCTTACAAGGCAGGAATACCGATGGTTATTGGAATCACATTTAAAATTAATGTAATTATAAAAATGCTTAAGTTTTTGTTGAGTCACAATGGAGATAGAATTAGGTAGTTAAAAATAAAATTATTGTACCATAATTTCATTTTTCACCAACGGCCGGCCATATTGTAACGAGCCGCGCTGTCGCCACGTTACAAGGTGCATTTTTATTATATATGTAATAATATAAGAGTAATTTACATAAATCTTGGGCGACCACGTGAATTGATTTTTGTTGTAATTTTATAAAGTACGCAAGATTCCAAGTGAGGACTGTAATGAAATGGTGAACTTATACAGTGTATCGTAGCAAAGCGAATATTAAAGAGTTATTGAGCTATGTAGGCTTGAAGCTAATCTTGGTCTTTCCGAGCCATGGCGACAGCACGTCGCGGATTTGGGATTTGCCAGACCACACACACTGCTCCCTGGGGATGGGTCACTCACCGAGCGGGAAAAGCCTGCCGTCCGAAACCCGAATGTTCTCTCTCCCCGGCGAACTTAGCCGAATATGTCCGACCTCTGTTGGATTCTTTGGCCAAATCACATATCGAGGATATCACGTGACATTAGGTGCCGACCTGAAGGTCCAATCAAAATGAGCGTATAACTCAAAATCCTGGGAATTTTTGTTGTATGTGAGCTTCGAGACTACAAATGGGCGGAGCAAGAAGTTTCCTCGTGGACCGAAGAGCGAGGAGCTGACATTCTAACTTCGATCGCACCAGTCTGAGGTTGACTTGGAAAGTTGACTTCTTTCGCTATCTGCAGCTTGCCTTGCTGGAGCAAGGTTATCACCGCAACACAGCCGGTAATGCGATGATGCGCATTGCCAGACCAGAGATGCCTATAGCCGACTTGTGAGATAATCTCACATATCGTGGGTCCGCTACACTCATCACAGACATCAGACGCAGAACTACAATGGTAATTGATTACGACCAAGCCATGTGATTGTGCATTCCGTGAAACAGAACCCGTAAGCGACTTTGAGAGGATAGGTCCATGTTCTCACTTTGTAATTGTAAAAATTGCCAGAACTAGTTATTTTCGAATGATATATTGTTCATTCTGGCGCCCATGATTTTCTCATAAGTATTATGATGCCTTTGTCTGAGGTAGTCATAACTTGTATTTTTCATTGTTTCCAGTTGTCATTATTTCTTGCATTTTGATTCTGAGATATTTAAAAGTAAATATACAATTGTTTGCTTGCTCATGACGGCTAATTGTAACTCTGAGCGTTGCTTTTATGATTTTGCCAATTTGTGTTAATGTTAACGGTAAATTCGCTCAGACTTGTAATCGCCAGTGATAAGAAAATAAATGTCATATTGTGACAATTTTTCCTAAATTCCAACTAACGTCGAGATTCTTGCTAAATTAATAAATTTCCACTCCTTCATATAAATTAAAATTAGAAATCCACAATTATTCATCATAAAGGTATGAGAAATAATTGTAATGTGGTTTGCCCACCAAGGCACCCACCACACGGCTAACTAGCCTAGTTAACCGAGAGCTGGAAACACTAAAAACGGAAGTTTTTTGATGCCTTGTCAAATTGTTATAACAAATGCATAACATTTTTAAAAAATTCTGATAACTTAATATATTTCAACACATTTAATATATTTCAAGGTTATTTATAATGACGATACTTCGTTTAAACTGTCAACTTCGTGAAATGGTAAAATCAAAAATGGTAATACTTTGCTTTACTGACAGTTTCTTGTCAAAGGAACTAATTATTTCCTTCGTCTGAATCCCTAATACAATAGATGTCTATGGAGTTTAGCAATACGGATATTTCCACTTCATATTCAAAGTCAGCTAGAGAGAAATGACACTAAACCGGAACCTACTTAATACTTCAGTCAAATATGCTGTTTGATTTTTAATTGATTTTAATTTAAATGGAACATTTCCTTACACATCTACTTTCCCATGTTTTCTTTTCTTTTGAATGAAGTAGATATTGCCACCCAGCTATTATTGCTATTTACAAATTTTAATTTTTTGAATATACTGTACATAATGATTGATAAGCTGCAATGAAGATCATAAAACAAATATATTTTTAAGCAAGCACGATATCTCTGTTTGAAATATGATAGCATCACAAATTAAGTGTCTCATCGTTAATATTTGCGTTTCAGCTGCGAAACTGTAGCGGATTTGACACGAATTAGGAAAAAATAATGGGCAATTAAGAATGGAGAAAAGACTAGCGCACCGCATGTACACACAACGTGTATGATGAAAATTTGTAGTGAAGACGAGACAGGTTGCCCCGGAGTCGACACGAGCGGGCAAGTGGCGCTGAAAGTTGGGCGCTGGGTGTTGGGGGTGGGCGCAGTTGCCAAACTGGGCCACTTGGCCAGCGCTCCGGCTCGCCTTGTTGCCATGGAAACCGCGAATTCCCCCCACCCCCTACCCTGCGTCACTGTCCCCCGCCACTCTGCCACCACTTCCAAACAACTTTCTTCCGCCCTCTTTCTTTCACGCTATCTTTCTTCTTCTTCCCTACCTCCCCACCCGCCCTCGCTTCAGAATCACAAGAGCCTGGAAGTCAGAAGCTGGGTGCTGCAAACCTAGATATTTGCAAAATAAACTTATGTTTGCCTTAGCGGAATTTATAGTAATGTGCAGAAGGAAATGGCAATCAATTTTTCGTCATAAAGACTCAGATTTTTTTTGTTGAAAATATTGATTATTTTTATAAAATATTACTATTACTATGATTAATAACAGGTTTAATAAATATCAGAATTTGTGAGCAATAGGTTCCCCCCTTTTTTTTGGTAAACTGTGGATAGTCCTCTTTCTGCGATGCCCTACCATTGCTTATGTTACCTAAACCACCAAAACAAATGTGGTCAAGAACATGAGTTTTTTTTTTTCGGATACTCCCAGACAATGATTACTAAGCAAATGGCTCAAAGAAAAGAGGTTCGTTCATGTAGAATGTTCAAAAAGGTAATGTTTGTATCTGTAAACATCCCAGCAATGATCGAGATTCGATCTCGAGATCTGTAAATGCTCATTGAGCAATCAAACCACTCCTAGCTTTACTATCTAATACGTGTTGGAATAGAAACATTGGTTAGTTTTGTGCTAATTCTTAAACACTGGTGATTTTCCGGATAGCACCGGCAGCAGGTCTCTGTGCCCTGTGGAACTGTCCGATTGGCGGACAGCAGTGAGTGTATCTGGCAGGCTGCCCGGACAAGTGGCTCCATTCACCACAGAGGTTAATTGGGAAGACTCCCCCGGGGGCGAGCGCCCAGTTCAACCACTCTCCTTCTCTCTCTGCTCCTCTTTCATTCCACCCCTCCACTGCCTCCTCTCACGCCTCTTTAAGCAGTGTGTCCTGCACCTTCAGTCGGCATTCATAGCTCCCAACAAAGTGCATTTGTGACCTTCATGAAAGGTTACCTCTGTAGCAAAGTAGCGTCACTCTTCTCCAAAGTAGAAGCAATTAGATTACATGGGTCATACATACCAGCTGTTACCCGAGTTATCAAGCGTGTACTTGGAATTTCATTGTTACAACGGGATAAAGAAAGCTGTAAGCTACATAAAAGGTGTATCAAAAAGCACAAAATTGTGTTAACATGACGGGGAAGGCAACACCATACTATTCTACCGTTTAGTCTCCCTCACGAAGGGACCAATTTGCAACATGTTTAAAAATAGCAAAGTTATGCCGGAGGAGGGGTTAACTGTGACAGAGAACTTATCACAGTTCATCCAACAGATATTTGAAGTTGCGTCTGTAAATGAAATTTATAAACAAATCGTACAAAACTGACTGGGAGAGAAGCAAAGCCTAAGTGACCGATATATCATTACAAAGCCTTACACATGGTATCCGTCTGTCTATAACCAATCGGTTTGTTTTCAAAATTTCATATCAAAATGCGTTATTTATTCCGAAAAAAAGTATCCTATGCCCTTCCTACTGATGCATGATATTTTCTTTTTCAAATTTCATCAAAATCTGTTTAGCAATTTAGTTGTGAAAACGTAACAGACAGAGTTACTTTCTCATTTATAATATTAGTGTAGATGTAGATGCATGGTGTCTTGGGTTACAAGCTGTCAAACATTTGAATTGTACATTAGCTCAACTAATGCATTGATTGTAAATATTCCCAAAGTGAATACCCGTATTGTTTTCGTAGAAGATCTGATGAAGAGTTTTGTTTCTCGCCGAGTTCTTAGTCTGTTCAATACTGTACCTGGAGCAATAAACTTAGGAATAAGCATTTTCAATTATATTTTCAGTGGAACTACGACAGTATCAGAGAGACGAAATGCCAGTTAACGAATAATAGAGGATCTTCTCAGAGTAAACCATACCATATTGACTACCATCTTATGACCAGTAATCGATGTTCACACAGATAAACAGGCAGTAAGCAAGCCTTGTTTCTCAGAAACTTGTAAATTTAGGTAGAATTCAATTATAGTTTCGTTTACGATACATTGATACTACGACCATCAAGCAAATTGCACATCCCAAAAAATTGTAAAACTTTCAGCTGCAAATTGGGAAAATAAAATACGAAAATTAGTGATAAAAACAGGACAGAACCACGAAGATAGGATAGTTGGTCCGCAGACAGAATATTACACATCTGATTCAACTTAATTGTAGATAGAATAGCAAAAAATAAATTGGAAAAAGTTGTTCACATAAGAAGATTACCACACTCGTACCGTATAAGGCATTGTGTGTGTTTGAGATAGATAGCCAAACGGTCTAAAAGTCACGAATAACTCAATGATCAGTAAAAATCTGTTGTTTTTTTATTTCAGAATATGAATATACGTTATTATAATAGTCTACTCACTCAATACATTTCCAGGTAACAGCGTTGCTTTGAGGATTAAGTTAATAATCGTTTTATAAGGGCCTTATTGGTGATATATTTCTTAAGAGACCGCCGTAAGTATACATAATTATTGGTAGGTTTGGTCAATAATATAAAAAGTTACACATATAAGTTAGTGGTCCGTGATATTTTACTGCTCCCCAAGGTGAAAACATTGAGAAACGATTCTCTAACTGATTCAATTTGTTTTCCGTCATGATTCTTTTCAAATTTGTGCTTAAAGAAATTCACATATTCGATAGCTAAAGTAATTATTCTAGTACATAATATTTCGTACACTAATAACTACATTTTGTAGGGTAGAGAAAATTTTAGGGATAACAAAAAAACATATAATTCCAGAATAAAACGAATTTTACACATTTCTTGGGAACAGGAACTTTGAGACAACAATTTCCTGATTCTCTCGTTTTTAGTCTTAATTGTTAGTGAAAGTGTTTCAAGTGAAGACGCGAGCTCCATGTACATTAGTTTCGCCGAATTATGACATTACGTCTCTAAATGATCTATTTCTCAGGAACATTGCTCTTCCCACTACGAAGGTGGCCAGTAAATGAAAAAGAGCCAAGGCTAACACTTTGCTGCAGTTGCGGCCACCATATTCCATTTCCGCGCAACGGCAAGACGAATAACAACATCGCGTCTAAGCAAATGGCACGCCGCAAAACCCATTAACTCGGGTAATTTGTTGCCGGCGAGGGCACTACTGTCGAAGGAGGCTTTCAGAAGGTAATGACGTCCGCACCGTAATGGCTGGCTTATTGGCGAGCGGCCCAAATTATATCCCGCCTCGCAGGCTGACGACCACGTAGGTGGCCCAATCACCAGCGCAAACACAGTGCCACCACTGTCACCAGCCAAATCTCACACTAGAAAACACATGTAGTACTCAATACAAAACTTCATTACGCTTTTTATTTTTTTGATTATGGCTTCACGCCTCGTCAACGTCGTGGTCATTAGAGGCGGGAAAGGGCTGGGGCAAGGAAAGGGAAAGGAATTGGGCCATGGCCTTTTGAAGGAAGAATCTCGGCATTCGCCGGGAATGATTTGGGGAAACAATGGAAAACGCAAATCTGGATGGCCCGACGGGGATTCGAACCTGCGTTCTCAACTATTCGAGACAAGAAAGTTAAAGCTCACCTACCACGCTCGGGGACTATCATGCTGCCATCTCTCGTCAAAACGGAACAACTATGATACGGTAGCAGTATAACAATTGATCGTGATCTTAAGAATGGAGTTCCAGTGGTAAATAATAATAAATTTAAAAATGATTGATAAGAATTCATTAAAAATTACTTAAATGAATGCAGATTTTAACTGTCGTAATACTCGAAGAAACCACAGAGGCGCTGTTAAGATTTCGAAATTAGTTTAGTAACTTTGAAAGTGGTAATAATACCACACGTATTGTGTTAATTGTAGGATTTTTTGTTTTTACTAAGGGCTTTCAGCCTCGTCGACGTATAAGACATTAGAGAGGCCTGGGGAAAAGAAACGGGAAGTATTTCGACCATGGCCTCTTTAAGGAAACATCCTACCATCCATCTGGAAAGCCTTCGAAAGCGAGGGATGCATTGGGTATTTGAACCTATGACCTCCCGAACGGAGGCCTGAGCCTTACTGCTTATCCCTGGGACTCGGTCTTACTCTAGGAAATATATGTTTGAAAACCACTGAAATTGTATTATTTCTTCCTGCCACAGTATGCAGTATTAAACACTGACCCTCGTACTATTTAAGTATATAACAGTCATGAATGAGGCAAATTAGAATCTGAGAAAATACTATCAGAATACTTAGAACCTCAGATTACATCTGAACCATATAATGTGCTAAAATATATTATACTGATTTTTTTTGAGGCATTTATTCATTTTTTTTTTTTTTTTGTAACTGCTTTACGTCTCTTTTTAACATCGAGGTCTTTAGAGACGGGAAAGGATGGGGGGCAAGGATGGGGGCAAGGAATGGGAAGGAATTCGGCCATGGCCTTTTGAAGGAAGCATCCCGGCATTTGCCTGGAGTGATTTGGGGAAACCATGGAAAACCCAAATCTGGATGCCCGGACGGGGATTCGAACCGCCGTCCTCCCGAATGCGAGGCGAGAACGCTAACCGTTAGACCGCCCCGCTCGGTCATTTATTCATTAAAACATACAGCAGGCTCTAGTGCATTTAACTTATTTCATTGACTACGTTCTCTACTGATTTCAACATAGATCGCGAAAGACAGAAAATTTCAGAAAGTAATTCCTATCACTTTGTGAACACCTGAAACAATATAAGAAACTTCTGCCGTTTAAAGCATTTTCTGGTCAAACCTTCATGTCTATCAACTGTATATCCCAAAATTCTATCCATCATCCAAATTTACGAGAAGTATTTCATAAAATAATGCATTAATAAATAATTCATATATTCTGCGGATCAGTTTATGCATTCGAAGTGTAATGACGTTGGTTGCCGTTCAAGATTTAAGGAGTTAACTCGTGTATTTGTAACTTCCGAAGCATACCATTCTTTCTTTAAAGTAATATTATGAAATTGCATTTGCAGACACTTTGGATACTTTCCGACCTACGACTGCAACCATCCTTGCTAAAAGGCCGAAGTTCCTGTAGCTAGAAATCACTGTTGATTAGACTTTGGTTATATACTTTGAGTGACAGGAAACGAGTGAAGAAATAAATCTCTCGGCCATTTTTTTTTTTAAATATCTAGAGACGTAATCACAGTTCGAGTGCATGATGATCTTCGGTTATAATCAGCAAAGAATCAACATGGCCGTCACAGCTCCAAGGTGTAGTAATTGTGACAACAAATTGTTGTCGAGGCTTCATACGGAAATCGCGCAGAACAATATATAGAAACCGATTTGCGTTGCTTCTTGAAATACGCTGCAACGGTTCGAATATTAAATTTTACCTCATTCATTCTACAGTATGTATGAGTCTCAGCAAACGTTGCGTTGCGTATCGGAGATGTAATCAAAGCCGGTAACCTCAGTCATTAATCAAATTTTCCAAAATGATAGGAATCGGTGATTCAGAAGGAAGGGTAATATGCACAAGGACTGTAAAGAACTGTTACCTAAAATAAAATAAAGATGTGAGTAAAAATATAATGTCTATTATATATGAAATACCCCTCGTGTTTCTAGCTTCTGTTTTCTACTTCTTAAATTTTTTTAGCTCTGTTCCTTCGATGGTCTGACGGTAGGTACCTTGTAATACATCCGTGAAAGTGATATAGTGGAAGATAAATTGAGTTCTTTGGTAATTGCGAATATGGCGTAGACGCTTAGTGGCGCAATAGTCGTCCGTAGACTGCTGTGTTCTAGTGTTGAGAGTAGTGAACAAACACACAAGCTGTTGGGTCGGCCGCTCCTCGTTATTCTACCGTGGCGAATGTTAGACAAAGGCGGCCCGCCCGCTGGGTAATGAGCTGGCGCCTTCAGACTCCAATTACCACAGCAGCCGCAGGAATGGCTACTTTGTCTTCCGCGCCGAGTTTGTGGTTCAAATGTAACTCGAAAATGTCGACCAAGGTCACAAGTCCTGTTTGCTACAAAACTTGTGTGTACAATGTAAAGCGAATTGTTGGCCTCATTTAATGGATCATGCTTTCAACAACTGCAAAGAGACACAGTGTTTGTATATTACAGTTTTTCTGAACTGATAGGAAATAATGGTCAGCTTGGCAAAAGCACTGAAGGAATTTAAAGTTGAGATTCAGAAATGGCAGACGTAGTTAGGTGGGGATGAGGGGAAATCAAGGCATAGGAAGGTGGGGGTGTAGGGGCATTGCTACCGAAGTTTGTATTCTCCATCACAATTGAAATTAAATTAAAATTAACTAAAGATCAATGAATGAATGAAATTGAAATACTGTATGAGTTTATTTTGCAAGGTTTTTTTTATTATTGGAGTTAAAGGTTTTGTTTGAAGATGTGATCGTTAATATCGATATGCGTAGAGATTGGTAAGCAAATGGTGCAATCTTCCTATTTTAAAAAAAATAAATATACATATAATTTTGTTGGTTTGAGGTATAATCTGAGGAAAGTTACAGAATTTATTAAGTGATTACGAAAAACACCTAACACCATAATTACGATTTCCATTAAACAAGCTACGAGATGGCTTTTAGTTCCTTTAACTTGGTCAGTCTGTTTCCTAAGTCCATTGAGATGTAGTGTCGCAAGTTTAACGTATATGATGTGATCAACTGTATTCTACGTTACTTTTAAGATAAACACATGTGTAGATAAGTATGTGCCTATAAACTGGAGTTGAGCGTGGTGGAATTTCCCCTCCCGCTTTATGGTCAAAACTGTGGCAGCTTTATCTCCTGTTGAGATTTCACGTAAGCATTTTGCATGGAAGGGGCCGATAATTTCAGATGTTCAGATGAGAAAGAAAATTCTCCGCTTTGGGTTGATTTGAATGCTTACTGTCCACCGAACGTTTTATTGCTGTATATGCTAATCAACATTGGCTACATTGTACTTTTCACAACATTACATACACAATACGATAGCAAGGGAGACAACACTAACCAAACACAGATCAAAACATAGCTGATGAATGGTTCTTATCAACGTATTGTTTATGACAAGCGTGTAAGACAGTCCTTATGCAGGCTACAGTGTTGAAATGACACCTACCTGTGTGTAAATTCCATCATTAAGCTGTATGCATTACATAAGAATACAAACACCCTGATTCCAAAAGAAATTACGAACGATTCAAACTAGCCTCCGCTTTCTCAAACGGCCACATCATTTCAGGGGAATGCGTTCTAGCCCCCTCAAAACAAGGCTGTTATTGTGTAGAGTACTGGATCCTCATCAGAGGTAATTTAAGAAGCCACTCGAGTGGTAGCGTAGAGTGGGAGCTGTTATGTAACTGGTTGTTACGGCTCATGCGATGATATTACCGGTTTTCTGGGAGACCGGGGATCGGGTTTCCTTTGGGACGTGCACATTAGTAAAGCCTCTACAAAGGATTGCGGAGAGTACGCCAGGGTGACAGCTACTGTAAACATAGCACTAACTAGATGCACACTAAGTGACGTCCAAGGTTTACCAGACGAGTGAAACAGGCAAACACAAATCAGTCCACATGTGGAAATAAACAAATGTATGGTAAGATCTAATTCCAGCAATTTAATGACATTTCTGTACAATATACAAGGATTATTTTGCTTATGGCTTTACGCCTAGTCGACACCGAGGTCATTAGATCCGGGAAGGGACAGGGAGGAAGGAACGGGAAGGAATTCGGCCATGGAACCATTCGCCTAGACTGATTTCGGGGAAGCATTGAAAACCGAAATCTGGATGTCAGGCGAATGTAAACCAATATCATTACAACTCACCCCCACAAGGAATTAGTCTACCCCAGAAATAAGACTTTCTCTATTAAACGCTTCAGATTGGACCAAAAGCTGGTTTTTGTCCCAAAACTGAACTTTTTTTCTAATGAGCAACGTTCCTGGCTCGGAGAAAATTGAAAATGCGGTTTTTCCGGACCTAAGACGTAGCTTCTATTCTCTGGACTGATGCACTGCTCATACTTCTGGGATACCAATACACCAATACATCTACGTAAGCGCAGAGTTCGTTTATTTAAATTTAAACAAACTCGGATGGCGGCAAAAAAAAAAAAAAAAACAATGAAACAATGGAGCACGCACATATTTTATGAAAAGCGATAAAATGGAAGTACCTTAATTAATTTCCTCATCTCGGGGAAACAAAACATTTTTTTTACGAAAAAAAAAAAATTGCAAACGCACGTGAAGCCGACGGTTATTTGACATGGCTGGTATTCGGTGTAATATTTCAATAAATAATTTTGCATAATTGAAGCGCCACCGAGCCAAATTAGTCATACCTCACTTGATTATATCATAAAGTCATTAAAACGAAAAATATTTCTCTCCCTTTATCCGCGCGCTAATAACAATGGATATGCGTCACAATGCAAAATTTCATCCCCTCTCCCCCGGCGGTTATAATTCGCTTTTGAAGTCCGATGGTGGGAGTGGTTCCCGCTGAAGGCGAAGCCGCAAACAAATGTGGCACTCGCTGCAAATGTAAACGGCTGTAAAGAAATGTCCAAGGTCACATCAGGCCAGTGGTTCACTAAAATTTAAGGTTCATTTATCTCAGTCTTGGTGGATCACCTCTACATTAACTCTGCAGTTTCCTCGATGCAGATTTTAATGCAATTTTCGTTCTGCTTGATTTATTACGTAGCTACTCGGTAAGTTATGCAAATCTGTCTTCGAAAGTTCGTTTTTAGTATTCTTTTTTTTCTGTAAGATCGAACTTTCTTACCCTTTGTTTTTATGGTTCTGTTTGCAATAGGGAAAGAAGCCCTATATTTGACGCTCCGCTGTCTATCCGTCTGCGACTGTCCTCTACTTTGTAAACTAAAACAAGTTTCAGATTTGAAATTTGCACGTGGTATGTGTTTCATTAACGTAAAACCTAAAATCGAATTTCAAATTTTGAAGAATTATTTTACAAGAGGGTTAATTATTAATGTAATTATGTTAATTTAGTTATGGCTTTATGATGTAGACGTCCATAGAGATGGGCGAAAATAGAGAAGGGATGGGAAGGAATTCAGTCATGACTTTTTGAAGAACAATCCCTGCATTCGGCTGAAGTAATTTCGGGGAACCTTGGAAAACCGTAATGTGGATGGCCGGAAGGGTATTTGAACCTGAGTCCTCCCGAATGACAGCTATAATGACCACGACATCGATGACGTGTAAAGCCATAAGCAAAACAAAACAAAAAATCTGAATGACAGGACAGAGTGTTACCGCTGAATGACTGAGCTTGGTAAAGTTTGGTTAAAACCCTGCATGCCCATGTCGAGTTGCCAGTACTTTCCGCCTTCTCCAACAAGAAACAAATATGTACACTGTAACGTCACCGAATGTGAAAATGGTCTTATCGTCCAGAGAAGTTATAAAAAAATACTACTGAAGAGAAACAAACAAACTCTGGCACTAACGCGAACGCCGTGTCATCGCCACGTCCCAGGATAACATCTCCAACTGGCTGTGATGTTACAGCGAATGTCCAGCCTGCATGGAGGGCGGTATCGCAGGGAACGGCCGAAAAAAGTGGGGTGAAATAAAAATGAAGCATCTCCGTGGAACGGACCATAAAGTGGAGAGCGGATAGTGGCGAGATAAGCGACTGTGGCCTCGCTCACGTCATCAATCTCGGCGATGCAATTTAAAACTTGGCTGTACACAGAGGGAGCCTGCGGGAGGGGCAGAGGGGTTCCAAATTGCCGGCCGACCGCAGTCGCCCGCCCCGATAACCTGCTGACATTAGCGCATCATCTCCGTCATCGCCGACAGCCCCGATAAGAAACCACCGCGGGTTCACCGAGGGGTCACACGTGACCGCTGACACGGACAAACTGCTGTTTGCATATTCAAGACAATTAGCTTCGCAGTCATTAGACTGAAGACAAGAAAGCATCTATATATATACTAATATTATAAATGTGAAAGTAATTCTGTCTCTCTGTCTGTTTGTTACGTTTCTTGGGCTAAATGGCTAATCCGATCGTAATGAAATTTAACAAGGAGATGCTATTTGACATTAGGATGGACATGGGATACTATTTTTTGTATAGATAATACATATTGTCATTGAATTACGAAAACTATCTGAACTGTGATAGACAGACGCATAATATCTATACATCTCAGTAATGTGAAACTACAATGAGGTCTGGCAGCGTAGTGCATAAGGTGCTTGCTTATTAAGAAATTACCAGTGAGACTTTGGGTTCAAACCCCGTTGGGAACATAAATTATTAAGAATTGTTTTTCATAGTTTGAGCTAATCCTAGGATTTTGTAGTAAGGATACCATGTTGAAATGTAGGTCCCATAAATTCAGGGCTGGAGTGCGTGGCAAATCGTAGGCGGTAGACGAATGCCTTAAATATTTACTTTATTCACGGTATACTGGTTCCACAGGCAGTTTATGTGTGGTCTAAACTAATAATGTTAAATATGCGAAAGTAAGTTTCCGTCTTTTTGTTACATTTTGACGACTATATGTGTACACCGATGACAAGGAATTACTTTGATCTTTAGGAAGGAAATAGGATACTTTTTACCGGTATGAATAACAGTTTTAATCATGAGACAGGTTCGATGGTAGAATGGTATATCGATGACGTTCCCGTCATATTATGCAGACTCGGTGTTGTTTGGGACGTATCTTAGGTAACTTTTAGCATTCTATATCCAATTCTAGCAATCAAATTCTAAGTCCAGGCGTACGAGGTCGTGGGTAACAGCAAGTTCAGTTATATATTAGAACTGGAGTTAAAGAGACCACAGTGTGATTGAGGAAACGATCACCAAATTCCCTTCAATGTATTTTCGTAACTTGTGGGCAGATTATAACTTTTTTTTATTTACCCCTCATTTATACAGTCTAATATCTAGTGACTAAATCAGACCCTACATATTACTTTTTTAATTTTTGAGTAGGTACCGTAGTTTCAGGAAATTTACAAGAAACATATTCATAAAAAGAATTTGGCATGTAAATCCATTATACTTTTACTTATTGTCTAATAAATTCTATAATATTACATTGGGTCTTGTTTCCAATCATAACTTACAGTTGCTATAGCAAACTTTTTAATATTTATGTATACATTTATATGCACGTATTTATATAATAACAAATGCCACTTATTGTAGTTTAATTGTTATGCTCAGTACTTACTACTTACAATTTATGTTAGAACTTACATTTCGAGGAGCTGAGTTTGAACCTCCCTCTGGCTACTACTTAGAATCGTGTTCTTCCATTGTGGCAGATTATGACGGGCTTCATTGAAACCACTTGCGAATAAACATGGGCAAGAGAACGATGACGTCGACATGTTCTCAGACACCAAAAGATATTAATTTTTTTATTTTTACTCCTCATTTGTTTATGGAATTTGACCGTTTGGTCTAAAGTCAATAACAGTTGTGTCAGTACTATCCCTCAAGAACTGTATCAATGTTAATGTAGTACGGACGATACTTGAAAAAAACAACACTTGGTTAAAACCATTCATGCCTTAGGCCTGACTTGAAGCGAGGAGCTTGTAACGTTCCCACCCCTCCTGCTAATTAATTTCCGGCTAATTTATTAATGTTTTAAGTATCGGACCTCTTAGCCGAAGATTGACTGCATTCACTCCATCATTTAATCCAGGTAAATGAGGTGGAACAATTACAAAGAAACAAATAAAATTTAGTTAGATGCACCACACTGATTTGAGTTATATTCTGATAAATTGTACACACTTTAGGTTTTCTGTTCAAACACAAATATTGAATCCACTAATCAACGTCTTGATAAGATAATTACAACTTCATATACTTAATTTACTTTATAAAACTGTGAGCGAGAGTGATGTATGGCAGAAACACAGAGAGAGAGAAACAGAACATAATATGGGCTTACATCATGATCCCTCGTGGAGCGACATCACGAGCTACCACCGCGTAGCACTGGAAAAAAAACTGGTCAAGACTGAGAACTATGGTCCCATTGTGAGGGCTTATATAACACCCACCTAACGGGATTCCGGTGCTGATCCTCTATGGGAGGGGAGTACTGCCAACATTGGATCCTTACTTTCCCATTTGGCAGAGAACCATCTCTGCCAAATGGGAGGGAACACAGAGTTCCACCGATACTACCCCACCCGACAGGTAGCTTTTGTGTTTGTAGGGTGGCTACAATAGTATCCTATCCCCGCCAAACTCTGGGCGGAAGCAAGGTGTCCGAAGTTCTCCCACATGGCTTAGCCGCCATGACAGTATCTATAGCCACTTGAAAATCTTAGAATTATAAAAATAAAATCTTTCCGCTTCACTCTCGCTACCTAATTGAAATTACTTAATCCTAAACTTATTCTAATTAAATACTACTTCTTAAAGTTCCTAATTATGGATCAAATGTCTTGTGACATCACAAATACCCCCCCGATTAAAGGTGCCTTACTTCGATCAGAATTCAGGCACCATTTGTCGACACTGCCCACTACCGCACAACACACACTGGCGTGGAACACACTATGTTGCTGGGTCCAGCTGAGCGGGGGATGGGCCGTCGTGTTTGTAAACAGACCAGCCGCTGGTCAGCGTTGAGGGGTTCCGGGAAGTCTGGTGGTGACGTCATTACTACCTGCGCCCGTCTTCACAGCTAATCACCCGCGTAACTGTTTCTCTGTGAACACAACACACTTCTGTATGTAGTCTCCTTTCAGCCTCTTATGATCAGCTGAGAACAATTTGTTGCGACAGCTCAGATAATTACAACATTACATACATATCTTATAAACAGTTTTTCTTAACTACCCAAACATTTATAGAATAATCAACTATTACATATTAATAAAAAAAAAACCTTTTAAAGAATGTAAATTACTGATACTAATGTATATGACCTTATTCATTACATAAAACAAAAGCAACAGCTACTATTGCAAAAAATATTATGAAAACCACACAAACACAATCTAATAAAAAAAATTTAAAGTATTTACAAAATCATTTGGAACATGGAAATATAACATCAAAGTGAACTCATTACTTATTATATGTCTTATTTTATACATTTGTATAACTACCATATTGAGTCGTTAAATTTTCAGTTTCCAGCTTAGATCTGTTTGGTATGAATGCCAACTTGTATTGACGTTTCTCTTCATTACTTCAAATCATGGAATGTTTTCCCAAGGGTTATTTACCTTTAGTATGAAAGCTGTCCTGCTTTTCCCAAGAAGGTTTTTTTTTTTTTTCCAAAAGGGGAATGGAATGCTCATTTGATTTTACTTGTTACTTTAACTCACTTATCTTTCCGTGACCATTTTTAAATTACTCAGTCTGCAGTTAACACCATCCCTATAAGCTTAATTCGGGCCGACTCGAATCCTCAGTGTTTATGGACTTATATCTTTAATTAATGCCATCTGACTAGGTTCGGTCCCCTTAGAATATGAATTTTAACTTACTTTCTTGCAGACCTTCCCAGAAAAACTTATAATCTTGCTTCTTTCCTTACACATGTGAATTACGTCCCGAGCAACCACTATTTTTTTTTGTTTCCCATTTATTTTATCTCTTGAAGAGCTTTCGAATACTAATTTCCATTACATAACTTCGAAATAATCTGACAATCTTCCATTTATTTTATGACATCTTAAACTTAAGTCTACCACACCTTGAAATCAATGAATAATTACCTAAACTCTCTTAGCTTCTAATACATACATATATTAACTATAATAATTCATGTATTATTTTCACAATATGCTCCAGAACCTAGAAGACATAGCCTGTTAATCACCTGTTTGGAGTTTGCTTAGTGTTTGCATAGCTTACTGTGGGGGACGCGGAGGGTGGAGCGGTACCGTTGGGTCACCATTATCTGCGGCCACCTGCGAGTCCGGCAGCCGGCCGCCCCCTTCCCCTGGCTCTGTTTGGCAAAGGTTTGGATGGTCACGTTTGGCAGTGAACCGCTGCATATTTACCTTTCTTACCACCCGCTTATCATTTTGAGGTGTGGGAGGGCCTTGACGCTCTCCTCCCCCACTGGCATATCGCACATTCGGCCTCTCTTCCTCATAAAATTCGTCCATGTCGGTCAATATGCTCAGGGCCTCGGGGATTGTCTTTATCTGGGCGATAATAAGCTGACGCCTGGCCCATTCGGGCAATCGGCGAAAAACCGCCTCTATAATTTCCACAGGATCAATGGGTGGGTCAAGGTACTGAACTAGGGTAATTTCCTTCAAAAAAAATTCTCTTAGGGTTCGGTCTTTGGCTTGAAATCGGGGACCCGTTAGTAACAACCTCTTGCATCTTCTCTGGGTCGATTGTGACCAGTACTGGGCCAGGAAATCCCTCCTAGCCTCGTCATAGGAGCTGAAGGTTTTCCTTACTGAATCAAACCACCATTTAGATTCTCCGGCAAGATGTTTACCGAACATGTATATTTTTCGATCCTCTGTCATGGGATGTGACTCGAAATAATGGTTGAAATTCTCACAGAATTCCATGGGATGGATCCCAGACTCTTTCCCACTAAATTTCTCCCACTGGATCTGATTGTCTGCCAGAATTTGCCAAGGGATCATCCCCCTTAGAATCACTATTAACTAACCGATTATTCCCCGTCTCAGGAAAAGCCGTAGGGACAGCTCATGGGTTGACCTACTGATGTATTAATTAAATTGGTTTCTCGGGCAGCCGCCGGACCCACCTCCCGTGGCTGACTGAGTGACATCCTATTATTTTCTCCTACATTATTTTCCAGATTTACAATGCGACATTCATAATTTTTAAAAGTGGAATTATTTCCCACTTCTACCCCCCGTAATTTTTCAGAAAGTTCATTAATTAATCTGTCTTTCTCTTTTAACTCATTCTTTAATAAAGTTACCTCAGTCTGTAAATCCCTTACATTATCCTCGGTTACAATGCATCTACTATCCAAATTTTCTAACAAGTATCTTTTGATTTTATCTTCAAACAAACAAAATTTGGCATCTAAAATTTCAAATACTTGATCGGCCATCCGATCATTAAACCTGTCAAAACTAGTCTCTAACATATTTGAAAATTTATGCATCATAGCTGTGCCAAAATTGCTCAACTGCTGATCATAAGAATCAATTGTACTGGCCTTTTCACAATGCTGTTGTCCTGGGTGGCGCAGCGTCCGATGGCCCGCGCCGTCGAGATCGGGACCCATGGAGCCGCCGGAAATTCCATTCTCCGCCGCCACTTCTCCTTCAGAGACCGCCCGTCCTCGGCAGGCTGCTTCCCTCGTTCCCAGCAAGGGTGACGCAGCTGACCTTGGCGAAGCTGGCTGTCCGCTCCGTACAGGGTGGTCATCAAGTTCCAAAGGCGGTAGAAGGGGTGTTGGTCAGCATTCCATGTCCATGCTTCAGCAGTCTGGAAATCTCGGAACGTCTTGCGCCTCAACAGATGTTAAATATCTTCGCGTTGCCCTCTCTCCTGCCGTGAATGCCATCATGTCCCTCTCTCTCTGTGCTCTGTGGTGGCTTCAGTATTTCACTATGGTAAAATTATTAATAGTTCTCTGCCAATCGTTGCTGCCACAGAGTGTAAAAAAAAATTCAATTGAATGCATCGGTCGCTGACACGGTCGCCATATTGTAACGTTCCCACCCCTCCTGCTAATTAATTTCCGGCTAATTTATTAATGTTTTAAGTATCGGACCTCTTAGCCGAAGATTGACTGCATTCACTCCATCATTTAATCCAGGTAAATGAGGTGGAACAATTACAAAGAAACAAATAAAATTTAGTTAGATGCACCACACTGATTTGAGTTATATTCTGATAAATTGTACACACTTTAGGTTTTCTGTTCAAACACAAATATTGAATCCACTAATCAACGTCTTGATAAGATAATTACAACTTCATATACTTAATTTACTTTATAAAACTGTGAGCGAGAGTGATGTATGGCAGAAACACAGAGAGAGAGAAACAGAACATAATATGGGCTTACATCATGATCCCTCGTGGAGCGACATCACGAGCTACCACCGCGTAGCACTGGAAAAAAACTGGTCAAGACTGAGAGAGTATGGTCCCATTGTGAGGGCTTATATAACACCCACCTAACGGGATTCAGGTGCTGATCCTCTATGGGAGGGGAGTACTGCCAACATTGGATCCTTACTTTCCCATTTGGCGAGAGAACCATCTCTGCCAAATGGGAGGGAACACAGAGTTCCACCGATACTACCCCACCCGACAGGTAGCTTTTGTGTTTGTAGGGTGGCTACAATAGTATCCTATCCCCGCCAAACTCTGGGCGGAAGCAAGGTGTCCGAAGTTCTCCCACATGGCTTAGCCGCCATGACAGTATCTATAGCCACTTGAAAATCTTAGAATTATAAAAATAAAATCTTTCCGCTTCACTCTCGCTACCTAATTGAATTACTTAATCCTAAACTTATTCTAATTAAATACTACTTCTTAAAGTTCCTAATTATGGATCAAATGTCTTGTGACATCACAAGCTCTGGTACGCAAGGTCACTGGTATATCCCCTCCGACCATACGGAAAGACAAGTGTTATAAAATAATGAAGGTACAGAATAATTGTGCTAGTTAACTCTGCAAGAGAAAAGAAATCAGACACCAACGAGATACCATCTTTCCTGGTTCAAAAGAAGGAGTCAGACAACACAATTTCTTGTGATGTTTCCGAACAGATATATGTTACACACAATTATGTTGTTGGAACATTCAGTCCCAATACGTAAATGATTACCATATACTTGAATAAAGCTACAGATTAACTCCTTCTCCAATAATATTTGTAGATAACACATGGTGGTATTGAGGAAATTGGGAAATTACCTGATGTAAATACTTATTCCAGCGACAATTATTTATTTCGTCTTTACGCCTCGTCGATGTCGATGTCATTAGAGGTGGGAAAGGTCTGGGGCAATGAACGGGAAGGAATTCGGCCGTGGCTGTTTTGAAGGAACCATTGCGGCATTCGCCTGGAGTGATTTTGGAAAACCACGGAAATCACAAATCTGGATAGCCGACGGGGATTTGAACTCTCGTTCTCTCGAATGCAAGGCCAGAGCGTTACCACTTACCCACAACGTTCGATCCAGCGACATTTTATTTTCCGTAATACTTTAAAGTATGAATAAAAACTACGTACACTTTATAAAAGGAGATACGAATAATGTAGACCTTTTACTAATGACCTCGATATGTATTAGTCTTTCGCTAAAAAAATATAATAAAAAAATAAATTATTAAAAGTATGTCAGTGCTGGAATAAAAATTATGGCTTCTTCACTTGTGAGAAGAAAAAAAATTAAGGTACATCTATTCAATCGCTAAGAAACCACTTTTCAACTTTTAAAAGACGAAAAAAGAAGTAAGGTTCTTATTTATGATTATTTTTCTTTGAAAACTTGTGTATTTTTTACGACCAAATGTTTTGGACGAGAAAAAAAGATCTCCCGGGCGTTTAAGCTTCTTCTGTTCTCAGTGACATACCGAAACAGGCTCTCCTTTCCAGGCAGTATTTCTCCGGCTTTCCAGACACGAAACAGACATTAAAAAAGAAACCGATGCAAGGCGAGCAGCTTTCCGGCCTCTCTCTTAAGCGCGCTCTTCATGAATAATTTAACAATTTCGGCCTAAGATTGGGAGCAGTCAACAGAAGAAGAAACTGGCTCCACGGATTGGCCGGATACAGTGAACACGGAGTGGAACCACGTCTAGGAATGTAATTTATAGCGCAGAGGTGGTACATGTGGAGCGAGTTAAGACTAAGATATTGCAGCTTAGCGGGGGACACTAAATCTGGTAGGTGCGCCCCGTGCTGTACTGGACTGTCCGGCACTGTAGATGTTTATGAAAGAGAAGGACGGTTCGGAACCCGAACGAGCGCGTGGGCCAAGACTTCACGCCAGGTGCGGCAGCGATTAGAGGGCAGCCCAATCCATGTTTATGCGTTCAGATCAGCCTATACGCAGCAGAGAGGTTTGGACAGCGTGTGGGAGGTACTAATGTAGATACCAGTGAGTCGTTTGTGTAAAGTAACTTCTCTGGCGTCCAGTACTCGCAACAAAACAACTAAAAAAACTTTGACAAAAAAGTTAGGCTTCCACACATAATATTATATCTTTGATCTTAACAAACGTGGCACCAGTGAGGTAACAACCCATGGTAGTCGATGCAACATCCACACATAATATTATATCTTTGATCTTAACAAACGTGGCACCAGTGAGGTAACAACCCATGGTAGTCGATGCAACATTCCTACAACAGTTGCATAAAAAATCTAAGTTCATTGTTATAAAAACGTCCTTCCAGATCGAGCGTGGTGGGTGAGCGGTTAACGCTCTGGCCTCGCATTCGGGAGGACGCCGGTTCTAATCCCCTTCCGGGCAAGCAGATTTGGGTTCTCCATGGTTTCCCCAAATAACTCCAGGCGGAATGCTTCCTTCAAAAATGCCAGTGTCAAATTCCTTCCAGTTCCTTGTCATCAGTCCCATCCCGCCTCTAATGACCTCGACGTCGACGAGGCGTAAAGCCATGATTTAAAAAAAAAAAAAAAAAAAAAAAAACACCTTCCAGGTCAAGCATGTAGATTTTCTTACAAAAGAAAAAATTTCGTCTTAAGGAACAGTACAACCATCAAATTATCTCAGTTCTGGATCATACTCGGTTATAAAATGTCCATAAATTAGTGACATAGGTGGAGATAGAATTAGTTATTTGGTTTAAAGGTAGTGAACAGATTTACTCCAATTTTTTCCGGAGGAATGATAAGCACGCTTTTCTTTCATTTGGATCAATGTGTAACATTCTTCGCTTGAGCAATCATCAGTTTTATTATTTTCATGATGGCTACATGATAACTTGGCCGTTTCCTTACCAGTCCTTCTGAAACTGACGAACTGCAGTTGTAATATACAATCATCGACTCTTGAAGTTCTCACCAATTATACGAGCGCACATTTCGTACAATTTGCCAAGTATTTGTTTTCGCAACAGTACGTACAACATAGAACAGACGAAGAACTGATATGAAACGCCCGACCGTGGCCGGTGAAAAACTGGTGATCCCTATAACTCGACTACTGCAGTTTGGCGAATGCTGCGATTTTGGATTTATACATAGGCTCGTTCAGTATTCGTTGAAGGTGGAGAATAACTCACGTCAATGTTCCCACCTTTGAAACGAAAAATTATTTTGTTGCGCTGCTTTTCTTGTGGTATTAATAACACGAATGTATTACACCACTTCTTTGGAGATATAATATATATATATTGAAAGAATTTATCACACATTTCGTCAGTACAGTAGCAGCACTAATTATCCGCAAATCTGCCAAATGCATAGCATATTCCCAGTAAATTGGCACCTTGAATGGCAAACAATAAAAGGGTCACCTGGTACCACAATATTGGCACGATCAAAACAAACGCTAATAACATTTTCGTCATCCTCGAAATGCTACGTGGATTGATCCTTGTTTCTGTTACCCGAAGCACTTGTCCGAGAGCAACAGACTGCGACGGAGCCGGCAGCGGGCAGGTTGACGTTGATCGCTCATAAAGGACGCGGGACTCAGGGCCATGCGTCTCCTGGACTCGCCGTATTTCTTGTGTGGCGCTAACGGCGTCAGATAAAGCCAGCCGGACACCGAAAATAATTGCAGGCCATTTGCTGCCACCGAAACGCGTTACCTCGAAATTATGTCTCTCTGTAGAAAAACGGACGTCTGCGTTCATGGCTATACAGCGTCTTAATTCCTTCCTATCCCTTCCTTAAAGTGTCGTACGTATATCAAAGATTTGCTGTTATTTCAAGTGTAAAACATGGATGTATACATATGTTTATACATTTTCATAATTGCATGAAGGATCTTCCTCGGTTGGTGTGGCATTTTTATTTGTAAGTTCTTCCTGTTGTGAACATGAAAATTTTAAATAATTTTTTCGATATTGTCACTAGAATTAAATGAAACCAGTAACGAATTTCGGCACTAGTGAATTATCTGTTTTTCCAAGACCTTACGCCCCGTCGACATCACAGTCATTAGAAGCGGAAAAGGACTGATATCAAGGAATATAAGCGAATTTGGTCATAACATTTCTGAAGGAACCATCTGACACCCGCCTGGATGGTCGGGAGTTAAACCCACGTCCTCCCGATTGCCAGGCTCGAGAGTTACCGCTCACCCATTACGTACGGTATGAATAATCTAGTTATTCCAGTTGGAATGTTATCGAGAGACTGATGAGGAATCATACTCAAGTCATGACCGCGAAACTGTGTTACGTTAAGATGAGAAAACGTGACATGTCATCCAAAAGAAACAAGTATGAAAACTGAAATTTCTTTCCTTAGTCTCATACTTCATTTACTCTATGGTGTGCAACTTTAACATTTTATTGTTCACAGATGAATGTATTCTTCGTCTGAAAACAGAGGGTGTGACTGATATTGTACGTCATTGCAGAAACAGAAATCACAACTAACCATAAGCACGGTCAAATACAAATGTAATTTCTAGTTTTAAACTTTGACCGCAACCTGTAAATAATGTCGTGATACATACCTTCTTTCATAACCACTGTACATTTGGCTCCAGATATTTATTGTTATTGGACACCGGAATGGATTAATACAATCCTTCATCTCATCATTTAATTGAGCTTATCTCCTCATCCAGTTCAACCACCGTTCTCAGTTACCTGTTTCACATACTGTCGTTTCTGTACGTCGTCAGTTCTCATTTTCATCTCTTCTTTCCACTAAACAAATCATACAATTTCTCCTTTTTCAATCCGTAAACCACTAACCTATTTCTTCTTCGTGTGAGAAACTTCACCCATCAGTTTCAGAACACGTTACTTACTTCACTTTCCATATACAGGAAAAATGTCCTCAGATTCTCCTCCGCCAAAATTCAGTGGCTTCAGTCTCCTTGTCGTTTGCCTGAATTAGGTCCTCGTACGAGCAGACTTTTCCCATGATGTCGCATCTGAGCAGGTGTGGACCTCCCGCAGTTACATCCATCATAGTCCTCGTATCCCCATTTCACCTTACCAGGCCCCAGATATCAACTTGTACAGAGTCAGCCAGATAATGTATTTTAATTTGTGGTCTCCTGGAGGTTCTTCCAAACACGTTAATTCAGCTCTTCATCTCACAAAGCCGGAGCACTTGGCCCACAAAAGGAGGAACGCTACTGCACAGCATGTCACTTAATTTTTATACATCATTCGGCAGCACGTTATCTGAAATTTCAAGTTTTTCCATTTTTTGCTTGTAATGGAAGCTTAAAGACCAAGCGTCAGTTAAGGAGCGCTGTGCTCCATAAGTACACATTCAGAAAGGTTCTGCTCAGTGATAAAAAAAAACCTCGGGTGGGGTAGGACATTCTCCACCAGCGAAAACCTGTTACTGTCTGTTGAAATTTACTGCTTCCTTATAATGTCCTCTTCACGTTTTGCACTCTCCTTTTCCGGAAAAGTCGACACTAATTAAATTAAAAATGCCGAAATGTGAGACGCTCCACAACGGCAAAATGTTAATAGCACTCCAAAAATGACACAAAAATTATCGGTACAGGGATCATATCAACCTAAACAGGTTCGTTTTGTCATAGTGATCGTGGTTAGGTTGAAATTCGGCCTGGACCAAGAGTAAAAAATTTACGGGAAATTCGTTCTGCGGCAGCCATCTAGGAAACAGCGCATTTGTTACAACGAAAGCAATCGAATGTCTCTGACTGCTTTATCGACTCTTAAGATGACGAGCGTTGTTGTACTGCATTTCGGATACATATTTTGTATCTGTTCATTTCATGCGACGTTTTACAACAGAATGAAGCTGAAACGACAAGAAAACATTACAACAGAGGATTAAACCAACATTTCAAGAGATTATCATTGATTTCGCAGTGCCGGCGGCATCTACTAGCTGCGCTGCAATGTCATAATTAAGAATTTTTAATTTAATTGGTGGCGACTTTCCGGAAAAGGAGAGTGCAAAACGTGAAGAGGACATTATAAGGAAGCAGTTAATCCAAATTTCAAAGTCAGTAACAGTTTTTCGTATGCTACCCCACCCCAAAACTCCTTTTCAAGACTCGCTTGAGGCCGTTCTTGATTGATTATATTTTCCTTTGCTTTTTTTTATCGACATGTTTGGTATTTAAGATGTTTCCAGTAGATTAAAGAACAACGTCAGTTAACTGCTGAGATGTGAGGTACAGTCTGGTAGCATACTGTGCCCCGTGCTCCGGCTCTGCCAGATATATTGGCGGTCCGGCGTGCAGACTTTAATTTGACAGCCAGCGTATACGTCAACGTCAGCAGCAGCCGCCCTCTGGCGTTTATTATAAACAACAGGCTCGACGGAGAGAAGGGGTGGCGCTGTCTTACTGCAGGAAGACGCTCATATCCACAGCGCAACACCCGCTTGCGGCGCCTCCCGCATAACCACACATATTTTATTATTTTTTCACTGTTTTAGTTTTAAATATGCTATAAATTTCCAGTAAATCCTAGAAATATTTTTATGGGTTTTACTTGGACTGGTTCTGGTAAAATTCAGTGGTAGCAATAGCGAAACCAGAACTCCACATTCCATCCCTAGACATCGACACTAGACAGCAACACCCTTCCAATCAGAATACGTAGTGCACAATCATAATCCGTCTATACTCATTCGAACCTGACTGAGTAACCATGGAAACTTGTTCCTGATACTTAGCTTCGAGGGAAGAATTCTCGTCTTCGTCGTTATTCGAATCCCGCTCTTCCTGTTAGCAGCCACACGAATCATCCTCGTCAGCAAAGTGGTTATCACATTGATCTCACCTTGCAGGGGTCGCGCTGGAGTTAGTTAGTGAGTTTTGGCATTTTTCATTAAATCTTCTATCTGTCCTAAGTGTTCCGAAATTGTAGAAAGAGATAATTCATGTCTACAATACGCTAAATCAACAATGAGAACGTCAACAAATCTTCTCGGGTTTGCAGCCGGATTTTATTAAAAAGCGACAAGAATTCGGCAACTAGCTCAACAGCTATCATCAGGGCAATTATGTACCGGCGATCTTGCCGTCACGAATACCACGCGTTTACTGGTGTCGCTTAGCTACCTCACGACGCTCGCACTTCAGCTTCAACGTGATTGGTTGTAGGTGGCGGTCAGCCATCCATGTGCTAACCACGCTCCGCGTTGCTTAACCGACGGAGCCCAGTTGTGGTCTGGCGCTCCTGCAAGATCGCCGATACGTAATTGACCTGATGATGGCTGCTGAGCTAGTCGCCGAAAGCTTCTCGCATTTTAATAAAATCCGGCTGTAAACCCGAGATTTGTTGTCTTTTATTCGCCGGGAAATCCTACACTCACATAATGAGAATGTCCTCAGAAACCATACACTATTAAAAATAAATAAATTATATTATTATTTTTATTAATAGGAAATATAAGTCATGAAAATTAAATGAACTTAAATAAATAATAATTTATCACTATATAAACCAGTGACACACAAGTAACTGATATCATCCATATGCACCGAGATTAACTAGATGTTAGTAAAGAATAATAAGGATATACGTTAGGTGTATTTCACAGACGCCAGTGCATATTTCAAACCTCGCAGACACTATATTATGATGAGGAGCCTTACACTGACCTGTGGCAGGTACTTTGTTTTTGTTCCACCCTGCGCGGCGCGAGGTTAGTAGGGCGCTTTCACACGCACCGTCTGCTCTCGATAAAGCGGCTTATTTAAAGCAAAAAACTGAGCCTCACTCGTGGACTTTCACTTCAGGCTGCATTCTCCTCTGATACGTTTGTTTCATGTGTGCTTGCTATTATGATGATAGATTATGCTACACAGAAACTTTTTTTTTAACTGCTTAACGTCTCGTAACAGCGAGGTCTTTTAGAGACGGGAAAGCAAGGGGGGCAAGGAATGGGAAGGAATTCGGCAATGGACTTTTTTGAAGGAAGCATCCCGGCATTTGCCTGGAGTGATTTGGGAAACCATGGAAAATCCAAATCTGGATGCCCGGACGGGGATTCGAACCGCCGTCCTCCCGAAAGCGAGGCCAGAACGCTAACCGTTACACCACCATCCTCGATCCACAGAAACTGCGGTGTACGTGTAAGGATACGCAAGATTCTAAAACGAAAGTTAACAGTTTAAGTCATGAGGTAACTGTATTCATACTTTGATCACTTTATAGACAATAGTTTTTTTTTAATAATGCGCGTTCCTCTGTATTTCAGGCAAACTTTGGACTAAGCTTCAAGTTGCATATTACTTCGCTCGCACTGTAATCCCTCCATAGTAACAGCCTACGCGCATATACTCCGTATGACTTAGGTATACTTTCTTGTGATTCGGCTTTAAATTGTTGGAGAAATAATTCCAGCAGAAAATCATATGTAAAAATATTATCATTATAATTTTTAGAATTTACACTTCTATACTTCCGGCAAATCCTCTTCCATGTCTGACGGTCACTCCAAGATTTTTTGTCCACCACTCGTTTCCAATCACCTTCCTCACAACTTAGTTTACACATGTCCGCGTGACGCAACGCCGACGTGTGCAAACTGTGGTTCTGACCACGCCGCCAGTTATGGGGGATGCCCCATAAGAAGAAAGCTTAAAGCAGCCATCAGAAGCCGTCAACGACAGCAGCAACTCAATCACTCCCAACAAATGGGAAGACCGGAAGGACCTCAGAGATGGTCATCAAGCCACTTCAATATTCATTCGCCGACCAACTCAATTGACCAACACGGGCACCAATGCTGTAATCAAGAGCGAAGACGAGCAAATCAGATGGGGAAAATCGTCGAGTTGTTAACACAACTGATTGCGGCAATGATCCCCAACTGACCACATGAAACCAGTTAGCTATCGAACGAATAAGAATATCAAAAGGGTTCCACACAGGCCGTAATCACTACGGTCAAAGCCGGTTTTCCCCCAAAGTGTACAGTTCAAGAAAATAAAATCCATCACCATCAGTGAAACCACAGATAAAGCTACAAATCGTAGCGGGGCTGTATAACGCGGTTGAGGCAGTGGTAAAAAAATAAATAAAAAAAATAAAAAATATTTCGCTTTGTGTATCCATTTGCTCCTTCGTCTTCCGATTGGTCTCCTTCCCTTCCCACTGTTCGTGAGAGCTAACTTCGGCATTCTTCCCTCCTCCATCCTGATGACATCCCACAGTCACTGCAGTCTTTCTTCTAATGCTTCAATTTTTAATCTCTGGTTTTTTCATTTCTGATTTTGCCACGTCTCTTTTAGAAATCTCATCTCTGCCGCATGTAATTTGCTAAAATAAACTTATGATCGACACCAATATTTTAAAATTAAATAGCCAAATATGATGGCCTGAAATCAAGAGGTTACTAAACTTCTTAAGAAACAACAAGATCTCAATCCTAGTGGCTTTTTTCGAAGCGAAGGCTACGTTGTATTCGGTCTCTATACTGGCTCGTAGTGATGTGGTAATGTTTCCGATTAAATGCGTTAATTCCGCGTGGTCTGAACGTCGTGGTGACAGAATTTCTATACTCACAAGCAGCGCTCCAGGTATAAGTCCCCCACACAAATCAAGCTATGCCAGAAGCGACAGGAAGCTTAAGGACGTGTAAAACTATAACATTGCTAGGTTTAAAACTGGAAGGGGCTGCATATGGGGGTATTAGTACTGGAGAAATGCGTCAAAACAACAAGTCATAAATCACAATGACGGGAAAAAATTAAGAGAGCAGTTACTTCACTTTCAAAATGATTGTTTGGGAGTGTAACGACATCAGTTTCCAATGCTGTTTCCTCATCTGCAGACCACACTTTAAAAACCACATCGAAGCGTGATGCCTAGATCGATATCGCACTACGGATTTGCGTCAGCAACCTTGACGAAAGCGTGAATCACCAAGTAATAAAGTGCAGATCAGCGTATACGTGCGAGCTTCATTTCGTATTCTCGTTGTAGCTAGTTTCAACATTGTGGGGCGTGTATGTTCTGGTCGCTATCTTATCAGCGGTCCTTTAAATTTGAGTCCAGGCCACCGTTTTGCAGCGCCCGTTCGCGTGTTGTACGATGGCTATCTGCGACGGTACAAGACGTTGTGTCCGCAGCTCGTATCAATACATCAGACCGAGTCGTGTGGTTCTTATCTGCCATAGACCTCATCGCTCAGGGCGCTATCTGCGACACACAACACGCTAACCCGTCTTTAAATACACGAGGCCACTGTCAGCTGCAGTGGGCTGCATCAAGGACTCAAATGTTATACAACCACACGCGCTTAGCCGGAATTTTACAGAATGCTATAGACCATTACTGGGTAATGTGCACTGGGAAAACGTCTCTCTTTGCTCTGGTCCTGTCGATACCTGATACGGCGTTAGCTGATTCGAGTCCCAGTATTGGAAGAAATTTTCACCATCGGGATTTTGCTGGCAGGTTAGGAGAGGTGGTGGTACACGATTCCTAATAGATATTTTCTGTACCAAAGTCCTGGGTTAAATCCCAAATCTCTCAGCTATGCGTATGAACTGAGGGCATAACGACACTGTTGATAATGATTCGTCCCCTCGGATGGGAACTTAAATCCCGGTAGACCTCTCGGTGAAAGATCCAGCAAGCGGCTTCATTCTCTTTCTTCTTTAAAATCCCATCAACGACATAAACAACCATTTGCCGTGAACACATACACACCATCACAGTCATCCAAACTTATAATAACGCTTATGAACATTTTTATACTTGGGTAGGCAACGAGATACCAACAGGGGGCGTTACTCTGGAAAGTAACGCTCAATGGTTAAGAGTTCTGGCTGACGACCCAAAAGCCTTGGATGAAATCCCGGTTGTGGCTGCGATAAGCACTTCACACTACCTTCACCTCCAGCACAGCTTGCTGTTAATGTGAAGCACGCCAGAAATTTTTTGTGGTTCAGGTTCCACGTTAAACTGTAGGTTCACTATACCGTCTTAGATTTGGCATTTAAGACAGTGGCGGATTGCGCATCCGGTAAGAAAACTTGTCACCAAAGAATTATGAGCACATCAAATTATTATTACTACTACTGTGGAGAGATACCTCCCTCCATACTATACTGTTTTCACGCAGGAAAGGCGGGCCAAGGTCACTCCGCTCTATCCCCACCACGCTACCCCAGCCCCTACAGGCGAAGGGGAAACAGCTGCCGCGCATGCGCAAACGTCACCACGACGTATGTCTTACAATATGTTGCATCTAATTTGATGATTTCTTCAGTAAAATCGATCATTTTAACTATTTGTCGTGACGAAAATGAGTGAATCGTATGTCATAGAAATTTCGTGTTTACCAACTACAATTTCATATGTTAATAAATATAAAAATTATTTACATATCAAGGAATAAAACTTACTGCTTCCAATAATTATTTTTAGTTTTAAAACTTGCGCAAGACATTTCGACGATTAAATCCAATTTTTAGATGTCTTTCCCAGTGGAAGTTAATTATCTAAACACGTCGTTTAAATTTTGAAATGAAAGTGATATTTACTCGAAGCGATAGCTTCTGACTAAAGAAATCGTTGATGAGACCACCATTGCGTTTAGAGTGTTGTCAAATAAACTTCCTTGCGTGATTTTGATTTACCCACGTCTCCTCAACATAGATGACAGGTCGAAGAGAATGTTCCTTCCTTAAATCGTGCATTTTTCTTAAAAATGAGACCCTTGCCGCAACAGTGTCTGTCTTTTCCATCAGAAAACGTCTACCGTCATTACATTTTCTGTATATGAAGTCGAGTGCTTTTAATAACTTATACTCCTCCAGTGTAGTTAATTTTCTCTTTCAGTACCTCCCTCAATTTTCATAAGGTAGGGTATTCACCACGGTCATAAAATTCTAGAACGGAACGTCGAATGATAACTTTCTGAAAGTCATCCATCTCCGTGACCAGATTTTCTCGGTGAATGTTTTTATTTGGAGAAGAAAAGGATGTCCCTGGAACACTCAGCTGGGCTTCGCTAAATACACGCTGCACTGTTCGTAACGATACGCCACACGCCTCTGCCGTAATTTTTAATGGTTTCCTAAAAAGTATACTAACTTTCTCTTCAGAGTTTTCTAACGTCTTAAAAAATTATACACATAAAAAATAATTGTTTTAACTGTCGCCTAATGTAACAACTATCTGACGCCATTTCACTTGCATTTTATAACGGTGTATCGGAATAGACATGACAATACTTCGACAAACGACAATGCCTGTAGGCAGAGGCCTGCTCGGAGGGGAAGGCAACTGGAGGGGGTGGTGAGGTGAGGCACGGGGCAAGGGGCACATGACCTTGACGCGCCACTTGAGAGTGAATATAGTTTATAACAGCGTACGCTCATATACTCCGTATGACTTCGGTATTTTGAAGGAAGAATTTTAAATTATGGATTTTTTTTTAAAGTATTGCATACGTTTAAGGAGGACGTAGCACGTAAGTAATGAAGCCAATTAGAGCTTCTAACTAAGGTCTTGAAGACCGCGGTTCGATCCCTGTATGAATTCGAGAACTTTTCTTCGAAGCTGATGGTTAGGCACGGGTCGATTAACGCACTCAAACTGCTGTAAAACGAGTACTAAAGATTTAACTGCTTGGGGAGGTAAAGCAACACAATTGGGGTGCTGAAAACATTTTCCATTCCCTGCCGCGAAAGAGGAAACGTCCAAAAAATAATAGTGATGACTATCTCTCCAATTAAAAAAATGCACATTTAATGCTTAAGTATCATTATTTATGATATTCAGCCAGTAGGGTAAATATGAGTAAATTTTTTCGTGGTATACTCCCCAGTATGCAGGTCCGACGGTATAGAGCGCATGCTGATGGGAAATTCGGCTCACGTACGGCTACCAACTTGCTCGCACCACAACTTGTCCGACGTCCCCTGGCCGCTGGTGCAGCCGCCCACATTAATATCTTAGCAGACCGAGTCCTGGGCTGCACCCGCTCACGAATAATTCCGAGAGCCCGCCTCGTGCGTGATGAGGGTTAGGTTGGCCAGCCTAGCCACGGGTGGCCTCCGCCCCCGCAGTGTTATAATAGACCAGGGACAGCGACATCGCGTGCCGAGGAGACCCCGGGGGATGGTCGATGTATATTTATTCCACCAGAGTTTTTGCCCAACTATTTTTCAAGTTATTCTTGTCTATACTCGGAAAAGTCGGCGTGGTTACAAAAGATGAGTTCGGTTTGAGGTAGTCTGCTAAAGTAGGTGTGCTCTAACTCAATGATGTGGCGCTGAAAATAATTTAAAAAGCAAAAAGCTGACTGCCATTAAGTTAGAAGCTACGAACGAAGGCTGCTGCAAGATTTTTGTTTTTAATATCAAATGCTTAAGTCTCGGTAAATTTAACACTGCAAATCTGTGACTTTGCATACGTATACAAATTACTGTCAAAAAATCCTCTTCATATGTTTGTAAAATAGTCCACAGTTCATATGTACAACCAAAGTTGTTTAACGGTAGCGTGGGGCTAGCGAGCTGGCTTCTCGTTGCAAGGGTCGCCGGTTCGAGTCCGGTCTAGAGCATAGGTGGTTTCAGTTAAGTGTGTTGTGTCCATCCTGTCACTTGTAATCATCAATAATAACACGAGAAGAATCTAAATACACAATTGAGAAATAAAAAAAAAAAAACACAGTTGCTGGCTGAATGGCTACAGGGCCGATTGCCATTTTTTAAAAAGTTGTTTAAATGATTTTTTTTTCTAAAGATTATAAGCGCCTACAGCTCAGCACACAGACAGACGATACACCTGCAAAGTACACTGGGCGCAGATGCGCCACTGTGCTTCATTCTCACTCTCATTCACAAACGGACATTATATTTAAAAAAAAAAAAAAGAATTATGTGTTCATGGCGCTAAACATCCCCAAAAAAGGATTTTTCAGGTACTAATTACCAGTAATATTAAATTATTTAGGATTTCGGAGTATATCGCGTATTATTTAGTGAGATCAGCACCTGTGCCTAACATGTTATTTCCACTGTTTTGAACAGAATTCGCTGATAAAATCTCGACAAACAGGTTTGTAATAACAGTTAACCTGTGTCATGTAGCTTGCAAGTTGCCACACCATATCAGAATGTTCAAGGTCGTAGTGGTTTGTAACTGATGCTGACAGCATTGCTGAGGAATACGTAGCCTTTGTCTTTTGATGTTCTTGGTAAGGCAAGTGATTACGGTGGGGCGTTTCCTGTCGGGATATTTCGTAATCGAGTGAATTCCAGTAAGGCAGGACAAATAATTATTGGACCTTCTTAACGTATCTGTGAGCTGTTAAATTGCCACCACTGAACGGTAATCAGTGAGACAATTAAACCAACTCCTTTGAGTGCGAAACAGCTTTGTTTTTCATTTTTATAGAGCTTATGGTTATGAAACCTGACTAACCGATCTAGTGAGCAGATAAACGTCATATAGCATACAAGCAATAATAACCTGCAGCTTCGCTTGTGTGGACTTGCGTGTGTGGGCGAATTTAAAATGTGTCTGGTATGTTTCAAAATTAACGGAGAAAAAACCGGAGTGTAGAAAAATTAATGAAATGTGAAATACATTCACAGTAGTTAAATACGATTTTCATCTAATTTTTCCGGTTCAAAAAATAATAAATCATTATACAGGCAACTTTTTTGTGAAAACAGATTTTTAATGCTAGGAAACAGGAAATAGTAGCGAAATAAAGCAAGGGAAAAATGTTTCTAGTGGTGGGGATCGAACCTGCGAAATTAAGCACAGGAACATGATGCGACGCCTCAACATGCATAGCTATCTAGCTACAGTAGTTTTATAGCTTTTCTACTTAAATACAATGAGAAATTTTTAATTTAAAATTTTTAAGCTTGGATTTCTTATAAATGAAGACTTTAGACGAATGGCATTAGCGCGGGATAACCGAGAGAGTTACTATTCCTCTTGCATTAAAGAACTCTTCCTGCAAACTTACAGGCATAGCGCTAAAAAAAATGTAGAGATTGAGAACAGAGTTTCTTTTATTGCTCCGTTGCCTAGCTACGTAGAGCCATAAGACATATTGCTGGTTTAAAGCTAGACCATTATAAGCTTTCACACTGTGAAAACTCCAACCAAATCTGTTTGAGAATTTTTGTATGGTGCGGAAACAGATAGGCACTTACCGCTAAAGAATTATATGTGAAAAAGGAACTGCATTAAAAATATAAAGCTGCTACAGTACCCGAATGATTTATAGCCAAAAATAAAAACAATCAATTGTTAAATTTCAACATTCCAATATTGTAAGCACACTGCAAAACATTAGGCAATTTCACAAGGGGTTTTTTCTGTCTATTTATACCATCGTTCTGATCGGTTATACGTGGCCTCCGAATTTTCTGCCCCCTCCTTCCCTTGTCATTTTACCTCCTAACTGCGGATTCAGCTAAATTAGTAAGGAATTCCTGGTAACACATAAATAGTTAATTAAGCGTAACAATTGTCACCTTAATTAGTGCGGAGGTTGCTGTTGGTTTTACAACCGCGCCCCCTTCGTTTTCCCCTACTTTATTTAATTTCCTTACAACTGTAACTCAATTAAAAACGCCGCATAATAATTGCTCCCTGAATCAATTAAAGCTATGGAACTGCTAACGGTGCAGCTTCTTGCAATTCACCACACCGTGCTGAATGCTAATCTGGATTGGCTTCACCTAAAGCGACGCTTCTTTTTGTCGCCCGCTCTTTTAGTGGCAGTGAAGCTTTTATTTTAAACTGACGACGAGATGGCGGAGAAAAAAATTACTTGACGTCGAAGGTACCGCCAACTTTTAAGCCAGCAGTTTCTAAGGCTTTAACGGAGATGAAGTTGGTAATTTGAGATGGGTTGGAAACGAACGTCGGATGAAAGTGGAAACCTCAGAAGTAAAATGAAATAATTTGTGGAACAGGAAACACATTTTCGATAAACTCTACCAGAGTGACGACAGGCAATGCGAAAAACTTTTCTCACCAATTTTTGTGACGGAAAGGAGCTAGGCGATTCATTTTCGCCACTTTACCGACATGCATTCAACAATAATATACGAAAGTTTGGTTAAGAAACGGAAAATTATCAGTGCACTGATAATATTACGACTTCGCTGAAAATTTGAAGGAGACAGCGTATAAAGCTTTGTATAGCCAACCACGGTAACGTAGGTGATAGAGAGGAGGCTCGGCGGTTCGAGTGCGATCTAGTGCACGGATGGCTTTAACCAAAGTGTTGAATTGTTTGTCTGTTCTCCACAATGTCTGGATCAATAACACATTTAATAAAATTATAAATGTTTTTTGAAGAGCATAAATGCAAACTATGGTGGCTGTGTGAAGGACGTTTTGGACCTCAACGTTTGATTAAGAGAAATTAGAATTTTTTGAAATAGTTACTGTATTTTGTTAATCCAACTTGCAACAGGTCTGCAATTCAGCATAGAAAATGCTTACAGCAAAGTCACCTTCGGTTGGTTCGTTCCGGTCAGCTATGACACTTACATAAGTAGCATTACTCTCTCTCATTCTTAGAGTAGATTTGAACCAGTCAGTATGGGTTAGCTAATTTATCGCACCGACTCTTGTAGCCTCGCCTAGCGCTAATGTTGTCCAACCAAGCTGCTATGTCTCGCGCCATAGTCATTCAATCCATCAGTCAGTATTGGAAGCAGTAATTTAGCTTCAAGATGCTAGCTAGCATTCGGAGCGGTCCTTGCAGGACACGTTATCGACTGTAAATGCACAGTTTTCAGTGACCATTAAACGGACTCTCAGTTAGCCGTCTTCTCATAGGATAGTTTATATCAACTAGTGCTAAACCAGTCCTAGCCTTCTCTATCCTCGGTTCTCCGACCGTAAAACGGAGTGGTGTCAGATAACCTGATAAATTCCACAATTAGTAGGCAGCAAGATGAAGCACTTCAAGGAAGAGCAGAAGACTTAGAAGAGGCCTAAACACGAAGGTTAGTCACTCCACTTAAGGTCCACCACTCACAACGTCCACAAATAGGTTCACAACCGCTCGGACTCCTGACAGCTGCATGGACGAAAAGGTCAAATTGGTCTAAATACAGAGTTATTCAAAAATAAGGAACAGATTTTGCATTTTTAGTTCTCACATAAAAGAAACAAAAATACGTGCCACAAGTCACTACATAGAGGAAGGTCCAAAATTTTACTGTATACACTGACAGAAGTACCATTTGTTGCGTGAATAAAATAATTGTTTAAAAAACATAAAAACCGCCTTCAAAAAAAGCACTAAAAATTTTAAAATAACTTTATACCTTGCTTAGGAAAAAGTAAATCTAAATAGACAACATTTTACATTATTTTCATTGAAATTTTGACATTAATTAGTTATTTTTGGAGTCGGTGCCAGCTGTCACATCGCGAAGATCTAATTACTGAACTTCTTTTTTGGCGTTAGAGGCGAAACGGGTAGTACGCACAAAAATTCCCAATATTTTACAGCATGTTGTGAGGCAGATTGTGTTACGGCGGGAGACATCTTAGGGAAACAAATTAATAGTATTTTAATCTGTGGCTTGGCCTTATTGGTCATCCAGGAATATCTCTGGCACTACAGTGTCAGTTGGTAGGTTGCATCATGAAGTAAACGATTTACAGAGTATAATATCGGCGTATCATCTGTATGTTTCAGTTTTGTTGAAACATGTTTCTAGCATTAATTGTAGGTAAGCAGTAACATGATTTTTTAAGTATTATTGTTATTCCTTATTGTTTTTATCTTTTTGTTTTTCTTGCTTTCGCTGGCACCGACTCCAAAAATAACTAATTAATGTCAAAATTTCAATGAAAATAATGTAAAATGTTGTCTATTTAGATTTACTTTTTCCTAAGCAAGGTATAAAGTTATTTTAAAATTTTAGTGCTTTTTTTTGAAGGCGGTTTTTATGTTTTTTTAAACAATTATTTTATTTTTAAATTTTTAGTGGTATTATACTTCGTTTAGTATTTTAAATATGCCGCAACAGTTCCCATTTTGCAAACTTCCTGGTAGCTCAGAGATCAAAGCACTTGATTTCAAAGAAGAATTATGTCTTTATATACCACAACCACTTCCAGAACGGGGTGAATTGGGCGTTCTGTTAAGGAATGTCAGGCTATGTTTCGATCTTATCATAACATCTGTTAAAGCTGCTGCTCGATAACCGAAACATGTAACATCTGGGCATTAATACATACCACATACAGAAATCTCTCTGGAATATATCTATTTGCTCCGGCATCACACAAAAAATATAGATTTTTAATTGGTGAAAGCTTGGGATCAAAGTTGAAATCTGAAGTACATGTTGAGACATTACGACACATGTATTTTATAAATACCAAGCCATGACTTAAAAATAGCTTAATTGATTTTGACGGAATTTAAAACTGTGGATATTTTGTAAAGAACATTGGAAATTAAAAGGGGTGATGGTAAAGGGGAAGAGGGATTGAGCTTTTGTATACCAAATGTAGACTGCCTTTTCTGATTGATTTAAAGTATACGTATGTAAATTTCTATTGATATCAGATAAATCTGTAGGTATGTATAAAAAAAACAATTAAGCAACCTAATTTAAACAAAATTGTTCTGTATGTTTTAAAGTATATGTGTGCAAATTTCCTTCAGAATCGGAAAGAAACTGTAGATAGATTAAATGATGGAAAGGAAGGAGCGGTGTTTTGACTCTCGAAACCAAATGTAGACAGTATATTTCTGTTTGTTTTGCAGTATACATGTGCATACTTCCTTCAAAATCAGAAAGACACAGTAGTTTTGTATAAAGAACAGTAATTAATGGGGTAGAAAGGGGGATAGGGTTTTCATTTTTGTGAAAGTTATGTGGACAGTATTTTTCTTTTTCTATTTGTTTTAAAGTATACACATGCGAAGTTCCACCGATTCGAATCAAAATGTGGATTTTATATAAATATTAAGGGATTGGGAGCTAGGGTAGTTTTTTTTATTTTTTGGTCAGAGATCTTATCCATAAAAAAATTACATATATATGTGCCAACTTTAATAAAGATCGGTCAAATGATGTCGACTGTAGCTTTCTAAAAAGAAATTGACAAAAATCGAGGGGGTGGAAAAGGGGAGAGGGGTTAATTTTTTGCAAACCAAGAGTTGGCATCATTTTTCTCTTTGTTTTATAGTAAAAATTTGCTAAGTTCTGTCTAAACTGGATAAAAACTGAGGTTGTGTATAAAAACTAAGCAGTTTAATGGGGAGAGGGGGTGGTTTTTAGATCTTTTGGTCAGACACCTTCTTCGTAAAAAAAATACATATAAGCATCAACTTTCATGGTAATCGGTCAAACGATTGCGACTGTAGCTTTTTATAAAGAACATTGACAAAAGTTAATGGGGTTGTAGGAGGAAAGGGGTTGAGCATTGGCAAACCAAATATTGACAGGATTTTTCTCTTTGTTTTAAAGAATACATGGGCAAAGTTCAGTAAAAATCAGATAAGAAATGTAGGTTTCTATAAAATTAAGGGGTCTAAATGGGAGAGGGTGGTTTTTTATTTTGATTTTTTTGGTCAGAATCCTTCTCCATGAAAAACTACATGTCATTGCCAACTTTAATGGTGATCAGTTAAATGGTGTCGACTGTAGCTTTGAATAAAGAAAATTGGCAAAAATTAAGGGGGTGGATAGGGGGAGAGGGGTTCAATTTTTTAAACCAAAAGTTGACAGTATTTTTCTCTTTATTTTTGGCTATATATGTCCAAAGTTTCATCGAGATCGAATAAAAAATATGGATTTGTATAAAAATTAGGGGGCGGAGGGGGGGTAGAAGGGGTGATTTGTCAATAAAATTCATATGGGACCACTTTGGAGGTATACTCTATCCACTAAACAAATTTCATTTAAATCGGTTCAAAATTGGCGAAGATATCGCTGAACATACATACAAATAAAGAAAAATGGCAAAAATCAAGGGGGTGGATAGGGGGAGAGGGGTTCAGTTTTTTTAAACCAAAAGTTGACAGTATTTTTCTCTTTATTTTTGGCTATATATGTCCAAAGTTTCAACGAGATCGAATAAAAAATATGGATTTGTATAAAAATTATGGGGTTTAAGGGGTTGATGGGGTGGTTTCTCAATGAAATTCATATGGGACCACTTTGGAGGTATACCCTATCCACTAAAAAAATTTCATTTAAATCGGTTCAAAATTGTCGAAGATATGGCTGAACATACATACAAAAAAAAAAAAATACAGACGAATTGAGAACCTCCTCCTTTTTTTGAAGTCGGTTAAAAACATCAAAGACGTAGTCCATGTCTTGCCATGCACGTTGTAGGATGATCAGCGCTTTTCCCTTTGCATATGCACCAATCTTCTACGAATTTTTTACGTCAACCGTAAATCTGTTTATAACGACGTGGCACTCTACTGAAGCACGACGGAATGCACGTTGCATTTCCACAATCGATTCACTTTTTGCATTTTGTAGCACACGACACGACTTTTCCTGCGGCGTCGCCATTTCCACGTAAACAGACAACAGCGCCGTGGGTGGCAGTGAATGGAAGTAATCGGCGGGGATCACATACTCTGAACCTTCCTCTATCCAATGATGTGTGCCACGTATATCTATCTTTTATAGAGTGTCATATAAAACTGTAACATTTGGTCCTTCTTTCTGAGTAACCCTGTATAATAGCCACAAGCAATAATAAAAAGGAAAGTAAAAGTAAACCTCACCTGTAAACCTTTTTATTTATATTTTAGCCGATCCAAAATAATTTATTTTTATTTTAATTCGTGTTATTTTATTATGACTGGCCGTTACAGAGATTAGTTTTTCCTCAATTTGTGTTGCTTAATTTCCTCCTCCCACATTTTTCACCCCTCTCTCTTCGCACCTTGTTCACCTCTGGCTTCAGTCATGAGGTAGTTTTAAATGTTTCCACATCTTATTCCGTTGCAATATTTCTCACCTCTAACATGGTTTAGGCTGAAATATTGTAAAATGTGTTCGTGTTTATTTGTTCGTCGCATACCTCCTGCATTTATCTGTGTCTAGAGTGATTGACGGATTTACTTTTCTTATCCTTCGTTAATGCATATGTTAATACATATACTTTGCAGCATTATCCTCAATCATACAATTTTCTTTAATGTGAAGTTGGACTTGTGAAGACTTGAAGAGTATAGACTCTGGCTCCTTCGCGAGCCTGTTTAATTTTCTTGCACGATGCTCCTGCATCAGCTTGGCAATATCTACGATATCGCCTCAAAAATGTAAATTTAGCATCATGAGTCTGGAACAATATAAAGTGTTACATTGTGGACAAGGATCAAGCACTAACATAATTCATCAGTACTTCGGAACCGAGCTTGACGGCTGAGTAGTCAGAAAGCTCACCACTAGTTTCAATTTTTTAACAATCCTGTCCTAGTGTTAACGAAATTACCTTAAAATAAATAAAAAAATTATATTATTTAATATGTCGTTTCAGGCTATAACACACATCATGAAAGTTATTAATACCATATGAGAGAAAAGCGTTTTAAAACAATTTTATCAGTACATTTACTGCAAAAAGATATCTCCAATCGAGGTAAGAGAAGTTAGAAAATACTATTTCACTATGAGAGGTTGTGTCAAAGGTCTTGTTTGCTGTGTTCCACTGTGGTACTCTCAATTACAACTTTCGAACATCGGGATCGAAATTTGAACCACAAAATTTTCAATGTAACAACTAGCAGAGCTGAAATAAGCATGCAGATCTCTGCTAAGAATATCCCCCTAGTACGTTTGTGAGTCTCGGTTGCGGGCGTTTGTACCGAGTGAAAACCACTTGCCCGGCATATGCCGTATTCAGTCACGACCCAATTCTGGAATATGCGGGCTGCAGAATTAAAGGGGCAGACTGGGAGTGACGACACCAGCTGCTTGCAAGACACGCGGCGAAAAATTAATAAGGCCCGGCTGCGGCCTGACCAAAACAAATTTGTGCTGTCGCCTGCAGACCCATCACGGACACCTGTTGGGGCTCATTCTCAGCTGGCAAGTGGTCGCCGTCGTCCTCTGGAAAACAGGAGGACACGCCACGCAGTCAGGAAACAGTGCCATGATTCAGCCTCTAAGAACTAATGATACGACTAACAGACAGAAATGTACCATTAGTCATAAAGCTAGCTACAAACTGGAGATAGTATTTAGGGAAAGGTAAAAATTAACAAGAAGCGGGTTGTACTACCGTACCCGCCACCTTACTCACAATGGAATCGGGGCGGTGTTTGACACCTCGGATATTTCACTTTAATATCATTCATCCTGGTGGGTATTCGTTTAAACTTCATTGAGGGTTAAAATCTGTGAAATTTTACAAGCGTTTTGTAGAGGCGGGGAGAAACTGCCAAAACAGCGGTCAGATATTCGTGTGGGCAAGGTCTGGTAAGGTTTCAAATTAACGGAAGAAAAACTGGAATTTAGAAAATTAAATGAAATTTTCCTTCCGCTTTCAATAGCAAAGTGTTTGTGACTGTGGAAGTACACTTTCCACTAAATTTTCCTGGTGCGGAAGCAATTTTTAATATAAAACGACTGTATGACTCTTATTTAACAAAAATCATGAATCCTTCGAAAGTTAACAAACTAAGACTTAGGGGATTTCTTGTACAAATGAATCTGATACACCGAAAGAAAACCTGCGACCTTTCGTACGATGAAGCGATTCCTGAAACCACATGGGTATCTGCCCATTTTGTTTGTATGGCCCCTCTAGAGCTATACTCTGCGCATGTAATCTCACATTTCTTATCTCTCGATTTACCGTAAACAAAGACCCGCCAGAGTGGACGGTAGTTTGGTGGAATACCTGAGGTATCATACTACGCATTCAAATTGTTCGTTGTTTGGTCGTAAACTCCGCACTGAAGTTCTCACATATATCAGTGCCCAATTGAATCGATAGTGTTCTGCGGGTGTTTGGTGGAATAACTACTCTCTCCTCATGGACGTCTTGTTTTCTTCTGTCCTCTCTTCCTATCCATTGTCAATATTACTTTTGTTCTGACGCCAGCCGTTTAATTTCGGCACGGCAACCGGTATTTTTAAAGTATGCTACATGGTGAAAAAGCAGGTAATCAACTAAAGGATGATACAGTATTAGGCAACTACCTAATGAAAAACAAATAACGGGTAAAACCTATTTAACGGTTCACCGAAACCTGTAGATTACAGTCGATAATCTGAAAGATAAATTTCAAGTCAGCGTCTAATACTGAAGTCCCAATAATGATGAATAAAATGAATCAGTATTAGACAAGAAAAACTAGGGTGGTTGAATAGCACAAGTGGTAAGAGCGGTTAAAATTTTATATAACCTGTGGCTATTTATTTAACGAGAAGTAATATAGGCTGTAAGCCTTTGAGGCTGACCCTCTTTGACGTCGTCGATCGGCAATTTTAGAGGTGACACCTTGGAAAGTCGAAATATGGATGATCTAACAAATTGATCCACAGTTCCAAATCCTAGTAAAGGATGTGCCATTAACCAATTTGTTACAACGTACTCTAGACTTCCATGATGTTTCTACGAAACTTTACTGGGATTAAAAGTGCTGAGTGAATATAAGTTGCAGCTTTTGCCTATTTCCATAAGGGAGCGTCCAATAATTACGTGAGCTGAAATAGGCGGGGAAGGGGGGAGGATCCAGCGAACTGCAATAGAGATCAGGAAACAGAAAAAAAAAATTAAAAAAATTACGAGATTGTCAGCAGGGGGAGGGGGTCCCTCAAGATCACACCTCACCAAATCTCACCACGAGGGGTAGGGGGATGGGAGGAGGAATCCAGATTTCTTGAAAAACACCTCACGCAATTACTGAACGCCCGCTAACTGGTTTTATCTCTCAGCCATGTCTTTAATACTGTCTGAGAGAACATTTACCACCAGCTGAAATCTCCGCAGCCTGCTCCAAACGTGTTATAAGGAAATAATTTCTCTTTTGTAGGTAAAGCGCCTAGTAACGTGATGCCAACCATTCCACTTAATCCAAGCGCAGAAATTTTCAAAGCGAATACGCAGATCTACTTCTGCCTGTTCCCTCAACTTGACTTTTACAGTTTGCTAGCATCTTTCAGACTTTTTTTTGTTATAATTATACAATTCTCAAGCTCTGATTAATGTTATTAATGGATTCTGCCAGAACACGTATATATTTCGGTGGCTTTCAGTATTTTTCTTCTGTCTGATCATTACGCACGGAAACATGATTCTGGTGGAGCGTGATCAGTTGGTACTTGATGGCGCGTATAATTTGGTGGGCTCGTAATTAATGCGGAGACGTGCCGGAGCCCCTCGAGATGTGACCTGGTTCGCCAGGGCCTTCCTCAACAGTAATTACGCCGCAGTAAGGTGAGTCGCGCCTCATTAACTCGCCAGCGGAGATCATAGCTCCTCCTCCCTCGCCCGGACTGTCTTCGAGACCGTGGGTTCACCGCATCGACCTATACTCCAACTTTTCCACGGTTGCCAATTGTAAACAGAGTAATATTTAAAAACCGTCGCAGTAAGTATTACCATAATATAAATACGTAATCTCAACCGAATTTTATCCTTTTGCAATGGACATCATCAGTGATCCTTCGTTCTGGAACGCGAGATAGTTTATGCGTAAAGATCACAGTCCATTGCCTCCCTCATCCTCTGACCAAAATTGCCTCTTGGTCCTGATGACCTTGGAGCTGACTAACCTTAAGGCATCTAATAAAAAATTTATGTGTGTGGGGGAGGAATTGGCCGGTTAGGCATACAACACCAGCATTAGCACTTGTGTGTATAGACATGGAATACGCATTCAGTATATACGATAGTGGATATGTTTATGATTAGCGATATGTAATTTTACTCTACATTCAAAGATACTAACATCACACTTCAAAATGTGTTTTACCAAACCATCTTCCAACTCTGGAAACTTATATAGAATTTTACAGTTCATTTTGAAATATAAAATTCTATGCAAGTTCCTACAGTTAGCACATGGTTTGGACCAACACATATCCAAGTCATTTTTTATATTTTTAATCATTTACCTCCAACTTATTTATTCTTTGGATGTATTAACTTAACTGCGAGTACAATTGTAACAAAAGGAAGGACAATTACTATAATTTGAACACTAATAGGTGTGCCCGAAGATTTTTATTGCTTGAGTATGAATGAAGATAGTTGCAAAAGGTGTTGGTTTCAGCCAATTAAATGTGTTCTTAATTAATAAAATTTCAGAGAATTTCAACAAATTTCAAACTCTTTTCAAGGGTTTCTAGTGATGATTACATGTCTAGCTTGAAAATTTTGTTATCAATTAATGAATGACCTTCAGTTGTTGACACTGATGTCACCTCAGGATCAAATTACGCCATCTCAGATATTTTAATTTATTTATTTCTGATGTCCTCAATAGCGATTTCAGTAAATTTGATTTTATAGTAGCAGGTTTAGAAAATGAGGATAGTTGTTACCATGAAAAGTAATGTGTAGTTCTACTGTTGTAAGACTGTCCTTAATTCTATGTAACGCCCAGTCAGTAAACTGAAAGCAAATAGCAAATTAGGGGAGTAATAGAGCCCCCAGCATTGGACTTTGCAAATGTCAGACTTGGTGTGTAGACAAAAGACAGCATTTTTAGCAAAGAACCATACGTACCAGAGAACTTAGATCCGTATCTCGTATATTTTACACATTTTCCCACTGAGAACCTATTATAAAAGCTGAAGACAACGACCCTAAGTCAAGAAATAGGTATATTATTACGATGATAGCCGATCATAAACGAATGAAGAGACGTGAGTCATAATTCTTTTGCGAAATGTAAGTGCTTGTAATAATGTCTTTCGCGAATAATAATCACATTACTCAAACACATAGGACATAAATGACATAGCAGTTGGCTAGATGATTAAGACAAGATGCATAAAAACTGAAATTAATATTGCAGACACCATAAAGACGTGATGTATGATTAGATACTGCAATTTAGATGAATTTTGTTAGTTGATCTCTATCGCACTTTATTCGTGGCAATAACAAAATATTAATATACATATTGTTACACAATTTATCTGATCGCAAATCAGGTAACATTAATGCCATTCCTTGAACCACTTACTGAGGGAGTACTATAAACTAGATTAAGCGCAGTCTCTGCTCACGTTCCAACTATAAAATCATTGGTAATAATATTTGTCAGTTGACTTAATTGTTCTATCCATTGTTGAAATCTAGTTACTGCATTCATCAAAATGGTATAGGCCCTATCTGGAAAATATTATAATAATACCATTTCTCATTTCTTTCCGTTTCTGAACATCGATCGCAACAATACAATTAAAATTTAGATCTGAACACATCAAAAATAACCTGTGTGTTTGTAAAAGATGTAAACTGTTGCATGCCAAAAGCAGTCACAAAAAAATGTAATCACTTTTTACCAATTTTTTTTAGCACCTTCAACCATGTTATTTGAACTATTGGTTGTTATATTGCTACTCAAAGGGTGATCAAAGGTTAGCAGTTAATTATTTCCCCGTATATGATTCAGCCAGGGACTCTCTTAACAATAGGCTGCTTTCTTTTGTCTTCCAGGAACTCCTCCGTTACTTGCACGGTTACCCCGGCTTTGAATCAAACATCAAATCTTTCCGACTACAACAAATTTCATCGTTGGATTCTGCTTCTCCTTACATTTTCTAATAATCCAGAAAACTGAAAACAATATTTAATGTGATGATTCATTTATCTAACGGCCAAAGAACTTTAATATAATGTTTTCTATTTGTTACGCTGAAAGTTTACTTCTCCGTACAAAAGGTGGTTCCTTGTTTTTACTTTCAAGCCTAGTAAAATTTTTGACTGGTAGGTAACTGTCTCTTCTGATTTCTATTTCTTTCTAAGACAAAGTGCAAATTGTAACTCGAGTTGAATGATAAACCAGCAGGCCAGTCGAATCAATTAACTGATACTTGCGACAGATTCATACACACATTTTAGTCTATTCCAAATATAAAGCATACATGTGGGCAGATCAGCAATTTCTACCAAACTGTTTTGGAAAAATCTTTATAGTTATTACAAACGTTAGTTAATCAAATAGGGTGATCGAAATAAATCACACTAAAGGAAATTAAAAATCTAAATAAAAAAACAAACAGTTATTCGATGGCATTTATGGTTGTAAATGAAGATTGAGACAGACGCCTTCGAAACGTCTCACAAGTGTGACTTTTTTATTTTACTTCTAGAAATAAAAAAGTTACGTCTTCGATTTAAAAAAATGTTCATACGTATCCTTTGTTGTTAACTTGGTGGCACCAGAAATTCCTGATACGTTAATTAAACCGGAATTGTTTTAGACTGCTGGTAGCGCGATTCAGTGATTTTCAACGGAAATCAGTTATTGATTTTAGCAAAAAAACTGATATGTACTTCATCTGTACTGCTTGCGATTTCTATTTTGTTCCATACTGTGAAAACAAGTAATGACTGAAGGGTTAATCTGTTTTAGACCACCGACCTTGCAGTGTAGACCCGTTGCGTCGATGAATTCTGCTGCTCTTTAGTGAATAGAAGCGTTGCCTTGGCCATCAGACTTACCTGGAAACAAAGAAACACATGCATACTTAATGAAAAGCAAACACTCTGGGCGTAGTAGAAAACTGTATGCTGCTGAAAGTTGCGCTTTCAACCTCAGCCAAAAATCGATCTCGGAGTTTATCTGGCTATTTGTAAACTACATTATTTATAGCAACAGTTTTATCTTGAGCCCATATTCCTGTATCTATATTACCATCTAAATTATTATCTCAAAACTGAATTAGTGGTTTATATTCTCTTCTGATATAACTGTTAGCTTCAATAAAAATCCAGTATAAATGTTTAGATATTTTTTAAATGTTCCAACGTTCCAACGTTTTGGAAATTAGTAGTGAAACAAAATGCATTAGAATCTACTAAAAGGAAAACATTCTGTTTCAACATAGGTGGCTGTGCTATGGTTTCCACTTGGGAAGGCAGAAAACTATGGAGCTTAAGAGTTTCGTACTACGCATTCGCTTGCTTGGGATGCCAGTTCCCCTCATTCAGTCACCGAAATACATTTTATTCCCCGTCTCAACAGTCTTTTGCCTGTTTTGATGTAGTCTTCCTTCACTTCGTATTCTGAGCGATACTTTTCATCTCAACATATCCATTACAACCTACGTGCTCAATTATCTGCTTCATATATTCTTTTCTATATCTGTAGCTGCAATTTTATTTCACAACTAACAAAATTCTCTTACCGCTTCTATTCCATTATATTTAATCTACTGTTAGGGCCATAATTTCTTCTACATTTCACGACTTTTGTTTTGCTTTGGTTTATATTTTGTCCAAAATCATTCTCAAAGTATTTTGTTAATGCTATTCAATAATTTTTCAGTATCCTCAGCCTATTTTGCTGGCTAGCAAATCGTAGCATGCTGATTTTTTTATCCTTGAACACTTATGTTAGATTCAGATTTTTCTATCTTGGTTATTTCCTCTAAAAACGAGCTGAATATTAATTGGTGTAGATTACAAACATATCTCCTCTTATAAAGCTTCTCTCGTGATCGTCTCTTTTTATTATAGTCACTTTATTCTTACATAGATTACAAAAATTATTATTCCTTCATTTCCGTATTTCAAACATGAGTACTTTAAATTTTTAAACAATCTAACATTATAATAGTCTATTTCCGTGTACACAAACACATCTTTATTATTTTGGATCCGCTCTTCCAGTCTTAGCTTTAAAGCCAAAATGCATTTTTCGTGTGCCCCTTCTTTCCTAAATTTGATCTTGTCTTCGTCTAATTATATATTACATTAATATTTCAGATATGGAATATTCTAACATAGTAAAATGCTATCAGGTGACCACCTCCATTATCACATTATGCTATAACGATGCATGAGATGATGGTTAAAGATGATTAACTTGTTGTCTTTACTCATTGGGAAACGAGCTCGGTAACTATGATATTTAGGACAAATAAAAGTACACATACAAATAATCCGAAATTTTCTTACATTATCCACAATTTTTGTCCTGCATGCTGCTCGTTAACTTCGTTTAATCTGATGTAATAAATATGCTTCTTACTGACTGATAAAAAGTTATCTAAGGCTGCATTTAGTACAGCTAGCGAACGTCAGCAGTGTGCAACCTGTAATTGGTGGACTGCAGCGTGTTATCTCGACGTGCGGGTCTGTACTATCTGGAGATATCATCTCGAGAGCGCCTTACACCGGGATTATGACTCCGGTAAATCAAAACTGGACCATGTTGGAGAGCCGTGTCCGCCTGCACTACTGCCCAGAGTAACCTCTTCGTTTTTCTCTGCTCCTGTTTTATTTTGTGAGTGGTAGAGCAGCATGACAAGGCACCGAGAATGCGTCGCGTAGTATCTGCGTCCGAGATGGAACGGCGAGCAAACGCGGCCATGATTCTTGTCCATTAACTCTAAAGCGTCCAAGCGACTCCAAGGAATGTGACGTGTAACAAGCAGAGCGGGAACTAATCTTGTTTCTACGCAATTAACTTACATCGCTGACGCAAGAAATTCTACTGAGGTAGTTATGTCATTAGAGAATACGAAATTTCTTTGCTGTACTTACAGAAGATGAGTGCCCTTTAAGAAAGAGTTTTACGACTACAAATGACAGCAACCAAGGCGAAACTATGGGAGGTCGCAATACCGGATAAATGAGGAGGATTAGCTGACTGAAGATGATGTGAGTGGAATTGTTTTGCTACAGCTGTGAGACACAGGAGGTGGCGAAAAACGTTGAACTCATGGTTGGTCCAATTCTTGTGTGCCTATTGTGATCGTAGTACCAACAGTTTTTAAAATTATTTTTAAGAATATTCTAATTTTAAATTCCATTAAGCTGAGAATAACCTCATCACTAAAAATTGAATGAGATACAGAAGGGGAAAATCGCTTGATCTGTGCTTGGTTCACAATCATTAAATACATATTGTTGCATAGGTTGTACTTCGAGCGGCAGGAAAGTAAAATCCTCTTTTCTGTTCTTCTTGTTTTTGCTTCTTGTTTATGGTTTTGCCCTCCATTGACGTCGAGGTAATTAGAAACGGGAAAGTACTGACGCAAGGAACAGTAAATAATTCGTCCATGGCCCTTTTGAAGGAACAATCCTGGCGTTCAACTGTACTCATTTCAGTAAACCATGGAAAACTGAAATCTCGATGGCTGGATGGGTATTCGAAATCGCGTCCTCCCGAATGCGAGGCCAGAGCGTTAATGTTCACCCACCACGATCTGTAAAAAAACTTTTAACTGCGGACCGAAAATATTCCGACTTTCAAGCGATGAATATCACCGTCCAAGAAATTACTAATTGCAGAAAATGAAGTTAGGACGTTTCTTGATGGATTTATGAAGCTGTGTGTTTGAATGAGTCCGCTTATATGTCCATGATTCAAATAATGCGAACAAAAACTGTGAAGTTGACTAGTTCATATGGAATTAGAAAGTTCGTGATTAGCATCAGAAGGGGGAAATAAAAAACAAATCTGTCATAAGGAACAAAGTTTGATTTCAAACTGACCATACCTGACTCAGAGTGATGTTCTCAGTGAGTAATATGTATAGAGTAAGAAATGCTGTTTTACTCTAAGTTAATAATCACACTTAACGCATTAATTAATATCGAGGAAAATATATTCCCTATTCACTGAAGAGGGTGCTTGCGGATTATTACAAATTTTTTGTGGAATAAGCATATTATTTGTAGCAATGTGTACAAACTGCAACAGAAGGTTGTTACATGAATCCAAAAACACAAAATTTCACACATTAGTTTTGAGTATTTTTTGAGGTTACACTTGCATCTTTACAAAAAAAGGTCAGACAGCTTTATTTTTAGAGTTCCTATGTTCAAAGAATAACAGACGGGACCGTTCTGGAATCATTCGTTTGACCGTACAGTTTGTACGTCTGCCAAAGCCTCATAACTTCCAAACGCCTACTGTAGCTTACAAATTCGTAATTCCGCTCTATTTTAGTTCTTACTAACCCTAATGCTATTACGATGTGAAATCTAATAAAATCATGGGAGTGAATAAAATATAGGAATGACGGCGGGGGGTAGAAGAAATTTTTTATTTACAAATGAAAACTGGCAATTCATCGACTCCTAAAATGTATAGACCATTATTTTTATTCCCCGATTTGTATAAATTTTTTTGGAAAAAAAAACCAACCTTTAATATCAGAAAATACTACTCTCAAAATTCTTTAAAAATTTACAGTGATATGTAGTGTCCTAAAGACTATAGCTAAACTACAGAGATCATTCTAGAATTCACGTTTTCGCAAAGTAATTGAGTAATTTGAACAAATTTGTTACTTTAACAAATAAATTTTGTTGGCAGCAAAATTGGGTCATTCGATAGAATCACGTAAAATGGTTAATAAATAGGAAGGTAAGAATTTTTTTTCCTTTGATTCATTATATCATTTGTTTAACTTTTTTATGTTTGATTTATGTATATATCATTTAAAAGACAAATTCGTAAAAATAATAGCGAATTTAATTTAAAAATTACTTGTTATCGGATTATTTTATTTTTAAAAGTTTTATTTTTAAAAAAAATAACTTGTTAACGAATTCAATTTAGCATCGAATCTGTGAACGGTACACTCAGCGCGAAACTAAGTGGGTGTCTATTAATCACGTAAGGTGAAATAGGGGGGAGGGGGGGGCCAACGGAAATCTCACGTCATCTTGTTTTAATTCCTTGAACAACAGTAGAGCTAAATAAAAGGGTCTACAAACCACGTCTATCCCAACGTTATGGGAGGTCTACCTGCGATTGAGAACAGGATACCAAAACAAAATACCTCACGTAATTAATGGACGCCCCTAACCGCTACTTGTTGCGGATTGAAGATAGTCAGTGGACAGTGTTTACAGGGAGTGTCTGAGGCAGCGCTGGCAGGTGGAGAGGCAGGCGGCGTCTGAGTGTCTGCAGGCGGCAGATAAGGCGGAGAGACAACACGCATAACGCTGGTAACAAGACACCCGCCTCTCGGGTTAAACAAGAGCGCCGCGCCGGCAAAAACATTAACTGCGTCCTGTTGTAACTGGAGCATTGTCTACACAGTATATATGAAATATCAGTACTGTCTCAATTACACTGTTGAATTAATTAAACTGTGTGCGGTAAGAATGCATTACGCAAAGCTTAAGTAATATATATATATTTTTTTTTCATTTACGGTTGGATTACCGTATTCGTTTAACAAGAATTTCACTGTAGATATGAGAACGAAGTTAGCAAGCGTGTGAATGAGAAGATGGTAATTGCCTTAACTTGCGTTATTTAAGCAGATTTTCTTTACAGTGTTTCCACCAATGTCTACCCATAGATATTTACATTAGAAGGCAGTTTATGTTGTTGCTGTCATTTGCTGTTTGTCTTTGATACATGGCGACAAATTAAGTTTGAAGATGTTTCATTGCAGTGGCTTTAAAATACTGTGCCAATGCTTTGAACGTTTGGAGATTTTTCCGTGGTCATCTATTCGAATGATTTATATTTATGGCTTTACGGCATGTCGACGTCGGGGTAGTTAAGGCCGGGACATAGTTGAGAGTAAACAATGTTAAGAAACATTCCGGTATTCGCCTGAATTGATTTCGGGACACCAAGGAAAACCAAAATATGGATAGCTGAATCGAGATTGTAACCCACCTCTACCAGGTTACCAGGATCAAACGTTAACCATTAACCCATAGCGCTCGATATCTGAATATAACGTACACTTTACACAATTCATTTATAATTGTTATTAGCAAAACGCTATGCAATTAGCAGACAGTAGCCATCGCTGGATCAGCATATTACGCATTTACAGATGCTAGAAATCAACTACTTGTCAAGCTGTAGGAAAAACAAGATTAAATATCCTTCAATATCGGGTTAAATATATTTTTATTCACTTTATGTTCGATTGCACTGGTATTAAAATCTATATAATATGAACATTCCGAAAAAAGTTGGTAACGACGTTTTATGTTGTAAATCGCTGAACAATAACTTTTAACTTTTCGCTTCTCGCTTAACGCCTCGTCGGCGTTAGTGTCGAGGCAGGAAAACTGGGGATAAGGAACGGGAAGGAATTCGGCAATGGCATCTTGAAGGGACCTTCCCGGAATTCACCTGATTTGGGGAAGCCATGGAAAATTCAAATCTGGATGGCCGGACGAGAATTCTAACCCGTGTCCTCCTGAAGGTGAGGCCAGAGCGTTATCTCTCACCCTCAACACTCGGTAGCAAATTTAAAATGTAACATTCTCTTCTGCCGTAGAAAAGTCTTTGAACATTTAGCCACGTCAAAGTAAAGTCGTATGGCGATATTTCGGAAGCTAGCACTGCTTCCACTGTCAAAACCTGCTTAGCCATACGACTTTACTTTGATGCGGCTAGAATCCAGAGAGGTTTTTGTACAATACAGCAGCCGCGAAAATGCATGTAATTATTCCCTTTTGCCATTTTTTCGTCGTACTTGCGGAACAAGATCTTTGAGAGGTTTCCTTAAGTTTAATGTTACGTGCTGCGTTCTGTTTGTATGTAATTAATGGAGGTACATGTTTTTGTGTTGGTCTATACAACAGTGAGACAGAAGTAACGTGGGTGCGTTGCTGAAAAGAGAGACCGAACGTTGAACGGTGTTGTGGCGCTGTCGTTTTTTAAGGCGATACATCACAAGAGTTTGGACGTACGGTGACGAACGCGTTTTAGCTGTGCAGCTGTGAGCGTCCAGAGACCGGGAACTGTGGAAGAAAGGGTGGCTGACGGCTAGCTCTGCAATCAGCCAAGGAGAGGTAAAGTAGCGTGACAACGGCCGGGCCCGACCCGGCCCTCCACTATTACAGGCTTCCGTCCGAGAGAGGTCGGTAAAAAAGGAGGAGGAGAAGGGAGAAGGAAAGAGGAAGAGGCAGCCTCCTCAAGGAGTCTGAGGACTCGAGATGCCAGCTAGCAACCGTAGCAACGCTATGGATAATGAGCTGTGTGAACTTTAACTAAATAGTCTGACAAGAGGCACGCGTGTAGACCAAGTGCTGTTTCAGAAAGATGTGTTCAAACATCTTTTCACTAACTTATATTTCAAATTAACAGGCTTCGGTAGACTAGCTCGTTATAGAGATTGCCGGTTCGAGCCCGACCTACATTACATTACGGCTAGTTAAGTGTTGTGTTTATCATATATTGCGTAACCATAAGTTCCATTTGCTTTTTAGCAGAAAGGGCTGAGGATATTGAGAAGTCATTGAATGGCATGAAAAAAATACTGAAGGAAGATTTTTCACTGAATATAAATCAAAGCAAGACTAAATTGATGAAATGTAACAGAAATGCTACCAATATTAGTAGATTAAATATAAAAATAGGATCGGATGCAATAGGAGACGTAAGTTAATTCTGTTAGTTGGGAAGCAAAATTACAACCGATGGCCGAAGCAGGATTGATGTTAAAAGTAGAATAGCACTAGCAAAAAAAGCCTTCACGAAAAAGAGAAACCTCTTAGTTTCAAATATTGATCTAGGAATTAGAAAGAACTTTTTAAAACTCTTTGTGTGGAGCACAGAACTTTATGGTAGCGAAACATGGACTTCAGGAGTACCGCAAATAAAGAAAATTGAATGCTTTGAAATGTGGTGCTACAGAAGAATGCTGAAAATTAAGTGGACTGAAAAAGTAAGAAATGAACGAGTTTTGGAAATGGTGGATGCGGAAAAGAGTTTGTGGAAGAAGCTTACAGAAAGAAGAGACAGGCTGGTAGGTCATATTTTGAGACATGCTGGATTGGTAAAAAAAAAAAAAAAAAAAAAAAAATAATAATCGGTTTATTTACAGCAATTGTTTATTTGTCAACTGAAACAGGTACGAAGATGAAATGTTTCCGTAAAAGAAACAAAACTACCTTATAATCTCCTTACTAAATACACACAGTTTTTCCATATCTCTGTGATATGTGGTGCTGCTATCTAGCGGTAATGCGATCACTCCTTATCGACGCCAGCGAAGCCTAGTGGCATGACTCTAAACTACCGCATACCCGTGACCTTGATTGTTCATCGTTCTGCCATTGACGGGTTGAATTACAAAAATTACGTTCCTAATTAATAATTTTACAAAAGTTAATCTTTAAAATGATACTTCATTTATCAATTTTAAGTAAGCATGAAGGGAAAAATATGGTTCGCCACAAGAAAATGTATATGATAGTGAAACTAATCTTATTGGCTCAATAAAAACTGTCTTTAACACACTCGCTGTCGAAAAGAAGTTAAAATGTAGTTAAGAACAAAGAAATTAGGAAAAAATGATATTTGGGACCAGCAGATTATTGTTCTTTTCGATGGAGAAACTTAATGATAGTCTACATATCAACTAATGATTAAAATACCCTGTTGTACCAGTTCGAAACTTAATAACATTTTGCCTGATGTTCCAAAAAGGCTGTCACTCGAAAGGTATAACAGTTTCTTCTACTGTTTTTAATCATAAGAATTTTTCTTCAATTTTCATGCAGAATTTGTTTTTGCTTCATAAGATGTTTATTTGTTTCCTTTCTTTCATATATAAAATAGAGAAGTTTATAGTACAAGCTTTGTGAGAAATAATTTTAGGTCGGCTGGTTTTCCCACCCCCCCCCCCCCCCCCCCCCCCCCCCCCCCCCCCCCCCCTATTTCTTTTCTTACTGGAGCTGAGTATGGATGTGGTACGTCTGCCACCTGGGAACGGTTGGCATCCCTTTTACACAGGTAAAACTTTTGAATTTTGAAATCATTTTAGAACCAATTTCCTTTCTTGTATAATGGTCTATGTCTTCTTAGCAAAATAAATTTATAGTTCCCGGAAAGTTTTACCTTTGCTATCATCGCGCCAGATACAATTCAAAAATAAAACAATTTTCATACCATTTTAGTATAGCTGAAATTTCAATATGATGTAGTTCTATAATAAAAGAATATACAACGACAATTAAAATACACCCATAACCATAGTTTTGTAGTTATATCTTTGGCCGCTATTAGTCCAGTAATGACAGCCGGCCGCGTTACGTCAGCCTTACTGACACGATGACTAAAAGGGCCTTTTATATAGATATGTTAACAACTATTCTCCATGTTTCGTCGATTCAAGAAATTAGTAGATTAGCAATAATGGACCATGGTGTGGCTCCCACCTACAGTTTAGCTTAAGGAGTGTATGACTGAGCTTTGTGCTGTTCCTTCCCCGAGGGAGGGAAGGCAAGACAGAACTTCTCGCAAACTGAACACGTGTCCAAGTTTCGGTTCGCTCGTTGCGGAGGCCTTTACGACACCCTTTGGCTGCGGAGGCGTAAATCTGCTCTCAGCTTTGGGCAATGAGTTAAGAGCCTACAGCCCATATTTCACTCCTCACTCGTATTTTTTTCCCCTCGCGCCCTGGCCTGCTACCCGTAAACGTTATGACTGGTTTGAGGTTTATTTACGCTGACAAGCGACGCGTCAAAACAGAACGCTCATCAGAACAGTGCCGAGGCGTAGACAGACGTTAATATTGCACCGGCCCGCTCCCCGCCCGTAAATTGGGGCCGCAACATTTCCCGGCCCTGCGGCCAAATGGAATTTAGGGCTTCTTTGTTTTCCGGCTGGATGTATTATTACTGAGGGTCTCCCCGACTCGAGGATAACTCCTTGGACCGGCGTGAGGATGTTTCTCAAGTAACGCGTGTATTATTCACACACCCCCCGTGCGTGAATGATGGTCGCAGCCCTCAGAACAAACAATAACACACGGCCGGACAAGGCAATATCTCGCAATAACGTCGCTCGGGGCTGGGCCGCAATTCGTTCCCTTCCTCCCCTGTGCCCTGCCCGGCTTTCTGAATGTATCACGCCGTGCCGCACAATACTGCTACCGGAAATTTCGATATAATTTTCTTTCCCTTCTGTTACTACCTTACGTGTAAGGAGATTGCTCAATAAGTATATTTTTTTCATTAGTACTTCACAGGTCTTAAAGAAAGAGAAAAAAGGACTAGGACGAAATTACGCCATGGTTTTTCGAAGGAACCATCCTGGAATGTCTGGACAGTGAATCGAACCCGCCTTCTTCAGAATGCCAGATTCTTCACTCACACGATGAGGCTTGAAATAAATAAATTTTCGCATTCTTAACGACCAGATGAACGAGTTTCTAGTTGAGCCGCCATTCACCTCTATTTTGGCTGGACTTAAAATGTTTACAGTGGAATCAGAACAACTTGTGTTCAGTTACAAAGATTTTTTTCCAATTTTTATTACAAAGACAAACTTTCTGAAATGATTATGACTGGCTTGACGACGTCTGTGATTTTTTTATGACAGTGTTAGTCAATTACATAGTCCACCATTAGCAACGAGGGAGCGTTTACCGAGAAGATCGACGACTGTAGACAATATGAACTGAAACCAAGTATCTGAAATCACTCATCTTAGTGGAGGTATGTCTTTTCACATCTTTTTTTACTATTTTTTTGATTTTTGTCTCAGACCATTTACCCAGCTAAATATAATCATATAACGATTCAAACAATCTTCTCTCTTTCAGCCCTACAACTAAACTTTGCAAAAGACGATTACTGGTTAATACAAAAAATGTTTTCGTATAAACTAATTTTCAAATACAATCGAGCCTTTCAAATCCTTATCCTTGTACCAGAAATGAGTTAGATGAGTGCTATTAAACTTATATATTTTGACTTTAGAAAATGGTATTGATGATAGCCGACAAACGAAATGAAAGAACATGTAACTTCGGTATAAATTAATGTGTTGTCATCAGCAAAAAAAAAAAAAAAAAAAAAAAAAAAAAAAAAAAAAAAAAAACAGAACGCGAAAAGACCGAAATTGAGCTGTTCTGGGAGATAGAACTCACACTTTGCATTTTCTAGTTTTAGCATGTGGTAGGTGTGTCCGAATAGTAACAGTAATTAAATTTGATCTTAACTATAGTGCTTATATTTCTCCTCGTAACCTAAATTAAACAAAAAATTAGTGTATCTGGAAATGTGCATAATGTTTTCAGTTATGGCCCTGATTCATTATGACAGCGTCTAGCCTGATGAACGAAAAATATTTTGAGAAACACTATTTGCCTAAATTTTTGGTTTTGGTATTCGTTGTAACCAGTATTGATAAATCAACTCCTGGTCTACATATTTCATTACAAAGTGCAATTCGTGCGGAATTTACGGGATAACAGATATGTTGTAATTTTGACAGTGAAAGGTATCCGTGCATACTGCATCGATGTAGTTTTCTGGGATAGTAAGCTCTGTTCCATAGGGGAAAATACCAGGAAAGAGAAATACTGCTGGGAGAAGGATTTCCTGATTAAAAAATCTGAGGACCTAAACCTCCAAGAGCACTACTGAGCTATTCTGAGCGACAACGAACGGATCCAAAATGGTTGACGAAATTCGGAACGTATAGGGAAAAGGAGAAGAAGAACAACAACAACGCCAATTACTTTGCGTATTGGGTGTATCACAGAAATTACTGACGAAGAAGTAACCACAGAGAGCTACCGAAACGTTTCATTTTGGGTCCCTATGGGAGTGAAAGACACGTGAAGTCTACGTCTTGTTTGTAACTCACGTAATGTCAGTGCACCCTCTCAAGCTGACTGTATTGTGTCTGCACGTGTCGGTGCCCGCACAGACTCGCAGAAGGGGAGCGACTCACACCAGGCCCGGCCACAAATTTAAATGAGATAACCCGTATAGCTCGTAATCAAGTAACGTAATCGCCGGGGACCTGCGTGCTCGCCGGCCCGGCAGAGGAAGTAAGTTATACAGCTCATTAGGACAAATCAAGGAGCGCTACGGGACTCCCCTCTCACAGCCAGGCCCGGCCACAATTGGCTCCGAGCCCTGCAACACAGAAGACTCACTCGGCCCAAGGAGGTCCCACAACGCCACCCACACACACATTCGCTACGTTTTTAAAGTCAGTTGAGACGCTTATACTGTTAAAGCGTAAAGTGGACGGATGAACACTACCTGACTGGTAGGCTAAGGATCATGAATAGGTTCTATAAATACCTTTTTCCTTTTCAGTCAAGTCATCAATCGTGTATATTATTTCCAAAAGGATTTTTTTTTTTTTTTTTTTTTTTTTTTTTTTTTGTGGCAAGTCATCATTATGCCTTCATACTTAAACCAAAATTGATAAATGAGGAATCATTATAAAGATTAAGTTCTCCGCTTATGTAACATCATTAATTATGAACAATCCAGGTTGGAGATATACGATAGTTCTGGAGATGGCGTTGATAACGAATGGTCGTCTTACCGCTAGATAGCAACATTGCTTATCACAGAGATGTTGATAAATCCTGTTTCTAGAGTGAGAAGCTTTTCGAATATTGTCGTTTCTGTTATGGAAATATTTAATTATCTTTATTATTTTGCAACGGCATCCATTAATTACGTGAGGTGAAATAGGGGGAGTCCGGCAAAATCTCACGAAACCTCACCAAGGGGTATAGGGGGGGGGCAACGGAAATCTCACGTGAGGTTCTGGAAATTCTTGTTGGACTGTAGAAATAAAAAAGGGTCTCAAAAAGTTGCGAGATCGATTTTCGGGGGGGAGGGGTCTCCAACCAAATCTCACGTCATTTTAGAGGGGGGACTCGGGCCAAATCTTACGAAATCTCACCAGAAGGGGGGGGGGGGAGGAAGGGAAATCCGGATTTCCGTAAAAACACCTCACGTAATTAATGGATGTCCCCTAAGATGTTGTAAGTGTTTTGTTACGTAGACCTACCTACCTCAATTAACAAATAAAGAATTGCTACAAATGAGCAGGTTTTTCTTTCTTCTTATTGCGTACGACCAACCTTGTTATTCAACGTACATCATTCGCCGAATTTTCGCTCGGGCCATCTAGTTATACTTATACAAACAATAGACGTACACTTAAGTAATTAGGTATTTTGAGTTTCCTAATCAATTCTAAGATAAAAGTAATTTGGTAACGTTCTGACCTCGCATTCTGGGTGACGCAGGTTCTAACCCTGGTCCGGCAATCCAGATTTGGGGTTTCCATGGCTTACTGAATTCTCCAGTGGATCTGTTTTCCGACGATTAAAATTATTAGTCAACTGTTAAATATTTATGCAGTTTTGCAAACGCAGAACGTAAGACAATGTAATATGCAATTTATATATATTTAAATTTAACCTACATTCAGTAGACAGTGAAAAATTTATATTCAATGAAGGACTATTAAAATCAGTAAAATGAGTTAATTCATAGTTTTACACACCCGATAGGGCCAAGTCATCTTCAAAATGTCTTCGTACACCTGTGTCTTTTCTGGCACGATAAAGAACTATTAATCACCTATCCCAACTTGGAAGAGGAATTTACTGCAGTACATTTGTCTCAGACAAATCCAATGACAACAGTATATGTTTCTTTCGGTTATAACTGCATTTATAGCGTGATATTCTAACGAATGTGCGCTGCACGGCTACATTTGCTTTCTCCCAGCTCATCTTTATGTTCGTGTTTTGAGTTTTGGTGTATTTATGTGGGTTCAACTGACAAAATGTTTATAACTTTCAGTTAACCATTTACATTTTACGAACAATATTACATATTTCGATTAACTGAAAACTAGCCTTCGTTCTCAGTATCTCTTACGAGTTTTTCCGTTCTGACTGTTACAAGTTACGTGGTCTCGGAAACTAATGATCCAACGTTTATCCAAATAGAATTGTTATCACTTATCACCCTCGTGCTCTGTTAATAACTTGTCAAAAAACTTTTGCTTGAATAACATGAATAATTTTCCTGATGCCTTTATGGTGTATAAATATCGTTCACGTGCATGGTAATATAATCACATGTTCGGTACTTAGAATGATCAACTCCCCAATATGTGAACGTGACTGTGAAAGAGAAGGAGAAAAGAATCACACATTCTTTAATTGACAAATTCTTTAATTGCGAGTAGTTTGAGACAGCAGCAGTCTCCTATTGTTAATTTAGTAGCGTGACATCTTTACAATGCACTATAAATGGAAAATGTTAAAGTTCATGGAATTCTAGAATATTGTTAAAAGAAAACTAATTTGAAATATTAAAAAAGTCACCGTGGGCCTTGAGATTATAAATACATATTTTAAAACACCCCGTATGAAGATAGCTGGTTGTAAGGTCGTAGAAAAAAGTAAATTTTAGCGGTACATATAGTAGGGGGGACAGATTTGACCTCAAACTCAATGTAGAAAATAGTACGAAGTACCAATAAGCTTGCATTGTAATTATTATATCAATATGAATAACGTATACAAAAACGAATCAGATCACACGTGGAGACACATCCAAACGAAGTAATTTTCTTTCCATGACATCAAACAATTTATATAAAATAACAGAGGAATATTTATTTGGTGTCTACCAATCATTAATAGAGAATATTAGATTGATACAACAGTGAAATGCTGCAGTGAATTGTTCCTCTTTGAAACTAGGTTTAGTATACGATTCGTCCCTGAAAACGATAACGGAACGTCGATATTTATCGCGTCAATCGAGGTCGCGTCGACCACTTGACTCCTGCTGATCAAATCAGCGACGCGGGAGGCTTGAATACCCAGCAACGGAGCTGCTCTTACAGAATGAATGCAGCATGTCGTGGCGAATGGCCAATAAGGAGCTTATTTTGTCCGTCATCACTTACAGACTTCTGTTCACTACATACCGATTGAAAACTTAATTATCAAGTCTGGAACACTTACGGGATAAATTTACATTGAAATAATTTTTTTAAAAAAATGGTAATATGTAGTTCCATACGCTCCTCACATTTTTTATAAATATTATGAAGATAAACTAATTACTTTTTAAAGAACCTTTTATTAATCATCCTTCACAAATTTTATTAGGACTTTCTCTGAGAAATGTGGCGAGGAATGTGGAAGACTTCTCCGAAGAATGACGGATACCACTGTTTCTCTGACCTCCACGTTCGCTGACATGCCACCCATCCAACATGTCAGGAATATGATTGGCCGGCAACCTGTTCTGGTCCTACAACCACCGATCATGCCTTCTGGACGCGCCTACAAGCCATGTTACTTGAGAAATTATTGTCAGCAGCGATAATATTTGCATACAACTGTACTGATTAAATTACCGACTGAAATAGGAACTGCTGTTTCGTTAAGCATCAGTGGTGACAGATTGAATTCTGTGTAGTGCCCAACATTTATGGGGTTAACGTAGTGAAATCATGAATTCGAAGTGAAGGATTTAAGAAACCAATTACACCAAAACGGACTTCAATTACGCCTTACTTAACATCATAGCTGTTATATACAGATTTAATTGCACCTTACGGGTTACTGTTATGGTTGTTTATGGAATCTTTAACATCTTTCTTCTACTGTAAATATTACAATTCACAACTGTTTGGTTTTTACAAAGCTGTAACTTATTTCCAACTATCGTGGCCATTTCCCGCATACAGGAAACTCATGAAAACGAGTAGGCCACAAAAAGAACGGTATCTTTCATGGATTATGTTTTTCAAGAGAATATTTATCATATCGTCGTCCGTTTTCTTCATTTAACACCACCCCATGGGAGTATGGAGCCAGTGTATTGTTTGGTGGGCAATAGTTTTAAGTATCACATTCAGAAAAAACTGTCATCGATAACTGATATTATCAGTGCATTTCAGATACAAAAAGTCTGCACGATTTAACTAGTTGACTGTTTTTCTGTGTGAGATAATTTTTTTATTTTCTTAGGGCATTACGCATCGGTGACGCTGAAGTTATCGGGGGCCTTAAAGGACGCAAAGAATAGGAAGGAATTCGATCCTGGCCTTTTGAAGGGATCATCGTGACATTAACCTGGAGGGATTTGGGGAAACAATGAATAACCGAAATCTGGATTTCCGGACTTGGATTCGAACTCACATCCTCCCGAATGCGAGACCAATGAGCAACAGCTCAACCAGCACGCTACATTACAACAGTAAAGGAGTGTTTTATTGCAAATTTAATAACGGTTACGCGAGAACTCCGAAATTCAGATTGTTTTAAACGATTAATATCTCTCTACAAATGCCATATGTTAAATTGGTAAACACATACTGATTGTAATGTAATGCTTTACTTTTGATAAGACACGCAAAAGCAGAAGACGTCAGGAGACAACGAATTCGACCAAAAGGCATGAAGCAAGCTGAGATAAACTACACCAGAATCCGCCACAGCGATAATACGTCTTAGTTTAAAAGCGGGCAATGAAGTTCTGCTCGGCAGTTTACGAACGGCAGCCATAATACTTCGCTAGCGATAACACACGCTCATAATTCGAAGCGGCGGGAACTTTAACTGCTCACAGAGCTCTCTGAGGCGCAACCAAAGTATCTGAAGCCATAATTAAAGTTATAATTAAATTCGTGGGACCCGTCGCTGGATGGCAGACCCGTTATCTGCAAAACGACGGTCGACGACCTTCGGAACGACAGCAGCGAACCATTCACAACGCATGCGCAGTGAGGACTCGACACGGGTTAAGAGCCCGTGAAACCTCCCCGCTGAAACTACCAGCGATATTCCTTTGTCTGCATGGGCCGTGTGGCATTGCTTATCACCAGAACGTAATCTTTGAGACCTCTGTGTCCACAGCGTAAGAAATCAGTGAAGAAAAAACTGAAAAGAAGACTATCATCAGGATATACTTCACCAGGCCTACAACGTTTAATGTAAACAAAGTAGGCTAGTATAACGTAATGAAAGTGCTTTATTGTGTTTGTTGCAAAATTATTAGTATAAAGATGGCTAAATAATGTGTTATAAATGTTTTTAATGTGTTTGGTACTGAATAATGTGTGTGTGTTTTTTTTAATCATGTATTTCAAATGCTTGATGCGTTTATGAGAAGTGATTCTTTCCCGGCGTACTGCTGATAAAAATTCTTCCCCGGTGTTCCGCCTTGAAGCGTTTGTTGCAGATGCAATGTTATAATCTTCTGCTGGCTGGTCAAAATTGGCAAAAAAAAATAAAAAAAATAAAATAAAAAATAAATAAAAAATCGGCCATTAATGAAGAACAATTTGCAAGTTAGATAGTCTCATTTTAAGGATTCTACATCCTTTATAATCTGCCTGGTAACCTTACTATTAGATCAATTGGATGTTCGCTTTGATCCCATGCGAGAAATGTGGAGCAATAAATCGAGTTGTTAACGTAACCAACATCTAATAAAGGGTCTCTGTCGTATAAATTTCGGTTCAGCATATTAGCTGCAAAATATGTTTGTTTCAGTTCAAATTGTTATCTACCTATACATCCACAAACTTTAATGGAAAGATAACATAAACTTGGATCAGTTAGATAGACTATCGTCATAAGTAAACTACCATCAACCTAAATATAAGGGAGATGTCACACTTCCTAGGGGAAGAATGGGGTAGAAATAAGTAAAGACGGAAAAAGCACGATACGTGACGGTTGCAGTTAAAAAGAAAGAGGAGACAAATCTCTGAGTAATCATAGTAGTTAGTGCCAGTGTTAATAATGTTTCCTGTCTTACTGAAATATGTAGTGCGGATCTGACCAATCAATGCATCAAGGTTGAGGCCAGGCAAATGCCTGTATCTAGGATGTATTGGTAGGCTACCGTTAAGACCCCCTTACAAATCTCTCACTTATAGTATTATAAATACACATTTAATTAATTTATTTTTAAACTGTTCCAAAACATATTTTTCAGAAACTTCATTCCTTTTATTTACTGACTGGTTGGTACAGAGATTATACCCTCCCACAATTATCGTTGGTAAACTTTCAGCCCCCCCCCCCCACCACTCCACCTCTTCAAATGCAATCCCCATCCTTCTTAATAGGTTCATCTTGTCTCAGTCACGAGATAGGTCTGGTAGTGCACACATGTTTCTCCTTGCCATATATCTCACCTCTGACTTTAAAAAGGCTTACTACCGAAATATCGTAAAGTATGCTCGCGTTTTTGTGTTCATTCTGGCCTTCATCTGTAGTAGATGACGGGTTATTTTTCCTATCCTTTCCTGTTTTAATTACTTAACAACAGTTTCTTGTCACTATCGTGTGTGAGCGGTTTGGTGGGTATCTGACCAGGGATGGAAAGGTCTCCGGATCTATTCCCTGTATTCGCGGGGATTTTCCTGGGCCCTTAACCCTTCATCTATACCACAGTTTGCTGCGTAATGTGAAGTACTTCAGAACGCTTCCATGGCTCTGATTCCACTTTAAATTGTGGGTTCCCTGTACCAGGTAGCTTACCTGGTTAGGCTAAGCTGGCTACGACAGGGGTGGAATGCGCAACCAATAGAAACCCTTCACCAGGTCATTACGACCACATAGAATTATTATTATGAAAACATGTATATGACACTTTAGACGTCTAAATGTTGATGTTCATAACATACTTCAGTTTCTTGGTAACTAGTATGCTGATGTACCGTGATATAATTATTCCTCAGATTTTCAGTCAGAATCTAAACTTTAAATCTCTTAAAATGGCATCGAATTCGGTTTAGTAATTCTTGCTAGATGTCGGTACAAATTTGAAAAATAAGCGTTTTAGCTTCATTGATTTTTAAATAGAGGTTAAATTTTTTTTATCAAAAATAAATTCGACTTAAAGATGGGTTACTTCTACCAATTTATAATAGTATAGGCAGATATAGATTTTTTTAAATCTATGAAGCTACTGATAATTCAAAAATATTTCTGATTCACTATGCGTCGATTAGACAGAGAAGTGTAAAGTGTTTATAGTCATTCCAAGAGTAATGTGTCAAGGATTCGATGATCACCCTCTGCTGTATTCAGCTTGGAAGTACCGTTGAGGAACGTGGGGTAGCCGGCACTATGGCTGCTCTCGTGATCAATGGAGCGAGGAGGTTACAACGAGAGTCAAATAGCTGCCGTTAGCTCGTCGTAACGGTGCCGGGCTGCAGTCATAAAAACAGTTTGGACGAGCAGCGCCGGGACGATTAAAATCTGGTAAACAGGTTCACGACACGACCCACAAAAATGTTAAACGTCCCGCCCACCGCTGTCACGCTCGCTTCGTTAAAAACTACCGAAGCTCGTAAAATTTTGTTTCCGATAACCAAGCTACTTCACGGAAACACGGGATCACTCTTCCCGTGTCCATAAACATCACTGTGTAACATGGTTCTGGTGATAAAAGGTGGGGGTAGTTCCTCGGCGGCTTTCTCTAACGTAGAGCAAAAATTAAACCTCGGCGATAGACTGATAAATGATATCAGAATGTTAACTCATGCACGCAAAGTAACATCAGCCTAAAACAATACTGAAAAATCTTTCATCGAAATTGTATGTATGTAAGTGGCCGTTTCCTTGGGATTTCTTCGTTAAGGTCTCGTGCAAAAAGTATAGAACTGATCTACATGGCTCTGAAAGCTTAAAATCTGTTATGACTCTATGTCATAGGTTCCCAAACTTTTTTGATGTTCCTCCCCTTTCCGAAAAAATTTACTAGCCGCCCGCTTTTCAGAAAAAAAGCACCGACTCCCTTTCTTGTAATAAATAATGTAACTCACAGCGCTACAATTTCTTTGACTTGTAACCATCTTTTTGAAATATTTATTCGTTGGTGTCCCTCTCAGGTAATGTGTTCAATACCATATACAGGAAAACAAAGAACAATTTCTAAAATTACTCTACTGGAAGATATTGACATTACTGGTCACAGTTTTAATAATAATAATAAAAAATTATGTAAAGATATTATTAATTAGAGGGCTGAGATCGATGTAATGACATTAATTTTTCGATATTTGATGCATTATTTGTTATCAGCAATCTTAGATTCCTGACTTACGCTGTTAACAATCTGTTTCTATTCTTACCTAGTAAATTGCTGGCTACGCTAAATCCTCTTTCGTTACGTATGATCGCGGGAATGCCCTTTTTTTAATGGCTTTCGGCAGCTGAGGCCATACAGCCAGCTCAATGTGATTATTATAGCAGTGAATCAGTCGTCAACGAGTGTTTATATATTGTATCTTTTGAGTATAGATACCACAGGACGGACAAGACATCCATCCTTGCCCACGGCCGGATTCGAACCGGTGACCTTCGGCACGCGGAGATAGCACTCTATCCCCTACGCTACCGAGGCCGGCAGGGAATGCACTTAAAAACGTCTTTGATGCAACCCTTAAAGCCGGAATAATACCGAAATCAGGGGCAGTGGTTAGTCCTCAAAGCCCCTTCAATATCTCTTGGAGTTGGGAACAATTGCTCTCCTTGAACAGTGGTCGGAGCAACAAAGGATAATCTGATCGTAACCTTAACAGATAGACGACAAAAATCACACATCATAGATAAATATTCCACTCTTTATGTTCTGTTGATATTGTTAACTAGGTAGCTTTGGCTATTTATTTCTTCGGATTTTTAAATCATAGAATGCTAAAATGAACGAAAACGTAAATCAAACATTTCAGGAAGCTGGATGAACAGGATCATCAATCTGTCATTGAAGCAGGCGTGATAATTAAAAAAGTTCACATCCTTAAGATTAATAAGGTTCCTTGACTATAGTTTCATTAGTGAAAGAAATTGGTTCTAAAATAAATTTATAAATAAAAAATTTACTCTAAAACGTTGGTTTTCTCTATATTTCAAAAATAATTTTCAAATATTAAAAGATTGCCTGTTTTGCAGCAAGGGAAGAAAGTTTTTAACCTACCGATATAAGGCCTGTTGAGCAGAGCACAGCAACGGTTTGCTGACATAGGATCTTGCCAAATAGGAATTTTCAAAACGTGGTAAATTTACACTCCCAGTCGTATTTCGTTTTGATAAAAAAATTACAGTGGCAGATCCCAAAGGGAACTGAGAGTTCTTTTGGCGAACATCGACTGTGAATTCCGAATATCTGATACCACGCCGCTTCTCTGAGTAGTATCGGATACAACTGGTCTAATTGAAACCTCGGCCGATCCTGAAATCAGGCGCGTAGCCGGGACGTATTTTGAATATGTTCGGCCAAGCGGGCCGGACATAGATAGGCGCGTACTTGTGAGCTCTGGCAAGTAAATAATACAGCCGGGGCGGACATCAAAGCGATGCGGGCCGCCGGTCAAACGCCCCCGAGCGCACATATCCGTCTGTGCTGCAGATCTTCACATACGGCCGTGACACATGCGGGCCCGCACGCAGGAACAGCCTGCTAATTGCGACTGCTGGGCCGCTCGGCATTCCAACGGGCACAGCGGGAGAGCCAACACGGAACAGGGAGGGAGGATCACCAGAGAGAGACGAACGAGGAAGATGGGGTGAAGAGAACAGTGGAGACATAACGGTAAATCTACGAAGACAGTAGCAGACAAGGGCACGCCACAAATTGTAAAATTCAGAGTACTTTCATACCGTGTGCAATGCAAGATCATTGCCAGAGGTGTAATGTGGCAAAACAGTAACATGTGCTTCTTCACCGTTGTCGAGAAAATCGGCACTGAAATATTCCGTAATATGTTCAAATGCCTTCTACGTTAGGGGGCGTCCATTGATTACGTGAGGTGATAGCTCTCTGTTTTATAAGCCCGTCGTGCCGGATCGAATCTCGCTGCTGGCAACTTTATTTATTTATTCAAATGCGTATACGGATAATTCTCGGCAATCAGTTTAAACAGCTAAGCATAATTATAGGTTTCTTAAAACCCTGATGGACGATAGAACAATTTTTATATGTAAATCAGGGGTGGTTGCCTACAGTTAACTTACTTCAAAAAATAATTGTTCTTGTAAAACGCATCTTTTATTAGATGTGCTGGATATCGTGTTGTTATGATAATTATTACTCTAGTTCGTGCGACACTTCGGCTACTTCATTTCAACTAATCGTAAATTATCTGCACGTATATACGGAAATTTTCAATAAACAGTACGCATTTGAATGTTATTTGTGATATTGTGTTTCATTTCTAGTGTTTTTGCATGATACAACTAGAAACTATAACTTTGTTCGAGAACAAAACTGCAACACAAGGAGGCTTGAATCTGTCGGATTTTCCACAACAAGCGACATTTTTTTTAAAAAACTTATTATATGAACAACTGTTGAAACTGATTGGCGGGAATTATTTGTATATAAATTTCAAAATAAATAAAAAGTTGCCAGCAGCAAGATTCGATCCAGCGACGATAGGCTTATAAAGCAGAGACCTTGCTCGGAGCGCCTTGAAAACGTCCCAACTTTAGAAAATATTTGAACGCAACGGAATATTTCGAGGCCGATTTTCTCGACAACGGCGAAGAAACGCATGCTACTGCTTTGCCACATCACACCTCTGGCCATGAGCTTTTATTACACACAGTATGAATGGAATCTGAATTTTACAATTGGCTGCTTCCCCTTGTGAGAGAGAAACACATAGATTGTGTAAATAGAAGGGAACGTCACCTTCGGAAATATATTTCCAGAGGTCGTAACAATATCACACCTTACCAATTATTATTAATTTCCTTAATTAATTTTATATGGTTATAAATAGCCTAGTTGTATTAATTAATGTAAATTAATTTCTTGTGTCGTAGGATTTCGCAAGCTGTAGTATGTGTAGTCTTTGAAGACAGAATAAGCTAGTAAGCATAAGGGAGCATCCATAAACTACGTGGATCGGTCTGGGTGAGAGGTGTTGGGTAGAAAGCTACGCTAGCCTACGAGACCGGGGAGGGGGTAAGCGGGTTCGAACCAAGCCGCGTAGCTTTTGATCCATATTATTTGTCACAGTTAAAATAAGATACCGAACACGCAACAGCATGTGAATATTTATTTTCGTCATTTAATTATCTCCATATGTAATTTACAAAAGTCTGACAAGAGAAAACAGTGCAAAATTTCTTCTGGAATCAATAGGGGAAAAAAGGTACGTGCCCCGGAGGGGAGGGGGCTGTTGAGAGAAAATCTACATGAGGCTACGTATGGGGAGGGGGGTTTAACAGGAGTCCAAAATGGAGCTACGTAGTTTGTGGACGCTCCCTAAGTAGTGTTAAGATCTTTGGTGATAGTGATTGTAAGCAGCAACGAGTTGAGCGCCAATTGTTGTATTGCACGGGCGCATCCTGCTCGGTAGTAAGGATACATGTTTGTAATCTATGTCATGAATCACATTAAAGAGTAACGTTGTGCATACATGAATTCAGCTAATAGATGTAAATGAATAATAAATAGAGGGTTTTTGGAACAGTGATTATCATTTCTTTATAACAATAGTTCCTACCATTTTTGGCTGATAAATTCAATTGACGATCTTTTTTTTATGAATGATTGTCACGCCAATGCAATTGAATTTGTTGTTTTAATTTCTCCAGTTCTAAAATACGTGTAGGGCACATATTCTCCCTCCTTAATGGTTTCACACTGGACGCCTCTATAGTCTATACTGGGGCCGACCCGAGGAAGAAAAAAAATTCGGGTAGATGGAGGGAAGGAGAGTAACCAAAGAGAGATAAACAGGGGAAGAGTGGGTAGAAGCGAATATGTAACGGAAATGTTGGATAACTTGAAGAAGATTCCAAATTTGTTGTAAAAAGAAACTAGAGCTAAAAAGAAAGCAGAAATGACAGATCAAAAACTTATAGATCGAGGTAGTGAAAGCGAAATGACAGAGCGGCAAAAGCAGACAAAAACAATGCAGAGAGGGAAGATTAAAGTTCGAGAGAATCATAAAGATATGAGCAATGTGGTTAGTGCATACAATAACACAGAAAATTAGCGCTTAGAGAAAGGAAATAAACTGACAAACACAACAGAAACAATAAACCATACACACACACACGAAACAGAAATACATCGTTACGAGATAAGTACCATAAATTTTCTGTTTATCTGCAACAGTCTGAATTTTGAGTTTCGCTGCACGATCAGCACTTTTTTTTAAATAAAGTGATCAGAGCAAATTTTTTATAGTATAAGACTCCGTGTGTATACTTCGAGCAAAACTGCTCTTGATCGAGCGGGGTGGGTGAGCGGTTAACACTCTGGCTTCGTATTCGGTTCGAATCCCCGTCCAGCCATCCAGATTTGGGTGTTTCATGGTTTCCTTAATCACTCCAGGCGAATGCCGGAATGCTTCCTTCAAAATGGCCATGGCAGAATTCCTTCACGTTCCTTGACCCAATCCCATCCTGCCTCTAATGACGTCGACGAGGCGTACAGCCATAAGTAAAAAATAAAAATAAATAAAAAAAAATGCTCTTCCTTCATAGTGATCCTACGAGGGTTAGCTAATAAAAAGAGAAATACAATTTTAGCATTGATTACGTTAATTATACAGTGATTTAATGGAAGTATCTGTTTGGGAGTATGTATTTAAAAATAGGAAATAAATACCAACTTATAAAGTCTCTAAATCTGGAGAATTTGTATAATAACTGAATCAAACAAACCACCAATACACTTAACGCTGTTATTTGATACCTGCTCATGCGCAAATTATTAGAGAAAACTGAGATACATTATTCGTGATGGCTTTAAAATAGTTCAGTGTGATATTAATGAAAGAGACGGTAGGATCTTGCACGGTGTGGTATTTTATTGTTATTAATTCTAAGTTCCTTTCATAAATGTTACTGATAGTGACAAAAACATTCATTTTCTCTGAAGCACTGTGGAGGAGCTGCTTTGTGCCACACGTGTGCAGTGGCCGGTTTGTTGGTGGGAGGAGCCGCCTAATGGGATCTTCATCCCGGACTCGGACTGCACGACTGTTAAGAGGAATTGTTCTGCCCCGCGGCGCCAGGCAGCAGCTAAACGCCCACCAGTGAACCAGCTACCACGGCTGCTACCTGCCCACTGGATACAAAGGAAACACGACACGTCATACAAACATACAGAAACTTCCAGACTAGGAGTAAATTCTTCCAGTGAAGTGTTAAAATATGCGAAATTAGGCACAGGTCCGAAAACTTCAAAAGGGGACTCTCCTTATATCCTTCGTGTATTCTAGAGATACAAATTCTCTCCACAAAAGATATAACGTATGAGATCTATACATAGTTTTAGACCAGTACTGGCAACTGATCAGTGCTAGACGACTCAATTACTACCCTTTCGGATAAGTGCAATGCACCCTCCGCCACACACTTTTAGTGAATCGCGGTGTAATAGTAATAGTAACACACAATTCAAAATTTATTTTGAATCGTCATCATCAATCATCGGATGCTTATTTCAATAACTGACTTGCCAGATAGACGGTAATTACCGATTCATTCGTAAACAGATCGATGTACAGAATGCCTTGCCATTATTTTCAAACAAGAACAACAACCAGTAATATATATTAGTACTCCAGCAACTTTGTACAGATTATTTAAAAAAAAAAAACAAGGTAAAAGTTAACTAAAACTGGAAATATAAATAGTAACTTTGGTAATTAATCACCGTGAATAATTAATAAAATGTCCATTCGTTTCAAAATTAAATTCTGTTAATACCGTGTAGGGGTTAGAAGAATGTAGTATAAGTTTTATTTTGGACATTACATTCATTTTTCTCGGATCTTTTAAGCATAATAACGAGCTACTATTTTTTCAGTTGCTTCACTGATATAAGGGCAAACATTGGCCGAAGTAAGTAGTGATGTAGATGCCAATATACTGAAGCATGACGCATCGTAGTGTGGTGTATGTGAACGATGTAACATACCTGACAGGGGTGGATTCAGGGGGGGGGGCTAGGGAGCTCAAGCCCCCCCCCAACAGTATCTAGGTCCACCCGCGATATTGTAATTTTGTAGACCTTCTTTAAATTTTTTTTTTAGCTCTACGGATTTGAGGTCCCAGAAACCTGTAAACACTACCCCATGGCCGACTCAAGCCCCCACCAAAATCAAAATCCACTGAAGGCAAGCTCTCTGAACCAAAATTCATTCAAGCCAAGCCCCCCCCCCCAAACCAAAATCCTGGATCCGCCTCTGTAATACCTGGTATTATAAATGTAGTGAACTTTTATCTGAGAACAATATTCTTGTGCTTTTTGCTGTTCTATATTTAGTACAAGCCATATAGAAAAGAATCGTGCCTCCTGTTAATGAGGTATCACTGGTAATAATTATGGTTTTTTCGCCTAGTCAGCGTCGAGATCATTGGGGACGGGAAAGGATGGCGGAAAGGAATGGGAAGGACTATGACCATGACCTTTTGAAGGAACCATTCCGACATCCGCTTGGAGTGATTTCTGGAAACGATGGAAAACTGAAATCTTGGTTGCCGAACGGGGATTCGAAACCCACGTCCTTCCGAAGGCGAGGCAGAGCGTTACTGCTTACCAACCACGCTTTGGAAGGGAGAAATCTGTAATAATGGATACATGGGAATCTAAAATTCTTTCCGTGTCCCATAAGACCACCTGAAAAATTCATTGAGTGGAGTCTAATTTATGCGAGAGTTTATATTATACCCCGAGTGAAGTGAATATTTGATTAACAGATCCATTACAACAGCGGAGAAGTGCAGCAACGTTGAAACAAATCTCTCTTCACACAGCTGCAAGCGTTGCGTAAGGCGTGGGAATGTCATTAAGCATACTTTGTGCTGGCGTTACCTAACAATGTTCCCACAACGCTGAGTTGGGCAAACAGAAGCTCACAGTCATTTCAGCAGCACTTTCTCACCACTCTTTATTACATTAGTCTATGTAGAAACTTTTCGTGCCCCGGCAATATTCCACGTAATCTGAAACGTAAATTTTAAATGACTGCTTTCCCGCGATCACTTTATTTTCCACGAAGCGGATAGTGCCAAACCAGTATGGCAGCTCCTGATACTTCAAACATCCGCGAATGCGCACTGGCAATAAGAACAGAAGTAAAAAACCGAGTTACGCCTCTTAATCCAGTATCGGCAGGGGACCCAACCTTGCGAAAATAAAACAGGTTTTAAGTCCACAGTTAGTCTGGAACGGCCGGTGCTAAAACCAAGTTTAAACGCTGCTTGATCACGTGGTTGGTAGCTAGAGGCCAGTAAAGCCAGATGTTGGCGCATATTTGGATCGAGGTGGATCAGTACCGGGAGGCATTCCTATTGGCCAGTTTACGGCGCGATATTCTCAGAGGAGACAATGACTGTCGTAAACTACGAACTCACGAAAAAAGATGAGGTTGGAACGTCGTTTCTAACTAACGTGCCCGGCGGTAACTGGAGAGAGAGACAGGGGAACGGTGGGCATTAGTTTAAGCGAACACAAAATGAATGAGGAATCTAACAAAGACGCAGGAATTCAGCGCCGCCAAGGGGAAGAAATTTCTGAAAGGTTCTGGTGCGAAGGAACGGATTCTCTTCTTTCTCTCTGGCACAATCCGCCCGAAGGTACAGTTCTTTCTCTCCTTTTCTACTGCAAAAAATGCTGTCATTGTTTCCGGGAGATGGCATTGTGGTCGCAGAGGGGTTGATTTATCTCTGCCAGACACTTCGCGCCCCATCGCTGTGAGCAGTGAAAGGGGGTGGGAGGGAGGGGGTGGTCTGGCTTGAACGCTTCCGTTTCAACTGCCGTCAGAAAAAGCTTCCTGGCATCTGTTAAGCAGGTGGATAACAGACTACGCAACAATTAGATTTCCATAAATGATGATGTTTACTTGTATTTTACGAATCCAGTTAGAATGGTAGCCGTGGCATTAAATGATCATGCTAAAAGCTTGCTGTTTCAAATGTCGACTAATTGAAACTTCATCGTTAGTGGGTGTCTGATTACTGCTGCTACAAGAATTTTTCACCTAAAAAAATCTCAAAGGTTCTTGTTGTGAAGCAATTAAGTTCTATATTACAGTTGCAGGTATTATATACTCTAAACTACGTCTACAGACATGACATGAATCCAATATTCGATTTTTTCCTTTCCTCCAACCACTACAACAGACCCAAACCTCTAGATTAAATTTTGGATATTTTGTAACAATTTGCAAGGAAAAGGTACCGGATGTTTAAAAAATGACCGGTATATTTGAAAAATCAATAAAAACTAAACGGGCAGCGATAGAAATACACCGTTTGTTGCAATATGCTTGAGACAACTGTAAATTATCAGGCAGGCAAACTTTCGAAATTAGTCACAATTTTCAACAACAGATAGCGCTGAAGGCGATTTGAGAGATATAGAAGTAAACGCATACTGTGAGTTCGTCATTCTGTAAGTCGTCTTTCTGCTGTAAGCATGTGCTGGTCACAGATTGCAAGTTTGCCGTGAAAAAATGGTGGAAAATATCGTACTTTAGATTTTTTCTGACTGCAGCGCCATGTGATGTTGAAAATTTTAACTAATTTCGAAAGTTTGTCTGCCTGAAAATTTACTGTTGTCCCAAGTATATTGCAACAAACGGTGTACTTCTATCGCTGCCCGCTTAGTTTTTATTTATTTTTCAAATATACCGGTCATTTTTTAAATATCCGATAATAGAATGCTGTAGTTACAGGAAATTCTCGTAAATAATGTTTTTCGTAGCCGCAAGCGCACAGTGTATCGATTAATTTTTCCCCTTCAGAATACAATCGAAATTTACCCAATAGACTTATGTTTCCTTTATGATTAGACTTCATTAACTTTTTTTCCTTAGAGACTTATGCCTCGTTAACACCTTGGTCAGTCAAAGAGGGAAAGGGTAGTGCAAGGAAAAGGAGGAATTTTCACAGCTTTCTGAAGGAAGCATCCTGACCTTCACGAGCAGTGATTTCACAAAATGATAGAAAACCGAAATCTGGATGGCTGGACCAAGGATTCGAACCCGCACCCCAAATATTAAGCTAATTCTATTTATTTTGTTTACACGTGTGACTCATGGTCCCGCTCCACATTTCCCGCATCTCCGAACTGATCACTGTGTCCAGGTAGACAGGTGAGGTGTTAAATATCCCCGCACATGTAGAGGATAGGACGGACTGACCTTTAGCCAGCATGTTATCAGAACAGGTTGTAGATGAAGGCATTAAAAACGAGAGTGTAATGACGCGGAATGGGGCCGTCCATTAATTACGTGAGGTGAAATTGGGGGGGGGGAGGAAGTGTCCGGCGAAATCTCCCCAAATCTCGCCAGAGAAAGGGGAGGGGGGACGAAAATCTCATATCATCTTTTTAATTTCTTGAAGAAAATCAGAGCTAAACCAAAAAAAAAAAAAATCTACACACGAGATCGATCTAGACGTTAGGGGGGGGGGGGGGATGAGAGAGGATAACCGTCCTAGAAAACAGAAGAGCCAAAGGAAAAAAAAATGTCTCAGAAGAACTACGAGATCTCAGCTCATCATAAGGGGAGAGGAGGGGGGGTCCCGCCAGATGCTAAGGAATTTGAGGCTCAATTTGATTGAAGAAGTAGTCCTTAAGAACTGTTTTGCGGACTTCCGGGTTTTTTACCAAGTAGTAATGTACTGACACGTCTTCTGCAGCGGAAACCGACGCTCGGCGCTGCCGGTGCTTGTCCCCCTAGTTAGGAGGGTGGGCGGGATTTCAGAGAAGGCTGCTGAAAACTCGCATGCAGGCTGCCCGGCCGCTTTATGCTGGTGCTGGCGCGATATTGTGTGTACACTGCTCTCTGCGCGCAACAGTTTGCGGCAAGTTTCCTAATTGCGCAAGCCAGGAGCGGCGCAGCAGAGCGCAGCTGTGTCCAAACAGACGCGCACTGCCGCATGGCCACGCTCTGCCGCCCCACCCACCTCCACCCTCTCCGCTTTGCCTGATCATCCAGCAGGGGCAACTCAAATAGTATGAACTCAAGGTACACATCGTCTCCGTATTCGCCTTAGTATGGAACTGGTGGAGATAAGGCATCGAATCCCATTTCATAACATCTGAATTAATATGGATTAGGAGCCCCACGCAAAAATTTCGCGAATTATAAAGGGGGGCATCCACAAATTACGTGAGGTGTTTTTCCGGATTTCTGGACCCCCCCTCCCCCCTGGTGAGATTTCGTGAGATCTGGCCAGATTCCCACCCCCCCATCTGGTGAGATCTGGTCCATGAGAACCCCCCTAGAAATCGCCCTGGAAACTTTTGTAGACCTTTTTTTTGACGAAATACCCTCCTAAAATCGACTTTGCCGCAAATTGTAGACCTTTTTTTTTGCTTTACTGTCCCCAAATTTTTCGCAAAATCTCACGTGAGATTTCCGTTGACCCCCCCTCCCCCTTGGTGAGATCTGGTGAGATTTCGTCGGCCCCCCCCCCCTCCCCTATTTCACCTCACGTAATTTATGGATGCCCCCTAGGATGAATGACGAGGTTTTGTAATAAGAAGAAAGATGAACCGGCTCAGTAGTAGCAATTGTTTATTTGCCAACTGAAATAAAGACGTAGCAAAAACACTTACGAAACAATTAGAAAACTGTTTCGAACAGGTGAAATATACGTACGAAACAAACTAGAGGTAATTTAGAAAACAAAACAAAATGTAATTGTCATTAAAAATTTGAATGATCAAATTCGTATACAATATTTGAAGTGAAATTATGACCATAAGAAACCTTTTGATGAAATGTCTCTCAAACAGAAACAAAAATATCCTGAAAGCTCCTTATCCTACAAAACACACACATTTTATCCTTATGTGGTACTGCTGATTAGAGGAAACGCGATCAGTCCTTACCGACGACAGCGAAGTCTATCTGCTTGCCTCTGAACTATCGCATACACGTGACCTTGATTGTTCATAATTTTGCCATTTAGGAGTTGAATTTCGAAAAATTCCTTTCTTAATTAATGATGTTACCAATGCGGAGAACTTAATCTTTAAAATGATTAGGACGGTGTTGTGAAATCGAGGTTAGTCTCCGTAGATTTTGTTACAAAAAATCCAATAACCGATGACTTGAACTGGAAAAATATTGTAACTTTGTTTCCTGTTCCCACTGTTCATGCTTCTGCGTGCTTTGAACTACTTGTAGGAATGGTTTATCTCAAAGTACTGACAACGGACCTGACCTATTTGTGCTGATCGACGAAAAGAAAACAAGTCTGAGACAGTAAGAGTGATCATCTCCTGCTTCAGTTCATGCATCCTAAGATAGCCTGTAAGGAGACTTCCTAACTTCCAAGTTCTGCCATTTTTGGGGTATCCGGCTCGATAAAAAAGCTTCATAACTTATGGCTGATGCTACTTAATAACTAATGCGTCCTTCAACGAAGATCAGTACCTTTCTTTGCACTCAGGTTTGGATGGCTTTGCAGAAGTCAAACAAGCATGAGATATTTGATATTTTGAGACTTTAACTACAATGGTCTTGTTTTCGAGTGTTAAAGGGCCTGTTGCTAACTGTTCCACTGCTTTCTCATACAATTCACTAAAATCATAGATTTTATATAATCTACGGTTTTATATAACCATTTAGTGGATATAAAGAGATGCGTTCTAGTCCATCTAAGCAGCAGTAAATTTTGAGATTACATTTTGAATTACATTGTACCTGATTTTGTTTTCATTTCAGGTAAGGTTGCGAGTTCCAATCGAAATGCAAGACGTGAGCTGTTTGTATATAACTTTCGTTTCTTTTCACTCTTTTCTACTAATTTACTGTTGTTTATCAGATAAACACACAGAATCAGACCGGAGGTTTGGTCACATTATAAACGCTGATTTCAAAATTTTATTCTGTCTCTCAAGCATCATTACAGTCCAGGAAATCAAATGCCTTCCATGTAAACAGTTAAAATGGGTCTTAAAATCGGTTTGTTACGACTAACCACGCCGAGACTGGTGTCAAGTTAACGTTGCGGTTTGATTTTGCACGCGTGGACAATTCCTGGTCGAGCTATCCACCCTTATATTTTCCATTGTTTTGCGAAATCGCTTTAGGTGGATACCAGAATGTTTTCTTCAGAGGGCTAGGGTTAAATATAATGCTTGATCCTTACCCATAATACTTTGCAGCTCTAATGACACCTCGTCAACGAGCTATAAATTGTGAAAAGAAATTTTAAGCTTAAGATAACAAGAACTGCACAACGGATGCATACGAAAAAACGAGAACTATAGACATAGTTCGTGCGGAATAATACTTTTCCATTACAGATGAAAAAACCACTGCAGACACGAAAATTAGAGCCAGTTTTATAACCTGAAGCGCTTTAGCTACGCAGCTGGTGAGTTGTATAACTTCAGAGGGTGGATTTTTTTTTGCAATAAATAGAGTTGAAACATTAAAACATTCCCAACAAGGGGAAGCGTTATTCAGAGGATGCATTTGCAGCGAGAAACTAATTTGACAACATGCTCGGGGCTTTCCGGTAGAGCGCGTTAAAGTAGGAACAGGTCTTCATTACGTGTAGCGACGCAAAACAACACAGATTGTTAGTTTTACTATCGGGAGGCCAAGTATTCAGAAATATATACAGCAGGTGCGAACCCTATCTTCGTCGAGCAATTGGTTATGACAATGAAGTTCTACAGGAGGATTAACGTCGTTCAAACCTTACATGAATTCATTAAAGGACTGCGTCTTACTGTAAACTAATGTTCGTAATTTTACAGCTGTGTTTGTTATTTTGATTTTTTTAATTCTAATGTGGTATGTGCATTAATTTAAATTTTTATTAGGATTTATTGCTGTTCGGTGGAAAGGCTAGTTTGGCTGTCTCCTAAAAATTACAAAACTTGGGAAAACACACATAAAAAATTATTATTTTCCCAAGAAAAATTATTTCAGCTTTGAATGAGAAATCTAAAGTTTACAAAAATTGTTTTTTATTTGTCAAACAAACTGATATTAGGAAAGAACAGTCTAAGCTCACGTAATCACATAAAAAAATATAAAACGGAATGTTTTTGAATTGTAATAGCACCGGCAGAGCATGAAAGAAATATTTGGCTTTAAATTGCCAAGAACACATTGTCTGCTATTCACACTTTGCATTTCCTTATCACTATCACACTGTTGTCTTCATCGGCGAGAGGATGCGTGATGTTTTAGCTGGCATCGGCTACCTATTGTCTACATTTGATCGATACAGTTCGTGCACTGAATCTGTCTACCCGATACCGTGCGTCCGCAGGCAAGTGTTTCTTAAATTTTCTGCCATCAGTATACACTGAAGAGTCAAAATTCGTGGGATATTTAATAATTTCGTATGGACCACCTTGTGTATGGCGAAATGCAACAACCCGACGTCGCATCGACTAAACAAATCGTTGGAAGTCCCCTGAAGAAATAGTCGGCGGTGCATCCTCTACAGCGAAAGTGTTGCCTGTGTAGGACGGTGTGCACCAACTGACCTTGCAGTCAGGTCCCAGATATATTTGAGTGGACTGATGTCTAGCGATACAAGTGGCCAATCACTCGCTGGAATTGTGCAGAATGTTACTTAAATCAGTCGATCTGATTCATTGGAGGGATGGAGGAGGGTGAAGAGAGTCATAGGAGTGTTCAAGGCATATATTGCTGATGACGCGTGGAAAGACATTGGTGTAAGAATTAAAATTAATGGATGGAAGGGAAAAGATGACCACGACTAAAAGCTGGCGCTCGATTTCAGACACGAGGGTGTGGGAAGATTTTCTTTCGTAGTTAAGGAGGTCAAGGATTGGAATAAGTAACCAAGAGAATTGATGAATAACTTACTAAAAACGCTGAAACAATTTAAAGTAAAAACGCTGAAACAATTTAAAGTTGGAATTTGTAGAGGAGGGGGAAAATGGGTGGGCAGGAAAATTGCCAGCAGAGCGTGCGCTCCATCGCAATTAAACTAAATTAAATTAAAGATAATCTTGTTTCCAATCTTATTTAACATGGTGTTGGAAAAAATAATGAGAATATGGAAAAATTCAATAAAAGAAGAAGGAATAAAAGGGATATGTTTATTTCCAAGCAAAGATGATCTGTTTTTGCTGGTGGTATGGAATTACTAGCAGAAAATTAAGAAGCAGTTCCCGGTAATATTGTGCATTGTCGTCCTGGTAAAGTCCACCTTTGTTTGGGATCACGAAGGCCATAAATGATTGCGAATGTTCTCCAAGTAACTGAACGTAACCATTTCAGTCAATGATTGGTTTAGCTTGACTACAGTTTGCGCAGCCCTTACCAGGATGTAGCCACCACCAGCTTGCACAGTGTTTAACAACCTGGACCCAAGGAATCGTTGGTTCTGAGCTACACTCGAACTCTAAACGTCAGCTCTTACCAAATGGAACAGTGACTCATCTGATAACGCGACCTTTTACCAGTCCAAACGATATGTTCACAAGCTCAGACGAGTCCCTGCACCCGATTATGCTTTGCTAGCAGAGGCTCTCGCGTCTCTTTTCTGCTGGCATATCCCATTAATGTCAGCACAGACACGTCTGTCATACGACCCACACTCTTTGACACAGAGTTGCCTGTCTCTCGGTCATTAAGTAGACGTGGTTGGTTACTGTGTTGTCCATGGCGAGAAGTAATGCAGTGAATTATGTTTTCACAGCACACTCTTGACACTGTGGATCGTGAAATTCACTAACAATTTCCGAATGGAATGCCTGATGCGACTATCATTCCGCGTTCGATAATTCATGTCGTGCTGTCATAATCACGACAGAAAAACTTTAACACGACTCAGTAAAGTACAAATGAAACTGCAGGGCACATTTATTGCCTCCGTGGTGCTAGCGCCGTCTGGATATTTTATCTTCGTATCGTATAAATTTTTGCATTTCGCTGTATACACCATCTGTGATTAGAGATGGGTCGTTCGCGAGTGAATCAGTTCTTTAGAGCAATTCATTTAAAAGAGCTAGCTCACGTGGGTTTTGTGGACAGGAGAGCTAAAAAAAAAAAAATAAAAAAAAAAAAAAAAAAATAAATAAAAAAAAATTGTCTACTATTTCTATTGAAGTTGACATAAGGGAGTATTTCCAACGGAAAGTGGGGGTGAACTGGAAGTGAACGATTCAAAAGAACTAGTTCTTTTCATTGAGTGATCAAAGGAACAACCGCTCTTTTTAGTGAATCACTTTGCCCACCTCTATCTGGAATACCCAAGTGACTGGTTTTTCCCGCCAATCTGTTCAACAGATCTCCCGCACAAGGTACAAGAATTCCTCCCCCTTTCTCACAGCAGGCTGTATACAACACTTGGGGAAGTCCACGGGGACAGATAAGCTGATGTCACTCACAGCAATAATGGTAGGTCCTTTCCGAATGGACAGCAGCCCGTTATTGTCATTAGTGTGGTCTCAGAATATTTTCTACCTGCCCAGTTCTGCATTCCACTACATCTCCTAACATCGCCGTCTGTCCATGATCTCCAGTCAAAGGTTAGTACAATTGCAGTTTGTATCACTGCAATGGTGAACTATGATATCTTATCCCCTCTGTTTCAGAGAATCGATCTACACGAAATAGTATTCCTCAGGGAAATCATTTTAAATTTAAAGCGAATAGGTTTATACCAAAATATTTTGGCCTGGTTGCTTAAAAACAAGTGTGACCAACCAGAAGTTGTTACAATAAATCTAGCGAAGATGATATTATTTTCAGAAGAGATATTTGGATATTTTTCTATTATTTATTGAGGTGAATTGATTTTTTTTTTTAAATTACTACTATGGAGTGTTATTCAATTGAATTAAAACGTCTAAGAATTAACAGATGTTGAAAGGTTGTGAAGCACGTAGTGTGTGTCTCAGGGAGAAACAGAAAGAACTGAATTTATGAACATTCAAATATTCAAAACATTTATTCTTTTCTGGACTGATTTGATGCTATCCTACATCAATTCCTATTTTGAGCTAAGCTCTTTATCTCAGCATATCCCTTACATCCATCGTCCTCAGTTATCTGTTTCCTATATTCTAATCTCTGTTTACTTCTTCAGGGGTTCCCTGCTATCAAATTAATTAATCCCGCATGTTTTAATATATGTCCCCCCATCCTCTTTCTTTCTGTAAGACTCTTCCACAAAATTCTTTAAAAGGAAAAGGAAACACGACCATCTTTTAAGCATATTTCCGATGTTATTCTGTTTTTGAAACGTTTATTTTTAAAACTAATTCGAAGAAAAAGGCCACCTTACGCCAGGTGGAAACTGATGTAGAATATTCGTGAACAAACCGCCGATATCCTTCGTCTTACTCTGTCTGGTGCAGTCATCGCTTAGTGGGTACCTGACTTATTTATAATTAAAATGTCACGAATTCAATATTGTTACGAAAATTTTGCTGATTCCTGTGTTCTGAGGGGAAAAATTGGGATGAGCTATGAATGTATTTGGCAACTGTGTAACTAATCTCTTGAGTGATATCTGAATTGTATTATCTTATTTTTGTTTTCGGCTTTACGCCTCGCGCAGCCGTGGCCATTAGAGGCGGGAAAGGAATGAGGTCAAGGAATGGGAACAAATTCGGCCATATCCTTTTGAAGGAACTATCCCGACATTTGCCTGAAGTGATTTCGGGGACCCATGGAAAACTCAAATCTGGATGACTGAACGCTAGGCGGAACGTTGCCGCTGCCTCACCACGCTCGGTTGGTGTATTATTATTTAGGTATGTGGGGAAACTGTTCGTGTCTCGACGTGCTATACCTGGCTCGTGGCAGTCTTAACTTAGCACGCCAAACAACGGTACAGTGTGTAAATGGAGGCTTTGCCGTGGAATATTTAGAAGCGACTAATTGCTTCCCGCTGAGTCAATCTATGCTCGGCGCTAACGGACATACTGCCCCCCCCCCCTCCTCCAGCACTGAACGAGCCAAGTGGTAACTTATTTACCGCTACAGTGGCCGTTATGTCACGTGTTGCACGTCTCGCGCTAACTGAAGACGTAAATAACACTGAATTATCGAGTCCTCGCAGCACAACACAACAGGTGGAGAGATGGCAGTGTCACTACCCACTACACGCCAGTCGGTCACCATTCCGACAGCAACAGCTGGCCCCGTCGTTTCGTATGTGTTTTAACGTCCTCCTCGGACGATGATGTAGAGAAAGCGTCGTGATCTAGCAGTAGAAGAGTGAACTGACGAAAGGTGCAATCAACCTTTCGTATCCTCCCAGCGGTTACTTATCGCTATAAGTGGTTCTGATTATTATCTCTGCGTGTGTAAATCTTTAGCGAGCTATGTCTGTCTGTTTATTTGTTCCGGCGCCGTGCAAAAATTACCAAACCGATTTGGATAGGTGTTTTCACAGCCAGATAACTTACGTCTAGCTTAAAATGTGCGGTATGTCATATTATTCTACGTGGCTGGGCACCGAAGCAATAAAACAATATCTATTCTTTAAGTCAACTTTGGTTGGAGCCATATTTCAAGTTCGCAAGGATACTTGTTCAGTATGAACATGGGAATAATTTAACTCGTTGGGCATCTAATGTCATTTGTTGCAGTGATGTCTTCTTTTACGAGAAATCGTAATTTAAACATTAAAAATTGCTCATACTACTTCGGTAGGAAATCGGATAATACGAATGTTGTGGCGTCGTGTCATATTCCTGTAATTATGATCGCAGATTTGATTTCCACCCAGGAAAATATTTTGTGTTCCTTCTTGCTTCTATTTGTGATTTGGGCCAGTTTAAATTTGTTCTTACAAAAATTAGCCTTAACACTATAATATTTTTTACACCAGAAAAATTTGACGAAAGCACATTTCACTGTTGTTACCGCATCTCATTTTTCATTTAAATTTTTAAATTCCAGTTTTTTTAAAAAAATCGTATCTACCAATAAATGTTTAAGTCCTATTAAAAGATTTTTGTGATATTACTGGATCTCGTGGCCCCTTAATTGTTGTAGCATGATTTCTATTCGTAATAGAACGATAACTAATGATAACACTGCTCAGACAGTGAAAGAATTTAAAATTCAATATTAATCGATTATAAAGTGAGAGTAAGACACTAATAAAAGTAGGAATATTGTGGTTTTACTTTAACTCATATAAAGTTGCAACCACTCACCAATGAAACAATAATTTCGTAATGGGTTCTTCAAGAAATTTTAAATAAAAAAAATGTTTGTAAACTGAAAACAGACAGCAGACGTCAACATAAACGGAATGGATTGCATCCGAGTTGGAATACTTTATTTCACTTTTGATTTGTGGTGTTACAGAGTAGCTTATGTAACCCAGGGGTTTCAAACTGATGCTATAGCAAGAATTTTTTTCTTTCAAACAAAAGATACGTGCCGAAAAAAAGGATTAGGGACCGTGCACAAACTACGTGGCTCGGTCCAGGGGGGGGGGGTTGGCTGGAAGGCTACGCTGGGCTACGTGGGGGGAGGGGGGGTTCCGAGCCAGGCCACGTAGCTTTTCTTTCATAACATTTTTCACAGTTAAAATGAGGAATAGAACTCCCAACAGCATGTGAATATTTATTTCCCTCAGTTAATTATCTCCGTATGTAATGTACAATAGTCTGACAAGAGAAAACAGTACAAAATGTCTTCTGGAATCAATAGGAAAAAAGCTACGTGCTACGGTAGGGGGGGGGGGGGGGGGTAGAGGTAAAGGTGACCGACAATAAGCGCTCAGTGACAAAAGCGCTCAAGGGTCGCCTTCCTGGAAGGACGGTCTATAATCCCCTACCTTCCTGGAAAGACGGTGTCACCAGAAGAAACGCACAGTGAAGCCCTGATGGCCTCTAAGGTTACGTGAGCACTTGGGATTTATTGGCGGGCGATTAAAGACCATTTTTTCAAGCAATAGAAATATCGAAAACTGATTTGAGAGATTGAAAAATTGCCAATCTTCCATGCAAATACGGAATAAATTGTATTTCTTTACTATTTTTAGTTCCGAGTATTCAAAAATATCGACCCATCACCGTTTAGCTGTTAACATTCGAAATGGAACTTAACTAATGTGTTGTTAAATAGCTAACAGCTAATCAGTAGCTGGTAATATTTATTTATTAATGGTTATATGTACTTTCCCACTTTCCCGAAACTCTTTTCACTTCCAAAATAAATAATCTATGTTCCATGTTAATTTTTATATTGAACAACATTATACATTTATAACAAAACAATTTGCTACAATAAATGAAATTTTCTTATCTGGAACATCATGAAATTTTCGTTTAAGTAACTTTTGACCAGTAAGAAGATATGCCCAGTACAGTTATTTTTAAGTATATTTTTTGAACCTAACCACACAGAGACGATTCATATCTCGACAATGCAATCTGACATCATTTGTTGCGACTAATTAGTCGCAAGTGTGCGCACTAACATTTTTTGCAACCTAATTTCTATCGCAGCTACAGGAAATGGCTAGAATGCGTTTAGCCTAAAGAGTTCATGAAGTCATACATTTTCCAGTAGTAATTCAGTAAATTTCTAATACTTAATAACTCATTTTAATAACTGATTTCCATCACACTTTTTCCAGGCTTTGGATTGGCTTAGTGACTGAAATGCACGTAGCACACAATCGCTTAAGGCGTCGGTATTTATTTATTTAGCCCAGCTTTTGTAAGTATGATATCGCTTTCAAACAAGACCTAATATCACCGTTTTCCTCATACTTTTTTTTACAGTTTTTTCCAAACATTCATCTAATTTAATATAGGAGCTTTTCCTCTTTTTCCCAGCAAGATTGATCTCTGTTCTCATGTACAAACAAGCGGAATTTTCAGCTTCACTCTTTAAACACATTATCACTTCTTTGATCTTGGGATTTGGTCGCCCGAGAAGATTGTTGATTTTGCTGTTCCAACCTTCCACAACGTTCGTAGTGCGGTGTCGCCTACCGTAACAAGTCCACAGTTTAGGAGGAATTTTTTCGTTCTCCAACCATTGTTCAACGAAATAATAAAAAAAACAGAAAATTTCGGATTTTCTGGAGCCTCCGAATATATCTCGAGCCAGCCGTCTAAGATGTCTTCAGTTTTGAGGAATGCTAGCGCAGCACACATCCTAACATGCAGTCTAATTTCTTCATTTTCCCGATACTCACGGGTCAATCCAATTTCCTGCAATTTCCTCCACAGACATTTCTTCATGTGGAAGTAACAACCATTAATTTCAACGGTTGGAAAATCTTCTCCAAGTGCGGATATTGCACTTCCCTCAAAATCAATGTTAATTTTTCTTGGATTCCATTCTGGAACTAAATGTAAAATATGGCGAAATAAACGAATATACGTTGCTTTCTTTTTGTTTGGCAACAGGGCAAACGCTACTGGATACACATTAGTTTCTTCCTTGGAGCTTCCGTAATCAGCGTGGATACTATAAATTTGAACAAATAGTTTACTACAACTTTTAAATGTACCATCCATGAAGAAATCTTGCTGTCTCTTCAGACATTCTCTTCCCTTCTGTCCCCAAAGAATTATCATTCGCTCTCTTGAGCTGTCATCTGTCAAAAGAAAACTTGAACCATCTTTCATCTGACGCATATCATTATCTAAGACTACTTCGTCTCGGCTTTTCGGTTCCTTTCCGTTCCCTCGAGCTTTGCTTCTCTGTCGAAATAAGGTTCTCTTGACAGTCACCTGGTGGGGCAATTCGGCTACATATTCGTAGCCTTTACTGTGTAAGTCTCCCAGTTCTTCTGTGTAAATTTTAGAAACGGGCGTGTCTTCTTCGCGGGCCCTCTTCTTCGCATGATTCATTCTTTTAGCAACTTCCAAGCGATCTGTGTCCGCTGCTTCGCATGAATGTTCAGTTGCACATAAAACTTCGTTTTGAGCGTTCCACGACAACTTTTCGTCCTTTCCTTCTGACACCGCCATACCGTTAGCCCATCTTCTTTACTTTTGTATTTCCGATACGAATAACTTTCATAATGCACGGCAGGTTTATCCTTATTAGTTGTTAGCACTTCCATGACGAAAAATAATTTCACAGTTGAACTGTATAGTACAAGTGGCACTGCTGCCAATAAACTTCAGTGTACGAAAGTAATAAGGGCCTAAGCAGATGAGCTGTGCTAGATATTCAGGGAAAATTTTATCTTGGAAATCTCTACTGCAGGTAGGCGAGGGTGGGTGGTTATACCTACCCTCGCCTACCTGCTGTAGAGCGCTTTTGACACTGAGCGCTTTTGCCATATAACCAGAGGTAAAAGCCACGTAGGGCTACGTGGGGGGGAGGGGGGGTTTACAGGAGGCCAAAATGGAGCTACGTGGTTTATGCACGCTCCCTTATTGATAAGAGGTTATTTAGATATATCAGTCCGAAATAAGATAAGAAATTTTACTATATTGAAAACCATTGGTCAGTGATATACACTGTTACATACTGTATATGCCACATAACCAGCCAACCGCGATCCCTATTATTTTCAAATTGCAAATGTTTTATTTTAAAATTAATTATAATATTTTGGCTCTCTGATATTAAAGATTCAAGAAGTAATAATGAAGCCTTGTTTCTGGCGCCAGAGAATGCATTGTTGTTGCGGAGAGCGAAAGACTCGCTAGATAGCCACTGCGCAGTGCAGTCTCCACATAGCAATAGTAAAGTACTACAGTACAGTCCGCGGGATGTTATCGACAGGGTCGGTCGGTATACGTGAAGCATGGCATTGGCTTGTAGGGTGCTGAGGCAGAAGCCTGCACTTGTATGATTGGACAGTATGAGAGTTTTTTGAAAGATTGAACACATAAATTCATAGTAGTAAAGGAACTTTGTGAAGATTTTACCAAGCGTCGTGGTGTAACGGTTAGTGTTCTGGCCTCGCATTTGGGTTTTCCGTGGTTTCCCAAATCACTCCAGGCAAATGCCGGGATGCTTCCTTCAAAAAGGCCATGGCCGAATTTTTTCCCATTCCTTGCCCCCCATCCTTTCCCGTCTCTAAAGACCTCGCTGTTATGAGACGTTAAGCAGTTTAAAAAAAAAGTGAAGATTTTGTGTTTTGATTTGTTTTGCGAAAAGATTCGCAATAAATGGATTTAGAGAATTTTCGTAGTATTATTTGTAACAATAATAGTACCGATCACTGTAATTTGGTAAAGAGAACAGTATTAAAAAAAGAATAAGAAGTAATTAAGTTTGTTTAGATAAGGAGAAAAGAAGAGAAGTGCAGGGAACAGCCTGCTTATACGCTCGGTACAGACAAAGGGCCGTCTGTAAGAAACGAGAGTGGGATCTCGTGATATGAGGCTGAACGTGATGCCATGAAATCCACATTGTGTCTTTATTTTATCCAAATACTTATCCCTTGTTTTGTATGGCGGTTTGTGTAATTTACCTTTAATAGACGGTAAACAAAAATATTTCAGCTCTAACACTATAGCAAAATGAAAACAGAGCTGATGAAATTGGTATTATGGAATGTGATCATATGTGTTGGGTAGAGCAGACTGTGTGTTGGATTCTGTGTAATGATTCTGGTGACGTTGAGCTGCGGCCACAGCAATCTGCCCTGTGTCAGGTGGAAATACCTCCTGCCGCACATATCAACGCTGAAGGCTCAGATACGTTTATTAACATTGTTGAAGTTCTAATCTCTGCTAACACGCAATTCGTCGGCACAACGTCGGAATTTTTACACTGGTCAACCGGGGTTGCTTGTACAGTATCATTTGCTGTGGTGGTGTATCGGATACGTGGATATACTATATTAGTTTCAGATATTAACAACTTCCAGCAGCAACAGCCCTCAATATTAGGCTTAAATAACTTTGCAATATAAACAATAGAGGAGATATTTCTTCTTGAAAAAAGCCATTGCTAAGTAATCAAGACATGCCGAGAGAGAATGTCAACTTGATTATCACACAATTGCTGCATAGATAGCACTGTTATGCATATATAAATCGAAACACCGGAAAAATTCATTTTTTACATTATTATTATGGCTAAAATACATTCTTCTCCATTATCATCAATGGAGTGTCAAAGTAAAGACTACTTAATTTTAATTTTTTTCTTAATCTTATAAGAGTAAGGTCAATTCTAAGACTGCCCTAGAATCTAGATCATTAAATTTCATTTACTACGGTTTTGCGGAACCTGTACATCTCGTTTATATTACCGAGTAATATGTCTGATTCAACTTTTCTTAAATGAGAATTAACAGTGTACTCGAACAGATAACTCAAGAAATTCCAGATCTGTAGTTGAATTAACTCTGCTAACTGAAGTTAAAAACAGACTAATAGAGTTCCCTATGAACGGTAAGAAGCGCAAGGAGACTTCACCCGAAAATTTTTGTGCTGTAGCCGTCATCGAAGCATAAAATGGCTAACTGGGATTACATTCTTTTAAATCTAATCAATCCACAATTTTTGGTATCTATCGCTAGATCACCGAATCAAAATACTACAGGATTTTCGTTGATGTATGCAATATTAAAAATGATTATCTTCAGTAATATTTTATGTCACAAATGTCTGGATGATAATACAAGTGGCTCTAGTTGACAATTTGTTTTTGAGATAGCTTTGGACATGTTTTCAATAATTAATGGAGCACGAAAAACAGATGGTGTTCGTTGACCATAATCTGAATTGTGAGTAGTATTAATAAATATTAGCGTTTGAAATGTCTAAGTCAACGTAGTGATAGACAAACAACGTAAGAAAGTTCAAAATGCCATCGAAAATTTTTTAAAAAGGAGATTCTAAGTAGCGAAAACGATCTTCACGTGGAGGCTGGCTGTTAAGCAGCGGGCGACCTTGGGAGACCAGCTCATAGACTCTCATGTTTACTGATCGAGTTTCCAGACTAATTATTTAAAGCTGACAGATCGCGGGTGCGTCGCCTTGTCTGCAGTTAACGGAATGCTGTGACAAATGAAGTCACTAAATCAGAAGAACACGAGAAATCACTTTGCCAGTTTCAGTTCTGTGTAATTACCACGACGTCGTTTAAATGTTGACTGTGATGATTAGGCTCTGGTTGTAGGTAATAATTCTATGTGTTGTATTAAGCTTAGCAAAAATGATTTCTATATGGAGTCACTGTAAAGATTGGCACCGAAAATATAAAAACAGGTAAATTCCTTGCAGAGTTAAGAAACCTTGAAATTTTAACATATTTATAAGTTTTATTTAATCTTTTCCTTTGGCCTTCAAATCTTTCCTTATATAGCTCTTTAAAATCAAGACTGGTAACATTGTTAGCGAATAACGGAAAATAACTTATTCTCTTTCTGAATTCGTCAAAATAATAAAACCTGTCATGTGTTGCTAGGACAGAGCACCTCCATGAAATTACAGAAACAGACTTTAACGCTCACCCACAACGCTGCTATGTACGATTTTATTATTTCTATCTTTTCTTAGCCTTAGGTTTCAGCTCCGTCTATCGATAACGAAGAATATGTGGGGTTAAATTTTATGAACATTTGGTTAAAAAAAAAAAAAATTCTTGCAGATTTTCTTGTTATTAAATTGTAAAACGAGAATAATATATGACGGAGGCCAACATGTTTTCACTGCACCTCCGTTTCTGATTAAAACATCGGAAATTTAATTCAAGTAATTAACATCCGGATAATAATATTTGATTATAACTGTCCTCATAAATTTATATTCTTTGGTATCTCTATTTGGTGGACTGCAAATCCGTACTGAAGCTAACCAGCAAATCATCCTCACAAAATCATATAAATTCTCTCTTTTCTGTCTCTTATCCCCTCTATTAATACCTTTGAAATAATGTATAACACTTACTAGCATTTTAAGGCAGCTTCGTCAGCTTGGACTTCACATTTTGCATACTTCTTTTATATACAAAACATTTTCGTGAAGTAGACCCTTCACGATGAATTTAGATTTAATAATTTTATTTGCTTTCATAAGTGCCATGTTACTAAATGATCAAAATTAAATAGTCAACAACAACATTAACATATTCCAAAGAGTAAAATGTTTATCTTTGATGTATTGAGATCTTTGGCGCCTATCTGTTCAGGTTACGAAAGGAGCGTGGTTATTTCGTGTAGTGGGACCTTTGTCGCTTATCTGCCCAGTTCACAGTCAGATTATCATTCATTGTTCCGTCCACTGCAGAGTCATGATATTTACGCAGGTTTTAAGTTAGATAATAATATTTCAGACTTTGCAAATCCCATTTAAATCGATTTGCGTGGTGCGTCGACTAAGAAATCTGACGAAATACGTAATTTTTTAAAAAAATTATTTGACGTTATCTTCTAAACATTATTTTGCTGTAATTATGCCAAACCATCAAAGTAAAATCATAAAAGTTTAACACCATAGAAACCAGACGGAAAAAAGGACAAATGGTGTCTGATCTTAAATATTGTGTTTTTTTTTTTTAAAGTGTGCGCTAGTTATTTAATTTGCAGGCCCGGCGCTTTTTTCTGCTACAAACTCGTTTTCATATGTTTCAAAATCTCCTTTTCCCAACAAGGAACTTTTACTTCCTACTAGAAAGTTTCTGAAGCATCATTTCCATTGTGGAGGAGGTTTAGAAGCAATATGGTTTGTCCAGGTCAGTGTCACTTAGGCCTGCTACTGGGGCATGGGATTTTGTAGATAGTTTCGAAGTGTAAATCAACTGTTTACAATCCATTGCATATGTGTATTCCAATAATTGTCTGAATTAAATTCCTGAAACTGTAGAAAACCAAAACCTAAAAGCTGGAGATTTAAAAATGTTTCCTTCGGGATAATAACTAGCTTCGGTTGCTTTAGAGTTCATTAGTTGAGAGACGGAAGCTACCATAAAAGGACTCAATACTCAACGAACACATACCAGAACTAAAACATGCGATGTAATAACATTCTGTTGATACCCGAGGAGTACAGCAGGCAGTGTGTTCAGATGGGTTCGAATCGGTTTCACTTGGGACATATAATATCCGGGCTTCCTCGCTCATTTCCAGATGGAGTTTTAGTTCTCATTTTTGCGAAGTGCGTCATGCAAATAGAAGCGGGGTTCTGCATTCAGAGAGGCCCAAATGTGTTTCGCGGTTTCTTTCGACATTCGGTCTCCATGGCGAAAATTAAATTAGCCTCGCTGGCAGCAAGAAATCAAGGTTGACTTGTTTTTTGATGTTGTTTATACATATGTAGACGCTCTACATTGACAAACCACCATGAGATGGTGTCTTTTCCTAACGAAACATAGGCTTCAGTCGAAATAAAGTTAGGAAATTACAATTAATATTTGCTAAGATAAAACAATTTATAACGAATTTCGTTACGAGCGTCTGAAGTAAATCACAGATTATAGTAGGCCTACTTTGCCAATTTTCGCAGACATCTCAAGTAGGAACTTCCAGTTGAAGTAATCGAAAGGAAGAACATGATCCATATTTCAAAATATCTGTTTGTTGTATCCACATCTTTACAGTTGTAATATTTGTTTTTAATATTTCGGATCTATAGATCCTATACTGCTTAAATGAACTGGTGCACTAAATAAAACTTAAAGGGAAAACTGTAATTCAACAAACAGCGTCGGAATCTAAAGTGTATTAAATTATGTCTTTCATATGAAAATTGTATGTGCGAATCACAACTGTTTATTGAAGTGAAGATTGCAGAATTAAAAATGAAGAAATAGAAATATGGTGTCACAGAAGATGTTTAAAATTCCATGGACACTTAAAGTGAAAAATTAATATCTGGAAAGTACTAGTGCTGAAAGAAGCTTAAGAATATTGAGAAATTAGCGACGTGGTGGTGATTAACATTTAGAGACATGCAAAGTTGGCTCATCTATTAGTGGATATAAACTCCAAAGGAAATAACTAAACAGGAAGGAAAAAACAGAATACATGAAGTAGACAATTGAGCTCGAACAATGTAAAGAATGATAAGAAGATATGTAGGACTGCATCAGACTCAGGACTACATCAGACTCAGTTGAGAGAGGTTAATAATAACTGTAATTCACAATAATAGAGAGATCTTTGGCTTCATCTTTTAACAAAGTTTACTCATAATCAACGGCAACTTTTTTCGTAATAGCCTACGTATTACAATTTTCACTTTCTTATGTAGGTATCTCAATATGATGATTCTTTTTTTGATTAATGCAGTTAAACCAGTAATCTTTGTATAGAGTAAATGTACAACAATATTAATTTTCTCTGATTTTCCCTCGAATTTCCCACACAATTCGCGAAAACCTAAGCTGAATCATAAGAAGCAGTCGAAGAAATAAATTAATTCAGTTATGTAGAGCACATGTAACTCTTTTCGTGAGAGGTTGTTATTTTTATTTGTTTGTCGTTATCTATTAGTGTGGTCTCATCTAAATTGATTGACAAGCTATTGTTGATTAAATAGCTGTGAATTCAGCTAGTGTGGAATTTTTTTTTTTTTTTTTGTTAATTTAATACAATTGTGATAGAGCGTAATCCCTGATAAAAATTTCTTACACTCCTTCTGTAGCATTTCGTCACAATTTTTAGTCTTAAATTATTTGATTGCCATTTCACCAACTACCAACTTTTGCCCTTTACAAATCTTAATTTTAGATTCTGTCAGTATTTCAGGTAAAATATTCAGCATTCCACTCGGTAATTTATTGTAATTGCTGACTTCCTTAATTACAAAAGTAAACTGTTTCATTCCCTTTCTCCTGAAATCAAGTTTCGGCTTGTGGTCTGTTCAAACCTCATCGTTTATATACGCCTACTGCACTCCCGGCACTGTTTTCACTCTCTTAATGTCGTGTAGTGTATCTAACCCAGTTTCATAATCAAAAATTACTTCTATGGCAGGATATGAAAAGACCATGTTGGATGAATTTCATTGTGATATGAATCCCAGAGAATATTGAATTCTCAGATCTCCGCAAGTAAATATCAAGCGTTAAACAGAAAATATTCAGACTGTAGCTTTGAGGTGTAAAAGACATTTTTCAAACCTGATTTCCTATCGCGAGTTGCAAAGATGCCAAAACTTCAAGCCAAACCAGTTTCAAATTTGCTTGCAAACTACTTTTCTGGCATGAGATTCGCAGAAGAGAAGCGTGGAAATTTACAGACCTTGAACAATCGCCAGGTGCGTACAGAATCTTGCATCCTTTCATAATTATGCTCCTCACGTAAATAATTCAGGTACGCAATTTTCCTCGTGCTATTCGGTATTCAGTAACGGTGAAGTGCGTGACGCTCTTCGCAGCGGCGAAAATATTTATGAGTTCAGTATATCAGAGCAGAGACTAATAAGAAGCCTCTCCCACCGGGTCCCAGTTCCATTCGCGTGCGAAATTACTATGGAATAATGACAATATAATTGCCGAGCTGCTGATGTTTGTCCGAGATTTAAGACTGCTTTCATTCGTACGGAGGGAAAGCGGTGGTTATCTTTCCCAGTACCTCAAACGGGAATACGCGAAGAGAATTTACATGGCGGCGTCGGAACACATTCTGCAGAGCGCCGTGTTTATGCGTGTGAGGCGATTACTGATTGCAGCAAATTACCAGACACCTCCTTGTCCCGTTCTCATGCAAACAACTTTTTAGTTTGTAGCGAGGGAACGGCTAGCTGATGTTATCTGCTCCGGAAGACGGTATCGGCCGTAGAGGCTGTCGTAAGAACGGAAGGTATTAAGAAAATTGGTGATAGTCATTATTTACTGCTTTACATGAGAATAGGTGTTATTGAAACTCTGCTACGCAACGGTAATGTCACACCATTACTTGGCATTCTCAAAGCGAATGACTGTTCTTCAGTACTTTCACTTCAAAGAAGATGGTATGAGCGTGAAAACAGAACATTTGCAATTACCTACACAAGCTATGAATACAATAAGAAAATATATTGAACTGGAGGTGAATAACAATATTTTACAATTACTCTTCCAATTACGAGATTTTATGGTATCAAAATTTTCACTCTTCACCTTTCCAGGTTTACTGAAGATCAGATATTAACCGAGCGAAATACATATATATAAAACTGAAAATACTTTATGATTGCTTTAAATTAGTTTTCTATTTCTATTATAGCTTGATAATAGAAAAGAATATTGTCAAAGGAAGATCTGTTTGTTTTGCTTTTTTTTTTTAGAACAAAAACAGTGATTATAATAAATTTCAACCCTGTCAACTAAACCACACAAATTTCTCATTGGAGAACAACTGTAAAGATACATTCAAGCTAGGTGAGTTTAATAATAAAAAAGTTGAAAAAATGTTTTATCATTTTAGAAAAGTTCGCTACGGGAAATGTTTCACAGAGGAATGTGGATAACAGCTCATATAGTTGTGCAACACAAACTCCTGATCTGGGCAAACTAGTTTGAAACGAAATTCGTAGCGTAACTGAATTGTGAACGTAACGTACAGGCATTAAACGGCAGCTGATGGACTCCAATTATTCTCTCTAGCATGAAAGCTATCGTACGTAAGCGAAATGTTCAAATTTTTGGTCTAAGATAAACTCCATCCCGTTTCGCTGATAAACGATAATGCACAACTTGATCAGACACTTTTAGTGACATATACACGTGATGTAACAGAGACAAGCCTCCTAATTTAACGAAAGAATGTTATTAATAATTGTCTTTTCTCCAGGCGAAAACAGTTTTATTAGCGTTGGCCTTGAGTATCTCTGAAGAGCAGAAGAAGAGCTAAAAGTCGCTGGCGAGAGTGAAGACGGGTTTTAACATCTCGAAAAGTCGAGCAAAATAAGTAGTGAATGTGAAATCTGATAAAACAAGTGCAAGAAGTTAATAGCCACTTGAAAATACGAATGACAGAAAAAGGAATTGAATGGAGACTGTGTATTTATTTAGTTATAAAGGAATTATATTTCAGTTGCTGTTAAGCAAGAAGAAGAAATATAAGGTACTAAGAGGTTAGAACGCCTTTTTGTGTTTAAAAGGGAATATTTTATGGTTTATTTTTAAGTCTTTTTCAGGAGATACAAGTATTGTGGAAATAAAGTGAAGATAAAAGGTAAGCAAATATTCAAAAGAATAAAAAAAAAAGTGTTGTCTAGAGAAGGAGCACATCGGTCTTCCCGTTGACTCTATCATCTAAATGCGCTGCACTTGTATGGGAACGACTGAAGTCGATTGTATTTTTCATTTGTGTAGAGAATGAAAAAAAAATGAGCAGTTAGTGAAATTGTATAACATTTTTTTTTTTCAAACTTGCTAAGTTTCCTAAACTGTATAAACATGCAATTGTTGTTTTAATACCTTTTTTTTATTAGGAATTGTTAACTGTTGTAAGACTGGTCGATTCAACTTAATTTTTGAGTAGTATCTTTGGAAGTGAGCAGTATTTAGGCTGTGATATTGCGTTTCACTGTTAATTTTGTTTGAATATCCATTACAATATCCGGTTCATAAGATGTACTGAATATATCAATTCATTACATTTTATTTATCATTCAAAGCTTTTTATACACAAACGTTTTCTTATGCTGTGATTATGATCTTTCTAAGCTGTCAATTCTTAATATTTGGTGACTGCTTTACATTTTCCTATGTTGATGTTTGTTTTCGTGTAAATGTTCGGAAAATGTTAAATGATTACTAAACTTCAGTGCTCTCAAATGTACTGTACCTTGCAATTATTCTGAGTATTTACCGCTTAAGTATCGCTTCCCAGGACAGCGGAGTTGTCAGCGATTGCCGCTGTGTTCCTTTACTTATGCATACGGTCCCGGCCGTGCAGTCGTTGCCTGTGGTACTGCTACACGCCATGGCGTCCGCATGCACCAACCGATCCCTTGACGGTGTTAAATGCAAATAGCCGACCCGGGGACGTAGCACACACATTAATATAAATTAAAAACTCACATGGGCTTCGCCCACGCGTTCACTGGAAAGCTTTTCCTTGTTTCTCGATTTCCGCATTAATTAGAAGAAGTTAGAATGTGCTCCCTGCTCTAGGCGTCATTTGTTTAGTTTCTTTTCTCGTGAGGAGCATGTAAGAAAAGCAAAATGGCAGAACTCCTTAAGACGCTCCCTGATGGAACTCTGGAGGTTCTAGGATATCTTTGGATTTGGAAAGAGTTGTTTCGTCGAGTTATGTTGATCAAATTGATTTTGACTCCTCGAGCGACCATAATCGCGCAAACATCGACGCGCTCCGTTCGTATCGCGATCATTTTGTTGCGCTGCCGAAACCGTGTTATTCTTAGTTTCATTGATATCAACGTATTGCGAGTGAAACACTCTTTCCAACAGCATAGGATTTATGAAATTCAGTTTTCCTTTCTGACGAATATATGCAGACATTGTATTGACTTATGTTTTAACAGAATATAACTTTACTATAATAACACAACAGTAATATTTTAATTTTTTTGCTTATGGTTTTATGCCTCGTCGACGTCGAGGTCATTAGTGGCAGGAAAGGACTGGGGACAAGGAACGTAGAGGAATTCGGCCATGGTCTTTTTGAAGAAAGCATCCCGGCATTAGTCTGGAGTTATTTGGAGAAACCATGAAAAACCCAAATCTGGATGCCCGGACGCAGATTCGAACCCGCGTCCTCCCAAATTCGATGCCAGAATGTTGCCGCTCATCCACCACGCTGGTTAATATTATAAACATGAAATTAATTAATCTCATTAAAAGTGGTTGTATCTTCACAAACTAAGATGATGTTATTGAGTTTTCTGAAGTACCGTTACCCCTCCCCCTTCCTGCCGCAACCTTGAAAACAAATAATCAAGTCAAAATTTGGAGTACGTTACATAATTTACATGCAGGAGTACCGTAACAGAGTAACAATTTGGCTCTCGAATGGTTAAAAAAAAGAGATAACAACAGTAAAATTTGGAGTTTAAAGCTTCTGCACCTGATTCTATCACAAAACGACAAATTCCCCAGCAACAGGAGGTTTGGTGGCTTAACTTTAGTAGGTAATAGTTTTCGTTTGACGTAGCTTCGTATTATCACATTACGATTTGGGAAATAAACAGAAATCTGGTGTAGGGATGATTGTGTTGAAATAATAAACGTCTAAGAAGAATACTGAAGTAGAAAAAGAAACAGGAATCAATCAAAAATTATGAGATTAAGAATAAGCAATTTGGTTGCTAAAACGCTAGTTTCTTGGTAGGTCCCAGATTTGAAGCCTGGTTTCTGCTGGAATTTTCTCGGCTCTTAAACTATTCTTCCATTACAGCTAAGTTTTTTGTGGTATGAAGAATTCAGAGAGGCTGTATATGTCTCTGATTCCTCATTGAGGTGGCATTATCATTCTCTAGTAGTGTGTGGCTCCTAAGAAATTTCGATAGTTTCGGGCCCATGAAGCTATTCAGACTATCAGGAATTTAAAAGTAGAAGTTGACCTCACTCAGCAGAATGGGAAAGATTTTATGTAATATTGATATTTTCAAATATGAGAACTAATCCATTACAATCGATTGCTCGAAAATATTAACATATTTGTGACTTTGCGGACGTGTTATGTCTCCTATAAGGAGCCCCATTCGACCGCCTCGAAGCCAAAACAAACAATGGTTAACTGAAAACAGTGCCTTCAAAATTCGGTCTTTGCAACCTTTTAGCGGCTCCATTGTTATTGTACGAACTGCTGTATCAGACTTTAATTACGATATTGTGGACACTACAGTGAGGACAGCACAAGACGAGCACAACACTTAACTAAAACCACCAATACCCGAATCCGGACTCGAACCGGCGGCCCTTGCAATACGAGGCCAGTGTGCTAACCCCTACGATCGATTGAAAAAAAATCGTTGTTAGGTCGTTAGAGGCCCATAAGGTCTGGGGAGAAGGAACGGGAAGGAAGTAGGCCATGGCCTTTTGTAGGAATTATCCAGGCGTTTGCCATGGAAAACCGAAATCTGGATAGCTGGACCGGGATTTGAACTCACGTCCTCCTGAATGCAAGGCCAGAGCTTACCGCTCTCCCACGACGCTCGATAATCGAACTGAAAAAGTTCTTTAGAGAAATCGACACAAAATCGAACGTTTATGGTGTAGTGCTTACCTCAACTGTATTTCCACAATGAATTTCCCTCACCAGCTGTTGAAACTCATTTGATCGAAGGCTATTTGGAAGTTTAAGCTTAGGAAACAATCTTTTACATCATCGGGATGTGAAAGCCGGGTGACCAGCCAGCATCCAGTCGCTCTATGTACTGTGCTGGATGGTGCCCTTCTGTTCTATTACTCCCAACTAGAATCATCCCAGGTTCTGAGACGATACCAGTTGCAGTTTCGATGTGGTAACCTTTAAGAAGAACGAAGTGACCCATTATATAACGTAGAACGCAAAACATGAATGAGGAGAGAAGGCGCCGCGCCGTCTGTCGTAGCTGCCAGCTTCCTGTTTGTTGTTTATCATTTCGCAACGCGCAGCAAGGACGACGAGGTCGTTGGCAGACGGCCGGCGCGTGGGAGATCCTGTTGACGATAGCGACGCTGCTTTCTTCATATCAGATCCTTGCACAATAACCCACCTGCTCCGTGCAGCAAGCTCATCTAGCCTGTACGTACGCTAATAACGATGGATCATGTCGCTAAACTCACATCGTTATGCTTGACAAGTCGTGCTTCATCACATTTATCAAATATCGGTTTGCCTAAGCTCAATCGTCCTCGACTATAGTGTTTAAACTACCGAAGTGCACAACATAAGGGGGCATCCATAAATTACGTAAGGTGAAATGGGGGGGGGGGTCCGGCGAAATCTCGCCAAATCTCACCGGGGGAGGGGGAGTCTACGGAAATCTAACGTGAGGTTTTGTAAAAAAAAAAAAAAATTTGGACTGTAGAGCTAAAAAAAAAAAAGGTCTCAAAAAGTTTCGAGGGCGATTTCTAGGGGAGGTTCTCACGGACCAGATCTCATCAGAAGGGGGGGGGGGGTCCGGAAGTACACCTCACGTAATTTATGGATGCCCCTAAGACATAGAGCAAGTGATCTTCCTTGGAACCGCTTCTTTAGATCTAGCTGCCGTCGGTAGCGTAGGGGCTGAAGTACTAGCTCCACGTGCCGATGATCGCCGGTTCGAGTCCGGCCACGGGCATGGGTATAGATATTTATTAAACAATTACGCGTTTTTTAATCAAGTAATAGGAGAAGAAATGGCCTACAATAGTTATGCTAAATTTAATGTCTCATAAATTAGAAGACCATTAAGAATAAAAAAGTGTTTTAAAACGTAACCAGAAGTACCAAATTATAACAAGATGCGGATGCAACAGGACAGCTAAATCTAAACTCAGGTTTAATTTCGATCAATAAATAATGTACTAAGTGGCCGTGCGAAAATTTCACGAATGATAAACAATGAGTAGCGTGGTTTGTAGTAGGATGACAATATAATCGGCACATTTGTAGCAATTGTTTATTTGGCTATTGAAATAGGTACGTAGCAATACACTTACAACGACTTACGAAACGATTAGAAATTATGAAATGTTTCCTTAGTTGAAACAAAAATACCCATAAAGCTCCTTATTATAGGAAACACACTCAGTTAATCAATATCTCTGTGATATGTAATGTTGCTATCTAGCGGTATGTGATCAGTTTTTATCGATGCCAGCAAAGCCTTCCAGCTTGACTCTGAACTGATTTTTCTTCCTTCCTTAGTGATGTTACCGAAGCGGAGAACTTAACCGTTAAAATGATTTCCCATTTATCGATTTTGGTGAAGTATAAAGGGAGAAAGATAACTCGTCACAAAATAACACCTTTGGAAATAATATATGATAGCTAGTATGAAAACCCCATTTACGATTCTAGAAGTTGTTATAATCAAATTAGGGGATCTCAAACGAGAAGCTAAGATGAGGCCTGTGTATCTGGTTTTGGAGTGTCCAGCCAGCGCACAGTAGTTTTGTACCTGGCGCTGCGTCGGCGTGGGGAACACAATGAAGGCCCCGCGGGCAGACGACGCACTTGTCAGCTCTTTTGTCTGGTCGGCGGTCCCCGAGATTACACCGGCCTCCAGCGACAGCCACACCAACTGACGTGTAAGCCTCTTAACTTGCTACACACGCCACTCTGTCATACCTTCATTCCCTAGACTTTCTTACTGACAAGCACTGTTCCTATCTATGTGATTTTACGTTAAAAAGAAACGAAAAAAAAAAAGAATATTCACCCAGTACTTTGAAACAATTTTTCAGTTACACGGGATGGCTAGAGTCAGCTGGCAAATACCTGTTAGACCACATCATTTCATGACTGAATTGGCTGATCACGATGGTTTGTTGATCACATCTCCTAATGAAATAATTCATCTGAATTAGAAGATGCTAAATGAACAGATCGAAAATTGAAGAAATGCGTTGTGTACCAAGAACCAAATTATGAGTCACATTTTGAAACAATTACAAAATGAAACTTAATAAATGAAAATGGATATTAAAAATATAACATAGCTGTTAATTAAGGACCTGGGTGATTGTTGCACTTGGAGTTGAGACAGTGGGTAGATGGCAGAAAGAAATGGAAGAATATTTTCAGGAGATGATGAATTCTTAAAACAGAGTGACTAGTTTCTCTTCGGTGCCTAAATGCCTCGTAAATTAATTACCAGGGATCAAAATTTTGATTTTTTACCATTAACAAAACACATTTATAGGCATGTATCACCAAAAATATGTATTGTGGAATGATGAAAAATGTTGTTTGAAAGTGCTATTGAATTGCTTCCTTTGCCCAGTTTTTAAAGAATGCAACCTTTGGAAAAAATAATAATTAAACACGCTTTTTTGCTGTCGAGGTTCTTAAAAGGCACCTTATTACGCATTTCTTTCAGAATTTTTATGATAAATAACCTCGCCACATTTCTTAAAAAAAATTCTCTGACTTACATGAATTTAGATATTTAACCTACATTTATTCCTTAAAAAATTTCGAACATTTTCACTTGTCATTTTAACGTTGATCAATCGATGTTCGATATATCTGTGTAACTCACATGAACTTGCACCTCCCATTCAACAAATTTGGCTTCCCAATTTCTGGCCGAAGCAGGAATAACTTTGGAAAAACGCGGGAGCTACGCTGTGAGAAGTGATGATCGGTAAAAAAAAAAATTACGGATATATAAATTATCATAGTAGCACGTTTTGAGTAAAATAATACAGATTTTAAAGACTCAAAAGTTTCAGATAATGTACAATGTTATGATAACAATTTTTTAATTCACACATTTTATACCCATACAATATAAACAGAGTGACCGTCTAACTCAGGCGACAGAGAGTCTGACTACGACCCGTACGGTCGGGGTTCGATTCCCAACGAAGCTGAGGATCCTTTCTCGAAGCTGAACATCCGGAACGGCTTCCCAGGCCTACCCAGCCTGCCATCAAATAAGTACCGTGGGGGAAACTCCGAGGAAAGGTAAAGAAAAAGGGTCGGGAAATATAAATGAGTAGATTTACCTCCGCTAATCCTACGGGAATATGGCATGAAAGCTGTGAAAACCCACTGCCTATACCTTTACATTTTTTTACCATATAAACAACAAATATAAAAACTATTAATGTAAAAAATCAACAAAGAAATATCTATAGAGAAAATATTTCCACATCTCCATTATGGATTGTTAAAATTACACTTCTTTCAAAACAGTTATTACTCAACTGTATCAACGTATTTTTTAAACTTTCGAGCATTTAATTCCAGAGTGAAGTAGGAATTCTGAAATAACTTTTATAAGAATTTATGAAAATCCAAATAGTTAAGCATGAAGCAAGCGGAGCCTTCTAAAAAGGTGTTATGTCTGTTGTTGGATGTAAACGCCTTAGAACGGAAAGTATGAATAATCTTCGTCTTTGATTCAACTACGCAGATATGCTTTTGCAGCATGAACTGTTCCGCCACTGCATGTGGTAATGATTCCGTGTATCGACTATCGGTCAACATTTGGTACGTCATTTCCTAGCAGACACGCGTGTGACATCCGAAATTCTGTTCGCACAGATGGCATCGCTCACGGAGCGTCGCGTGATCAAAACAATGCCAGGTTTGATGGACAAGCAGGAATAATAACCGGCATCGAGCGGTCTCTCCACCACCGATGTTAATCAGGCAACGGTGAAGCCTTGACGTGCGGTGTTTTGTTAATGGGAACAAATCAACACTTTGGTCCCTGGTAATTAATGTACGAGACCTGTTAGGCAATCAATAGCACAGCCCAAACGCTACCTGGAAAACAAGGCAATCAGAACAACACGGACTGTCCTCAGTGGTCGATCTCGTTTATTCATCGACCGACTGTTGGGACTGGGAAGACTTCCTGACCAATCTACGATATGTGTGCTACTAATGAATACTGTCACACACACAGTTTACAGGTGTATCTTCTGGTATATGGGTTCGGTCTTTTATCTTAAAGATCCTCGCTGTTGCACGCTAACATGAGATCACCATCAGCAAATCGCAGCTTGATGACTATTTTTTTATGATTACTTGTGCCACATTCAGAATTTTCTTTTACTTTCTCGATTCCTTTGCATACATATAAGATGAGTAATACACAACAGCCTTGCTTCGCATGATTTTCAACTATATCATGTCTCACGTCGTCTGTTATTATTATGACCACATGATTTTGAAACATATTATGAATTATTCATTTGTCTTGTAGAAGAAACTTCTTTCATATTCTGAGCATTTTACCTAATAACACTGCCAAAAACTTTTTCTAAAGCCAAGTATTCCAACATTTCTTGGTTTATCTTTCCAATAATAATTTTAATCCCAGAATTTCTTCTCTTGAACTCATCTTGCTAAAAGCCGCATCTGACTGACTAACAACTATATTCTTCTTTCCTTCACACTTATTTTCAAGCTATTTTTCTTCGGATTTCTAAGGTTTTCTGTTTGTTTTATTTCTGAAATATCTGTTCTGCTATCTTCCTGACTACTGAGCATTTTTATGCCTTCTCGTTTAATGAAACGGTTTAAAGATATGTTGTGACCCAAGGTTTTCGCCATTTTCTTTCTTATTCCCCATATTTCTTTACTAGTTTCGGTTGTCTACGTCTTCAATTTATTCTGTTATTTTTTAGTAAATTTCTGTTATTCTTTAGTAAAATTTAAGGCTTTGGTTAAACTTGCTCACCTCTATGTAGTATAGAAATTTCAGGTTTATAGCATCATCCGGAGCAAAGCAAAGCAAACCGCAAATATGTGCCACCATTTTTCATGTTTGGTTATGTAATTAAATAAATAAGGGTAAAAAGTCAAATATTAGATTTTTCTTATGATTTAGGGATGAAACCATATATGTGTACCAAATTACTTGTTTCTAGGATTACTGGAAGTGTAGTGGAATTTTGAAGTGGGGGTGTCGTGCCGAAATAAAATTTTTAATTTCAATAACTTCCAAAGTAATAAAAGGAAAGAAGTAAAATTTAACACATTCACAAATATTTTGCACTTCACAATACTTGCCGATTTATTAAACCAGAAATTATATTTAGTTGGAATTTTCTTAATTTTAATCATAAGATAAATTATGTCTTTGCGTTTTTTCAAATTTTTCGAAGGGTCACAGTGACAAAAACATTTAAATCCGTAGGAAAATACTGTACAGTGCACATCACAGGTGTGGCTGCTCCTCTGGTACGACGTCGCTCGGTGCCCTTCTAGTCGAGTGCTTTACACAATTTGAAGTCTTCGCGAGTTGAAAGGCGGCCGCTACCTCAAGAGCTGCGATGACAGCCGTGACTCAGTGCTGACGGCACTTAGCACGACTCCCCCTGTGGCAGTGCCACTCGGGGCGTCACTGAGCAAACCAATGCTCCTCACCTCACTGGGTCACCAGGCCCAACAGAGCTCTGACTAGACACACAGTCAGGACCTCCCCAAAAGGTTTAACCGACGTATGATTGAGGATTATTCATTTATTGGAGTTTTAACGTCTGAAAACATTAACTATGAAACCAAGCTGAAGAAATACTCTTGAACAAAGCAATATTTCTCTAATGTAAACCAGGTGTGGTGGGTGAACGGGAACGCTCTGGCCTCGCATTCGTGAGGACGCGGTTTCGAATCTCTGTTGGGGCATCCGATTTGGGTTTTCTATGGTTTCCTGAAATCATTTCACGTGAAAGCTGGGATGCGTCCTTTAAAAGGCCATGCCTGAATTTCTTCCCGTTCCTTGCCCCCCTCCTTTCCCGCCTCTAATGACCTTGAAGTCGACGAGGCGTATATCCGTGAAAAAAATCTAATGTAAGTTTTTATATTTTTCACAGCTGTTATATGTTATGCAGGTGTACTTAATTTTCGATGAAGATTCCACAGAAGTGCTGAAATGTCGGCAACATAGAAAAAGTGTGAGCTGGAAAAAAACTCGAAAATTAATTACATCTGAATAATATTTCGTTAATCCAATTTCCTTCTAATTCTTGGTGTAATGCTTATAATGTTCCAAAATACTTCAAAATTACAAAAAATCTGTAGCTTTCAGCAGCCACTGTGCCATAGGAGTCTGTAACGTTCCCTAAAATCAAAATGAAGCTGCAGTCTGGTCTCCTCCTAACAGCTTCGCAGTTCACTTTCATAGTCACGATTGGCTTGACAGTGAAAGTGGTCTGGTGGCTCAGTGGTTAATGCGTCTGATTAGAGATCGACAGGTCCCAAGTTCGAAACGCGGTCTTGGCTGGGATTTGCAAAGGCCGTTCACCTCTGCCTCAGCCTGCTGCGTAATGTGAAGTACGTTAGAACGCTGCCGTGATTTGGATTCCACTTTAAGCTGTAAGGCCCCAGAACCCGGTAATTTCGTTAATTACGACAAGAGTCGCATTGTGTGGTGAATCAAAAACTCTGTCTTCTAACGGCCGAACAATCCTTGATTTTTTAGTATTTGTGGTGATACTCCGTAGACGCCAACACAACAGCGATACTTCGCGCACCCCCGGCTTTTACACGCGCATCCAGATAGAGCCGTGGTGAGTCACCACTCTGGCTCAGCGCTTCCTCGCACGTCTACCACGCGGGCGTCCCGGGATCGAGTCCCGGAACCTAATAACGATTTTTCTCTCGCTTATCTAACCCTTTCTAGATTGTTCTATAATATTATACTAAATTCAGATAAGTACAGAAAGTTCTCGAAATACTTTCTCGAACATTCGATCCTGTATTTAAGACGCTTAAACTGCCCCACACGGCAGTCTTCTACAAACTGCTGGTGAATAAACAACTACTTATTCGATAGTTGGACCTAACCTCCTAGCTACATATTTTAATTTGTTGCACGCAGGCAAATTCATATAAATTGTCACTGAAAATTAAGGCGATTTGTTTCTCTCTAATGTATGAGTCCGCCAAGCAAACATCTACGTCTTCAACTCTTACATGCTATTAAGTGTCGAGTACGTTTATTACCATGTTCCTGGCATAGTACTCCCAAAATGAATACATTCTAAAAGTAATACTGAACCACTATTTCTAGATGATACGATTTCTGGATGTTTACGATTTATTAATATCAAGGATCAGCATCGGAAACAAATTATTCTATTTAATAATCCTTCAGCTACTGATTTCTATACGTCATGGAAAAGGTAGACTACTTTATGAAGACTATTAACTCGGTTATTGAGCTGTATTTCACGACGAAGATGGACTTTTGAAGTTAGTTATTTCTAACTGGAAGCTTGTAGTTTGATTAAGGTAAAGGTAAAGGCAGTGAGTTTCCACAACTTTCAAGTCGTATTCCCGTAGTATTGGCGGAGGTAGAGCTCCCCATTCCTATTCCTTGACTGTAGGCACCAGAGTGGACGTGCCGTGGTTGGCGATAGGGCCCAGCCCTTTTTCTTTACCTTCCTTCGAGTTTCCCCCGCGGTACTTATTTGATAGAAGGCTGAGTGGGCCTGCGGGCAGTTTCAGACGTTCAGCTTCGATGAAGGATGCTTGGCTTCGTCGGGGATCAAACCCCGGTCATCCAGAGTCGACGTTCTACCACCTGAGCTACGCGGCCATCCTTGTAGTGTGATTATGTGTTAAAATATGTATACTTATTTTGTAAGTTCTCAACCTATTAACACATTCACAACGTAAATATCGGTAACCAAATCAGAGCTTATATTGTCACTGCTAAATTCAGCGGACTGTTTCAACTAATTAAAAATAGAAGTTTGATGTCCTGGTTAACAGCATCACTGATTAGAAACACTCTACCTACCCTACAACGTCTCACAGACAAGACTGATCGAACCGAATCACAAATGCCCCGAAGCGGTGCTCAATCAAAATAATGGAAGTTGTGTTGACGAAGCCAAATGACGCTACGCTCCGTAGGGCGCACAGCAGAACAAGAGGGAGCACGTGGCCCCTGCTGAGTCCTCTACATTAAACATACAATGTGAGAGAGGACAGAAAAAAGTGAGCCATTTTTGGGAAGGTCGTCCATCTTGGAGCAAATCTGCCGGTTGACAGCACCGTGGAGAGAGAGCGCCACTTGCCTCCCCTAATAGCAGGGGTGTGGGGGTTACAAAACCAAACGCGACCCCCGTGGGACAGTTTAGTCCTCCGGAGAGCGGCGTCGTCCTAAAGTACCTCAGAGTGGCGGCGATGCTGAGATTGGTCGAGCAAGCGAGCGGAACTGAGTGAGTCAGAGGCGAGGTTTTAATTGGATCGTGACCGGACGCCTGGTGCGGAGGCTTGACGCTCCAACCAGACCAGACCGGTCGTCGGAATCATTCCACGCAGCCGTGAAAGTGGGCGAACTGGGCGCACCCACAAAGTCACACTCTCCGCGATCGAAACTATATTCGGCAAAGTAAGACAAGAGAACGCCACGTGTACAACGTATTTGACTCTACAACTCGGTCATTAAGAACCAAACTGGAATACTCCCCCAAATAAGGAACGAACAGCAAATGTAAACAATTAACCAAGGCGTGAGACATGGCTGCAGTCTTTTCTCGACACTTTTTAACTTGTATCTGAATGATGCCATTAATATGTGGCAGAATGAATATCCAATAAGGGGTGGAGATTTAGGACAAGTCACGTCTCTAAATGTATCTTTATTTGCTGACGACCTACTGGTAAAAGAGGACGCGGAAAATGGATTACAAAGACTCCTCCACAAATTATAAATATGCTTAGGACCCTAAAATCTGAAGATAACCACAAACAAAACAAAAATTTTGGCTTTCTGTGGTCGAGAACCTATTAGAGCAAAAATAGTAATAAATGGCTACCTGGTCGAACAACCTTGCTGGTGACATTACATATAGTGTAAGCAAAGATGCTAATAATAAAGTGAACAAGTATCAGATGACACGTGGAACGATAGCTAAAACCTTACGGAGTAGGAGAAAACGCAGAGACACAAAGATGAAATTCTATAAAGTGACGGCAGTTCTTATGCTTTCTAATGAAGTCAGTTTTGGGTAATGAAGAGAAGAGACAAAAGCCGCATACGAGCAGGGTAGATGAAGTTCCTAATATATATAAACGGATGCACAAGGCTAGATCTAATAAAAAAAATGAGACAATAAGAGAGGAGATGAAAATATATATAGTATGAATGACAAGATAGAGGAACATAGGAATAACTAGGGAGACCATCTGTATAGAATGGATGACGCAAGATTACCAAAAATAGTAAACCAATCTAAAGGTAGAAGAAGAATAGGTTGACCAAGGTAAAGATGGGAATAGTACTGGAAACCGGAACAGGTTAACAGGCCTAAGCCTTGATTGGGAAGAAGATACCGAAAGGAAACCATTAACTTCATAGGTAAGGGTGGCTCTAATATAGCGTTGTGTCCGTCTTGATTTGTCCGCGCTTAGTTGATTCAGTATGTCATCGATATACAGTCACATACATGTTGAGAAAATCACAATACTGAAATTGATCATATGGAATAGGAGCAAAATACAATTAAAAAAATAATAAATACAAAAAAAGGTAACACTTACGTCAACAGCTTACTGGCATTCGTCTGCAATGATTTCGTTTTTCCTTTGTTTTAGCTTCATAGCTCGTCAAACTTGAGGTATTTAGATTCGGGAGAGGATAGAGGGTAGGAATTCTGTCAAGCCTTCTAAGGGAATGATCCCATCACTAGCCTAGAAATGTTTCAGGAAACCGTGAAAAGTCGAAATCTGGATAGGTGGAACGGTTGCTGAAACTGCGTCTTCCAGAGCATCAACCAACAGATTCGGAATCGATTTTTTGATGACAACTGAAAACCGAAATTGTTGTGGGAGGACCGTAAACCAGACCTGTGTCTTCCCGAATCTTAGAACCGAACATCACATATGCTTTTTTCCGTAGTATTTTTCAGTCAGTACTTTAATGCAGTCATGGAAGTTTAGTTACCAAATTAGCCTATCGATATTATATCAAAAATAGTTACATTATAAGTGGTAAAAGATAGATAGTAATGTATTCGTTACTTTCGACATTCGAGCATTCAAAGATTTCTTAGATCTTTGCTGTATTTATTCTAATATATTATTATGCCAGATCTACGTCAGTGTCATTGGTAACTTACCAAAATTATTGCGCTAATAGTATGCATCTCAGAACACATTAACAGTCGTAATAACGATAAAACTAACATGAAGCACCATGCTTATAATTTACTGTCACCCCGAGCCTTATTACATGTTGAGATATAAAGACTTATTTAAATCATATTCTAGTATCAGAGTTCTTAGTTATTTTATTAATTAACTCAATTCACGCACCTATGTCTAATTTTAGGTTTATATGAAGCAGATGATCGGATACCATAGTAAAACATCCAGATTTGAATGAGAGATCATGAGTTTTCGCGTCTGTGAAATACCTTAAGTGGTGCTAAGGGGGTGCTAAAGAACAACAATTTCAAAGCTGATAATGTTACAAACATTAAATAAAAATCCTTATCGGTTATGAACAGGAATAACGTTACCGATTATGGATGAAAAAATTACATTTACTTGAACATTCAAACAAAATCTGACAAATACTTATACGTATAATAAAGTATACTGTTTCTCGAATAATTTCATGAATTTTAAAGGTTCCTTACAAGGGACAGTAGATATTTTCTTCTCTTTTAAAAAAAGGAAACATTAAAAATTTAGTGTCTAATGATCAAATGATAACCATAAAGCCCCAAAACACATTCCACCCTATTTTATTCGTCACTCTTATATAGCAGAAGATGAATAAAACAAAAATATAGTTAGGAAATATATTTCCTAGCGTAAAATTATTACAGAACTTTTTCGCTTATTTTGTCTTCTTCTTTCTTTTTTTTTTTTTTTTTTAAATTAACTTTCCATCTACAACACGTGTTTTTTGTAGACTACACTTACAGAACTCGGAATGCGACATATTTCTTCAACATGCGTCGAAGGAATGGTACGTCCAGTTTACTGAATGCGTCGTCGAATTGTATCCAGTTCGGAACGAGCTTCAGCTAAAGTACCCCGCAATCAGGCCGGCTTGCTGTGGAGTAGCCCCCAAATCGCCCTCCGCGCGGCCTCAAACCAGACGCGAAAATACACCTAAATCATAGGTGGCAACGAGCCGCGGCGACGTAAAATACGAGCTCGATTTGTGGGGTATTGGTCGCGTGCACTGCGTTCGGCCTGCGCGGCAGGGGCAGTTACAGGCCAGCCAAAGTGGCAGACCGGACCTGGCATTGTTCGCACAGCCGCTGTTCCCACCGACGAAGCCATCTATTTGCTGATTGGAGGGGGGTTCGAGATCATTCGCGATCGGCGACCCGCGGAGAACGTAATAGCTTCCACGAGCTACAGAGGTAGTCGATATATCACCACCGCGTGTCGTTCTTAGCCACGTCATCAATACTCCAAATAAATTTAATGGCCTCCAACCCCCCCCCCCCCCCCCTCCCAGGCTGAAACCTTTTCGGTTACAGGTACTGGAGGATTGATCGATGTGGTAGTTCGTTGTGTACGCGGTACGGGGGTGGGGGGTGGGGGATCGGGTGAATTCCGAACGGAAATAGTAGCGAATGGTTAATGTTCGCGTAACTGACTTGAATCGGCGGACGTGTTGATCGGCGCTCATTATGGCTGCCCTGTGAATCGGAACGTGCCGAGCTTGGAATTCCAGATATCTGTTGTAAACAGAACAAACATCGGCAGGATTGCTGCTATGAACGAGAAGGCGCATCGAACAAAGTGATACTGATAGTAGTATTTCGGTGCTTCGGATTACATGTTCACAAGGGTAGAGTGTTTTTTTGTTTTCTATGTATTTATGAAAATTCTAATATGATTACTGGAATGCAATAAATCTAATATCCTTCTTTATTTCAGTCTAGTGATTTCGACGTAAGAGCGATAATCATCTTGTATGATAAAAGCAGGGAAAGTAAGTAGCTGTATTTTCAGACATACTTTCATCGTTGTAACAATTGAAATTTTTAGTCTTCTTCATGTTATCTTCAAAACGAGTGAATATTAAATAAAATTACATTTATCCCGTTTAATAATCGAATAGTTTCATAATGTGCTATTTGTATCACCATACAAAAATTAATAGAAAAACAAACTGCTGAATGCTCCACTTCATTTATGTAGCCTACGATAAAATAAACAAAATATTGTAATAATGAATATTTCAGTTATCAAATATTGGCCGACTATACATTGTTTGTTTGTATAATTTTTGGTACCATTTGCTATGGTAATATTAAATTTTTTCTTCAGTTACACTGTCGCAATTTGATAAGTTTACTAAAATATGTCTGGTCACATTAAACTTATATAATTATTTCAGTTATAGGAATTAATTTCACAACAAACGCTTAAATAGAGTTGTAAACACTGTTGAAGCTTACCTACGGTGATCTCAATAGTTAAGTAAATCTGTTTCTTCTATCACATATTTATATTTGTTACATAATCATAATTTTTTGACATTATTAGCTTGCATGGTAATTGACCTATAGTAAAGGAAATATTTCGTGCAATAATTCAACTTGTAAATCAGACATTTTAGCTGTAGTCTGTAATCAACTAAATGATATTTATTTAGTTCATTTAAACAACCTCCATCACATCTGAATATTTGGATGCTTCAGTTTACACAACAATAGGAATAAGATAGATCAGTAACGAACGTTACATATTCGTTACAGCGTGCAAATGAACGTCAGTATTCTGTCGATACATGAGTCATTTGCTGAATGGAAATGTTATTTTGCCACTCCTAAACCTTTGTTTTTGTCTTCCAGTGCAGAAGGATGCTTATTAGAGCCATATCACGCCTACCTTACTGCTTGTTTAATTTTTGCAAATTATTCACTAGTGTTTCTTTACTGATATTCGCAACTCTTTTCTTGAAAATAATTTTTTAATCTTTCTTTTGTCGAAATCAAGTAGAAAAGAAATTCTAAGTTAGCTAAAAGATAACTTTGTTTTCTTGTGAACGATTCAAGAGCGTAAATTAATTAGTTATCCTTTTCCTTAAAATTAAGCTGGGATGTGAGCATTAAACTTTGGGTGCAGAGTTACTGTTTCAGTATGAGGGTTTGGAGTTGCAATACATTTTTTTAAAAAAACTGACTTTTTCCGCAAACACTTTTTGGGTCCTGTATGGGAGTACTGCGGCCTACTTGTAAAGACGCGGCATGGAGTACTACAGCTGGTGATGGACGTTGTGTCCGGCTCTTGCAAGAGGCGCGTGTTTGGCATCCCTGTGTGTGTGTGCAGGGCCGAGCAAACATGGCGCCTAATGGTTCTCAGCCCGCGGCTGTTGGCTTCCACACACTGGATGCAATCTGCCGGAGATTTAGCACCTCTAACACCAGTGACCTCCATTCCCTTCAGCCTTTCGCCTTACCGCAGCTGCAACATTTAATCCTGGCGTCTCGTCATCAAATGAGAGTAGGAATATTTTCTATCCAGCCATACCAGCTCTGACAGTGAAAGCTGTGTAGCATTTGTTTTGGAAAAACAATCAACAGTCAACAATCAAAGACCGAGCTTGGTGGGTGAGTGGCAACGCTCTGGTCTCGAATTCGGGAGGATACGGGTTCAAATCCTCGTCCGGCCATCCAGATTTGGGTTTTCAACGGTTTCAAAAAATGCCGAGTTGATTCTTTTAAAAGGTTATGGCTTAATTTCTTCCAGTTCCTGGTCCCCAGTCCTTTCCCACCGCAAAATAATAATAATTACAGAGAAATACCATTATATCTTAGCAGAGTATGTAGAGTAGCTCGTGACCAGGTATCTGACGCTATGCCGTTGATTTGATAAGTTAGATAATCTTGAAATTAGTGATATTTAGACGCCAGATGGTTTGGTCTTCAATATAATTTGAATACTTTGTTGTTAAAATTGCTAAAACGACCTGAGGTTCTTCCATAAAAAATTATATCTTCGATTAACTTAACTTCCCATTAATCTTAAAATGGCAATATCGTTGAAACATAGGTGATTATTTTCAAAATTATATGAAGTCACAGAGTTTAAAAAAAAAAAAACACACATACACACACACACACACAAACGAAATTTCTGCTAGTGTGGGGAGAACACTATAATTAGTTGAAGGTTTCAGAAAGTAATTTAAAATTACCTCATAACAACACAAATAGATGGAAAAAAGTCTGAACGAACGAACTTACTATTACAAATGTATGTCTCCATCACAAGGCATATTTCCTGGAGGGAAATACAGCGTCACTTAGTTAAACGTTACGTTAGACAGCAGCTGGCACAAGTTGTGTTGGCAGCCTTGCGTTTAACTGCATGGCAGTGGGCGTCGCATGCCTGGGAGATGTGCAAAGTGTATAAAGCTGCAGCAGCAACGCCTTGCTAACGCAAAGTGACTCCACGCCCAAGATCGCCGCTACATGCGAGACGAGTGAGAACGGGAAGTGTAGTGTTCCGTTCCCTGACTCATAGCATGAGAAGGCGTTTCCAGCCCAGCAAAGTAGGTTGAGTTATGTCCCACGGAGTTAATGGACACGGATATTTCTCACAGGTCTTACAGACCTTTCATTGTTACACTGTCATATTTTACGGGTCAGATGTGCAAAGGAAATGCGTCATACCCAACGATAAACTTACTTCGAATTATAAACTGCGTCACATCGGTTATTTGCCACATTTTGCTTAAAGCCACAGAGGTCTGAACTACGGTGGATATATGATGGAAATTGTGACCAACAGGTGTTATATACGTCAGCGTATGACGAACGCCACTGACTGCTAGATCTGCCGTAAGCATGTTACGTATCCTGTTACACACTGTCCGGATCCTATGTTGAGTGCAGCTTCAGTAATGTCGACTTAGTTATGAAGAAAACGGTTAAGAAAGTTAAAATTTCGGTGAGACAGATTTTTTGTTTGTCTCTTGCTTACCATGACCAGAGAAAATAATATCGTCACTATGCAATTAAAGTAATTCGGGTGCAATATGAATACAGTGTGAATTAAACAGACTCCATGTTAACAACTGGATGTTGTGGGCCATTTGCTTGATTGCAAGCTAATTAATTTATTAATAGAGGTTAATGATACTCCAATGCAATTGATATTTTTTTTATCTTCAGCGACATGTGTAATTTTTAAATTATGATCTTAGCGTCAGGCTTTGATTTTTCGGGTAGTGTTTAACGGTCATTATTGTGAAATCTGTGTTGCTACTGTGTAGTCAGGCCAGTGTAGTGTAACGCTGTGTCTAGCAAAAGATTTCACAGTAATGCCTCTAAAAAAACAACCCGAAAATGCAATTTGACGTTGAAACCACGAAATAAAAATTACATATGTCGCTGAAGATGCTTTGAAAGTGGAGTGAAACGAGTACGACTCTAAAATAAAATTCAGTTGCGTTGGCGTATCATTAAGCTTATAAATAAATTGAAGGATTCCATATTAATTACGGTAAAAGGTCTTGTAAGAAAACTTCAAACTTTTATTCCTTCGTTATGCATTGCGAGCTGAGGCTAGGGAAAGAAGATTCTGTAAATCTCTCACTGAAAGATGAGACAGGGTTCTGAGCCGCATTTTAAAACCTGTAGGATTTATTAATTTGTTAATGGGGGGAACAGTTGAAGGAAAGAACAGTGTATTATGACAAAGATTTGATTATAAGAAGTGTATAATTTACAAACTGGGATAAAATTGGTATATTGAGTCACCCACTGCTTGCCAACGGCCTCTGAAAAGAGGGCGGAAGAGCGGGGAGCGGTTCAGGGCACCCTCTTGCCCTTGGGGTTGGAAACGGCCCCTAAAGGCGGATGAATCAGAAATGATCAACGGCATGGGGATGCAGAAGGCAACGGGAAACCACTGCATTAAAGACCCAAAGGGTATCCCGAGGACATGTAATCCTCTCAAATTACATATATCATGATGGCTTCTTCCTGGGTAAAATATTCCGGAGGTAAAATAGTCCCCCAATCGGATCTCCGGGTGGGGACTGCTCAGGGAGGAGTCATCAGAATGGATAGAAACATTCTACGAGTCGGAGCGTGGAATGTTAGAAGTCTGAATAGGGCAGGTAGGTTAGAAAACTTAAAAAGGGAGATGGAACAACTTAAGTTAGATGTTGTTGGGATTAGTGAGATTAAATGGAAGGACGCACAGGATTTCTGGTCTGGGGAACACAGGATAATTAGCACACAAGCTGTCAATGGAGTCACTGGTGTAGGATTTGTAATGAACAAGAAAGTAGGGAAACGGGTTAGTTATTATGAACAATTTAGTGACAGGATTATTTTGATGAGGTTAGAAACTAAGCCCGTCCCAACCACATTAGTACAAGTATATATGCCAACGTCACAGGAAGATGACGAAGAAATAGAAAAAATATACGCTGAAATTGAAGAATTAATCCAATATGTGAAAGGGGAGGAAAATCTAATAATCATGGGTGATTGGAATGCAATAGTGGGAGAAGGAAAAGAGGGGAATACTGTAGGAAGTTTTGGTCTAGGAGAAAGAAATGAGCGAGGAAGCAGGTTGCTAGAATTTTGTGAAAGATATAAGCTAGTAGTGGCGAACACACTGTTTAAGAACCATGCAAGAAGAATATACACCTGGAAACGTCCTGGGGATACAGGCAGATATCAGCTAGATTATATCATGGTCAAACAGAGATTCAGGAATCAAGTTCTAGACTGTAAAGCGTACCCAGGAGCAGACATAGACTCGGACCATAATTTGATAGTAATGAAGTGCAGGCTGAAATTCAAGCGAATAAGGAAGCAGCATAAGCAGAACAGACTGGAAGTGAATAAACTGAAACAATCTAGCACAAGAGAAAAATTTGCAGAAATGGTAGACTTAGGTCTAAGAATTAACTGTGAAAGGAGCTCAACCGAGGACGAATGGAATGCATTAAAGACCGAAATAATGAAAGCTGGCAAAGAAACCTTAGGCTTTAGGGAACAAGCTGCCCGAAAACCTTGGATCACAGAAGAAATTTTGCAGCTGATGGATCAGAGGAGAAGGTACAAAAATGCTCAGGATGAAGCAGGAAAAGAGCAGTACAGGCAATTTAGAAATCAAATAAATAGGAAATGCAAAATAGCAAAAGAAAAATGGCTACAAGAAAAGTGTGAAGAAGTAGAAAAGGAAATGGTTGCAGGAAAAGTAGATGTTGCATATAGAAAGATCAAACAGAATTTTGGAGAAATGAAGAAAAGAGGTATGAACATTAAAGCTGCCGATGGGAAACCTCTTTTAAGGTCAGAAGATAGAGCTAACCGATGGAAGGAATACATTGAGAAACTGTATGTTGGGGACGACTTGAACAATAGTGTATTGGAAAAGGAAGGCGATGTCGACATGGATGACTTAGGAGATCCTGTTTTGAGGACAGAATTTAATAAAGCTCTGAATGACTTGAAAGCAAATAAGGCAGTTGGAATTGATGAGATCCCTGCAGAACTTCTTAAATCTCTAGGAGAGGAAGGAATCGAAAGATTATTCAAGCTGATATCAAAAAGTTATGAAACAGGAGAAATTCCAACTGATTTTAATAAAAATATCATCTTCACACTTCCAAAGAAAGCACAAGCCTGACAAATGTGAGAATTATCGCACAATTAGTCTAACATCACATGCTTCAAAATTACTGACCAGAATAATATACAGAAGGATGGAAAGGGTAGTAGAAGAGATAGTAGGTGAAGATCAGTTTGGGTTTAGGAAAAATCGCGGTACAAGGGAAGCAATTCTGTCTTTAAGATTAATACTTGAAGGGCGGATCAAGAAAAACAAAGATACTTTTATGGCATTTGTTGATTTAGAAAAAGCTTTTGATAATGTTAGGTGGGACAAGATGTTCAAAATTTTAAAGAAGTCAGGTCTAAAGTATCGAGATAGAAGAATCCTCTATAAACTATATAAGAATCAAGTGGCTGTATAAAAGTAGAGAATCACGAGAGACATGCATCAGTTAAAAAGGGTGTGAGACAAGGTTGTAGTCTATCCCCGTTAATATTCAACTTGTATGTAGAAGAAGCAATGAAGAAAGTCAAAGAAAAATTTCCATGTGGCATAAGTTTTCAGGGAGAAAAAATCAGTATGCTACGATTTGCTGACGACATTGTCTTATTAGCAGAGAGGGCTGAGGATATTGAGAAGTTATTGAATGGCATGAACAAAATACTGAAGGAAGATTTTGGACTGAATATAAATCAAAGTAAAACAAAAGTGATGAAATGTAGCAGAAATGACTACCAATACTAGCAGATTAAATATAAAAATAGGATCTGATGCAATAGGAGAAGTGAGTGAGTTCTGTTACTTGGGAAGCAAAATTACAACCGATGGCCGAAGCAGGAATGATGTTAAAAGCAGAATAGCACTAGCAAAAAGAGCCTTCATGAAAAAGAGAAACCTTTTAGTTTCAAATATTGATCTAGGAATTAGAAAGAACTTCTTAAAACTCTATGTGTGGAGCACAGCACTTTACGGTAGCGAAACATGGACTTTAGGAATACCGGAAAGAAAGAAACTTGAAGCATTTGAAATGTGGTGCTACAGAAGAATGCTGAAAATTAGGTGGACAGACAAAGTAAGAAATGAACGAGTTTTAGGAAATGATGGGTGAGAAAAGAAGTTTATGGAAGAAGCTTACAGGAAGAAGAGACAGGCTGGTAGGTCATATTTTGAGACATGCTGGATTGGTTAATTTGTTAGTGGAGGGAACAGTTGAAGGTAAGAACTGTAGAGGTAGACAGAGATTAGAATATATGAAGCAGATAATTGAGGACGTGGGATTGTAAGGGGTATGTAGAAATGAAGAGGTTAGCACAGGATAGGAAGGGATGGAGGATTGCATCAAACCAGTCTAAAGACTGACGACAGCAAAAAAAAAAAAACGCTTCAAGGACACTCTGCAATCTACGTAACCAATATAAGTCATAAATTAGATTATTTTTTTTGCTGTTATCAGTCTCTTGACTGGTTTGATGCAATCCTCCGTCCCTTTCCATCTTGTGCTAACCTTTTCATCTCAATATGCCCCTTGCAACCCACGTCCTCAATTATCTGCTTCATATATTCTAATCTCTTTCTTCTTCTGCAGTTCAAAACTTCAACTGTTCCCTCCACTAACAAGTTAATCAATCCTGCATGTCTCAAAATATGACCTACCATCCTGTCTCGTCTTTCTGTAAGACTTTTCCACAACCTTCTATTCTCACCGATCATTTCCAAAACTCGTTTATTTTGTCCTTTCAGCATCCTTCTATATCACCACATTTCAAATGCTTCCTTCTTTCAGCTATTCCTAAAGTCCATGCTTCACTACCATCAAGTGCAGTGCTCCACACATAGAGTTTTAAAATTAAAATTACCATGATTTTGTGTAAGTTTTGTTTTCCGCAATTCAGTTTACAAAAATTGCGGTAGCAGCACAAATTCTGTGTAACCCAAGGGCAAAGAAGTGCCGCGTGCGGTCTAGCAGAGAAATCCAGTCATTTCGTTCACGACGAACGTCTGCTCCTGGACCGGAAGGACTCATATTTGCCGTCACGAGTCGACGAACTCTGAGATGTCTCGAAGAGCCGTTCGGGTATCGCGACGACGAGAGAAAATCGTGTCTCCAGCGCTGCCCTGAACGCGGCAATCCCCCGAGTAAATGAATTTGGGAGATGGGGCGCCGACTCGATCGCCGAGAGGTCGACGTCTTAGGCCGGGCCCGCTCCCGCTCCTGTGTTTGCTCTCGAGGAATATTTGTGCGCGCTCTGCTTGCTCAGGCAACCGACCGTATTAGTAAGGGCACTCACGCGCGTGAGCACACGAGGGCAGGAAGACGCAGGCCGGCTTTGTCCTGTCGGTGTTTGCGCTGCAGTTACGACCGACCGTTCCGTTGATTAGCGGCTCGCGTGAAGTTGCTTTTCGGCGACCGACCGACCGGCTGGCTCGCACTACTGTGTAATTACGTAATCGCTGTCGCTTACGGGGAACGTGTTATTACGAGCCCGCCGTGCTAATATGCGGAGTTTGAACAGGAATAGCCAGAAAGCGACAAGCTCACAACTTTCAATAACGGTACTTTCCTTTCATGGCACTCATACCAAGTTGCCTGTACTTAAACACACAGACATGTGAATTGGACGGTAGTGGAGAAAGATTAGCTTTTTTTGCTTATGGCTTTACGGCTCGTCGATGTGGAGGTCATTAGAGACGGTAAAGGTCTGGTGGAGAGGAACGGGAAGGAATTCAGCCATGACCTTTAGAAGGAAGTGTCCCGGCATTCGCCTAGAGTGATTCAGGGAAACAATGTAAAACCCAAATCTGGATGTCTGGACAGGGATTCGAACCCACGTCCTCCCGAATACGAGGCCAGGTCGTTAACCATTCACCCACCACGCTCGGTGAGTGATTGGTAAACGAAGAGAAGGGCATAATTACGTTTCTGATTATATTACTGACAGATTGTTTTTACAATTTTTTTTGTTCAGGTAGTAAATGGATTGGCAATTGACTAAGACAACTCAGAATTGTAGTTACTACCTGATATTTGTTAATGCAATCTTTGCGAAGGTACTCTGAATCAGAACCCTTTTGCACACCCAAAGAGCTGTTATTGGTTAAAGGTACTGCAGCAGCTTTTTTTTAGATGATATTAACATTGTCTAATCTAAGTTGTAGTTCTGTTAGATTCAACAGCGCTTAGTGGTTTAGTCTAACAAAGCCACAGCTAAATTGTCTTGTACTGATCGAAGCCGATGCCATAATGGTGTAAATTCTCTCTTATAACGGATATAATTTCTTCTTTCGTTCCCTGTTGTGGGCTATTACCTGTGTTGTTTCTTCTGGTTTTATATATGTATATATCAAAGAACTATGTTCAACACATAATTCACATTATTAAATTAACATTTATAGCTATATTTACAAACAAAGCGTATAGTAGATTTATATCTAACTGTAGCTGAAGATTTTTAATTACACTTTTTTTTTTTTGACTGCTGATGTTACAAAGTCCATGAAGAACTCATGAAATCAAGATTGGAATTAATTTGGGTTTTACGTGGTTCCCACAAACCACTCCAGGTGAAAGTGGGGGCCAAGTTACTTCAAGTTCCTTGCCCCAAGTCCTTTCCCTTCCCTAATGACCTCAACGCCAACGAGATGTGAAGCCAGAAGCCACAAAAAAGAGCAAAGACTGGAATAAACGCATCTCTTATTATTTGCCATATGATGGAACTTAGGCAAGTGATAGAAATATTTTTTTCAACGATTTGGTTGTTTCGGGTAAGTGGTCTTTACGCTGTGGGCTAACTTATTTGAGAGAGGTGCAGGTATGAAATAGCAAGGCCTGGAAGCGCTCTCTGATGGGAGACGTGACTGGGTCGTTAATTTCTCATCTGACGCCGGCCCCGACTTGAGAAGGAGTCTGCAGACAGCGCCTCCTACGTCACCGAATGAGAAGAAGAGTTCAAGTTTTAATTTCCAGGAACCGTGGTCTCCGGACAGGGGAACGAGCTATGCTAACAACTCTGCCTCTGTGAAATTTAAATACGGAGAGTGAACTCGCTAAAAGTGATTCTATGAATTTTAATGTCTGTCAATGTCACAACCGCCGCCACCCTCCGCCCCTTCAGGAGAAATGGGAAACTAAATTCACGGCTGCGGCTACATCATTATTTACGTTGGCGCTATCGGAAAACGTAGTTAATGAATAACATAAGTATTCATGCGGCCAGTAACATGAGAGGGGCCCACAAATCTTTCTTTTCAGATAGCATCCATATATGTTTCCACATTAGCATCGTTGAGCAATAAAATGGACGGAAACATTCATGTCTTTATTACTTCAATGTTGTCCCGTCATTCTACTAATCGCTTCCTAACTTAGTTACCTATCTAAGAGTGCTGTATTTTTTATCTTCCTTATATACCACAATACCAAGAAATTAGTAGCAGTGAATACTTCACATTGATATCAATTCTCCAATGTGTTTCTATCTGCGACAGACGTTTTCAAATACGATAATTCTATCAATATTAAAGCAAATGTATCAGTTTCTGATACAAATAGATTTTCCATATCAATCTCAATCTCACATTACGAAAGTGTCAAATTTAGTTTAATGGTATGTTATACTTTCAGTTAAGCAGAGTGTGAATGGTGAAAGTCTAGGCCCGACATTGGGCATCACGTGTTTTCGACACCCTGTCCACATTCGGTTTTTGATAGTTCTGTGAAATCTCTCCAGGCATATGACGGGAGGATTCCTGCAAAGAAGCTATGACTGAATTCCTTCTTGCATCTAGTCCTCATTCCTCTCCCACCTCTAATGACGTCGGAGATCAATAAATTTAATAAGAAAAGAATTAAATTTAGAGATTGTTAATAATGTCCTCAGTGTCAGGTATTTAGCAGTTTCGACTATTTTTTTAAATATTAAAACGCAATGTTTATAAATTATTTAAGCCCTTAGCTTATTAATTGTGTTATCTATTAATTCTGTGAAAATTCTAATATCCAAGCCTTTTTTTACTACTTGTGTTAAAGGAAAAACATATAAAACTAATTATTATTTAGTAAATACGCCAATACAACTGTTGTTGGATATTCTTTATTTTTCGGACGCGTTTCGCCTCTCGTCGAGGTATCTTCAGTGTACAATGTTTGATTTACATTTTGAGGTGTGGTAGTTGGTCTTCTGTGACCTCAACCAGCATGCTGTTTCCACTATTGTATTTAGTTATACAGTTTGATATAGTGTGGTTCTTATGCCTCCACTAGTAGTCCACTTTGAAGCACAGTTTTATGCACGTCATTATCAACCTTCAGTATTCGCGTGCACGCTGCTGCTGTTCAGCTGTTTTTCCGGCGGTGTTCTGTCGGAAGTCATATAGTCCCACTATTATAACTGAGGATTATAATTTAGTCAACAAGTTGAGTGGTCATTTGGTCTGAGAATTGCGATATTTCTGCAATAACAGAATCCGGCAGTGCATCCGAGAAGGCGATATTGGTTTACCCGTTTATGTAACTTCTCGTAATCCGATGTAAGATCCGTTTTTGGTTGTTCTAATTTGTCAGACAAAATAGAAATATTAGTCTCAAACTTTCTTAAATTGCCATGGAAGTTAACTTAAAATTACGTCTATAATATTTTTCAAGGAAGACAGAAACTTGTTTGTGATAAAAGGTTCGAACAGGAATAGGTGAGCACGCGGTTGAAGTAATGTAAATGCCCTGAAGCTATTTGGCTGGAGAACAGTCCTCAAATATATGTATAACGGTTTTAGAAGTTGTGAAATTTTCACCACTAAGTGAACGAGGTGATACAGTAATAGCGATGTGAGGCGCATACGCACCAATAACGGTGAAACACGGGAGAGAAATACCCAACAGGTTCAGCGTATCTCGCAGTTAAGCTGATCTGTGACACACCAATAATATACGCATAATTTTATGAGGATATAACACCAATATGGTCGAATTCATGATTTTATTCATATTTCCTTACAATTTTCGACCTAAGATCCATGCAGAACTTTGGAGAATCAAGGACTCCATCACAATCTAAGTTCCGATTTTTTTACATCCGCTTAATGGTTTCATTCTACCCTCTCCACTTCTGTCATTAGAATGCCTGTATTCCCTATTTTCAGCACCGTTTAATTTAAATGTCATTACTTTTAATACTTTTTCCCCTTCTTCTTTAACAAGAACCTTCGAAATTTATCATTACGAAATTTCTTGATTGTATGTGACACAAAGCCTTATGCGATTGTTCTAAAAACTCAAAGAAGTGAAATACTTCTTTTATTTAATGACAGAAACTTCCTTTTCCGAAATCTTTAATTCGGAAAGAAGGATGCCAGTGCTATCTTGAACCAAGGTATTAGTTTATAACAATTTTAGATGTAATAAGAATATGGCAACAATTTTTAAAAGAATTGAGAAACGGTGGACAGTGATATAGAGAAAACGTATAAAATGATTAAAGAGCACAAGTAAAATTGTAAAATTTGAAATTGGGAGGAAACAGACCGTGGGAATGAACAATATGGACTGAATAAGAGAGTTCCGGGCACTGGAGTGAACAGGACAATACTGAAAGGAAAAAAGAAAAAAAAAAACGAATTGTGGAAGGTCAGAAGTCGCCGGAGAGGAATGTGTTGCGTACTGACCCTGCTCGAAGCTGGAAAGTACACAAGATGATGAAACACTTGTCAAGTCATAAAAATAAAATCAATGCCAAGGAATACGGTATGAGAAATTAATCATATCACCATTTTTTAGCGTCGAGGAAGTTAGTAACACGACTGAGTAAAGTTATCAAAGTTACCAAAGATATCAATATAAAAAAGAAGAGAATGTTGCAGAGAAGGGAAGCACTTGCTGCTTTCTCTTGTGGTGATAAGAGCAGGTATATCCAGTGGTCACACGACACAGAATCTCAGACCCGACTCCAAGCAGCGACTGAATAGGCCGGAAGTGACGTCAGCTGGTGGCACTTGAGGAGCCCACCAGGCGTCCATTCAGAGACGTGGCTGGTGGAGGGGAGGGATACAACGGTCATCAGTCCGAACAACAACAGTCGCCATCTTAGAATATATCCAAGGAGTTCCAGGAGAACCAGGGCACGTAAAATTTTAATAAGATTGATTCTCTCATGAATTTATGGTACACAATAGGGTCTATATTTAGAATTATTAACAGTTTCCTACTATCACAATTCTTCCAGTGGATCTGAAAATGAAGATTTGAATATTTGATTAAACTTCAGTTTACGGTAAATGGTACATACCGCCATTTATCACACGTTAAAACTACTTCGATTTCAATAATTTTATAAATAATTCCGTCAAAAACAACTGATTTGGTTACTAATAGCACTGATATGTGGCCGTTTGGAATTTCACACTGGCATGTGTAAATGTTTGGACTTGATTAAACTTTACCAAGCATTATTGATATCAATAATTCTTGCGAAAATGATTATTAATCAGAACACTAAAGACCTCTGATCAGTTTAACATTCGTATCGTAATGGATCTTAAGAGTGATTAAAGGAGGCAATTGGCCTTTCTGTTAGTGGTAGTCAAAGAAATGAGGATCATTCAAAGTATCAAATTTTATTTCTGGTGACATTTCTTGCAATCACGTAAATTCAACAACCATTCAAGCATCTCGTTACGCACTGTTAAAATTAGTGTTGAAATTTCAGTTCTGGAATGTGTAGCCAATTCAGATTTCTTTTTTTTCGAAAATGTAATGAAATTATTAAAAATTTGTATTCCAGATCAAAATTTACTTATAGAAGCACAAAATTTTACCCCATATCCGTAGTCCATATGTCGTGTGTAAATTAAGATTCCACAGTGGATAAAAAGTTAATATTCCTTCCTTCAAAATTAAATGAAATAAAATGGCCCCGACACAATTTTTTCTTACGAAATTTTGAACAAGCTTACCACCTTAGACAGCCCATATAAATATTAAAAATTTGTCACCAAATCGTTAAAGCATAATTGTACTTCCTGCTGTAATATATACGACGACAGGCCCGAATGAAATAACTCATTGTGTAAAGCAATTTCTCAGACTGCTACAACCGAGATGCAATTATTCGAGATCTCATTACACTGGTTGCTATATTTACGACTGTAAAACAATCACGAAGATCTGCAACGAATCGCCAAGTCGCGCGTTCTTTTGTGATTCACTGGCACAGTATTTCTCTCCCTCCACCGTAAACTTTTAATTTATTCATAAATCCTAAAGCAGACCAATTTTCGGCGCCAGCAATGCGGACGCCAACGTAATGACACAGGTAATAAAGCAGGGCAGCTGATTAAAATCTTAAACGAATCCATTCTGCTACCCATAATTCACCTCAACTTCGTTTCCCCCAAAAGAGGAATTATTAAAGACTGGAAGCGACTTATCTGGTAGTCTAACGTCTGTCAAGAGGAAATAAAAACAAGGAACGAACGAAAGAAAGTACTAAACTGTTCTCTAGACCAAAATTACACTGCGCCAATTACTGAATCGTTTCGTCAGTCACGCCTGAAATATTTAAACTGTAGCGTGTTTATGGTCTTCTCTATTCTGGAAAATTTAGACAAATTAGAAGTCTATTTTACTTTTCTTAATTTTAACATAAGGCAATTAAATGTTCTGCTGAAACAGCCCATTAAAACATACTGCAACTGTTTCTCATGTATTTAACCGCGAGGGAAGCTAAAAATGATTACAATAATTAACCAAGGCCAGACCAGAACCAGAGACTCTCTATTCGAAAATCTAATAAGCTGTTATCTCCAGCAGAAAAACTGAAGAACGTTGCAGCATAAACGTCTATGGGAAAACCTAGAAATCTGCGACAGAACTTTTATTGGAGATCTGAACGCTATATAGTTCTAGTTCTAGAATCGTCTTGATACAGCAAACCTATAAAAGGAGTATCCGTGAGTATGGAAAAAAACTTTCTGGTATTATTTATCATTTTGATATAAAGAAGCACGATCCAGAAACGGCTGAGTGGCAGCAATAGCCAAAATTACTTTGGGGCACCTATGAAGGTGGAATAAGAGAACTTAGGAAACAACCAGTATAGAAAGTAACTGATACATAAATGCATGCACGAAGTACGCACATTGAAACCAGAAGCTGTTTATCAACCTAAAGAGATCAGAAAAGATGGGAGTTGTCACAGTGGCGATAGGACCATATGTCACGCCCTGTACAGCTGTAACCAACACACAGCATTTGTCACCGAAACATTAGATGACGTTCGCTCCCATAATGCAGTGACGGGGCGATCAGTCATTTCACTTGGCCATAAAACCGCGAGTACTGCAGTTAGTGAAATGCGTGCCAGCACTGTTTGTTCCGAAGTAGTTTAATGAAGCGCTGATCGAGAAATTCGACGCGTTACTGACAATTTATGACAGTGTTTAGCAAGCAACGAGTCTGCAACGTCATCTGTAGTTTCAGCGTTGGGTTATTAGTATTATTATTATTATTATTACTCCGCGATTCACTAAAAGTGTGTGGCTGAGGGTGCACTGCACCTATCCGAAAGGGTGATAGTTTGGAAGGGATATACAGGATATGGCAGGAGGCGCCCATGGGCTAATGTGCAGAACCATCCGAGTATTGGCCTGGAGTGATCCGGGAAAACCATGGAAAACCCAGATCAGGATGGCCGGAGTGCTTTATCGAAAGCTACTCCTATCGGATTTTAAGTTTACTCGCCCGGTATTAAGAAGAAAAGACTTACGGAAACACAACTTCTGATCTGTACACAATTTTATGCCCCAAAACGCTCTACATTACACATGCCTTCCTCAAACAGAATTAATATATTTGGCAATTTTTTATTATAATAACTTTTTACACATTGATTTCCCCGTATGGACCTTGTTGTGCATAGTAATGTCTTTTCATCCTGTGTTTCTTCCAGTAAAAAAAAAAAAAAAAAAAAAAAAAAAAAAAAATGGTAACAGACGCTAAGGGTTAGCGTGTATAGCGCTTGGTGTTTCCTGGGTATGTCGAAAAGATGTGTTCATCTGATATGCAGTGTGATTTATGGCGCCTATCTGTTCTTGCGCCGTTCCTGGGTCGCGTAGAGTTATAAGATATACCGTAGATGAAGTAAAGAAAGTAGAACTTGAAATCATAAGAAAAGTGTAAGATAGAAGCAAATCAGCTCTTCATTGTACGTATGTCGAAATAGCGGGCAAGCACTTCATGTTATTAGGACACTCGATGCGTCACTGTAACCGTAATTTTCTCTTGGAGCAGTTACGAGTCCTACTTGATGAAACCCCGCTGAATCTAATTTTCTGATTGGATCATGAGTGATGTATAACTGCTGGTGTACAGTTGTGGCACGCTGCCATCAATGAACCAGATACAGTTCGTGATACAAGAAGAGATATCGAATTAGTAACTACGATAAATCTTTGTCTTCGGGACTGTTAAAAGGAAGTATCCTCCCAAAATGTTATGAGTTTTACTGTTGCAATGTCACAATTTCCGCGTGTTTCTGGCATACTTAGAACTTTTTTCTTTCTTAACTGCTTAACGTCTCTTAACAGCGAGACGGGAAAGGATTTGGGGGGGGGGGTAAAAATGGGAACGAATTCGGCCATGGCCTTTTGAAGGAAGCATCCCGGCATTCACCTGGAGTGATTTGGGGAAACCATGGAAAACCCAAATCTGGTTGCCCGGACGGGGATTCGAACCGCCCTCCTCCCGAATGCGAGGCCTGAACGCTAACCATTACACCACCACGAACGGTGTGCTTAGAACACATCTACGGCAGAACGGCAAGCGATCATCAGCACTACAAGCAAAATAAATAGTTGAGGGATTGTTAAATTTAATTATGATCTGGTATTGCAAATTACCAACTGAATGCCATTTATTCGTTTATAAGGTATTTAAATAAATTTACTTACTGAAAGAAAAGAAAAATTGAATACGCACTAAGTAAATTTATTTCGGGTATATATAAAATGAAATGAATTGTTTCTAAGAGCATGAAACTCATCTCGGAACATTAGAGGGTAAATGTTACGTGAAACGTTTGTCGATGAGCACAATATTTTATCGGCAACGCGTGAAGTACACTGGCGTTGATTGGTCTCATAGGTAAATACTAGGATGGTAACCAATCTCCGTCTTAAAAAAATACACATATCATATAAAACATTAGTTACGCGAATCGCAGACAGATGGCAACACTTAAGCTGTTAATCTCCGCCTATTGCCCCAGGAACTGACCTTTTTTTTTTATCTGCTTAACGTCTCTCTAACAGCGATGTTTTTAGAGACGGGAAAGGATGGGGGGCAAGGAATGGGAAGGAATTCAGCCATGGCCTTTTGAAGGAAGCATCCCGGCATTTGCCTGGAGTGATTTGGGAAACTAATGAAAACCCAAATCTGGATGCCCGGATGGGGATTCGAATCGCCGTCCTCCCGAATGCGAGGCCAGAACGCTAGAGGAACTGACAATCCCTTGTTATTACTACCTGCTGGACTAATTCTTGATTACAAGCCATGATGAAAATCAAGGCTTTGAGTGATCCGACAGGGTCAATCCTCAGATAATAACCACGAATGACAGGAGTACTCGGCGAAAACACAGGGCGCGATGGACGAGTTGGTGTTCCGACGGGCTACGCTACCTCAGCGCACAAACTAATATGCAATAACAGCGAGCGAGTGCGGCTCTGCTCAAAGCAGGTGGTGCGGACGCCGAGGTATTTGCACACCCGAAATGAGCATTAATTCGCGTTAGGCTGCGACATCAAAGCGCGTCAGCTCCAGCCACTGTGGCGCATTCACTCGCCACTCGCTCACCGTTGTCGCGCGCAGTGCAGAGGTCAGCGGCAGCTTGCTGCCTCACCGAACACTCTGTCAACACAACATACAGAAAACTGTGCTCAGATTGACTACCCGTGTTACGGTTACTATTACTACTCTTACTCCACAATTCACTATTATTTTTATTTTTTACTTATGGCTTTATGCTTCGTCGACGTCGGTAGTCATTAGAGGCTAAAAAGGACTGAGGACCAGGAGCGGGAAGGAATTCGGACATCGCCTTTTGAAGGAAGCATCCCGGCATTCGTCTGGAGTGATTTGGGAAAACCATGGAAAATTCAAAACTAGATACCCAGAAGGATATTCGAACCTGCGTCTTCCCGAATGCGAGGCAAGAACGTTAACTCACCACACTCAGTGCAATTCACTAAATTGGGTGGCGCAGAGTGTGTTGCACCTATCCTAATGTGTAATCATTTATGCATCGGAATGAATACACCGGCTATTGCAGGAGGCGCCCACGGGCTATTTTGAGGAATCATCCCGGCATTCACAGGTATCGATGCAGCAGAACCGTAGAAAAACCGGATCAGGATGGCCAGAGCAGTTTCTTCAGATCTGTTTCCAACGGATTCTAGTTTCCTCGCTCGATAAATCCTTCCTATTCAATTCCCTAATCACTCACGGAAATAATGTATCCAGAAAAGAATCAGTTCTGGCCTTGATTTCTCTTACCTTCTCGGGAATTCCTAGTTATGATAGTTTCTGGTAGTAAAATGTGTTTGATGTCATCCTGAAATATGTCTGTCATGAATTTTGATTTAGCTTCTGACGAGAGCACTTCAACTCTTCCCAACCCAACTCTTTCAGCTATCGCACTTACGTTTTTACTCCAACTATATACTGGTATACCTCTTACGAATCAGGCGGCTCTTCTTTGTACCTCCTCCAATGCATTTATTAATCCTTTTTGATGCGAGTCCTATACAGAAAAACAATATCTTAGTGATGTCGCACTAGTGTTTTGTATGCAACCGATTTAACTTCAAATTACGACCTAGGAATTGGAGCTTATGGTATTTTATGGTGTATCGTGCTTCTCTTCAACTACGTGTATGGGAATAAAAAAACGTTGTACACCAAACTTTTAGTCTTTCACCACTAATGTGCACCTTATATGCAGAGAAAGCGAGAGTAACATAAAACTACAAATGTGGTCAAAATATTAAAGGAGAACAGTGTGATGCTATTTGCTGCTACAAATTTATGAATGGGAATACTGAGGAATAACTGAATGGGATGAAATAAAATACTGAGAGAAGGCATAAACAAAAAGAAGTCTAAAAGTGTAACTGACTAGATAAAAATAATAGATCACTAAATCTAAAAGCAGGATCAAATTAGAAAGAAGTAGGAGAATTGCTTTATTTATGAGTTAAAATTGCAAAAGATGACAAAGTAGAAATGATTTGAAAAGTAGTATAACTATCTAACTCTTTATTTAATTTTTAACCAAAGATCAGGGACTCAGAAAAATCTTTCTGTATAAATGAATCACAGCAATTTATGGGAGTGAAGCTTGGATTCTGGAAGTATCAGAAAGAATACAACTGTAGCATTCGAAATACGGCGCCGCAGAACGATGCTATAAAATAAATGGACACGTAAAGTACGTAACGAACATGTTTTGGGAATGACTGAAAATATTTCTGCGGTTGTTTTTCTTATAAGGGGTATAAATATGTGAATAAATCACATTTTAAGACCTGTGGGATTACTTAAATTGTCTTTGTAGGGGAAGGTTAATGATTAGAATGCTAGAGTAAGAAAAGGATTAAGATATTGGGCAGAAAGAGTTGTAGGATTGCGTCAAACAAATCCAGAAACTGATATTCGGAAAAACCTGCAATAACTACGAAATATAGTGAGAAAGTTATAATACCATAAAAAAATTAATTATAAAATACTCACTTCGATCAAACGTAACTCGAGAAACTAACTTACTGTTGATAGTGATATAACGCAAAGAGATGGCAACATTGTTTAAGTGGTGTCAAATGATGATCATATTTGAAGCGACGTAGTTCCCCCCCCCCCCCCCCCAATGTTTTACGACTCGTCAACGTCGATGTCATTAGAGACGGGATGAGTTTGGATTATGCAGTGGTGAGAAATTCGGGGTGGCTTTTTTGAAGAAATTATTCCGGTATTCGCCTGGAGAAACTTCGAGAAACTCTTGGAAACGAACTCCGAATTGCAGGATCGGGAATAGAACCCCTGTCTTCCCTAATGCTAGACCCGAGAACGTCACTTATAGGGAAATGAGCACTAATCCCGGAACTCGAATAAGACAATAGCTTTAAAGCAGCGTGCTGGATTAGGAAAGAGTAACCAAACCGACATAGGAGCAGGTGTCTTTTTTCACTGGATGAGAAAGATTTGTAACTTTATATGTGAACTTATGATAGTTACAGTCTACAAACATGCTCTTGCTAATAGAAAACAAACCAGCTAAAGCATTACTAACGCATATTCATGGCAATATAGACGTTTTTGAAAGCTGAATTAGTTTTGTTTCTGCAAATTTTTGCTTTGTAATACTCCATTGCTGGGTTCAATAGATGTGTGCTGCAATTAACTATAATATGAGAAATTAAACACGTCTGAAGACCGTAAGTGATAACAAGAAACGTTGATACATTATTGATGTATGTGTGAAGGACTCTTACTTCTACAGATCTCCAATAAACTAATTTGTTTTGAGACAGGAGTTTTGCTCTATTTTACTTCTACAGTATCAGAAAAATCGTAGAATACACGTCAACTGTATGTGGAGAACAAAGTGTGGTAAGGTACTCTGGAAGATGTTGAGATTTCACGTAAACAGTATGTGAGAGGAAGATAAACTGCTGTTTGCGAAGTCACGAGCCAAGGTACAGAAACCAGCAAGAAAAACGTCAGACGGGGTAAGCAAAACGCTGCACAAGTCACTGCGAAAGCTGGCTCACAGCTCACAGCGATCCAGCGGCAACTTTCAGAACTTTTCTCTTCTGCGGCAGAACTTTATAGTCACTGCTCGGGCAGATTTGGCAGAAAACTTCCAAGTAGAAGTATTTCTTCTTTGGCAGAAATGTCTGTGTTTACTACAGCTGAGAAAAAGGAAAGAAAGTCATTCATTTCTCTCATCCAACATACACCTCCTTGGAATCAATATGAATCCAGTCCTCTGACATTTGCTTTGGTGAATTATTTAGCAGCTAAACTGTCTTTTAGGGAATTATCAACAACATTTTCGAATCACGCCGAACGTATCTTGTTCTGTTACAAACAGGATTTTTTTTACTAAAATGGATGAAATCTGTATCTTCTTGTAGCTGTCTGTACTGCTTTAATTTTGGTGTTATTAATTCTTTACCTTGCATCATAAACGCAGGATCAAAATGAATCAAGATGAGATGAGCGTTTTAATTTTGATGTATGCCTTTCCTGTGGCATACATGCTATGAACTACTCTCATTAGAATGAAAGGAACAATTGTAACGTTGTAAATGCGTTAAAAAGAAACTACAAATTCTAAAGTGTACAGCAATTTATTGAAATAACTTGCAGAATCTATGAAAGTGACGTTTTGAAGCGAAACACCTCATCGTTTACTCACATGTTACCGTAGTATCAATTCAGACTTCTCTACCACCAGCTGGAATCTCAGTTTAAACGGATACTTTCATTCATCCTGAACGTCCTGTTTAGGAGGCCTTACGATCATTACCATACACGGACGTAAATTACGCTAGACTGTTGTCACAAAACTGCCGTAAAACAAAAATACACATCCGCATTGATTGCTGTCTTTAAGAGCTATTTAGACCATCACTTAGGTTTAGGAAGTAAACCAGTAGCATTTCAAGGCCAAAAAATCGAATATTCTAATTTCAATTACGGATCGTTTAACTAACCGTGGTATTGAAAACTGTTTCTGCTTAAAAAAGACCTGACATTTCTCAGACACAATAATAGATCAAACACCAGTACGAGCTTACAGGGTTGTACTAGAGATGTTGACCATTGTAGTATTTTTGTTATTATTTTACCAAAGTTTCCTACATTGCGTTGTATCGTGGCCTAGACACTGCATAATTTCTTTGATTAAAGATAAAACATTCTGAGGTAGCGTATTCCGAACACAGATGCTCGGCATTCGATATTTTTATGTTTAATTAATTACTTCATAGAGAAGAGGGTGTTTCCAGGAACCTGTTCTAGACGGCAAGAGAAACAGCAGTCGCAGGTATGAGCCAATAAGGAGAGTGGATTTTATCTCTCAACCGCGTTCAGCGTTCACTCGAATCTGAAATTCCTCTAAAATGCAGACACCTCGAGCCACAGAAGACGACGACCGCATTGTGTTTACCCAAGAGCGCGCCATGTCGAGGAGAGGATGGAAGACTGCAGCTGTAGCGCCCAGTTTCCTGGTTCCGTACGGGCGGCAGGAGGCTCAAAATCCCGTGAGAATCTCAGCTGCGATTCGAACGAGCACAATCGATTGCACTCGGGGGCGAGACAGTCGGAGGAGACGCCGGAGTGGTTTTTCTTGTAGGCGATGCAGCTAAACAAACGCGGAGGCGAGAGGCGGGCAGACGGAAGGCAAACAGAGCCGCGGAGGCTGCACAGCGCGTGGGTACACATTATGCGGCACCAGCGCGGCCACTCTTCCGAGGAGAAGCTATTCAGTCGGAAGAAAATAAACGTCGCCGTGTCGGCCAGCTGTTGACGTCTCCATCTGACCGAGCGGCAAACACAGCTGCGCTTATCATGACGCACTGTGCCCTGTCGCCGCGTCCCATTCAACACGAACAGGCGACGTCACTCACAGGAACTTGCAACCAGCAAACAGACCTCGGTAGCGTAGCGGCTAGTACTGGCTCCATGTGCCGACGGTCAGCGGTTCAAGTCCGCCCAATGCCAGAGATGTTTACATACTGTCATGTTTGTTTGTTTTTCTTTTACTCCTTTACGACTCTTCGACGGCTAAGGTCTTTAAAGGCGGGATGGGACTGGGGACAAGGAACGGGAAGGGATTCGGCCATAGCCTTTTTGAAGGAAGCATCCCGGCATTCGCCTGGAGTGATTTGGGTAAACCATGGAAAACCCAAATCTGGATGCCCGGCCGCGGATTCGAACCCGCGTCCTACCGAATGCGAGGTCATAACGTTAACCGTTCACCCACCACACTCAGTGTCATGTTCGTTATCAGTGTCTCCATATTTTACCTGGTTTATTCCTGATTATTCAAGCCAAAAGTCTTCATTTTTAAATTCAAAATCTTATAACTTCCACACTGAAAGGAAGCACACTTACTATTTTTTTTATTTTTTTAAAAATTACAGCTCGACTTCTTTGCACTTAACCAAGGGGAAAAATACGTTGTTATTAACTTAATTTTATTGATCTTCATCAATAATATTCTTCTATAACATTTTAGAAACGAACAGAACAACACAACCTTCAATAGGTAAACAAAGATCCTTATATTTTATTTGCTAAATCTCGTTCATTGGTTTCTAGTGGTCAATATAGTATTTGTTCAATGTCTAGTACTTGGAGATCAAGTAACGTGGAGAAATCTTGTCAAATCCAATCTTAACCAAAATGACGTTTTTTCAGCTCAGTCCTTTATCGACAGAGGGCACTCTTTGCTCTTAACCAAAGACCACTGCAGACAGAAATTCGTTCATTCGCCACAGATATTTCCTTTTCGCCTTTTACAAGATTTTCTCATAGCAATCAAAATAAATAATCGAGTAACCTTGTTTCTCCTTTCTATTTAATGATAAAACAAGTAAAAATTATAATTACTAAAAGTTTTGTAACTTTTCTTTACATCATTTAATAGCGCCTATAATTAATCGGAAAAAATATATATTAGATAAACCGAAATCATTGGATGAATCGTAATCGCACTTGGACTGGATGTATGGCATAAGAAGCCGAAAGCCAAACCCCCTCCCCCCTCCAAACACACACACACACAACGGAAATATTGTGCTGTACACAAATATGAGACTGACTCGAAGAATTTTTTTACCCTTTTTGAAATGACGTTCGACATTTTCGGCAGTTCAACTAGAGTCAAGTGATTTAGTCTTCATCGTATTGACATCTTTCCAATTACAAACATTTTCCTTTTTTATATAAATGTATGATAAATGCTCAACAACATTTAGCTATTAAACCAGCCTTCCCATGTATTCCCGGGGATGTATAAAATTTTCCTACTTATTAATACATCACAGTAGGGAATTTAAAGACAGCAATAACGCTTAATCAAAACTACCCAAGACTGACGCCCGATTACAATCAGCAAACCTTTCACCATCAGCGAGCAGAGCTAGTTAGCTAGCTGACGAGGGTGAAAACGGAAAGTTTCTCGGAGTAACTGTAAATCATGTATACGACTATACGTAATGGTTTATTTTTCTTCCGAAGATGTTCTGTCGAAGTCGACGCTCTTTGTTTCATGATTCAGCATCGCAGTCTTTGTGCTGCCTGTCTTGCAGAGATATTATCCACCCTGCTTGCCAAATACAGCTCATTCACCAAGCGTTAGAGGAAGAAAACCTACTCTACAACTCTGAAACAAGGATAGGTTTGCGAAAGCACATTTTTTTAAATTCCCTCTTAGAGAATAGTAACACAACTTAGCCCTCTAAATCATTTCACGGGTCCCTGTGTCTAGCAGACAACCCTCATTTTAAAATCACACGAAAATACTCTAATTTTCTTTGTACCATACAATATACCGTCAGTTCATTCTAAACAACTACTTAAAGGGTGTTCACTCAAAAATCTGACTGAAATTCCTCAAGACAAAACTAGATATACGAATATTAAAAAGAAACTAGCTATATTGTTCGTGAACATTCCTTGTTTCCTACTTTATCTGCTCTTCTTTATTCCTAATATTTTGTATTCATGAAAACTTCCAGAACAAACAAATCATATTATTGTTCTCTTTTCCGATATATTCAAGAACTGTGATAACTGTGGTGATACATTGCCTGTTCAATATTAATGTACTAGGAAAAACATCTGCGAATAACTTGCAAGTAGTAGAAATGTTTTTTGAACCAAAAGTTTTTGCATTAAAATACACATAACATTTACAAAGCTATATGATACGAATTGTTTTAGAGCTCCTTTTAGGCTCAGCGTTCATAATTTTTACAGCAAACAACGCGGTCTCACACATTTGAACTGTATCTGCTGTTTATTTCTTACAGAGAGGTATTTTATGTTTTTTGAATCAAGTCCAGCATCAAATACGATGAAAGCGACATTCCCATTTTTCCGGAGTACAAAAAGGCGACGAGAGAGAGGCTGCAACCGAAGAACGTTCCGCGCCTATAAACTAAAACATTTCTGTGGAGTGGCAAACAGCCTGAAAGCCACAACCGAGAGCGCGCGAATTACGGCCATTAGCAACTGCTGCACCGTATACACCAAGCACCGCTCTTACTCGCGAGCAGGGTTTTCAAGGTCTACCTTACTACAGTGGCCGTGGCACTTAAGTCTCACCGTGCTTTTCGACTGGAAATGGCCATGAGTGAAATTTCTACTACTATCCGGACGCTGAAGAACACTTGTATGGAGCGTAAGTTCCTATCAACTTTAAGCCATAAAGTATAAAACGTTATTTTTTTCATACTCATCCAATTTGTGGCGAGAAGTGATTGGGGACAAGGAACGGAAAGGAATTCAGCAGTGGCTTTGTTAAGGAACAAGCCCAGCATTCGCCTGGAGTGATTTCTGGAGACTATGTAAAACCGAAAGCTGGATTACTTGACGGGAATTTGAATCCTCGTCCTCCCGAATTCAGCACCCCAGAGTTACTAATCACTCATCAGTCTCGGATTCTCAATATTTATTCGAATCTATTGAATGGTTCTTGTGTAGTTAGAACAACAACGTAGAAATACAATCACTTAATGCAGTGAAATGTCACAAGAAATAAAGAAAATTGTAAGTGTCCTTATATTATTTTTAAAGGAATAAATATGGAATCCACCAAAACCCTTCTTCTCCAGCATCTAAATCTGCTCCTATATCCATACTGTGCAATTCACAAATTTTGGAATAACTACTCTTTCTCAACGTATGTCATGTCAAGAACCCATTTTTCTTCCGTCCGATTCTCTTGCCGAATGGCATTTGGTAAAACTTGACATAAATTTGGGCACAGGCGTATCATGGTCTCAGAGAGCATACGCGACTTCCTTTACATTGTCCTAAATTTTGATTATCTCATATGTGTCACTAATTTAACTAACAGTGTTTTATAGCGCGGAAATTATTCCCAAGCATGATAGTAGAAAAATTAAATTAGAAAGTCAGTGTAGTAATCAAAACAATATATACAATTATATTTTTTGTTTGGTTACAAATTTACGCTTTGTTGATATGGTGTATATCGTTTTACTTAAAACAAAAATATAATTGTGTTCTAGGATCGGAAAGGAAATCGGGTTAATGCCTTTGTCAAGCAGCCAAGCGATAGAGAGGAGCCACGGGTTACTGATGTGCTGTAGTGTGTAAGGCTTCTCCACCATGATCTGCTATGATTAATGACTAGCGGAATGTAGGAGATAGGGAATTCGGTGAATTACCTTCAAACCTCTTCTGTCTTTGTTACTTATTTGCAACAAAACCGTATTTTGATGTTCGAAACAGAATAGAAAGATATTAATCTAAGACCTTATAAACGTAAGATTGTGGTGTCATAGGAGCTACGACTGCAAGGGGTATTATTACGTGATATAAAAAGTTATCTCGAAAAATAATGGATATAAAAGAAAACCATGAATCATACATTAAGTACAACGAACATAATTCCAAACACGTTTTAAATGCAATAGTTAATGGAACTCATTAGTTCAAGTAAAAGTTGATGATATACTAAATTCTTGAATTTGAAAACAAGCTTCGAATATTAAAGATTCTGAGTTATTTGCAAGAATTTCATAAATCTTTGTAGCAGGTTGTCCTATGTTCTGTTAAGAATAACGTAATGTTTAACTACACCAGGCTGAAATCTAGACAGTTCTTTTCTGTCGTATAGCATAACAGTGAAACACATCAGAGAGTGCATTTTAGACGGTAAATTTATCAAATCCTTGCCCGGTTTTCGTGAGCCAGACTTGACGCCTGCTACGGTCGCGTTAGGCAACCAGGTCAGCTACACTCAAGGCCACTATGGCCGCCTCCCGAAGGTTACGCAGAGTATACTACTTGCTAATACGGTGGACACGAAACAGCGGCCTGCCGACATTTTATAGTCCGGCCGCTCTCTTTCCATCGCCTTGTTCTTATCGGCCCACGAAACACTTTTATGGTCATATCAATAAACATTTTACTGCCGAACAGTGCGGCGTTTCACTTTCAAGCCACTGTCGACATTTTATCTTAACGGGATATCGAACTGAAAGTGTTTGTTGTAGTTTCCACACGACGCAAATGTTTTAAGCGCACCTGATAGCACTTGTCACTGGATTTTACTCGCTTGAAGTTCCGTCATTAAATTAGCATAGTTATTTATCCACCGGAGTTAACGAATGTGAAAAAAATGGCAGGAAAACGTAACACACTGAAATAAATATGAAAATCACGATAGTGTGAAATAGGAGGTCAATTTGATTAATAAAGAATTAACTGCTTTTCTATTTTCGATGTTGCTGATAAATTATTATCATTAAGCTTTTAATTTACTAAATTCGTAAGATCATTAAAAATATAACATATTTATTCACATTAATAATTTGATATATAAATTAACTGGAAGGTAATCTGGCTTTTAATCGTTCTCATTTATTCACAAATTGACTGAACCTAGTGTGTGTATGATTAACGTTAAAGCCTGGTGTCAATATCGAAAGAACTTATTTTTTTTCTCAATCGTCTTTCCCAGCTAATCTTCATACGTGACTCAATTTCTCGACTGTTCAGTGAGTGAGTAGGCATACCTTTTCATTTGAGAAAGCGGTGTTTAGGTTATGTTGATAAAATGCGTGGTTTACTCAAGATTCATTTCCCACAGAATGATTTATTAGGAAAACAAAGTTATCACAGTATTTCAAAGTCAGTAGCATGGACAAAAGGGACATGACTATGTTGGCAAAGAAAACAGAGATCTTAGGGGATGATTAATGGAATCTGCAGCACCAAATTTGTGAAACCTTCTACCTGTTCTCTCACCTGCATATTTCCTGCCCGATACTCTTTTTTCTCTCGAGTGTGAGGAAATATTCCCGTATTCGAATCCCGTGGAGAAGAATTTTTATGGGCTTTCCTCCTTTGTTCATACCAGTTAAATCAAGACCGTTCGTGAATAATAAGTTCTGGAGGAAAGAAAGTGACCGTTAGATATTTGACATACTGTCTTAATACGCTTCCTTCGGGAGAATCCAATCACACTACGAGTTTTGGTCTAAGTTAGAACGAAATATCTCGAAGTGTGTTCAGATTTAAATATCAATAAATAAATTTAAAAAAAACTTTGTCAATGCTGAAATAGTACAAATTATTATGCAGCAGCCTGTTGTGTTATGGAATTTAAAAGAAGTGCTGTTATTCAGATCATAGAAGTTTAATAATTCTCTTTGCACTTACCATGATCACCGAAAATGGCGGTGGTCTGTATTATATCACTGCAAGCAACGTCATTTCTGAACGAGGTACAATTAAATTCAATGTAGAAGGAATACTTTTTATAGCTTTACTGCTTGACGACTCCCTGGTGATCAAAACTGCGAGAGGACTAAAAAACAAAGAATAGGAAGAAAGTGAACAGTGTCGTAATTAGGTCAACAAGGGCCCCGGTGCAAAAAACTTATTTTGGGCCCTCAGGCCAGATGGGCGACCTTTTTTTGCTTTGTGTTGCTGCTAGGGGCCCCCTGAGCTGAGGATGGGGGCCCTTGAGTTTTGCTTACGGGCCCCTGAGCAGTGGTTGGGGGCCCCCCTAAGCAGTGAGGGTCTTTAGTGATCGACTTCCTGTGTCGTCTTAGACGACTGTAGAGCTAAAAAAAAAAAGTCGCAAGTTTGCCATGAAGGCTCGTGGGCCTCTGAAACTGCACTTGGCGGCCCCCAGAGGTGCGCTTTGGGGCCCCCAGAGGTATTGCACCGCGTAGCCCCATAGTAGCTACGCCCCTGAAAGTGAGGCACGGTCTCGGTGCTCGCATGGAATGATTTAGGAATCAATGAAAAACTGAAATCTGGACCGAACTGGAGATGAAACCTATGTCCTCCGGAATATCGTGGCCCAGCGTTAACTGCTCAATCAACATGTTCGGTATCAAAATATCAACCAAGAGTTTGAACAGTAAGTCCTTTGTTGATTTGGGGGAAACAGCTGCCTGAAAAGGGAGGTGACAACTAACTCGAGAAAGAAGTCAGGGTTCGGCTTTCCACTGTTAACTGGATTACAGTCTACCATTGGGTACGTCGTGGCAAGATTTCCCTCAGCGTTGGAAATATCTCACTTGAGCATTATTTTTGTTAAAAATTCTATTGTCGAGATGAGCAGATTCCGTTCTACACTACCACTATACACATATCAATGCGATATGATGACTTGGAGGTGAATTATCTGCAGCTTTATTGGACTCCCAGTAGCGGGGATATTAATCCATCATTTTACTCCGGAATAATTCAATTTTTGGATGTGAAGTACGCTTGAACACTTGTTTAGAATTAACGTAAAACTGTAGGTACTCTTTACACGGTATGTCACTGAACTTAAGGCAACGCGTTACTATATTATATTTACTGAAGTAGTTAAAATTAAAAGTTTTTGGTAGTCGGTCTTGAATGCGTTCCAAATTTAGAAGAAAGAAAAAAATGAATGAAGAAAAAAGTGTATAATTTTTAGGCGCTTTGACGTAAGGATAGAAAATGAACAAAAGGAGCAGTGTATTTCGATATGGGAAAATGAGTTGATTGAAACATGAGTGCCTAATCTGGAACGAGAAGTTACTGGGAACGGAAAGTGAAGAAATAATAGGAAGATTGATTTGGATTTTTTTTTTAAAGAATGCAACCGTAAAATCTATGCTACACGATCGGCAAAGCAGAAGATATAGGTGTCAAATTATCAATAGTATAAAGTTTAGAAAATTAAATCTTTTTGGGATTTTACTGCCAGTAGACTTTAAGAGCATTTGAGCATGGAGAGGATTGGGGGAGCTGACATTCACCTGGAGTGATTTCAGGAGCAGAAGGAAAACCAAAATCTGGATTGCAGGAACGAAAATCGAACTGCCGTACTCCCAGATGTCAGGCCCGAGTGTTAACACTCATCCAGCAGGCTCGTTGACAACAAGAAATGGACAAAGTGTCAAGGAACCTGTTACCAGGCGGAACAGCTAATATGCAACAGACAACAGCCGGGAAATCAGATCTCCTGAGCATTCTGCACACGAGCAGCCACAGTAGTGGGTTGGTGCTGAACTTTGCAGGCGATGTCAACGCTCTCTGGCAACCTGCAAGACGAGCTCTGCTCGCTGCCACTTCCGCGAGAACCGGTTAGGACGACACACCTGCGCGACAGCCCAACGGTGGAAGCCGAGGAGAAAATCTCTGGCCGCGGGATGAAGAAAGTTCAAAATTACGATCCAGCTCTAGAGACAATTCATCTCGGCGATCTCTGCCGCATCACCAACAGTCGGCGGGAACTCAGTCGCTATCGATATACCCTCGAGGAGAACACAGAAAGCCAGTAATTGGTTCAGAATCGACCTTTTCGCAACATCGATTACCATCTACGTGTTCTTGGAACTGCGACGGTCCTTGGAATTTAAACGGTTGACCGCAAGGCCAATTTCCATATAAGCTAACGCCAAGGGTCAAGCGCAGAAAGTGGGCCGGAATCACTGCCTCGTCACTGTTAGAGGTCAGGTGACATGTTAAAATGGCTGTCACACCTGTTCGACTGTGATCTTTGTTATCACGTAGTGGAAATAATGTCCAACAGGTGCTGCTTAATGGGAATACCAGCAAACAGGAGAATAAAACTGTCGAATTCTTTAACTAGTTACATTCTATTATTAATGTGAAAACATGGTAAGTGTAGTAACTCTATCAGTAATAAAGGCAGTCTGTACATTCAACCACAAAAAACTAAAACTAACTTTGTCAACAACCCAAAGGTAGGTTGGATCCTCCAGAAGGAGGCATACTAAGCCATTGTGTAAAAGGTAGGATGGCAACTTCCTTTTCTCTGAGACCTACAGTTTAACGTGGAATCCGAATCACGGAACGTCCTAGCGTATCTCATATGTTCAAACACTTACAAATTCCTGGCCCTACTGGGATTTGAACCCGTTTCAACCACCGATCAACCAGACCGCACTTTTATACATAATCCGTAAAGTAAAACGTAAGATCGATTTAGTATAGGATGTTGAGATGTGTTTATTACATTTGGAGACGCTGTTCAAAAAACACTGTGTCTGTTTCTTTTTTGTTTTTTCATGTTTCAATCTATCTTCAACAGGTCGCATAACTTTAAACGTACAGGAAACATAATATGAATGAGAAACTTTTTAGATCATTAACCAAATATGTAACAAAGATGGAGTATACAAGGCACCAGAAAACGCAACTGATTGGTTGTTTTCTCGTTTCTTTGATTCCTGAACTTCAAATAATACAATTAACCTTAAAATACCAAATCTAGAAACTCCGTGATTAATTTCCATTGTTATTGACAATTGTGATACTAAAAAGGTTATAGACAAAAGAAATGGACGGTTATATTTGTTGTGAACTATTGATAGTTGTGAAGTTTAAAGTATTCCTTCACGGATATCCTACCTCTCATTTAATGTGAATTTTAGGAAATTATTTATGAAGTATTAATATTATAATGGAGTAACTCTGAGAGAGTCATTACAAAAATATAACGCCGGCTTATTTCTAGAATTCCACTGTGAAGTGATCAGCCACAGATTATCGGTCAGATCGGCCAATATAACGCGCAGTGAATGTGCTCTCAAATGGCTGCTCGGAAGACATTAAGAGTATTTACAACGACAGACGCTCGTCGGAGGCGGTAGCTGGGGGCGGTCTGGTTCCAGTGCCAAACGACAGGCGGCGTCCAGTCGCCCCCGGGGGTGGAACATAGGGACCCCGCAGACCTACTGCAGAGGGCATAAAATTAGAATAATCGATACGGGGAGGCCAGGAGTTGGCAGGCGACACAGCGCCATTAGTCACGACATCGACTGCGCCATCAGCGAGAGGGAAGTCTGCCAAGGGGAACGCTCAGAAAGATGTCTCCAGGATTTTCACTAACTACCACTCTAGGAATCCGTCAATTGCGGATCAAATAAAAAAAATCAAATTTGGATACAAATATTGTTCTAAGATCTGTATATGTTTCGTAATTAAACATGCAACTTGGTAGAGGAAATATAATTGTTGGATCTATAAAACGTAAAGGTCCATCAATCGAGAAGTTTTCTTGTACACATGTTGCTGATATATTGCAAGAATGCTTAATAACTCTAAACACTGAAAGCTGAGTGGTTGATTTGGATGTTTTTTGCACGTTTGATGAGGTGGGACTATCTTCGTGCTATCCCTAGTATCTGGTAACGAAGCTCTTCTGTCTAGTAGGCTGCTAAAAAAGATGAGTCAGGAGTTTGACACCAGCTGATTAATAAGTTCGGCAACTCACGATAAGGAAGACTAGCTAATGCTAAGTGGCTAATTGAGAATCTACCCTTGTAATTGATAACAGGAGGCTAAAAGTTTATAGAATCCTATTTAATGATCATTGAAGACTGTAAACAATACAGTTGTTAACATGATCTGCAAGCAAGATAGACTGAAGAATTATTGGTTGGGTGAATGTATACTGAATGGCTAGATGGAATCCTTGTCCCCATGATGTTATGAAGGCCTATATGGTGTACAGACTGAAGATAGAGAAAGTAGCCTAGCGGTTAGTTAAAACTGGAGACTCCATAAAAATCGCTCGGGCAAGGAATGAGAGTAGGAAATGTGTCTTTACTTTGCAGGTAGACTCCACTGCAGTTCAAATTGGTGCTCTTGATTGGCTCGGGGAATCAGCAAGTTTTATGGACAAGTCTGCGCTGATGTAGCGTTTCCAAGCCTGGCTTGGCTACCTCTAACTCCATTGAATGTTGCATTAACTAAAATCTATAATTAATATACAATAAATCACCAGAGTTCAAATAAGTCCCTGACGATGTTACTGATATAAAAACCACAAGTTTTATTTTTACAACAGAAATTTCCTGTTACTCATGGCAATACGCCCGTCCCATTGGCTCAGTTCAATGGTGATGTCCGGCGATGACAGCACGTTAGCTGTTTCGAGTCGTGGTGGTTGAAGAAATTATCATCATAAGTCTTGGCCGGCAGGGTAGGAGAGATTGTGCATCAAACTCCTCGGTTAAGTCACAAACATCTCCGCAGTGCGTCTGGAGTCAGAGCATACGACACTTGATGGTGATTCCCCCGTCGGATGGAGTGATGGCTTGTGGCTCGCTAGTGTCTTTCGGAAGATTAGACCTGAATGTGCTGGCATCAGATTTCACCCTCCTCCCCTTTTCGTTCATCTCTCATACACAACACTCTACCACAGTCATCCACACTTTCAACAACGCTTAAGAAGAATTTCACAATGTGGAAGGCAACGGAAAACCACCCCATCTCATCTGCACCCAGACACGGACAAGGCATCCACAGAAGAAGAATTCATGGAGAAACAGAGCAAAATCCTAAAAAGAACGTTCTCTACAGGGATTTTACAATTTTTAAAAATTCGACCTATGATTCCCAGTCTAGAATTCTTTTTCCCCACCGAATTCATGTGCTGATTCGACTGTTATGCTCAAATATTATATGACTTAAGGTAATCATGAAGTGTAGTAAAGGATCATTCTGAAAATCGTCTGGGGCGATTCTGATAAATAATGGAATAAGAGAGGACTGAAAAATTTTTCTAGCGAACGTATCGCTAGATCGCTCAAGTGAATCTAAGCGTCCTGTCGGCTGCCTTAAAACGAAACGCTCTGTCGATAATGACTTCCAGACTGCTTGCTATATACGCAACACGGCTTCGTCTGACGCGGTGTTCGCAAGAACCGCTGGCGTAGTCACCGTTTACTCAGCAACAAACCTTTGAAGTACGAGCTGCAATTACAGCACACCAACGTGCACAATGGAAAACGGAAATATTCCAGAACAGGGATCATTTCTTAGGATCTCTCTTTATTTCAAAGTCTCACTGGAATTGGGTAAAAAATAAATGCAAATTATTGAAAATTTACTTTAAATAATTTTCGTGAAACCGATAAGCTGAATTTTTATTCTCTAATTATGAAATCTACATCTCTGCCATTTTTTTCTGTTTAACTTATACCACCTTGAGTATACCAGAAGTTTTGTTACTTTATTAAAATGCATTATTCTCTATGCGTGAAAAATTAATATCTGAAAATACAAAACTTAATAAAAACAACCGGAATGGCGAATTGTTATGTCTGCACAGTTGATGTCTTGTAAATATCCCCAGGACGAGCTGAAGGTATCTGAAATTATGCCTCTAAACTGCTTGTGGAAACTGTAAATGCGGCGGTATGAATAAAGCGTCGTTTTTTCTTCATCTGATAAGCGATGCAAGAAATTTGTGTTCTTACCAACTCAGTTCTATAGCATCTGAACCACTTCATGTGTTTAAAAGAGAAAAGGTAAAATCTTAATTTGGTTGTTATTTGCATATTTCATTGAATAAACATCCTGAGAGAGAGAAGTGAGTTAAGAAGTCCCTCAGAAAACGTCTGGGCTACCTACGGGCCTTTGCATATTTTAATAGTCAAAAGCAATTACTGCAGGTTAAGGAGAAAAGCTTAACGAGCGGAGACAGAACAAGTGGTATCGAATCTGTGAAAGCTTCTAAGAATTCCAACAGCAGAAATTTCATCTCATAATGTGATTTTCCTTTTCAAAACGATCAGTACCTTTTCTGTCACTATCGACATACGAGAATGTTTAGATGAATAATATGTTCTGGAAATAAAGACTGAAGAAAACGGTTTTTGTAAGAATCTAACAACAAGAATTGTGATGATAGTGGATAATATATTACACATGGTGGATTATTTAATTTGGTAATGGAGGGAACTGTGGAGGAAGAAGAAGATTAACGTACAGGAAGCAAAGAACTAGATGTGTGTAAATGAATAAAATAGTTCAGTAAAGAAAGAGATGTAGAAGTGCATAAAATAAGTCCAAATACTGATGATAGATGATATTAAATTTTCTCCAAGACTTAAATTTAAAACATATTAAATGTTTCTGAATCGTTCTAACTATTTTAGCTCTAAAAAGCAAATTAAAAAATTAGAGCAAATTGAAGAAAACTTATAACAATTTTTTTTAATTTTCAATTTTTTTTATAGTGTATAAAAGATAAATAGTGAAACTGTGGATCAAGATGATTTATAACAACAACATGTAAAACAGCAGGAGATCGTTTACAGGAATGATTTAAAATAATGTATAACTAAAGAAACTTACCCAAAATTTGCAGAACCAGAGACGGTAACACTGGAAAACTTTAGTGGTTCACTGCTAAAGGACGCAGATAACTTCTGTGCATCGGAGTTCTCTTATTTTTTATTAAAAAATAAGGAAATAATTAGTGATTAAAAAAACTGTTTCCTATATTATTTCACTGCGTTTTATGCCCGTTCGATGTTAACGATATTTGAGGTCTTATAAACTAGTTTTTTTTCTTTAATCAAATTTAAAAAATGGACCCATACAATAGAAACATATTACTAGCCCAGTGATTTAAAGAGAGATGTGTTCGATTCAGAAGGATGTGTCAACTCAGAGTGAAACACTTGCCATTTCTGTAAACGGAACAAAGGATTAGAAAAGTAAGCGCGACCACCACAATAAAAAAAAGAAACGAGAGACGAAAAAAAAAAAAAAATCCAGCCGGAGTGAGCAACCCAGCGGAGTGAAATTGAGAGCATCCAAAATGTAACTCGGGCCTTCCCTCAAGATGAGGTAGTTGGAAAAATGAGACTCCGGCCAGAAGCAATTAAATTATGGAGGGTAAAGCATCACTTTTATACACAGTCGTAAAAGTAGCAGTGTGTAAGTGGTACCGCGAGCGGTCTACGTTAATGGCCACTTACACGGAGGAAGGGGGAGAGGGAGGGGGGGGGGGGCGGACACACGATTTCTCTGATTAGTGAAACGACTTCTTCTGGCGCGGTGTCGCGTAATGAACTGGACCGGGGAGGTGTTTTTGTGCTCCACTCATTTAAGCCGTCTCTCCGCTCCCTCACCCTCGCACTGTTCCGCACGATCGCGGCGCGCCGCACGGTAATCGATAAGGGAAGTGGGAGAGCGGGGCCGTGCCTGAAGAAGAGCCCGGCCGCTGCGCTGGCTTAATTACAGTCGCGAGTCGCCCGTGCGGCAAATGGGAAGGCGCCCGGCATATGCCAGCCGCCGCGCCACCGGGCTAGCCCCAACTGGCCACCCTGCTCACAAGACCGAGAGAGGGCCAACACCTCGGAAATTAGTCTGAATCACTAATACCAAGGAGTATGGTTTCAATTACTGTCACGGGGGTGTTGAGCAATTGGAATGCAATTTTTTAATATTATTAAATAACTAGCTGATACCAGCGCCTTCGTACGCGTGGATTAAGAACTTCTTTGCCAGAATTGAATATAGAAAGTTGTTGGTAACGAAGGATTGGTCTCAAACAACACCGAGTTGGCATAATATGACAGGGAAGCTATCACTATATCATTCTGCCGTCGAAACTGTCTCTTGAAGAGTATCAGTTTCCAACATATTTCTGTCACCATTCGATAAGTTCTCAAAATTTCGTGACTACACTGTTTATCATACCGGAAAAAATGTCCTGTGCACTTCATACAGATTCTCTTGTCAAATTCCATCAATATCGGTATAGCCATTTAGTAGTCAAAACGTAACAAAAAGACAGAGACTTACATCCGCATTTATAGTATTATTACTGCAGATCACACACACTGACTGCGAACAGCCCCTGAGGGGTCATTATAACGTAAAAAAGTGTACACCTACAGCATTGCAAGACTACCTACGATTTGCCTCGCATTGAACCCCTAAATGTGTGATACCTACAGTTTAACATTCAATCCGAATAACCGACGGTCCAGGTGTGACTCTTACGATCAAAAACAATTTTTAATTTTTTTTTTGCCTTCACGGAGATTTGCGGAGGCCACGATCCAAACACAGAAGCAAGCGTTTTAACCACTGAGTACCAGACCGATATATGAAAAGCAGTACAGAGACCTACACATCCTACGCGTCTGTCTATCCCTGTTCAGTAATTTTTCGAAATTATAAGACAACATGTATTATTTATACAGAAAATTTTTCAACCAAATGTAGACAGTACTTTTCTCCTTGTTTCAAAGGATATGTGTGCAAACTTTCATCGAAATCGGATGAAAACTGTGGATTTGAATGAAAAACGAACAAACCAACAAACAAACATACATACATTCATCTTTATATATATAGATAACCCGTTACGGTGTTGGTGATCTATGTTGACGATAGAATGGTCGCCTGTGAGTCTCGTCAAGAAATGGAACAACAAATCCAACGATGGAACACTTCCATCGACAAACACGGCAAGCGACTTAACGTAAGGGAGCGTCCATAAACTACGTGGCTCTGCTGTCACCGGAGATGGGAGGGGTTTGGTATAAAATTTCGCAGGGAGGCAACGTGTGGGGGGGGAGGGGTTGAGGGCGGGGAAGTTCTGAGCCAAGTTACGTAGCTTTTGATTAATTTAATTGGTCACAGTTAAAATAGGATACATAATATACAACAGTATGAGGATATTTATTTATATCTTTTAATTATCTCCGTATTTTAGATATACCAAATATTGACAGTGCCTGTGCATTTGAACTAACCGGCACGCGACAGCGCATTACGGGCCGAAAAACATGAGGCAGGCGATATCTAGTCTCATCAGAAATTAATATATTACAGTGCAGTGAAAGTGCTACGTAATTATTCATCAAGACCCATTTCCACCCGAATGCGATGCCACAGCTTTACGAAATTACAAATTGATTTCAGTTCAAACCCAACCGAACGGATAAGGCAGTAGAAAAGAATACCCAGTGAGAAATTCAATGTCAGTTATTCAGGAATATACAATTCTCCGATTAGCAGAAGGAAAACTAATTGGTAGAAGATTTAAGGAATCATAATGCTTAGTGACGCAGGTAGGGTCATTGTTACTTGTGTGCTGGTTGTATCAGGGCCTGATAGCCTCTCGTGTCATTAGGCTTGGTAATGGGCCGCCTGGGTTTGACGCTTTGACCTTCCCCGCCCACCAGAGCTGCCTTTGAGCTACCGAAAGGTTACGCACCACGATCGTTCATTAAGTTCGTCTGGCAGGCCTTACAGTAGCCACTATTTGCAGAGACCAATATGTCCACCTCTCTAATGAGTCACAGGCCTCAAAGTGACGTGTGTGGAAGCTGACAATCGTCAGAAGAGACGTATTAGTACAACATTAGCATTAATATTTATCTCATTCGTTACACATATAAAATAGCACAGAAGACAGAATTAGGACTCTGTTGTCAATATAAGTTTTAATACTGCAAAGGAAGACATGTTTTCTCCATTTCCTGTCATTTTGCCGTATCAAGTTCTTTTTGATGCAAATGAGATCAATTCCAAATCACAGAGCCTGAAGCTCCACTTATATATTTTTTTATCTTCAAATGTGGCAGAGGAGTAAAAAAAATTAAGGAAGTTTGTTTTTTTACAAAATGGTGATGGAGACAGAAATTCGAGGAACACATTAAAAACACATTTGTGCTTTCTGTTGCATTGTCGTCATTGTTCGTTTTTCTTCCTGACGGCTTGTTATCCTTAGATTCTTGTAAACCATTGGTGGCCAACCTTTTCAGCAGCCGTGCCAAATTTTTTAAATAGAATTTTAAATCGTGGCGCACATTCTACTTTTTTAGAAAAAAAATACTTGAATATTTTCATGGAGGAAAGAAATCATTAAAAATGAAACATACATATTTAATGAAGTATTAAAAAATGTGGTTATTTTAAAGCTTTGAAGTCGAAAGCAGTGTTGCTGACTGTTGAAAGTTTATTTACGAGAATATAATGATCCTTCTCCGTGGGTCGCAGATTGACCTACTGCGGGCCGCAAGCGACCCGCGGTTTGGCCAACCCTGTTGTTAACGGTAATCAGTCTGAGTAATATATCTTGTTGGTTTACTAATATAATCACTAACTTAAGCTGATACCAGTCTTTCGTTAACATAGAAATTATTTATCCCTTTGGGATACTAAATAGCTAACCACTAATCAGTGTCTGTAATATTAGTGGTTTGTAAATAATTATATGTATTCTTCCACGCCCTCCAGGCTGTTCTCACGTGGTGTAAATCCGAATCTAATCTAATCTAACCACTTCTGTCTGCAGGCAATGATATCTTTCTATTAGGATAGTTGGGTTGCAAACATGTTGTGACTCATGCTTTTAGTAGTTAAACAATAGAATGGTTTTTAAAAGAAGTAAACTCTTGTATTCTCGCGTGCAGGTGACAGATTTTTGATTTGCCACTTATTGCGCCACTGTCGTGGCTGATCATACAGTTTAACATGGAATCCGAACCACGGGAGGCCTTGGCGTAGCTCCTATAAACAAACACAAATTCCTGACCCCACCGGAATTCGAACCCAAGACCAGACCCTGCTCGTTTGAAACCAAGCGCCTTAACCACTGAGTTACGAGGCCGCACTGAATGTCTTTACAGAAACATTAATATTTCCAACAAAAACGTTTTACTCAGAACTGACTGGGCAATTTTAATACGTTGACTTGGTGTCTAATGAAACTGCAGTTTACACACTCTGACAGTAATTGCCGAGTTGTTCTACGAATAGCTTAAAACTAAATAGCACCGTACAGTAGTGCAAATGTTTGTCCTGTGAACACCTGCGATCTCACAACTTGAAAAGGGAAACGAAGGTATATTTAGACGGGAATAGAAATTTAGGGACGTTGTTGAAGGTAAAGAAATTTGTTTTTTGAAAGTGCAGACAGGTAGAAAGCTAAGACTATGACACGTCTCATTACCTGGAGATAGCACGCTCTCTTTTTAGCAGAGTGATTAAGTGAGAATGAGTTATTAGGACAGGCCCTAGGCTGCCGACTCCCCCTCAGGCAGGGAGGCTAAAAATAATCAACGACGTCCTTACGCCCTCGGCTCCCTCTCCAAGAACCAACCCTCAAACTTAACCTTTTCAAGAATGTTCTGTCTGACAGAATGCCCTGTAGGGCAGTTATGCTAAAATATGATCTGTGCCGCGAGGAAGGAGGGCTGCGGCAATAATCTCGTCCAGTCTGAGCGTGTAAATTGGCTGTAACCAGAGCTGGCGACTCTCATTGGTCTTAATGGTCCCTGTCAGAACTGGGTCAGCCGGCAGCCACTGTCGAAGGTCCCACGCCGAGCTATTCTTGGTCCCCTGCAGCTGCAGCACTTGCAGTTAGCAAATTAACACAGAAATCATGCAACTCCAGCACTTAATGTTGCTATTTACTCATGTTTATATCATTTACTCCATCGGTATGATTTATTTCCTTGTAATTATTACAAAGGACACGTTCCATTATTTGATAGAGGGAAGTCGGTCTTCTTCGATATCTCTTTCCTTCCGTCATCGATCCCAACAGGCTTTTCAGCAAGCTTTCATGGTATAGGGTATTCCATATTAATTGTATTTTTTCTGTATTTTACACTTCTCCAAATAGAATTACTTTGCATTGCAGAGTGAAAGGCTGTGATTTATTTGACAGCTGATTATCCATATTGGTATTTCTAAAAACGATGTATTTTAAAAATGGGCTGGCTGTGGCTGACTGACATGCATCATTTACTGATTTTTGCTCAAGCGAAATCTATATTAAAAAAAATCAAAAAAAAATCGTTAGTTTATTTTGTGGTATACTGAACAAACACTTGCAACTAACAGCAACCAACACAGACCTCTAATAGGTCTGAAAAGTCGTGTGTTTGTGTTCTTATAATCATTAATAACCAATAAAAAGAGACCAGAAAAATTTTAAAACAATGTTAGAAAAATTCTATATCAAATAAATATTAAAGATTTCAACCTTTAAAAAGAACAATTAATATGAAATGTATATTTGTTCTTTCAAAGTTTATTCTGATGGGCTCGACACAACGCCGTAGCAATGAGGAAGGTGCGTGTTGAAAAACGAGTCAACGTCAATGTCAGCTTAACTGTACTCCAAAATACCTCCTAGGGACTCATGTGTGGTTGGGAAGTTCCGGAACCATTCCCGTTTCAACACTAAAACGGAATATCGTGAATAACGGAAATTTTCTTGTTATATTGTTGTATTTATGACATAACAAGTTGCTGTGTGGTGGAGGTAAGTACTCTCTTGTTGAGATTCATGGATCTTTCAGCAAGTTCTAGTAAAAGGCAGCTGCTTATATTACACACATATCGCTAGTTATTCTGTCATGTTCTTGAACGTCTCGCAATTTCAGCCAAGAAGATTTTGCCTCTGTCATCATGAGAATCGCGCTTGTATTTGAAGTTGGAGTTTTGAATTAACATGATGTAAGGGAAGGGGAATTAAAGAAATACTTGAAACCATTAGTCACCAGCCCATAAACAATGCTGATTTGTGCTTGTACAACAAGTGCTTGTCACTCTTATGTAAAGATTGATCACATGTAACAGATCATTAAAGTTAATTTGACAGTTAGGAAAGTCGGTGTTAAGCAGTTATGGAATTCTTTAATATCCGAAACCTTAAGAGAATCTAAGCAAAGGTTTTTCGCTTTTACTTAGCAAACTGCGTAGTAACACGTATTTCAGATATATAATATAGAACCGGTTACCTGAACAATGCTTCATTAGTGGCGCAGGCAGACACTCACCTGAAACAAAATACAAACATGGTGTTAATCCAGACACTTGAAATAAAGCAAAAAATGTGTTATATTAATATGAAATAATGGAGAAACTGGAAACACCATATACACAACATCGTGTTTTGTTCTCATCTTTAAATCATGTTAAATGAACACCTTTAATGTGCATTTTATTTTAGTAACTACCGGACCCAAACAGCGTTTGCGATGTGTCTAAACTGGCGTCATATCTGAGTAGTGTAAAACAGTATATTTTTCTCGAAAATCGGCATTCCAGAAAGATATTCATAAGCAAGGTCTTTTGATCCCTAATATTTCGTATTTAAAATAGTAGATATTTTTCTAAAAGCGATATACTTCATCACGTCTTTTCCGGGAGTAATATTTAGTAGATTTCTTTTTTTAAAAAATCTACTTGGTCCTAAAAATGAGAGGAAGTGGTAGCATTTTAATTTTTTTTTTCCTGATGAGGCCTTCTTGGACAACGTGCTAATCTCAATTCTTCATCCTTTCTTGTAGGTTTTTTTTTTTTTTTTTTTTTTTTTTTTTTTTTTTTTTTTTTTTTTTTTTTTTTTTTTTTTTTTTACTGTACATCGGGGTAAGAACAGGAGCAGGTGTATGGCATTACGAAATAAGTTTAGAATATCTTAACCGCTGCTGCACACTGCGCAGTTCAGAAGCTAACCGCCTCACTGGTCGCAGAAGGCCGTTTCGCTCGCGCGGCATAAACAGCCTTGAAACGCTCACATGACAGCGTCCAGCTCGGTGTAGCGTATCAAAACGTCCGGAAGCACCCGCTTATGTGCCTCACTTGTAATTACACACCGTCCCAGCGTCTAATAGACTTTATCCGCAATTCAATTAGTCCATCTTTACATTACGAGGTAGTTGTTAAGAAGCCCTCTGGTTGCTGTTCTTCTGAGAGAGGTTATTATGTATTTAATTCCCCGTGACAAGGAACAGCGGATGGCTGATAATTTTGTTTTTATTGTCTTACTCGCTGGCTGAATGATTCATTTGGACCGCATCCCTCATGCTATGCTCTCCCCTCTCCTCATCGTCCTGTCTTCCCAGCTGTGTCACATAACTCTCCCGGCAATGTCCTGGTACGGGGATTCCAGAGTTAATTGAGTTAACCACAAACAGCTTCTTTCCCCTCCCGGAATAAAAGACACGACACTGTAGCCGAGAGTCTCGCTTGTGAGTCACATGTAAGCAAGTCAGCTGCTTTTCTTTTTATCTTTTCACAGAATTACAAAATAAAACCAGAAATGTTATGACGGAGCACAAGAGAAATTTTCAAGTTTATTATCCAGAAACTAAGTGAACTACTTTCATTATTACAATACATCCGTTCTCATTTTTAGTATTAACTCGCAACACTTAATAATTTTCAGACACCAAGTTTAATGTGGCTTCGCTAAAAGTAACAAAAGATAAAGTGTTCTTGTGGTTTTCTCCGTCTTGTGGAACTAAAATAATATTTTTTAGGAGTATGCAATTCTATTTATTCAATCATTTTTGGTGCCCTAAAAACAAGTTATGTACATTTTTGTAGTAGTGAATTACTATGTTCCTGTATATCTATTATTATATGTAAGCTACAAATATTTGCTCTTTACTTTGAGTTTTAATTTGCTTACTGCATTCCGGTCGGAAAATGTAGCATATCAGCCTTCCGATCAACCTCTTTTTTGGGTTTCACTGTAATCTCCTATTGTTAAAACCATGTTTTATTTGTCAAATTACATTACTATTTTCCGACTTGCTATGTTTTTGTAGCTTGTAAACACTCCTTTATTGTTGTTTACACTGATTGATTGAAGATTGGTATTTGCCATAATAATATTCATTACGAATCTGGGTTTTCCTTGTTTCTTTGGGTTTAAGCTCTAGTTGTTTTATGTACTGAACAATGTTTGGTTAGTGAGATGAAGTATTCTTTGATTACATTTTCCAATACATGGAAATTTCCTTGCATTGTCAGCAAATTATTTCGGTAGTTGTTAACTGTCACTATTTGCATATCTACTTTAGTTTCAGTGTGTTCATGCTTGTTTTCAAGTAGATGTTCGAAAAAGTTGGAATGGCTGGTGTACCTTGAAGTCCTTAAATGCTTCACGTATCGGATTTCAAATTTTCTGACGGTTTGTCCGATTACACATGGAACAGTCGTGATCTGTTTATTGAAATGGTCTTATTTTAACATCACGCTCTGGCCTCGCATTCGGGAGGACCCAGGTTCGATTCCCCAACTGGGCGTCCAGATTTGGGGTTTCCATGGTTTCCCCAAATCACTCCAGGCGAATGACGGGATGCTTCCTTCAAAAGGCCATGGCCGAATTCCTTCTAGGCTAGACACTTGAGGCGATTAAACGTGAATACGTTTGTCTTTTTGCTTTAACCGCAGTACGCAATGAGTACATCCTTTAAGTAGTTTGCATACGCAGCTACTCATAAGAAACGAAACTGGTGTGTGACTTAACTGATGACTAACTGGTTAGTTACTCGATTCCATTCACAAAATGTTACTGAATGGAGTGCGTCCTATATTATGGACAAAGTAATTAGAAAGCTAAGCTAACATTTACCCTGCTCTGTGAGTCGCTTGGAACTGATCTTAAACTAATTACTAATGTGTTACTAACTTGTAGCTCCACGTGCATTACACAGGAAGCGACTCTGGTAGGATTGGCTAGTAGCATCACATCTTTTGAGTAGCACCGTTTGAGGACGGCCTAACACTTCAGTTTCCAGCGTTTACTCATTTTATAACGAACATTACTACACAGCGTGACCATTTCCGCTGCCGAAAGCAGACGGTTGCATGAGAACTATCAGAGGCGACCATCGCAATGCACGTTTCCGCTGCAAGGTTTGGAGCTGTTTCATGGTAGCTTGCGGAAGGACACAAGCAATGTACACAGTGGACCGTGGAACGGATATCCTGTTCCACTGGAAACAGAACGGCTGCCACTGCAGTGCCGAGAAACTAGAAAGGTCAGTGCCTCCAAGAGACGAGTTACTAACTCATAACTCCTCAAAGTATAACACACTTCCTAGTAACACAGTCGACTAATACAAATCCATAGGGGGTCGTCTTGGTTCTATCGATAAGTGTAGTCATTGACATGAAACGTCAATCATGGAAACTGTAACGTAACAGCGCCACACTGAAGGACACTGATTATAAACACAGAATATCCGACCACCTTTGTTATAACATTCGTTTGGTGATCTACTACCATATAATCTTTTTCTAGCTTTTCAGATTTCAGCTGATATGGACACCTCAGTTAGCTGAGTGATACGATCTGATTAATGGCTTCAGATTCTATCGTATTTGAAAAAAATAACAATTGGATAGATAGACAATCACTAGAGGTGAAGTGATCTGTGAATTATTCACTGTTTTTGTATATGTTTCAGTTTTCCAACTAAACAAAATGCTGTTTACGCCACACACGTTTCGTCTATATTTAAGATATCTTCAGTTACAGTTCTACTTACACCGAGCGTGGTGGTGTAACGGCTAGCGTTCTGGCCTCGCATTCGGGAGGACGGCGGATCGAATCCCCGTTCGGGCATCCAGATTTGGGTTTTCCATGGTTTCCCAAATCACTCCAGGCAAATGCCGGGATGCTTCCTTCAAAAGGCCATGGCCGAATTCCTTGCCCCCCCATCCTTTCCTGTCTCTAAAGACCTCGCTGTTAGAGAGACGTTAAGCAGATAAAAATAAATGTTCTACTTACGATTGGTACGTTTAGTTTCGAATGAACTCTATACCAGTTATATGTTGCACTGTATATTTCTCTTATGCTTTCGTAAATGGACGAGTGAAAAATCGGGGTGCACATTACACGTTTTTTGCAAATAACATAGTTTGTCACTTTATTGGCCACTTTCAAACTATTTTTGTAAAATTAGTTCGAACTGTGAATAGTCAAATTACGAACGAATATGAGATAAATACAGGGGAGCACACAGCTGGTACAGTACACATTCAAATCTATGCGTTTTAATCGTATAAAAAGTGGAAATAGTAAGTCAACATTACTTTTTTTTTACAAAAAAAGGTTTATGACTGCTAATATAGTGTCTATGTTCACTAGCGCAGTGAAGATGTTTTAAATAAAGACGAAACACGTATGCCATAAAAATCATTTTATTTACTTGTAATACAGAGATTTCGTAAGAAAAATGGTTATCATAGCTACCAAACAAGATAGGCCCAAAATACAGACACGAGAGTTGTTGGTTACAATATTTGTTAGGTAGTGTTACTGAAAACCCTTTTCAAAATTTAAAAGTGTAAGAGAAAGGACAAACCATAAAATTCTTGGAATAATACTCTCATTTCTATTTGTGGTAAGCCACTATTGGGTTAGCAAGATAAGTAGCTTACTTGCCACAGACCGTTAAATTCCGAACATAGCAACTTTCTTGAACAAAGCCACATTTACGTTTTCTTGCAAATAGATCAGGTCGTGTGGTTATTAGCATCGTGAATTTTTCGATCAAGAAATAATCTTTTTATTTTTTTTTTTCTTTTAAAGTACACTTACCATATACTGATCAATTCGCACGTTAGGGCGAACAAATTTAATGAACTAGAAATAGTTTTGCAGGATTCTGAGCTGTCAATAAAATAGGAAGTTTTCAGTTGGTGTGAGGATTTCGTAGTAGCTTAGATATTTACTAGCACTTTGACCAGCATAGCACGCCTCACCAGAAGTTCGTGCATCATGGAATGTGGAGGGAGTGTCCCAATGTATGAGAGCTTATGTTGCTTACTGATCGTGCCAAGCTCCGAAGCGAGTCTGTAGACCACGAGGCAGCCGGTTGGCATTTTGCTCCTCCATTTGCGGTCTAAAATGTCACAGCAGCTTCACCGGACGGACTGGTGTATATAGTGACCCGAACGGAATTGGGAATGTTAACAGCTGCACTCCACAGACGCTTTGTCTGCAAATGCGGTTTCAGTAGCTCCATATTCGACGAGACTAACGGGCAGTGTTTACAGAGCGTGCTGTCACTTGGTGGTGGTTGTATTTCGCATTACGTAAGTGTTCAAAAGAGTCAACGAAAGGCGTTGCAGACAGTCCTTACTTTGGTTCTGTGTTCTTATTTCACTCAAACCCCAACATTTATTTTACTACACAAATCGCAGTGCTAGTCACACAGTTAAAATTAGGTCATCGTCTATTACATACCAGTTTTCTTTTTCAATGGTTTATAACTGGTAGGCTGCAAGCTCAATAAAACAGGAATAGGATTGTTGACAAGTTGTGGGAAGGAAGTTGGCCTATTCTGAAGGGTTCAAACTGACATTAAGAGATTCCGTGAAACCTTAATAAACCGAAATCATATGGATGATCAGGAATCAAACAGAGGGCTCACCGATGTCACAGCACATTCACCACATTCCAAGCGATGTTTTAAGATGGAGAATTCTTACGGATTACAATAACTCTACACGCTTAAAACAGGCAAATACTGAAAGTATTGAACGTTTCTGTCGCATTATCCAGTTACTGAATGGTAGAAATCAGAATTACGGTTACTGTACTGAAACGTCATGCATTTTCTGATCGCGTGGACCTGATTACGAGTGAATTCATGTGACGTCAGAGCACTCAGCACCGTACACTTGTTATTGTGTCCTCCACTCCGTTATCTGTCCGGACTGTCCAGAGGCAAAGACCATTAATAACCTGTTGAGCAGATAGAACACTCGTTTGACCCTGCCAGCTTCCAAATAGTCTACATGTTGACAGTTGATGTAGTCTCCAAGGCACGCCACTCACATTAAACGTGGATGTTATTGTTTTTTCCTTCAGAAGATTTGGTGTGTGTTTTATTGATTCAGAAAGACCTTTCCAAATGGGAATACTATCTCCATTAGACGTACTTGTGTGTCAGTTTTCGGGAATTTTACCAGTTCACCTTTGTAGTTTATATAATTAATAACAGTTTGGTATGACTAGGTGGCGCGTGCGAAAATTTCGGGAATGATAAGCAGCCAGATTGGTGGTTTGTAGTAGGAAGAAAAAGGACTGGCTCATTTGTAGCAATTGTTACGAAAACGAAAATATACGAAAAACTCCTTACACAAGAAAGCACACACAGTTCAACAATATCTCTTTGACATGTAATGCTGCTATCTAGCGGTAATGCGATCACTCCTTAACGACGGCAGCGAAGCCTGGCAGTTTGATTCTGAGCAATCACATACACGTGACCTTGATCGTTCATGATTTAGCCATTTATGGGATGAATTTCGTGAAATTCCTTTCTTATTTAATGACGCTACCAAAGCAGAGAAGTTAATCTTCAAAATGGTACCTCATTTATAGATTTTGGTTACGTATGAAAGGAAAAAAAAGGCTTATCACAAAGAAAAACACTTTTTAGAAATAATACATATGATTATGTGTTACTTAAACTGCACATTTAAGTAATAACACGAAAATAAATGTAAACAATTTTTCGCCTCTGTTTGCTAGCAGCTTGTAATGATGTTAGAACAAGTGTTTCTTCGAATACCTTTTCGTTCGGAATATTCTATATTTATTATTTCCTGGCTGAGTAAGTATATATGAATATGCTGCTGACATCTGGCACATAGTATCTTAACTGCATAATAAAGATTTTTTGAATACATTTCTCCCTTTAATTTTTAATATCTTGAAATAATCCAGATCTCAAGTGCTTAAGAAGCTTCTTGTTACTGCACCACATTTTTTAACCACAAAATAGTATAAAATGTGAATTCACTGTTCATACTGTATTTTATGGCTTAACTATTATCATCAGTTGTTACTTCAATGAATTTTTTGCTCTCGTTGATGCTGCGGATACTGCAATCAAATACCAGGAGCTAGAGGTTTTTTCTAATTTTTTTCATGTTCCCGATTAAAATGTTTAGCGCCAAGCTACGGCTGTAGTTCGACTTGAAACAGTATTTTCTGCATACCAGAAGAAGACAACACAGGCGACTTTTTTTCGCCGAAATTTCGTTACTTGAATATGACGCTTCGGCCGTTCGTGTACACAGGAGCCGAACTCAACTGCTCTAAAAGCTAATGTAACCCAAGGCTTACGACCGCGGTCCGTACGGGGTTTCAGGTTATCAAAGCTCGCTCCATTTCGGTTAATATTTGCACGCCATACTGTGGATATTGCAAACAGAGAAACACAATACCGCGATTCGGTATCACTTGTGCAGTTGGCGGTTAACGGTTGTGTTCGATACCTGTGATGAAATTAGTTCCCCGTTCCACCGCACTCTGAATACAACTGGAGCGTGATGGACTCAGGTGTCACACATCATGTGCTCGTATTCCGAGTCGCATAAATCTCACAATGAAATGATAACTCAGTAAACTGGTGATTTCAAACATCTCTCACACCGCTCACCCACAAAAAATATTGTCACATGGAGGAATAGTTCCATTTTTTTTCCCTTCAGTATTACGATAATGCTGTACACAGGGCTTGAAATTCCAGTTGTGATTGCTCCCAATTTCTACTCCAAATTACAAGTCAACTCTTCCCTTCTTTTTTTCTACCCTTATGTCTCGTGGACGTCTAGGGAACCACAGAGGGAAAAGTAATGAGGGCAAACAACTAGAAGGAATTCGACCATGGCCGTTTGAAAGAACCATCCCACAATTCACCTGGAGTGATTTCGGGAAACCATGGGAAACTTAGATCTGGATAGCGGGATGGAGATTCGAACCCGCGTCCTTCCGCATGAGAGGCCAGCATGTTACTGCTTACCCACCACGCTCTTTCAACTCCTCTTGGCGCAAGATATTCTAGGAAGCTATGCATTCCTAATCAGCAGCTTAGATAACCCAGTGTTACAGATTTCATTCCGTAATAATTTTCTAAAAAATAAGCCTGAAACGTGTTGGTACCTTTATACTAATGCGAAGTTTAGGTTATTTATTATTATTTTTTAAGCAGGGTCTCATAAGTTCCTCGATTGTGAGATCATTAGAATCGGTGCGTGTAACCCAGGAATTCGCCAATGGCTTCTGGAAAAAACCATCCTGACAGTCACCTTGAGGGATTTCGCAAAACCATGAAAAATAAAAATCTTGATAGTATGATCGGGATCAAACAAGCCTCATTTCAAATACCAGGCATAAACGTTATCTAATCACCCAACAGATTCTATTCACGACGTTTAGAAACTTCAAGTAATTTTCTATTGCATGATAATTATTTACATCACATCGAGTTGTATTTTACTACCAAAAAAATATAATAAGTAACAACACTGCTGAAAGTGATTTCATCATTTTTCTAGGTGCACGAAATTTGTTTCTCAGTTAAACTAATATGCTTTTTATAATAAACGATACTAACTCAGGTCATAAAATGCAAGGACTCTCTTATTTTAATTTCATATAAAGGAATCTCATAATAAATTTCCTTGTAGGTTATATGTTTATGTATATACTCATACCACAAGTCCGAAGAAACGAGATATTGATTGTTTGTTCAAATATCTCCGTAACTCCAAAGTGATTAACAACAAGTGACGGAACAAACGTCTTATTTAAGGTTTCCAGAGAGTATTGTGGTTTTGACATGTAGATCATTAGAGTGGCAAATCAAGACAAGTGTCAAATTTTACGTACAGGAAGAGTAATAGCCTTGGTATACGATACATTAGGGGACTTATCGACATCAAACTTAACTAAGTCTGGGAAACCATAAACGGACTATATTGTATAACTATGCAAAGAATTGAACCCGGATTGTTTGGGATGCAAGTCGAGGAAATATTAACTGCAATTTCTTTTCTGTATGACAGTGACTAATAAGGAACTTGTTGACTTTGCAGTGTAACAGCAAGACCGGCCATCTGTGCGGCTGGATCAGTTTTCGTGTGGGCGTCCGAGAAGTGATGTAAAGTGATAAGCAGTGAGCAAACACTACAACGGCACAGCTGCTGGCGCGGACACCAGTGACGTCACGAGTCCTCCAATTACGCCGTGCGGAGTGGCTGTCCAGCGCTGCTGGCTGCGGACTCTTCTGCGGGGAGAACAGCTACTGTCACAAGCTATGCGCTGTTTCGGAGAATCTGACACCACGGAGAACACCAGAATTAATTGCAAGACCCAGTCGTTATGTGTGTAGCGCGTGAGATATTTGTTTACGGATTGTTTTCAGTAGAGTCCAGCAACTTTACCGATATCATAATTCTGATTCGAATACTTTATTGGTTGTAATAGAATTAAAGTGATTCATTTTTTGGGTGCTACTCAGATTAATTTTTTGTATTTCTCTGTTCTCTGCATACTTGCGCTTTTTTTTTATTCGTTCCACATTTTGCCTTTAATTTTAATCACGAGAGGACGGGGGCAAGGAAAGAGTAAGAATTTAAGTATGGACTTTCATCTTTTGAAGGAATCATTGGTTCCGGGTGACCTGGGAAAACCAAAATCTTGATGGCCACACCGAGAATCGAACAAAAGTCCCCTCGGATAACAGGCTCAGTTTTTTTTTTTCAGTTTTGCTACAAATTCATTCATTATTGCTACCCCTTTGCTACTTGCTTTTATCTCGTTCCATTTTCTTACTTCCACGATATTCACAGCAAAGTTACGAGTTACTATTAATTATGTTTTTGACTATCCCCCTCCCCCACTGCCCGTTTATAAAGGAGATTTAAGTTGCAGGGGCAGTTATTTACGTAACTACCAAGTGTATTTGTAAATCGCTTGTGGAAAGACACATTCAGATCACTAAGGCAAGCTGAAAAACTGCTGCGAAGTTAGGTTATAATCAATTCAGTACGTTTTTTCTTCGTCGATATAGATGGCATGATTTTTGTTAAGCTGTTATTTTATCTACACATAAGTTTATCTCCATTTTGTCGTATTTTTTTTTTTTTTTTTTTTTTTTTTTTTTTTTTTTTGTCCACTATTCTCTTCGTGTGTAATTACTAAATTTGGCAACTTCGCATCACTCAATTGGTGGCTGGCATGCTGATATTCCAAAGACGTCCATCAGATTCAAAGAAGTCGATATACCGCCTTAGGATAGCCTCTTACGCCTCTGGAACGCAACGGTATTATCTCTAGAATTTTAGGCTAACGATGCAAAAAGAAATATTACTTCAAAAATTTTCGTTAGGTTCTCACGGGTCTACTATTGTCTCCTAGTCTATTAGTGTTGTGGCTTGCTTTCACTTAATCCTTAAGACGGCCTGAAGACATGACTACAGCAGCCACATCTACTAACTACGGGGCAGTGTAGTAGACGGTATACTTATCTTGTTGCCTTCTCAACTCACGAATGAAATTTAATTTATGGGTTCCGGTATTTTCCGTGATTTGTGAGACACGGAGATCAATTAGGTATCCGTCAGGCCTTGTTTGTCTCGCGTGTGGCGGTTTGCCAGCAACAACCTTCGGCAGCGTCTATAGCTGTCGGTAAAGGCTCCACATTTGGAGTCAACCTCGCATCAACGTCCGTGTCCAGGACAGCGACGCAAGTCGGATGATTCGTTTTATGATTATCATAAACACGTTGTCAAATGACGGCCACATCTGCATAATATTGCGTCACCACGTCGTTTATCCTAAAAATGTTATTCTTCTGTCTTAACCCTTCCCCCTCTTTCCATAAAAGAGAGAAAACAGTAAATTAGTCTGTGATAATATAGGAGTGTTAAGAGTCTATAAAGTGTTGGATAACCCAGAGATCAGATTGAAAAATGGTACTACATTCATCTAAAGAACTTTATTTTGTTTGTGAAGTAACATAAATCACCAAATAAACACTTCTAGGTAAAGGGCACGCACCAATCCCTGTTTAACCTCCATTGTAAAATTAAAAACTATAGCTTTCCGTAGACCGACTTCATATACATATAAATTACACGAATGGGAAATTCATCGCTGCTAACTGAATCAATGATCAAGGTACTTAACAAAATTTGTAATAATTTCATAAATTAACTGTGTTTAAATGTACGTTTAAAATAAAAAATCGAGTCCAAACGAATCTTGATGATGGACCTTTAAAAATGAAATTTAACTAAAACCGGATTTATGGATAGCAGTAACTACGACATGCTTTTGGATAACATTAAAAAACCAACTTGCTGGCAGAATCAAGTTGATGGAATAATCCATGGCCATTCTCCTACCCCAGGGCACCAGACTATCAGTAATTTCACTGAAACCTCGGTGTTTGGATTCACTTGTTTAGTTTCAAAGTCAGTCAAAGCCGCTAATACTACGTCATGCGTATAAAGTACTCCACTACTTCACTAATGTAAGACATGCTCTGCCGCTTTTTTTGTTTTGTTTTAGGCCGTCTCGTCTCCGAAATAGCTAAGATGTATATTGCAAAAAGGAATCAGATTAAATGACTCTGCATTACATCCCTCCATGAAGTGTACGTATAACCTTTGCCAGATCTGCCAACAGTATTACGACACCCTCATCCCTTAGTCTTAGTCAAAATTGGTTAATTAGATCATTTTCAGCATTCACAAATTGACAATTAAACTATTGAATTGAATTACAGTAATGTTTTCTTCTTCTCTTCTTCAATTGTCAACCTAAAGTTTGATTTGGTTTGCAGCAGCTTTCCATTTCCCTCTTCTCTTCGCCTCCCTGTTCAGTTCAGGCGAATCACATATTTAACATAATTTTAGTCACGTATGCCCGGCGTGACCTTCTTCGCCAGTTTAGGCTTCCGATGGCATATTCCACTATTGCTGCAGGAATCTGTTATGGCGCAGATGATGGCCTCTTCTCGTTTGAGTATGACGCCACAAGCTCTGTGATTCAACTCTGGAAAAAACCTCTCCGTTTGTCACTCTGTCCTTCCTCTTCAGCATTCTAGGATAGCAGTAGGACTCTTCAGCTACAAGTTTCCTTTTCTCCTCAACACCCACTCAATGTCCACATCTCACATGTAGACAAACCGACGCTCCACCAAAGGCTTTCATCAATCATTCAGTTGATTAATTCAGAAGTAAGTCCTTCTTGCAGCGTAAAGCAGTTTTGGCATGACTGATTCGACCAGTTATATTTCACCTGCTTTTTCCATCTCTAGTATCTTATTTTCGAAGTATTTATATTAAAACATTTGTTCCATTGTTCGAGGCCCCCGGTTTCTCAATCACACGTTGGCTCCTTCCTATATACCTAGTGAAGCGTTTCTCAAACATTTCTTTTCTGCGAGCAGGCAATTTTTGTGATTCTTTTTCGTCAGTCGCTAAAAATTTATTGCTCATTTTGAGATGCGTAGGTAAAAATACAACATTAAAATTTTCAAAGTTTTATTTATTAAAAAAATAACAACAAAAATGAAATTGAAATAAGATCATTTTACCAATGAGAAGTATGAAGCTGTTTCTTGATAATTATAAACATCATGTTTAGAGGAAAAGGTGACAATTTTTAGGTCTGGTTCGATTTACAATGTTTCTATAATATTTTTTTTTTAAAGGAAAACATGGATTCACACGTATAAATTGTGACGAAGACCATCTGGAATTTTACAACTCTTTTTTGCTAAGGCCTTGATACTTCGGACTACACGACAGCAAAAAATGTATCGTGAATGTCTTTTAGTGACGTGCCACAAAACAGTTCAGTTATAGGCTCAACACTTGAACCCGGGAATTATGTCTGGGATTCTACATTAAATGTAATTGGGTTCCCTATCCATTCTTTGCAGCGAATCCACAGTTATTATTATTTTTATTTTCGTGGCTACGGTACGGGGTCTGGAAAATTCTGGCCTAATGCATAATATCACCTTTGTTTTAAGTAATGACTGCTGTAAAAATTACAATACTAATGACCTCGACGTGGAAGAAGCGTAAAAAATAATAACAGTAATAAGATAATGTTGATAAGGGTACTTTGAAAAACACTCCCTGCCCCGTAAGAGATGTGGGCACTGAAATGCTCGTGTAGATGAATAGTGAGGGAGTGATTTGTGTGTCTGCACGGTGGGACTGGACCGTGCGGTTTTTCCTCGACGCTGCGTGGGGACCAGTTTTTTTGGGGCCCACAGGAAGCCGGGCGCTCCCCTTTGTTAATCTGTGGAAACCTGAGCCCAGCGCAGGTGGGTCCTGGCTGGTTGACCCGCATCGCCCCACCGCAAGCTGCCCGCCAGCACTGGCCTTGGCTGGCCGCGTCAGCAGTCGTAAACCTTGCTGTGTCGTCTCCTAGCAGAGTACCTGCTTTATGGCCTCGTGGGGACAACGGCAGATTAGGGGCTGCTGAAGCGCAGTGAAAGGCCAGTCAGTAGAATAATGACATTTAAACGTCATTTCACAGCTTGAAATTTGTACAAAAAACTGCCGAGCACGGTTTAAATACACCTTTCCACAAGACGACATAAACACAGGTTGTTAACTATGAGAACTTTACGATCCTAAGATGAACGTTTTCACTGCGCAAAGGCTGAGCTAAAATGAGTTACCACATCACAGACCATAATGACTTGAGAGAGAGGTTTTTTCCTCGCCAAAGGTTATACGGCTTGTCGACATAGTGGTCATTAAGGCCGGCAGAAGGTTGCGGACAGAAAAGTGATATGAATTTGTTAATAGCTTATTATATCAATTATCCTGCAGTTTATATGGACTGATTTAGGGGAACCTCAAGAAACGGGAATTAGTATGACCGGGCCGGGAGTCGAGGTTTTTTTGCTTATGGTTTTACATCTAGTTGACGTCGAGGTGGCTGCACTGATGGGCAAGGAACGGGAAGGTATTCGGGAACAGACTTTTGTAGAAATCATCCCGGCATTCGCCTGGAGTGATTTTGGAAAACCATGGACGGACGAGGGTTCGAACCTGCGCCCTCACTAATGCCAAGATAGAGTACTGACAGAAAGAGATGATCTACCAGCGTCCGAAGTGATATATTTGGCAGATCCCTGCAACATACAGGCTAGCGCGTTGCTTCGCGCTGGGAGGGCTACATGTTTGTGTCCGGCATTGGTCTAGATCAGTGGTTCCCAATTAGTGGTACGCGTACCCCCAGGGGTACGTGAGGCTGCTTCAAGGGGTACGTGCAGTAATATCTTGGCTAAGGAAATCACTCCGATGGTTAAAAAAAGAATTAGGAAAACAGTACTCGCCAAAAATATATATTAATACAAACTGTGTGTGAGAATTATATTTCTGTAATGCTGTTGTGCGAAGCATGCGACTGGGATAAACGCAATTATTTATCATTTCAGCTATAATAGGGGTACGCGATAGCCAGCTCTTTCTTGAAGTGGTACTCGAGAAAAGCTAATTGAGAACCACTGGTCTAGATCTTTTTTAATTAGGTCTTCTGTTTTCTTATGTTATCCATAGTGTTTAAAGAATGAGTACAGGGGAAGGACTTCCAATAAATAAATATTTAATCCATTCCAAAGGTTCTGCTGTCTGTGACCAAGCAATTAAAAACTTTCCTTAGTTTTTTTAATAGAATAAAATTTTTAAAAAATGGTTAACACTGACACATTTTTGGCGCGTTGAATTTAGAAACAAATTTTCAGAAGACCGTACATTCTTGTGACAAATTCTTACAGTAGTAGCATAGACTGCTGAAATTCGCAAGCCACGAAAAAGGAAAATTAGAAAGCTGGAAAAGAAATTTAAAAAATGACTATTGTGAGTTTCAAGACCTGCTGAACTTTCTGCAAAAATAGAATGTAGAAGAAGTAAGGGCCTGTAATGTAGTGAACAGTGTCACTCCATATTTTGTTATTTAATAATGGAGTATTTTGCACCCATAGAGATGGCAGGGCCAAAGTTTGAATGGGAAGTCTGGCTGGAGAGAGTCAGGTCATGCCACTTATGGGCTGGTATGTTAAGATGTGTTTTCTTTTCTATGTTGTAACTCGAACGGCGGGGTTGGAAGACAGCGGATTGGCCGTTGGAATTCCGCGCGCCAATAGGATGAAGGTGTGCGGAGAATTCCGGACCCGCGAGACTCGGAGGTAATACAATATCGAAGCTGGTTGCTATAGTGAAGCTTTGGCTGAAATTCCACATAATGCTGGACATTGTAAATCCCTGTTGCATAAACTCTTATCCAAGGAGCTAGCTTATATGACGAAGGAATGATCAATCTGATGCAGAGATTATGGCTGACTATTGCTAAAGGAAGATGCTAGTTGGACACCATCTTCTCCCAAGTTTTTTTTTTTTTTTTTTTTTTTTTTTTTTTTTTAAATCTTTATCGTTGTTCTGCTGCATTAAAAGATGAATTGACATTTGTGAATAACCAATAAGAAAAGAGAGAGAGGGGGGGAGGGGACTTTCCAGATAATTTGAATACTTAGGAAGACCTTGCATTAAATACAGCTAAAAAATAGAAACAATTAAAAATTTCGTACGTAAACTACTAAAGCAGCAACAAAGTTGATGGAAAATTTTCAAATTCTATTGATTATTCCAGGAATATGCAGAGAATCGGCAATTTTGGCTGAAGTTCCTGACATAAAAGTTTGGTGGGATCCTTTTAGATGCTTAGTTTGCTTCTGATACCTCTGCTTCTATTTCTCATCAAGTGATTTTATTTACTACATCTACGATTATCATAAGATTCCTAAGCTAAATAATTCAATAACTGTTAACTTACAAAAGTTTAGTCCCCGCAAAAGTGTTGCAGCTTGTGAGATGCCGATAGCTCTGGAAGACACAGAATAAAATTTTTTCATAGAAATGGTGGTAGGCCTGCTTATTTGACGTTTCTGGTAGCATGATATTGTGGCAACACGTGTACCGCGTGTCCCGTTGATGGTGTTGATCGTAGTGACGTTCCCTTGCCGTCTTAATCCATCGTTGACAGGCGAGAGAGGACCAGGGCTATCCTTCACCACTTAACTCTGCTGACCGCGCTCTAACGAGACATTTCCGCATGCAACACTTGCAATCATCATCACTTCCATTGTCTGTTTTCTGCCTGGCGACAAATATGCACCACAATAACTTTAACTGCATGTCTGGTAAAAATTCCAGCTACCGTGAACTGAAAACAGGTCAGTTTTAAGTTCCCAAGAAGACAATTCGAAATCTCGAAAATCGGATTCTTATTTTGCTGCCGATATCTCCACGTTTAATTCTCATCAAGCAATTATATTTACTACAGCTACGATTATTATACAGTTCCGTGGGCTAAGGCTTCGATAACTATTCCCGTGAAGTTACAATATTTTAGGTAGAACAAACTTGGTGTAGCTTGTCAGTCTGTGTAGACTTCGATTTCTTAAACTAATCCAAAGAAATTGAAGAAAGGGATCTTAATGAACGCATTGTGTTTCTCGGTAATTTCATTATTGTGTTGTTTTTTTTTTTACTTATGGCTTTACGCCTCGTTGACGTCGAGGTCACTAGAGGCGGGATGGGACTGGGGACAAGGAACGGGAAGGAATTCGGCCAAGGCCTTTTGAAGGAAGCATCCCGGCATTCGCCTGGAGTGATTTGGAGAAACCATGGAAATCCAAATTTGGATGCCCGGACGAGGATTCGAACCGGCGTCCTCCCTAATGCGAGGGCAGAGCGTTAACTGCTCACCCACGACGCTCGGTATTGATTGCTCAGTGTTACTTAGGGCTTTCAAACAATTGACATCAAGTCACTCAAGAAATTTTTGGCGCTGAAGACCTATAGCCATTATTAGTGTTGTAAAAAAACGGTTTTTTTCTGGCTTGAAAAAAACATGAAAAAAACTTTGAAAAAAAAACATGTTTTTTTTCTGGAACACGTTTTTTTCACAACTACTAAAACTCAAATTTGTAAGGCAGTTATCGTTTAAAATGACTGTTTTAGAGTTTATTCTAAGTACTTATCTTAGTTTAAAATCTACTATATTTTTCTGGTTCAGTAGGAAAAAAAATTATGAAAATATTGGCAAAATTGACTGAAATTTTCTTTATGAACGGGGATTTCCCGAAGATACTAGGTTGCGCGAGAAGGAATCCCCATTCCCCATTGTTTGGATTGATACTTGCTATTTGAAATAGTGCTGCCAGCCATACAAAATTACCTACAGATCTTTTAAAAAAATTAGGAATTTAAAATTTATCCACGGTTTTATGCCTTATTGGGCTTTCCTTATATTCGTATACTTGTTAACTCTCAGAGTATAGTGGTATTGACTCATTAAATTGTCAGTAAGGGAGCGTGCATAAACCACATAGCTCCATTTTGGCCTCCTGTGAACCCCCACATAGCCCTATGTGGCTTTTGCCCCCCCCCCCCCCCCGCCCGTTCACGAAGCACGTAGCTTTCTTCCGTTTTGATTCCAGAAGACATTTTGTACTGTTTTCTCTTGTCAGACTATTTTAAATTACATACGGATATAATTAACTGAGGGAAATAAATACTCACATGCTGTTGTGAGTTCAGTTCCTCATTTTAACTGTGAAAAATGTTACGAAAGGAAAGTTACGTGACCTGGCTCGGAACCCCCCCCCCCTCTCCCCGCGTAGCCCAGCGTAGCCTTACAGATAACCCCTCCTCCCTCTGGACCGAGCCACGTAGTTTGTGCACGGTCCCTAATTATGAATCGTTTCCTTGCAACCGTTGGTGTAAACAAACGATTGAAAAGAAATTAAGCTCCTATTTTGTATGATAATAGATTTTAATTCAAACTTAAAAGACCGTAATACAGAACTATTGGCGCAGTCTTTATGCATAGTGTGTACTTTGCTCACAATTTAAAATTGCAATCTCAAAATCTTTTGCGTACAATACAAGAACAACCAGCAAAAGAAAATTTAACTATTTCTGAAGTTAGAGGAGACAGAACAAGAGACAGAAAATTCCGACACCGACCGAACTTGTGTTGGTATTACTGATACTAGTGAATGTGGTACTGACATAGAGGATGAATAAAATTATGTTACCTATATAGATACACTTATGAATCATTATGTGAGTCATTATATGATTCAGTAAGACTTAAAACACACTTGTAAAATGGAAGTTCCTTAAATAAAACTATAATATATCAAAAATATTGTTTTCTGAAAAAAACAAAATTTAGAAAAAAAACATGGGTGCTAGGTTTTTTTTCATGTTTTTTTTCACAAAGCTGAAAAAAAAACATTTTTTTTTTTTTTCAGTTTGCAACACTAGCCATTATCACGCCGAAGAAGTGACGTTACGGAACTCTTCATAAACAATGAACTAAGTTCACACACCGATGGATGATTGCATCCTCCTAAAGGAAATTATGTCAGAGGCAGGACTACCGATTTTTTTCTTCAAAGAGAGCTACTTTTCTTTTCCTCCAGACTTTACGCCTCGTCGACGTCGAGGTCATTAGAGGCGGAAAGGGATTAGGGGCAAGGAAGGGGTATGAATTCGGCCTCGATCTTTTGAAGGAACCGTCCCGGTATGAGCCGGGAGTGATTTGGGGAAACCACGGAAATCTGGATGGGTGGACGGGGATTCCAACCCGCGTTATCCCGAATGCGAGGCCAGGTACAACTACGATACGTCGTTGAATTTAAACCACAGGGCAGAAACTTAACTTAGTCCATAACCCGAAGGTTGGTTGGATCCTTCCGAAGGAGGCATACTAAGCCATTGTGTCAGAGGTAGGACGGCCAGTTCCTTTCCTCTGGAAACGTGGAATCCGAACCATGATTAAAAAAAAGCCCATAAAAATTCACTTTCGCGCTGGGGGTTCAAACATTGGACCGAGGATTTCGAAAGCTGAAGTTTTATCCTCTTAGCTACCAGACTGCTCCAAGAACTAATTGCTATCGATAACTTTGATGCATTTAACAGCTATAGAATTAATTTATCCGAAAATATTGTTACGAAATTTGGTTTAAATTTGAGTCATGAGGTGACAAATACCAAAGAACAGTGGTACGTTCATTTATAAGATAACTCATCGACATAAACCATGTATTTAGATCAGCATTTAAAAGTTGTTCGGTTCGTAGGTTCTGGTCAGAGTCGTCAGAAAGAAACTATAATTCTTTAACCACTCACTAACGTATATCATTCACGGCAAGCTGCGCGGAGTTTAAAAGGATAAGACACAAGTGTCAAGATCTATTGATTCCAAATTATCAAATTATCATGAAATTATTCTATTTTTTCTAAGGATGAAAAAAGTAGAATTTTTGCGTAATGGGTATGTTAAAGAAGTCTGATATACTTACATATAACACACCTAAAATATAGAGATTATGAGACAACAGGCTTGATAGCCTTATGTTTTTAATCCTACTGCATATTAAGTATTTAGATTTTCACAGATTTGAAGGTTGGATGACAAATGAAAACTGAGAGTATCTTTGGAGCTATGGTCAATAACGGAGTAAGAATATTATGAGAGGCGTGGCAGAGAGGAATTAATTAAGAAGTTCAACTTGCACATAAAAAATGTTCATGATATTTAAATGAATTTCTGTTTTTATTAAAACTTGTAATCCAGTTTCTAATGAAAGAAGATTTGTCTTAATTCTACGTGAAAATCTTAGTTGATCTTACAAGATTCCAGCACTCCAAAAAAGCGATCTAAACTTGAATTTAAAGATGGTTGTAGTTTAATAGCTTCAATTTGCATATACTGTATACTCCCCTACACTGTAATGTATTGCTAGTAAGGGAGAGTTCATAAACTACGTAGCTCGGCCTAGGGGGTGAGGGGGGTTGGCTGGAAAGCTACGCTGGGCTACGTGGGGGCGGGGGAGGAGGGGGGTTCCGAGCCAAGCCACCTAGCTTTTCATTCATACTAATTGTCAGAGTTAAAATGAGGTACAGAACACACAACAGTATGTGGATATTTATTTTCGTCATTTAATTATCTCCGTATGTATTTTACAATAGTCTGGCAAGAGAAAACAATACAAAATGTCTTCTGAAATCAATAGAGAAAGAAGCTATGTGTTACGTGGGGGGAGGGGTTCACAGGAGGCAAAAGTGAAGTTTCGTGGTTTCTGGACGCTCCTTAACCCAGGATCCTATAGCTTCTGTTTCTATCCGAAGAGAAAAAAAAAAAAGACTATTTTTGTGCAGCTTTATGTTTTTAGTTTCTGCCAAAATACAGGTAGCTTATGGGGCATCCATTAATTACATGAGGAGTTTTTCCAAATTTCCGGACCCCTCCCCCTCTGTTGAGAATTAGTGAAATGTCGTCCGAGAGATCCCCCCCAGAAATCGCCTTCGCTACTTTTGAGACCTTTTTTTCTTTTAGGTATCACCCTTCCAAAGGCAGATACACCCCCACTTTTCGACAAAATACCCCCCTAAAATCATTTTAGAGCTTTTTTTTTTTAGCTCTTAAGTCCAACAAGAATTTCGAAACCCTCCTCCCCCTATTTCACCTCACGTAATTAATGGACGCCCCCTTAGTGCAGATTTGAGCTCATTTGAAAATCGTAAGACTACAGTTATTTAATAAGTTCGTTTGGAAAGTTTTCCTGTACAGTTATAACTGAAGGTTGACACACTAGTATGAATTCATTCGTACTGGCAATAAATCACGTTACTGTACTGTAGGTAGTTGTTGTGAAGGCAGTAACGGAGCGTACTTAGCTTGGGCTTTTGTGGCCTTATTTCCAGAAAGGCGAGGACCGTGGGCGTCGGTTGGTCGTTAGCAGCCGTGGAGAGAGTGCTCTGCCCACGGAACGCCTACTTCACGACAGGTGGCTCGCTATTTCCGTCTCGACGCTACACTACCTGTCCCCATTATTCCTCCATGACTCACCTATCTATATGTGACTCGCGAGTTTCTCCGCAAATATTATTTTCTGCTTCGATCGACTTCTTGGTCTGTTGCTTCAACTCACTCTGCTCGTAAAGAAAAGCTTTCGTCATGTGGTTTTTTACTTAGGTGCCGTAGAAGATTTAAAGTCAGTCGCAGCTTTAACGTTAAAGCTAAGACCATCCACAACGTGATATAAACATTAATATCAAACAGCTCTGAGTGCTTTTCTTTAAAAATGAAAGAACCAGTTAGTCACTCTACAGTGTGAACTTCTCATTCTAGTTAATATTTTATATATGAAATTATGGAGCTTAGTCGATACTGAAAACCAATACCAAAACACAGGATCTATGTATTCCATTCAACACTAGCGCCGGTAGCTTAGGGGCGTGTTGAGCTTTGGCAGTTTAAGTCTGGCGTAGGCATGGCTTTGTTGTACTCGTCTGATGTCTTCCACACTATGAATCTCAGGATTTGCGTGCCTCAATATATTAAAGCAAAAAAACAACTTGTAGGTCAGGGTACCAAAATGTACTGTTCTCAAGTAGTTGATAAACAGCAAATATCACACCGCATTCGCCATTATTTGTGGAATATTCGTAGCCGACAGTAATGTTCAAGAATTACTGTACCATCAAAACTACAGCGTAGGAAAAATAATTTTACTTCACTGAAACGTGGCCCCAGCGTATTTTCGATGAGAGTGAATAATCAGCCAATATTATTTCCCTCGATGAGAAAGATAAATGTCCTGCTAGTTATATCTCCGAGGACAAGGTCGTTTTCTGCGGGGTGAAGAGGGGTGAAGGACACCAGGTAATTAATCACACGGCACTGAAACAGCTTATCGCAAAATCGATTCGGGCACACTATCTTCCTCCCCCTCCCAAAAGTAATTTCCATCACTGTAATCACGGATCCTCTCATTATCATTTAGAGCCTCTACATATTGATCAGCGATAGAACTCCCGTTGTTAAACGGCTGGAGTTCAAAAATAAAATGCAGTATAACAATACTTGACGCCGTATACTAACATTTTACTAACACTCAATAATTGGCACAGATTATAAGTATTCTTTTTTAGTAGTATAGTGTTTTATCAACTGATCTACTGCATCTCTAATAGTGATATTTTGTTTGCGTGTCATAAAAGTATGCGAAAGATAAGGTGAAAATCTCCGCTCTGGCCTGCAGAATCATTCGTAATAGCTACATATATAGAGCTCCGCACTACTTCATTGGCTTCAGCACTGAGATGAAAATGGTGTTGTCAAAACCCTGCTCTTTCCAAGGACAAACCATAAGTTACATCTGCATTTCATGACCAATGGTTCAGTCGCTTTAGCAACTGAAATTCACAACGCTTGTTCCCAAATTAACTTTGTTCGTCTTCGCGTTCCTTACATTAAAAATTGTTGAAAACTAACGAACCAAAACTTCTAAAGTAGTTATTGTTGGTGAAGTACTAATTAGTATTCACTTTTTTCCATTTCTTCATTCTTTCCATTGTTAATCAGTTCGTCTCAAAATTTAGCTATCGGCACTTCTCTCAAATTATTTAAAATTTGATTAAGGTCAACCAGAAATTCCCTCGAGCGTTATGAGAAATATTTTTGTGAGATTCTTAAGAAACCTTATAATTAGAATTCCGTGTTGCAGCAACGAAGTTAAGAATGCCTACCGAGCCTGGCAACGGTTAACGTATTTACGAGAGTGCAGGTTCAATGCACGGTCCGGATTTCGGATTCCCATTTTCCATAGCTTCCCGAAATCACTTCAGGCTAACACCAGCACAATTATTTGAAAACGCCACCGTCAAAGTTTTTCCCTTTGTTTGTCCACAACGCTCTCTCGACTCCAATGATGCTAACTATTCAACAAGCGCATTCCAAAGAAATAAAAAAATTCATCAGAATCGGTAAGAAATAATTAAGGCTTTGACTGGGTTGTTGTAAGTTCACAGTTATTCATATCTGTTTTAGTTTATAGCTCCTGTTGTATTTCTCGTTGTTGTACCACTTGGGTATCAGGTGACAATCCTGGAATTCTTTGCAGGTAACAGTCGGTCTAAAAGACTTTCACCTGAGCGTTTCAGTCCGGGTGGCACAGTTGTATAATGTCGAAACCAGATGTCACGTCGAGTGCGGCAGAAGGCGTATTATTTATAACCTCGTAGGAGTCCACATGGCGCAGCTTTCTCAATACCCTTGCCGTAAAAGTGAAGTAACTCATTTATGTTTTATATGTGTTTTCACATTTCCACGAATTAAATCACAGTGGGGAAAAGGACACTAGGTGTTAATAAACATTTCGACTTCAGAGAAACGAGATTATTACGTTAGATAACCTAGATTTTGCTCAGCAGAGAAAAATAAAAAGAAAGAATTAACGTCTTCGCCTTGTCATATTACGAGTAACATATTACCCAATTCATTATTGGAAACACTGCGTTATATCTGAAGTTACGAATGAGATAATCAAAGGCACACTTTCAAAAAGAGTGAAGTAGATGAAAGTGGCGGTGTTGTGTTTAAACTGAAAAATTACGACTTAATCACCGGCTACGTTTAATAGTTATGAGTAGTTATGAGTAGATGTCATTTACTTGACATATTAACAAGTTTGTAAAATCATAGAAAAATTGCAGAAATCAAAACTATGGTGACTTTTGTTTGTAATTAAGTAGTGCTATCTTCAATATCTTTCTCAACGACTGGTATAGCTGGAGTTATAAGATAACTCTTTGTCCAGGCTCTAATCCATTTATTAGTCCAGTCCAACGGTTAACAATGTGTTGTTTTTCTGCTGTTATTAGTCTCTCGACTGGTTTGATGCAATCCTCCATCCCTTCCTATCTCGTGCTAACCTCTTCATCTCAACATACTCCTTACAACCCACTTTCTCAGTTATCTGCTTCACACTTTCTAATCTCTGTCTACAATTCATTCCTTCGACTGTTCCCTCCACTAACAAGTTAACCAATCCTGCATGTCTCAAAATATGACCCAGCATCCTGTCTTTTCTTTCTGTTAGAATCTTCCACAAACTTCGTCCCTCACCGATGTAAAACACTCTTAACCTGGTTAGTTCGTAGCAATTATGAAAAAAAGAAATATTTCCTGTTACTCTTGTTTCATTATTTACACAAAAATTCCTTACTTTCCACCGAGCTCTTAATTGTTTAAGTCGAGTTCGCCTATAGAACTACGAAGGAAGTTCTGTAGTTTTGATACCTTGGTTCTATTTAACAAACAAATAGTCTTTCTGTAGGAACTCGAAACATTTTCGTATTGTCTACTTTACTCTCTCTCTGACGCGGGGGTGGCCTACCATCTGCCCAGTTCACACTATCGTGTTAGTTCCGCTTGACTCACTCACTGCTGTCTCAGCCAACTGGGAGGCCTCGGCAAGACCTATATGTATTCTTAAACAAAAAAGCTCTTACTTTGAGCAAGAAACGTAAAAGACATGCTTTCTCTTACATCAGGGCTCATAAACATCGGAAGACTTCCTTCCCGATCTTTGGAACACCTTGCAGAAGTGTGAATATAAGATCATCAGACTGTTGTGCAATTTATGTAATGTGCCAAATTTTATAACACCACATATCCTTACTGTAGGAAACATATCCAATTTTTGATGAATCATTCCTTTAGAAGGGAGGTCCTTCCACATCGTATCGCTTTATTCAAACTGCTTGAATCTTTACATAGCCAGCCTCAGTAACGTAGGGATTAGCTAGTTGACCTCGTGTTACAGAGGTCGCCGGTTCGAATTTGTCTCCAGGACATGGTGACTGTTTTTAATTGGATGCTATATCCCTTTCTGAGCTGTTCCAAGCAGTTGTATTAGAAAATCTAAATATAGATCAGATAAACTGTAAGACACACTGAAATCTGGCTATAATGGAGCGTCCATAAACTACGTGGCTTGGTCGGGGGGGGGGGGCGGAGTAGTAGGCTTGAAAGCTACGCTGCGATACGTGGGGGGATGAGGAGGTTGGGAGGTGGGGGGTTTCGGTTTCTGAGCCAAGCCACGTACCTTTTCATTCATATTATTTGTCACAGTTAAAATAAGGTACAGAGCGCACCATAGCATGGGAATATTTATTTCCGCCGTTTAATTATCTCCGTATATAATTTACGATAGTCTTAAAAGAGAAAGGAGTACAAATGTCTTCTGGAATCAGAAGAGAAAAAAGCTACGTACCACGCGGGGAATGTCGGGGTGGAGACGGGGAGGGGTAGAGCCAAAAGCCACGTTGGGCTCCGTGGGCGGTGGGGGGGGGGGGGGGGGGAATGGGTAGGGAGATTCACGGGAGGTCAAAATGGAGCTACGTCCCTAAGGTCGTATACCATTGTCGGAAAAAAATATCCTATCGTTTATGAGCTAAGTGACATATTATATTTTAAAAAGCAAACACTTATCGTTACCCAGAAACTGCATATGACCAGTGCTGTTTTTTTTTTTTTTTGCTCTGTAAACACCAATGAAATTCTGATTAATTCAGCTAATTTACGAGTAAAAAAAATTGTCATCCGACAGCGAAATTAGAGAAAGAATTTTCATTAGTTTGGTGCTGGCGTTAATTCGTGGTGTTTGAGGTGTCGAAGAACGACGTTGACACGATGCCGATAGAAATGTTTTGACGCCCACTAATTGACAGTGGTGCCAACGTCAAGTCGTCAAAAGCCGCGCCTTTTGTTTCGCACCCCGCTCCCTATTAATTCGTTTTCCAGCTGCGCAATTTATTCATAGCACAGTGCGGGATACCACGCTCCCTCGACAAATGCATATTTTATAGGGTGCGGTTTGGTCGAATGAGATCCCTGTTAATAAATAAATAGAACCCCCAAAAAAATTGTTGCTATGGCACTGGGGACGTTGGACGTGAGTCGCCGTCAGGTTGGCGGCCCTGCTTCTGGGTATCGACTCTAGACCCCGTGCACCGCGTATTATCGCTGGCTACCTGACACGTGATTTCATTTAGTTTGTTTTGAATTTCAGCGGGATGTAAATGTTTGCATTTGTCATGAGGCCCGTCCCACTGAGTGACGGCGGCAAAACTGTTGGTTATTACCTTTTAGTATTTATTTAACCATTTCGTGATTTGTTTGCCAATTGCGCGAAAGCGGCGTGTCCAGCAGGCACGCGCTTGGGTGCGACATTTTCCGGTGGAGTGTTCTGTGCGGCTGTAAATTATTACAATTTACGTTCATTAGGGGGTTATTTCTGTTGCTTCGTAGCACATGGCCAACTCATTTTAACTGCAGAATTTATCACGTGCGATTCCGCTAAATGTCTCACTTCCATTCCGAAAACAACCATATCGAAAAAGGGAGCACTTTATGTATGAGGCCCTCCTAGCAGATCTACATGTGCTGGTTCAGTTTATTGAAATATACCTGTAGTTCAAGGATTGATATAATGCATGCTAAAAATAAAAAGCAGGTTTAATTAAATCTAGAGCGGGTCAGTGTGGTTTTCAATAAAATTTAATAACTAATACATTGGAGAGAGGAATGTGATTATTGTGCGATACAATGACGTGCGAAGTAGATGTTAGATTATGCATATGCTTTGATGTATAAAAGGTTATTTCTCCATCGTAAATCGCGTATGATTATAAACTGTGAATAATCTTTTGTGATTATGTATCTGTTCTATTACGAATGTTTCAGGATTTTTTTTTTTTTTTTTTTTTTTTTTTTTTTTTTTTTTTTTTTTAAAGCGAAAGAAACATAATCTGTTCAACGAGACACAAACAACCAAATACGGTACCACCTTCAACCATGCCAGAGCCAGCATATACAAATGGCTGTTTGATGTCATCAGGAAGATTGCTGTTAATTATTCCAGTGAATAGTTGTGATTAGTTGTTGATTTATAGTGAAAGTTTGGTTGTTTTCAGATGACATAACGCTATATAGTAGGATTAAAACGGAAGATTATTATGAACAGTTACAGTGAACTTTGTCTAGATAGATAGGTAAGCAGAGAGTGGAGGTAAACATCGAAAAGGCACACAGATAGGAAAATAAAAAAAAAATTATTATCAGATGAATAAGACCTGTACAAGGAAGAAGAACGACTCTATCAGAAAGAGGAGAATCAGTTTTTGGGACACTTAATAATAATGGATAACAGCAGACTTACAAAAAGTATTTTCAACCACGTTTCAAGTGTAAGTAGTTCAGGAGTAAATAAAGAGATGATTGAGATCAGAACAGGGGAAGATATAATACAAAACAAAGCAACGTTTGGAAGATTGACACAAAATTTCAAGAGTTTCCAGGAGAAGGATAAGATGAAAGGTAACACCACCTGGAGCCAAGAAAGGAAGAATCTTCAAAATGAAGAACTATTGGAAGCCAAGAAAAGGAGCACCGAGCTGAATGCAAAGAATTGCTTTTCGTGGTCGTTATATGGTCAAAGTTGAAAAAATGAATAAGGCGGAAGATTAAGTGTGTGTTGAAGATATAAAGTGTAAATATCTTGGCGTAACGTTTAATAATTAAATCCGTTCATCAGGAGACATAGGAAGGTGGTATGGAAATATTGAATTTACTGGTATACGTGATCAGTGGATGTACCAGGGAAATAAGAGAACTGGGAAGGAAAAGCAATTTCATACTACTCTCTGAGTATGATGGTACAGTATGGGACTGGCATACTATACCGCAGGAAACAATCAGTAGTCGATATAATAAAGGAGCTGGGTTGGGAGTCATTGGAAGACAGGAGGCAGATGAATACTGCGAAAGGATGGCCTGGATGGAAGGTGGTAGATGGGTTTGGAAGTACTGCATGAAAGTGAAGACATGACGATGATCACAGAATAACACTTTATTTCAGCATAAGAGACTGGTAGAATTATCTTTAGTAAGTAAGGGATTAAAGGGATGGAAAATGTTGAATAAATAACCTCAAATAGTGTAAAGACTGAGAAGAAAATTGGTGAGATGCAAAAGCGGATGAGGAGAAATTTTCACTCAGACATGTATTCAGTCGAAATTAAATGAAATACTCCGGTAGATTGAAGAAAGCAGTGTCAAAGTATTGTCCATAAACTACATAGGTCCACTTTGGCCAGCTGTGAACCACACTGCCTCCCCTCCACCCCCACCCCACGTAGCCCAACGTGGGTTTTGCCTCAACTCCACCCTCCTCCCACGTAGCTTTTCTCCCTTTTGATTCCAGAAGACATTATAACTGTTTTCTCTTGTCAGACTATCGTACATTACATACGGAGATAATTAAATGACAGAAATAAATATTCACATGCTGTTGTGTTTTCTGTACCTCATTTTAACTGTGACAAATAATATGAATGGAAAGCTACGTGGCTTGACTCGAACGTTCCCCCCCCCCTCCCCACATAGCTTAGCCCCCCCCCCCCCATACACCAAACCACGTAGTTTATGGACGCTCTCCAAAAGTGCATACCAGCTACGTAGAAATGCGTTATAACGGGAATACATCTCATGTTTCTCTTTACTTTCTGGTAAATTAACAAGAACATGTGTTTGAAATAGTAACATCGTAGGCACAGGACGATGCAGTCTTTGATTCAGTGCCCATTGTTTCCAAGCGATGAGTACAAATTGCGGTTAACGACGACCGGACACGTTACACGAAAGATGGTCTCGGTGGTCCTGGAAATAAGTGTCCTGCTACTAGACTATGTCATAAGGGTTTTATTAGGTTGCCGTTAAAAAAACAGGATCCCTAGGCTGTTAAAAATAATTACAGAAAATTGCCTGTTAGAAGTATTCAGAACGGCCGTTATGTGGAGGGAGGGCAGACTTTGACCTTTACCGATCGTCCTCTCCGTGTCTGATAACTTCAAGCACTCAAGGGCTTATTTTAGTAATAGTTTCTTGACATCTTGAGCGATTCTGCCACTTGTGAAGATGTATGTCAGTATCAACAAGGTCGTTGGCCCGAGCCAGGTTACGCCTTGAGCCGTGCTTGGCAGGTGGTAGACAGAGCACATCACAGGGTCTCCAGGGTGGAAGGTGCATTAGGAGTGGGGGAGGAGCACTTATCGCTAACCCAATCAGGCGCCGCGTGGCGGGCGGGGGGGAATACCGGAGCAGGTGTGTGCAGCCAAGTAGAAGCTCTTGGCATAAGTGGAGTGCCTGGCACAGTGACGACTAGAGGCTCCCAGCATAAACTGGTACAAGTCATGAGCCCACTGTGTGAGCTGTATCTCAACCGCTTCTATGAATTCCTTGCCTTTGTACGAGAGTAGGCAGTTACCCTGGAGGTGTCTACCTCTCCTTTGCAGCGTTTGCAAAGATGGGTTCGTTTCCTATTAGGGGGCATCCACAAATTACGTGAGGTGTTTTTCCGGATTTCTGGACCCCCCCTCCCCCCTGGTGAGATTTCGTGAGATCTGGCCGGACCCCCCCCCCCCCCCCCTCTGGTGAAATCTGGATCTGGTCCGTGAGAACCCCCCCTACAAATCGCCCTGGAAACTTTTGTAGACCTTTTTTTTTAGGTCACACCCTAACTTTTTTGATGAAATACCCTCCTAAAATCGACTTTGGCGCAAATTGTAGACCTTTTTTTTTGCTCTACAGTCCCCAAATTTTTCGCAAAATCTCACGTGAGATTTCCGTAGACCCCCCCCTCCCCCCCTGGTGAGATCTGGTGAGATTTCGCCGGACCCCCCCCCCCTCCCCCATTTCACCTCACGTAATTTATGGATGTCCCCTTACCTTTCCCAGTGTGACAGTTTTCGTAAGTGTGGGTGACTGTGATGTTGTGTCTGTTTTCAGTTAGAGTACTGTGGATGAGAGATGAAAGAAGGGAGAACGTGAAATGCGATGTGGGCTCATTCAGGCCTACTCTTCCGAAAGATAACGGGAAGTTTGCTAGGCTAAATGTACCCATCTGACGGACGAATCAACGTCAACATTGTCGTATGCCCTCGCTCCATACACACAGCTGAAAGGTTTGGCATCTAACCGTAGGGTTTAGTGCACAACCTGGTGAATAAGAATTGCGTACCACCTCCTCTACTACTAATTTAACACTGCGAACAAGAAAAAAATAATCGGTAATGACATTCATAGCGTGCTGAGGGAGTCGTGCATAATTTTTCAAACGGATGCCGATGGAAAATTATTATCAGCTCGACTTTTACATGTGATTATATCCGCTAAGAACTTTGACAGTTTTCTGCGTTTACTCACTTCGTAAGAATCTTCTTCTTCACGGGTTTGGTTTTCTTACCTGTTCCAGTCCCTGGTACGGTATTTTATTGGTTTTCCTACTTGCTTTAGGCCTGAATGCTTATAATTTCATAGCAGAAAATTAAATTCTTTTACCAAAACAATTAATCCTGAAACATCTAAAAATAAAACCAGGGGATATGGTGGGAAACGCGTGATGGGGTCCCAGTAATGAGCAGAAGAGTGGATGACGTCATCGCGCTGGGTTGTCTTCCACCGTTTCCGCGGCAGCGTGCAAACAAAGAGTTATATAGTGACATCTAAGGTTAAAAATGAGGGCTGAGATAGACGCCTTCATTTATACGCAGCTGGAAGCCCGAGAATTTACTTATATATATTTTTTATTTTTCTGTTTAGTTTTCTTGTGTGAATCTCATATTAAGTTTTAAAAGAATTAAATCCAGAGAACATTATTGCATTCCTCTAAACCCTGAAAATGACCGCTTTTCAAAGAAGTGGTAGTTTATAAATTTTCGCTTATTGAGTTGGGAGTAACAGCAGCTTTTAAGACACCCTATGATAGTTTTTAGTTACGAAACATTTTAACAGAATGTATCTTTAATTAAATACAAAGAAATGAACAAAATTGCTAAACTGGAAACTATAGATATACCAACGAGAAATTTTTGGAAACACCGAAATCAGATACAAATGTTACATAGATGGAAGCTGAAACCACTTTTTTTTTTCGATTGCGAATACACTGAGTTAGCCATAGTCCACACTGTACAGATTATTTTAACATCAATAACGGAATTACTGCAATTATGAGATCTGCAAACAAGCTTGATATTCGAACGCAGATCAGTGACGAATTCTCGACTTGGTGTGATATAGAACGCTGTAATGACAAGCATCAAGTAGGAAGGTGACAAGTTGCACAGATAAGGTTTATGTCACTTGGGCGTACCGCACTCTGTTTTGTTTTGATGCGTTGCCAGTAAAACTGTCGCAGAGTAACAATATCAATTAACCGTCTTATCTTCGGCTTTCATTAAAACGAGACAGCGTCTTCTTTGTATCGCTAAAGGAAGGTGATTAACATTTGGAGTGGGATGAGGCATTCAGTAAACTGGAATAGATCACTTCACGCATTGTATAATAAATTTCGTGTGTCCACAGCTATCAGAGGGCTTTTAAATGCTGTAAGGTTTCTGTGGAGGCGATAACTGTTATCCTCACACATTATTTCATTTATCTGGACTGTTAATCCACTTTAATCAAATGGAGTGGCAGGGAGAAATAGGCTACTCTGATAATTATTTTCTGTTATATTTATGATTCAGCTATCGAAGATATTGAAGCTTAATGTATTTAGCAATTAATGTACTAAAGTGGAGAGGAAATGACTATTGTTATCTGTTCTTATCTCCTTTAAAAATGGAAAACAAATTTACTGACCTATAATAAAAAGGTTTAATGCCCAGCTCGACGGATTACAGTTTTGGAGGACAGGAGCGTAGCTACTATGGGGCTAGGCGGTGCAGTGCACCGGGGCCCCTACGCTCAGGGGGCCCCCAAGCGCAGTTCAGAGGGCCCACGGGCCTTCACGGCAAACTGGCGATCTTTTAACTCTACCGTCGTCTAAGGGGGCCCCTGAGGCACAGGGAGCCCCCTCACTGCTCAGGGGGCCCATACCGGCAGCACAAAGCAAAAAAAAAAAAAAGGTCGCCCATCTGGCCTGAGGGCCCAAAATAAATTTTTTACACAGTGGTCCACTGTTGGAGGAGCCTGATTCGATTCAATACGGTGCCTTAAAATTTTCGGTAGATTCTAAATAACGTTACATGAATCTACTAGAAACCTTCAAGCACCATAGGTGGTGAGCTAGCGGTAACGTTCTGGCCACACATTCGGGAGGACACGGGTTCGAATCCCGATCCTGACAACCATATTAGGGTTTTCCGGGGTTTCCCCAAATCACTCCAGGCGAATATCGGAATAATTCCTTCAAAAGGAATTGGGCAAATTTCTTCCCAATCCTACCCGCAATCCTTTCCCGCCTCTTATTGCCTCGATGGCGACGAATCGTAAGGCCGAAAAATAATAACAATTTGATATGGAACTTCGTCTCTGACTGAATATGATCTGTATACCGTGTTATAGAACATTACAAATACTGCGGTTTCCTACGACAACACTATGTACAGTACATTGGCAGTCACTGACAATGCTCCATAGCTCAAGAGCGAAACGCGTTCGAAAATAAGCAATCGATCAGACCAGCTTTCCATTGCAAGCATTTTTTATTGCAGAATTTTACTGGTTTCCAACATTTACGCGTATTTTGAGAACAACATTAAACAAGTCTTTACATAGAAATCCAGGACTTTACATAGAAATCCAGTATGTGTTAGGGTCAATATGACGACCTGTGAGTATGATTTCGTACCATAAGCAAAAAGTTCTGTATGAAGCCGCCAGTTCAAAATGCAGTGTAAAGAATTAATAGCTTTATCACTCCTATGTCCTCTCAAGCATCAGCATTTATCTAGTGATGTCCTACTCATGAAAATAAGTTGTGACAGACCAAAAATATCAACAGGACTAAACTAGTGGAAACATGACGTTTTAGTGAAGATAGTTTCACTTAAAAGTTGTTCGGAACGATCTTCTAAGAAGTGAGCAAAAATTTTAAAACCATATTGAGCTCCCAGGTTATTTCTTCTGCTTGGCGTGAAAGTAACATTACTGTGGCGGTGAAACTGCCCAACAACATGCACTCAAAGTCGCGCTCTGCCATTTCCTGCCCGAGCGAAAACAGACCTACATTGTGTCACGCGAAAAAGGCTGACGAAAGAGAAACTGTTTCTCGATATTTTTTCCTGCCTGAGTCATGATTCGATTTATTACAAAAGAAAATCAAATAAATGACCTCTCCTGTAACATCAGTTTTTCACTGGCTGATAAACTGGTTTATCTTCACTAGATCTCGTTATGAATAACCACTAATATACAGAAAACTCTTAAGAACTTTGATTCTAACATTATTTTTCAGTCAAAATTTCAGCAGTTACTGTTTATAAACTGATGTGAATTAATTTTGTCATTACAGGTTCAGTGAATCAAAATGGGTAGATGTAATGGACAGATACATTACTGGGACATCGTTTATAATACATATTAATTTCAGTTAAGCGATAATGCTGACACTGCTGTATTGCTAATTGGCCTCTGATTATACGCTGCTCCAAAATGGCGAACTGCGCATGGTAATAAGTAATTAAAATAACTAAAAAACCTTATTGAGGAATTAATCCCTATCCAGTTGATACTACTGCTTCTTTCTTGTAAATATTTTGGTTTTGTCGAAATAGAGATGATTGTTGGCAGCATAAGTATACATTTTTCTTCGACAATGAATAATGTGGTTTCAGGAATGTCAAAGATTATATTATTAACTGCTATTCACTATCATGATTTTTATATGTTTGTTAAATCTTCCCTTGTGGAAGTCTCGTCAACTTAGTACAGCTTCCAGAGTAAGGTCTTTTAAAATAAATGATTATGTCATTCTGTCGAAATTTGCAAAAGCGTATTTCACTCATTTCAATTCTTCCATTTCATCAGTAGAAAATAAGAAGATATTGTATCACTTTTCCGTTCTAAGTAAATCTTACCATATATCATACATCGTTTCAGATTCCTTATATCATCATCACATACTGGACGACGCAATCGTCAGATTTGTAATATTAAGTCCTGAGATAGTTTGCAAGTTTCAAAGTTTAGTCTTAAGTTTGTGATGTGGGCGGTTTTAAAGAAACAGTTATATGTTAATAACACGAAACTAGATTTAAAATTAGTTTGTGATACATATACCTGTTCATTGAAACTAAATTAAAATATTCAATATTATCTGAAAATAGGGCTTGAAAGATATTTTCCGGTATTTTAAGTGTTTTATTAAATTTATTTCTATATTATGTTATTATTATTGCGTGTGATAAGTATGGTATGTGGAGTACTATCATTTTTAAAAACCAATAACTTTAACAAATAATGAATACAAACACATGACACCATTTTAATTTTTTTTTCTTCTTTCGCAAGCCGTCCATGGGCGACGATTACGTAGATTCATTTCCTCTTCTGAGTTTCCTTCCTCCGTCGCCCGTATTCCTTCATTTTCTGCTTCAGCGTTGTTCTTTCTTCTTCTGAGAACATCCTCCTATCCCTGATTGGTTTTTCTTCGGACAGATCGTTTACCTTCGCAATTTTTCTTGTAAGTACTATATTTAAATATAACTTTCATACACCATGGTTAATAGTTACATTTTTTCTTAAGTTTCTAAATATTCATACACCATATCATTTATTATGATTAATTGTATCATTTCCTCTTTTCGTCAATCTTCAGTTACTTAATTCTATGAAGAAAATTATTTCTCTGACTAAAAAGGGGATTTGTGACAGAACAGAAACATTTCATAAGAAAATCATATTTTTGTTTCCTGGGAGTAGACAGAAATTAATAATATATACTCTTTTTTAGAGAAAAGCAAGACGATACAGGTTGCTATGGAAAAAAATACTCAAGAGATGTTGGCTATCGGTGTAGAGGCATAGATCGGGTACTTGTGATTATCATTGCTTAAAAGAACCTGCATCTTCGGAGATTAACCAATTTCGATGTAATCCCTAGTGGATTAAAAAATATACAATAAACAAAACTGTTTGGATCGAAAGAACTGAATTATTTATAATTATAACTACTTCACAAATCATCGACAGTATCACAGCTTGAAGCAGAAATTCTTCTAGTTTGAATTTAAAGCGACCAGGTTTTTAATCTGGAGGGAATGTGCAATTGGAAATCATTAAAAACCTTTGTGATTTTTTAAATTATAATCATTATCATAACTATCTGAGTCATCACTGAGACAAAATTTAGCATAAAGTATTGTCAAGAACTACGGAACTCATTACTTTTTACAAGAACCGGTGTCTGATATCAATGATGGATGCCTTCTCAGACCAAGAAATAAAAAGCCCGGACGACTCCCTAAGACAGCGCGATGGCGCGGAAGGGGCAGACAACGGGAGAGCCGAGATATTATTTCTAGCATTTCGCCTCCCCCGCTGCCGGTGCCCCCTTTGTTTAGAGAAACGAGTTCGTTAAAATGGAATTGGATTCCCGCGGCGCCATGTTATCTGTGGCCCCGCCCGATCCGATCATCATAATTAGACGCCGCGGCGGCGAGCCCGGGTAATGAGCGAGCACCGAGCAGCCACCGTGGCGATACCATCTCCAACAACAAGTGATTGATGGGAGCCAACCAGGTGGTTCCACTCGCCGCAGAGACTCTCCCGTTCCCCATTTTTAATCCCCCGGTGAGCGGCGCAGTCCTCTTTTTTACCGGCCCGAATCGTAATATTCGTTGGTCAACATCTCCATCGGCGGTGATAAATCTCCTCCCCTGCTGCCGGTGATCCAGCATTCTGTCAGAAGCTCTGCGCAGTCGGGTGGTCCTACCTCCGCTCCTGTGTTTGTCTGCCCGTTCGTTCGAGTAATCTTTTGTAACGATCAGGAGGCGGTGAAACAATGCGCCAGCGCACGGCCGGAGGAAGTGGTTTCGCTGGACCCCAACAAAGGCGGTGTTCTCAACAGTGCGTTCTACAACTCTTCCCATGATCCATTTTTAACACTTAGGTAGTAAGAGCGCATACTGAATTCCAAATACATTCAATAATTCTCCATTAGACTATTTAAAGGGAGCACCGTTTTCAAAAATTGAAGAAAATCCTTGCTTCAATTATACAGTGCTTTTATAGGCAGCTACAATTAGACTAGGAGGTTTTATAGTTATTTGTGATACTTTTAAGATAATCTTTTGTTTTTCTTGTAGTTTATTGTGCTATGGGATTGTATATTTTTTATGAAAAAAATACGATTCGTCTCCGACCATTGGAAGCTATGGCATCGTTGACGGTATTACAGGACTTGAACAAAGGCGATATTCCCAACACTTTACATGATTCGTGTTTAACACTTAGGCAATACGAATATGAACTGAATTCGAAAAATCATTTAATAATTCTCCATTAGACTATTTAAACGGAGCACCGTTTTCAAACAATAAATAAAATCCTTGCTTTAATGTACAGTTCTTCTCAATTAGACTAGTACGTTTTATAGTTATTTGTGATACTAATACAATTTTTTTTTTCTTGGGATTATATATTTTGGAGAAAACAATGCGATTCGAGTCCGACCATTGGAAGCTATGGTTTCGTAGATGGTATTGCGGGACTTGTCAAAGGGGATATTCTCATCAGTGCGTTCGGAAACACTTTACACGATTCGTTTTTAGCGCGTAGGCAATAAGAATATGAATTGAATTCGAGAAATCATTTAATAATTCTCCATTAAACTATTTAAACGGAGCACCGTTTTCAAACATTAAAGAAATCCTTGCATAAATTTACAGTACTGCTCTCGACAGCTACAATAAATTAGACTAGTCGGTTGTATAGTTTGTGATAATACAAACATTTTTGGTTTTTTCTTATAGTTTAATGCCCCGTGGGATTACTTAATCCGGGGAAAACGATGCAATTTGACTCCAAATATGGGCTTTCTGTTATTCTTTATGGGTAACCGAGGTTCTCAAGGCCTAAGTTGGTAACCATTCTAGAACTCACTTATTTGATTTTAAAAACCGTTGTGACGATTATCTGTAGGGATATAACGCCTTTCAATCCTGATGCAGGCAGTTGTTGATAAGTGACTAAAGATTTAACGTAACTTAAATTTATCTTTTTAGTAATAGACACGAGTTACGTCTGGAACAGTACTACGAAGAGTCATGTCAACTATGTACGGGCTGGGCCGAAGTCTTGTCACGAAAATCGACAGTTACGTAAACACTTTGAAGGTTTATTATTCAATGACTGCCAGGAAAGTCATTCCGGATGGCCTCGTATTCGAAACCATAAACAAACACCCGGAGGACAAAATGGTACGCCCAATTCCGTGTAGTCAGTTGACCTCAGGTGCTCACTCTGAGCAAATAATCTGATCTAGGTGACTCAGATGTCAATCAGTATTATACACTAACCTCTAAACCCGTCAAAAACGATGGATTGAACGGAGTGTTCTGGGAATTCATTTGTTTGCAGTTGCTTAACTAAATAGAATTGTTATAAAATAAAGCTCAATGCGATTCCCCGTGCCTTGCGCTGTAGCAAAAATATTAGTTGTCATCCTGATCAGGTTGTACTTCAACCTAACCACGAACTACGCTAAAATTTACGCCAGAAAAACAATACTTCAACCAAATGCATATCAATACATGTACTATATCGCATGTTAGTGTCAATAATGCATAGAGATATAAACTTGAACAAAAATCTTCACGGGTTCTTAGATGTTCCTTTTTTGTTATTCGTGATTCAAATCGATACGCAGCTGAAATATGTCACCAGTGAAACCAAGGGAAGTTAAAAATAAATCTTAATAACTTACGTCTTGTCACGTAATATTAGTTTCAATTGCAGTCTAGGCTATATAGATCGTTACCAATCGCGACGAAATAATGATTTCAGTAAAAGGACACTCATGAAAACAAATTAAATTATTTTAAAGAATATAAATTCCTCATGTCCTCTGCTGTAACGTCAAGTGCCGTTTGTAATAAAAATCTAATCAAAATTACCACTAATAGAAAATTAAAGCTTTTATCTTACACAAGCATCTCTGGTCGTTGTAAGTTGTGCAGCGAAGGCGAAAAGCTTGACGTCATAGTGTGACGTCACCGTGTGAAAGAATAGCACGATCATGATTGGCAATTTATAGATGTAAACTCTCTTACTCCCGTGTAAACTGAGATTGAGTGCATCAATAAACATTTAACACTATTTTGTCGACACTGCCAGTTCAAACTGTGGCGTCAAGTGGTCAAAACTTTAAGTCAAAAGCGAAGGGGTTGGCACAATTGAATATCTCGTACCGAAACCAAAGATATTTCCACACATTCCAGCACAAAACTGACGTATTAAACTGAGAGACATATTGAAGTACAATCCTCAGCTTTGTTATTATTTGTAACAGCCTTTTAGATTTTTCGTCTTAGCATTTTTCCTATTTTTCCTCACGCGGTGTCCATATCCCTGGACGAACACGCCAGCCAGAAATCGGTGTGCGACAAGTGAAAGCCCTGGACAGACCGCTACAAGCTCGCTGACAGATGACCGTAGCTACGTGGAGAGTGCGGATTACACGGGTCGCGGGTAGGATTACGGACGCCAAACACTGTCTGCAAAACGCCGCTGATCCCGCATTAACACGGGCAATTTTGTGTGCTGCCAACGCTACTAATGATACCGAGTCGATCGTAGCAATTCTGTTTCAATTGCAGGCAGCAGCACTCACATTTGCATTTTCCGAGTTAATGTTGGTGGCCCTGCTACAGAGCCGGAAATGGAACCGGATAGCGGATCGCAGGGGGGAGGGACGGAGGCGGGCAACCGACCGCTCGAAATCACTTTTTTTGCTGCATATCCTGGCGAATAATAAAGCATACAGGTTGTTTAGAAACTGTGGATATCATTCTTAACGTTGGATATTCATTTTTCGCATTGCTAAGTAAGTAAAAGGGAAAGATACAAATACATACAATGGAAAGAACGTTGCTAAGATTCACAAATAGATGTTCAGTTGTTGCAGCCAGTCTAAACAGGAAGGTATAAGCAGTCACAGACAGGAGGATCTCGAAGTCACCACTTATAGAGCATGGCAATGCCTTTGGCGTGGTCTGTTCTTGGGCGGTTTAGTTGGTCTCTCTTGAGATGGATACCCGGAAATCCAGTTTTAGGAGCTTTAGTAGCTTTACAAGTACAGAGTTTCATCCATTGTTGCGAATCATTGTGATTGTTAACATCATGCCATTAATAGACTTGATAATTGATTATATGAATATATATATATATTTATTGTCATTTCATTCAACCCCCTTAATGGGGGAAGCGGGCTGGCAGCACACATGTCGTGCTCTTCAGCCAAATGATAATATGGTTTACAATAGATTTTCGTAAAGGAATGTTTACACTTTAACAAAAATAATACAGTAGATTTGAATTTAGATGTTACATGATCAGAGTTGTAGTTTTGTACAATATTTTGTTTGCTTTTCTTGCAGATTTGTGGCTAGTAGTAGGCGATTTTGATGACATTCACAGAGTGGGGTAAATTTTTGTTCTCTTCTCTTGTTGAGGTATGGTAGGCGGTCGGTCTCTGTGCTGGGTTATAAAAAGGATATTTTGGAGGTGCAGTGTTGGTGGGATCTGTTTGTAACAGGAGGGGAGATGAAGTGGTTCTTTAAGTAGGCGGTGAGTTATTGGATTTTTGTTTAGAAGGCTATTGATAGCATATTTTAGCCGGAGGGATTCTATGTGGATCAGTATGTGAGGAAAACGCATTCTGGTATAAAGCTGTTGGGTAGGAGAAGGTAGTCTTATTCGGTAGGCGATTCGGAGGGCGTGGCGTTCTATTATTTGGAGTCTATTGTAGAAGTGATCAGGGGCGGAGAGCCATGAGAGGTGACCATAAGTTAGGATGGGGCGAAGAAATGCTTTGTATGTATTTATGATGACCTGGCTATGTAGTCCCCAGGATGTTCCAGTAAGTAATTTTAAAAGGTTTAGGCGGGTTTGGGCTTTGGAGTTGATGGTTCTAAGATGAGGTGTCCATGTAAGATGTCGGTCGAGGGTGATTCCTAGGTATGTAACTGTGGGTTGTAGCTGGATGGGATGATTGTATATGGTTATGTTAAAATCAGCGAGCCTGTATCTTTTACTAGTTTTTCCAAAAATAATGGCTTGTGTTTTATTGGGATTAATTATTAGTCGCCAGCGGTTGCACCATTTAACAAAGCAGTCTAGTATGATCTGTAGGGCTTTCTCCGACTGTTGAAGGGTTTTATGAACGGCGAGGTAGGCGGTGTCATCGGCGTACTTAAGGATATATGTAGGTGGTGCGGGAATGGGTATATCGGTTATGTACATGATGTATAAGAGGGGCGACAGGACAGACCCTTGGGGGACACCTGCGGTCATGGTGAAGATGCGGGAGAGAATGTTGTTTATGGAAACGAAAGAGGTACGGTTGGTGAGGAAGGAAGCTATTGTGCGAATGTAGGTGATAGGAAGGGCGAAGGTTTGCAATTTGAAAATGAGGCCAGCGTGCCATACTCGATCAAAAGCCTTTTCAATATCTAATAGTATAAGTATTGCTGATCTGTGGGTGTTGATGTGGGTGGTCAGAAGGTGCATAAGTCTGAGGAGTTGATCTTGGGTCGATAGGTTTGGACGGAAGCCACACTGGGCGGGGGATAGGAGAGAGTGTTGTGATAGATGTTTGTGGATACGTCGTGATAGTATGGTTTCAAATGTTTTGCTGAAGACAGAGGTGAGGCTGATGGGGCGGTATGAGTTCGGATCTGATGTGGGTTTGTTAGGTTTGGGGAACATAAGGATTTTTGAAGATTTCCATTTTGGGGGATAGATGCCAGAGTATAGTACGTTTGTATATAGATGAGCTAGAAGTTGATGGAAAGAGCGGGGTGCTTCTTTAATGTGGCGATAAGTGATTGAATCTGGGCCCGGGGCAGTATTTTTCTTCGTGCTGAGGACGGATAGGATGTCATTAGCTGTGATAGGCGTGTTAAGTCCAGTACGGCTGACGGTTTGAATGTAGTTGAAGTCGGGTAGGAGGGGAGGTGATGTAGGGTTGGCACGCTGTTCGATGATATGGGAGTCTGAGTAGTCGAATTCGGGGTCGTTTGGGACAGTGTGGATGGTTTCAAGTAGGTTGGCGAAGAGGTTGGCTTTTTGAGTGTTGTCGGGGACAGGAAGGTTGTTGTGGAGGAGGGGGTAGTTGGGGGCGGGTTTGAGACCAGTTAAGCGGCGGAAGGTGGACCAGTATTGGGAGGAGTTTTGCGAATATTTTTGGCTTAGTTGGTTGCAGGTGTCCCTCCATGTGCGTCTTTTCTGAGCGGCGATACAGTTGCGGACTGTTCGCTGGAGTTGTCGGTGGAGGGTGAGTAGCTGACGGTCATGGGTTCTTAGGTAGGTGCGGAAGAGGCGACGTGAGATATGAAGAAGTTGAAGGGCTCGTCTGGATAGTGATGGTTTGTGAGGGGTGATAGGAGTCAAGGGGATATGAGCGGCAGTAGCGTCTGTGATTGTACGTTGGAGGTATTCGGCGGTTCTAAGTAGGCTGTCTGCGTCTATGATATTTGGGTTATCTGTCGCTATCTGGTCGTCTATGTATTTCCTGTAGTCTTTCCAGTTGGTTTTATTGTAGTTTTGAATATATTTATGGGGTGTGGGGTTGGGTGGGTGTGGGGTGTGGGGGGCATTGTACTGGATGGAAAGCATAATGGGGAGGTGATCACTGCCGATTGGATCGAGGACATGAAGGGTGGAGCGGGTTAGTATATTGGGAGAAGCTATAACTACGTCAGGGGTTGTGTTTGATTCGGGACGTGTGGGTAATGGGATTTTAATGATGTCACCTCTCATGGCGGTTAGGATGTTATGAAATTGATGAAGTTCTTGCTGGGTGCGGCTATGGATATTGATATCTGCCATGATGATGTATGAGCTGTAATGTTTATCTATATATGATATAAAATTTAAAGGGAGGGGAACACCGGGTCGAATGTATATGGTGACAAGGGTGACTGTGAGGGATTTGAGAAAGACTGTGGCAATGATATGTTCAGATGGATGGTTGAGTGGTGGGTGTATTTTGATGGGGATATGATGCTTATAGCCAATGGCCACTCCCCCGCGTGCTACAGGCGCTGGGTTGTCGGTTCGGGTGAGCTGGTAGGGTGACATACGGATGTGATGGTGGGGTTGGAGGAAGGTTTCATTGAGCATAAAGCAATGGATGTCGTGTGTAGCGAGGGTATGCAGGAGGAGGTTTTTGTTCGTTGGGAGTGATCGGATATTATTGAAAAGTATATTGTGGGAAAGTGGCATATTAGGAATAGTTCTAGTTGTGGAGTTGGTGGGTTTAGACGAGGGTTTCTAGGGGCAGAAACTGGAAGTGGGCGTTATTGTGAGAGTAGGTGGCGTTTATTTGTATTCCAAATACCGCTTTTGCTGCAATTGAAATTTGCGCCAGGGTGTGTTCACGGGAGAAGGGATTTAGGTTTTGTAATGTGATTGTCATGAATCTTAGGATATCTTCTATGGTCGGTGGAGGACGGATGGAGTTTGTGGGTGGTGTGGGAGGATCAATGGGTCGGAGGGGTACTGTGAGTTCTGCTTTGGTAGGCGCTGGCTTTGATTTGCATTTAATGGAATAGGTAGGATGGTTTTGGTCACAAGTATTGCAGGTGGGAGTTTTCTGAAGGTTTGGGCAAGCTTTTAAAAAGTGGTTCTCTTTGCAGTGTGGACAGATAGGGGTGTTCTTGCAGTTTGCCGTTAGGTGGTCATTGTATTGTAGACAACGTGCACACAGTGTGGGTTGGGGGGAAGGGGTTTTTGATGGTTCCACTCTATGTTTTTGATGGTAGATTATGGCTCCATTTCTAAGCAGTTGATCAATTGTTGATGCGTCTTCAGTTAGTACTCTGATCATGTAAGTGGGTCCTAAGCTGTTCTTGATTCTGAGAGCTTTTCGAACATGTAATTCGTCGTTCGAGTTGAGTTCGGCGACTACCTCTTCTTCAGTTATTGTTGGCTCTACTCCTCGGATGACGGCTGTGAGTGTAGGTGGTCTTCTAGGTGGGGTTGGTTGTTTTGGTGGGGATGAGGTGACAGTTGTTAAGTTGGCGTTGTCGCCAAATGAAGATAGTCCAATTTTGTTTTTAATTAATTTGGGGAAGTCTGGTTCATTACTCTTGATGATCATACCGTTTTTAGTGGGGATAAGTTGATGGATAGAAATGTTGGGTATATGTCGTTTGATAAATTTGCTTAGGGTTTTACTGTTCATATATTCAGGGAAGGTCCCTTTTAGTAGGTATGTATGAATAGTCTGTGACGTGGATGGAGGTGATGATGAAGTGTCCATAACTTCGTATGCGGTTGTTGCACTATTGGATAAGGAGGTTTGTGGCGATGGTAATGAGCCACTTTTGATCTGTTCGTAGGGTTTTGCATTATTTCTGGCAGTTTGAAGATAGCTGGTGCCACGTGGTGGTTTCTGAACTATCTGTGGAAGATTTTGATGAATGCCTTCAGATGCAGCGGGGCAGATGATTGATGAGGAGGTGGTGGTGGTGGTGCTGATGGTGGTTGTAGTAATAACTGAAGATGTAGCCATGGTGTAGAAGTGGGGGCTAGTAGTGACAGTGGGTGGAAGGATGGTTGGGTTGGTGTCTGAAAGGTCCATAGCGTTACCGTACATTGGTGTGTCCGGTGGATGTGCAGCAGTTGGGGAGCAGGCGTTACCAGTTGGCAGGCGAAGTCGGTGAGCAGGCGAAGTCGGTGAGCAGGCGAAGTCGGTGAGCAGGCGAAGTCCGTGGGCACGCGAAGTCCGTGGGCACGCGAAGTCCGTGGGCACGCGAAGTCAGTGGGCAGGCGAAGCCCGAGGGCACGTAAAGCCCGAGGGCAGGCGAAGTCCGATGTCAGGCGAAGTCCGAGGTCAGGCAGAGTCCGTGGGCAGGGGGTGTCCGCCGGTAAGCGAAATCCGTTGGCCGGCAGGAGGCAACTTTTGCCTCAGATGTGTAAAACACACTACGGAAAACCTAGTCTTTTTCCGTGACGTCTCACAATACGTAATTCACTAATTGTTCTAGATAACAGTCTGACAACTACGAATGTGTCACAACAATAACGAATAAACAATAAATTCTCACAACAATATCAACAACGATGCGCATATGTTTTAGATGTCCATGTAGACTTGATAATTGATTATATGAATATATATATATCTTTAAAAACTTTGACTGCGAGAATTTATTTACTTTTCGTTGACCATAAATTTGTCCGTTCGGATGAACAGGAATTTCGCCTTGGATTTTGACGTTGTTTCAATTAATGTACAGCGTATGGTCCATGGGATTGAATAGGAGATGTTTCAGTTTGAAGTCTGAACGCTGAGAAATTTACATTAGTAATCATGCACAATCCATAGTCCCAAGGGTAAAACAGGATATGTTTCATCTTGATGATGCGTTATCTGTGACATAATCGGTAAAGGAGAGAGGTTCATAGTTTAACATTCCAAGTGACAACGGCAAGTTATCTTATAAAAAAATCTCACAAACCGGGCAATACAGTGTACTTGATCTTATTGCGTCACTGTATTTAAGGCTGAGATGTATCGCAATAAAAAATAACAACAGTCACGAATTCTGCTACCAGTTTTACTAACCTAACCTTCTCTTTTTATATTTAAGGGTAATTCGAATTTATTTTCCAAACGATAATAAGGTGAAGAAAATATTTTAAAATAAACATTAACGCACGTATTAGATACATTATTGGTTGAGTCCTGTGTTTATTAATTCGTCTGGAGCATATGCCCCTGTGGTCTGTTCTGTGTTTATTAATAGGTTTGGCTAGCATATATTCCGGTGACACAACAATTTTTGCATCTAAGAGTTTTCACGTTACATTCTTCATCGTTTGAGGTTACAATCGATAATTTATTCCGGTCTCTGACTCCGTTACCTTCTAATGTCAATTTACCGGCGCTCTTACGCCTGGTTTACGGTCATTACTATCTCTTCCGTGTCGGGTAATACTCTTGATTCTTCTCTCAGTATTAATAATAATTCCGTGAGGTCGTAAGGACCTGGTGACAGGGTTTCTATTGGCAGCGCACTCCGTCCCTGTAGTAGCCGGCTTAAGCTAACCCGGTAGTACTACCGGGTACAGGGGTCTTACAGTTTAACGTTTAATCCTAACCGCGGAAGCGTTCTGGTGTACTTTACATTGCCCAGCAAGATGTACCAGAGGTGAAGGTCGGGTTAAGATCCTGTGAAAATCCCCGCCGAGACAGGGATTCGAACTGGGAACCTTTTGACCTCCAGTCAGACACCTTAACCACTGAGCCACCACACCATTACTCTTCGCTCAATATACATTCAGGCTTATTCACCAATGAATGCCTCACACACTCCCTACTTTATAGCTACCAAATACTGCTAGTCAATTTCTTTTATCATATAGTCACTAACTGGGTTCTTCGATTAAAATAAAGGGGCGTATGGCATTGTTGGTTATGAGACTCTGAAGTTTGGTTCGGCCGGCGGTTGACAGTGTTTCCATTTACCGCGCATGCGCTTCTGTAGAGGCTAACCTAACCTAACCTGGTAATCCTACCAGGTACAGGGGACATACAGTTTTACGTCGAATCCGAAGCACAGAACGTCCTAACATTCTTAACATGACAAAGCAAAACTTTTACAGAGGTGAAGGTCAGTTTTTAAAGCAGTAAAAGTTCCGGCCGAGACCGGGATTCGAACCAGGGACCTTGCGATCCCCAGTCACGCTCCTTAGCTATTGCTTTTTAAACAATTTACCTTTTTTAATGTTACATAATTGATTCCAGAAGAATGCTGAAAATTAAATGGACAGACAAAGTACGAAATGAACGAGCTTTTGAAATGATGGGTGAGGAAAGAAGTTTGTGAAAGAAGCTTATAGAAAGAAGATACAGGTAGGTTGGTCATTTTTTGAGACCTGCTGGATTGGTTAATTTAGTAGTGGAGGGAACAGTCGAAGGTAAGAACTGTAGAGGAAGATAGAGATTAGAATATATGAAGCAGATAGTTTAGGACGTGGGTTGTAAGGGATACGGTAAGGTGAAGAGGTTAGCACAAGATAGGAAGGGATGGAAGATTGCATCAAACCAGTCAAAAGACTGATGACAGCAAAAAAAAAAAAAAAAAAAAAAAAAATCCATAAAATAATATTTCAATTAAATTATAAGACTGAGCCACAAGACCGTTCAGTTCTTCGACAATTTTAGTAAACAATTTCAGCTGCTCTACTCTGCATCATCCTCTCTTCCCTCCTCCTGCATCCGTCACTCCCTTCCCATACATTAAAACGACGTGTGGGCAAGTAAGACAAGTTTCGGATCTTACAGGAAATCCTTCCGTTATAAGAAGATTTGTTCACATACTGCATTCTAAACTTCACAATAGTCTGCTTCTAATTAAATAAACACAGATCAATGATTTCATGCCTATCGTAAAATTAGTCTCCATTTTCTTATTAGAGGGCTTATTTGCTTACTATATATATGAAGGTACTTTTCATTCACGCTATCTAACAGATTTTTAATAACAGCTGCATTCAGCCTTTCTGAGCACAAGATACACTTCATTTTCATTATCCAGCTTCCATTTTAATTTGTTAATAATTAATTAATTAATATCTGGAGTTGAAGATAATGTATTCCGCTAACAGACCTTACAGAATTGTTGACAGTAGTTTTGTCTTTAAACATTCTTCCTCGTCGTAACTGAAGTAGCTACTGATGGCTAATACACATGTTCATAAATTCTGTCGAAAACACTTAAAATGTCTGACAATATTCCCCCCAATCCCCCCCATTCGTTAGAAGATAGCGTATCTGTTTGCTGTGTAGTTATTTTAAATATATGGTGGGAACTAAAAGTACACGTCAAATAATAACTGATAGAGAACATTTTAGGAAAAACACTCACGGTGCATACTTTTCTCTTAACATAAAAATTACAATATTTACTCACCTTCGCACACACTCTGTTAACGGTCAGTAGCAAACACTTACCTGAAACAAAGAAAGAATTTTTATTATTTATCTAAAAATGCAGTGCAACATTGACTATAATGCAGGATATACACAATAAATCTACATATTCTTTTTCATAATAATTGTGTGAGCTATCAAAAAAGAAGCGTTATACTTTAAAAAATACAGTGGTTACCACAATGGAGATATTGAGTAATTTGATACACAAGTTATTGATCCTCATGTGTATGCAGGTTGCGGTTTTCTGCGCCAGGTTCAGCAAAATCACCCGTCTGCTAAATTGAAATACATTTTGTTATTTCTTCCAAGTACTGATTTTGGAGCGGTAGCTAAGAATTTTGCAGCATCCTTCTATTCATCTGATCACCCCTCAGCGGCGAGGAAGGGGTGATTTTGATGACATAGGAGATATAATTTAGCAAGTGGAACAGTGGCTCTCAAGATAAATGGTAGGTTGTCGAAGATCAAGAAACGTTGATTCCGCAAGGAAAGTGGAGAACACTTATGTTCAATATACCACATTTATGTGTATACAGTTTTCTTTCCAGGCAAAACTTTATGATATTACTCCACTGGTCCCGATGTTTGCACGATTGTCTTTGCTGGTTCCCTGCAGCTAGATTAAACTGGTATAAATCTTCATACGACGCAATTTTGCAGTGCGGATTGGAGTGAAAGTGGTAACAAAAATCTGGCATACGAAAAAAGCGGGCACGACTCTCTCTCGCTTTGCAATTCAGATGCAGGACAACGAAACGGAATCACGTGTCAAAAACAAACAAAGCCCTCGGATGAAAAACAGCCCGCATCATCATAATTAAATACAGAGAGGGTTGGTTGCGGCTGGCGGTGGACCAAATTGAAAGAGGGCGGAAAGGAAGCGTAATCGCTCTCGTGGAAGACGACAGAGGTTGGGTGGCTGCCAGAGAGTCTGCTGCCGCTGTTGAGATACGGAAAAACAAGCCAGGAATACTGGTTCACGAGATGACGCACACTAAACCAGTTACAGCAGCACATGAAACTATTATTTATGAGATAATCAATAATTTGCGGTACTTATTCTACTGTTGAGCAGGAATTTTTTCAGTCGACGTTACAATAAAACCAATTTCACTGTTATACTTGCTATTGGCGTCGTACATTATGTATTAAACTCCGTAACGGAGGTTAAATTTTAAAGAATTTTATTATTAAGGAGAAATTATTATATTTGCATTACATTATCATTTAAGGGTATGTTGTAAATGTTCATTAGTTCGCATCAAGTAAAAGATAAGTGAAAGAGTGACATCAATTCTAGAAGAATGAAAACTGTGATGTCTTGTACTTTGACGATCTTTGATCTGAAAATTTTTTGATTCTGTTTCCTAGTATGGTGAATTACGTTGAAGACTTTTGAAACTTCTTCATGTTTAAAGACATGAATGATCACGCAAGTTTTGTTAATTTTCATACGAATAATGTATCAGTAGGAAAAAAAGATCGATAAGTGTTCAAGACCACTGTTGCATTCATTTCAGATAGCGCAACAAGAGAACCTTTACTCTGAAATGTGAAATATGTTGGTCGACAGCTATACAGTTATAAAACTGCTGATGTGTTTCACAGCTGAAACGATATTCTTCTCTCGGATTATTATTATTATTCTTGAGTCACAAGCATCAAGTATAGAGCTAAAAATATATAAATTTACTACTTTAAACGAATTTGGCCCTATACATCTCAATATTAAGTGCATTCTGTGTTGCTCAAAACAGATTATCTTGCAGGTTGATGACCACATAAGGGCACTAGAGCATATTTTTATGGTTTGGTCCTCAGCATATTAACAACTAATTTTGGCAGCGTAAAAATAACCAAATTTCATCAAATAGGACTTGGACCTGTCCACTCTTATCCGCAATCCCTTCAAGAACCTCCAGACCATCCAGTCCTATGTATGGTCGGGTGGCAAGTGGTTCCAACTGTCAGTGGTCCCGAGATGTTAAGGACTTTAGTTTCCCACAAATTGTCTTTCAGGTGATCCAATTAGCTCCCGCAATGTTCTCAGAGGCTCTTTCTTGGCTAAAGTCTTTTGGTTCGAGGTGCACGGCCGTACAGTGGATGAGCGCTTTCCCGTTCTATTGTTGCTCTCTCCTTGTTCGCAACAACAACCACCTTTCTTCGGATATTGAGTGGTGCAATCCCTGAAAACTGATGCAACCTGTCAAATGGGGTAAGCTTTACGCAGCCTTTCACCAGCCAGCAGCTGTTATTGAGACCCACATACACTTGTTTGGTGTGAGATGATGTGTTCCGAAGTGGGCATTTATATTCGGCAAGAGAGTAACACAGGCCTTTGCTGATGTATGAATAGCCTGTGGTTGACAGTCCCACAGTGATCCAACCAGTTTATGCAAGTTATTATTTTTTGTGGAGATTTTTATTTCGCGGTTTATGCAGTGCTTCTATGTGAGGGTTCTGTCGGGAGTCACTCCAAGTAATCTCTCGGTTGATGGATGAGCTGCTTTACTTTTTTCGTGCTGACGTTTCGCTCCAAATTTTCAGTCATCATCTAACCCACGTCATGCACAAGGGTCTAGTTGCGTCTGAATACATTACATGAGGAAGGTCTACATTTTAATAACTGGCCTTTATTCTGTCGCACCGTGGAACTGACCTATATTCACAACACCGTCAGGAGAATGGTTGGAGGTTTCGGGCGTAATGTCACCACAAGTAAGGATGAAGCAGCTCAACACACGATTGAATAACCTATGCAGATTTTTTAACAATCTACCTACACTTTTTAGTTTTTTTAATCCACAGATTCAGGTTGAAGTTCCCCGCATCAATCATATTGTTACAGGGCGTCTTAGAGACAGAAATGGCGAAAATCCAACTTAACTTGGATTCTCTTTTTCCCCTGTATACAATTTAAATTATGTGGCTATGAAACATAGCACTGCCGCATTAGCTAGTAGCAAACTAAGTGCAACTTATAAGTAGGCACCTGCCGAGCACTGGAGGCTAAGAACGAAGTCGAAGCTGCTTCTTTTCTCATCCGCGACCTTCTTCATCAGCGTAATGGACCTCCCACTGAACAATCTGCGATTTACCTACCGCGGTAGGACCATTGCCTCATTAGCTGCAGCTCTTGCGCAACAAAGGACAGCCCTTGTCCCCTGCGATCTCTGCCAGTCACACGATGGTCGCTTTCGGAATTTCTGACAATCAGTGGAACAATCCTGTCGCCTCACTGCTAAACACGTTACGAGATATTTCAGAATTAGTACTCTGTGGAAGTAGACATAACTATTTCAGCTGCTGGTTTGGTGATAAAACTGGGAAACCAGCGTAAAATTTCACTTTGTTACTATTCCACATAGAATACTAAAGACCACGCGAGGAAATTTCGCACTTGGAAAACGTGCGTACAAAAATGTAAATAGTGTAAAAATGATTTTTTATTCTTCATTAGCCTTTCGAATAAAACACCGTACAATCGCCGTGTTTTTGGCACAAAATAGCCGTTGAATAAAAAAAGTAAACAGTATTTTGTTTTTATTGAACACTTTATCAGTTATGCTGTTTTCATAACAATAATAATACTAAGGGATTTTGATAGCGTCGCTGGAAAAATTTGTATAACGTGTTTAGTGTAGTAATTGAAATACTGTAAATAGGGCAGTGATTGAAATATTGAATCGAGTAACAGTGGAAAAGACATGATCATATGATCGACGCTTCCAGGGACAAAACTTCAAATTATAAACAAGAAATAGAATATGAATTTCCTATTAACAGTTCATCATAAACGGAGAATGGTTACCACACATACCGATTTTGGTTACGTTTGTAGGTGGGGAGAGGGGGGCGGGGGAAATGTGTTTGTCACAAAAAATTACCTTCTAGAAATAATATGCAAGATCATACAACGTAATTTCTGTTCAGTTTTCATCTTTTCAATTTATGTCCTTCTAACTGTATAACTGCTCACATTTACTTGGTTTCTGACACATATGTCCTTTTTTTTAAAGCACATCTTAACACTGTTTCTTTTTTTTGATTGAACGATGGTGCTTAGAGGAAACTTTAATCTTGGTCGACTAGGCTGTAGGTACTCACGGAATGTAAACATTTAGTAATTAATTTTGTTGCCATACACCTAAGTTTTTGGATATTTTGTGTCAACTTAGTAGAACACCGAAGTGCATATTTTCATCGTTGCAAATGCTGTAACCGTAATGATACTACTGAAAACTAAAGGGCTTTTAAGCAAAAAGCACATCCCTCACCGAAGTTGAAAGCAGCATCGTGTGTATAACACACGAGGCGTACACGAACACATATTGTATGTTTGTGTCTTTGTTATTTAAATGCTGTACCAAAAAATATCTGTGATCATTTACTATTATTTTCATTTCATTATCAAATTAATAGTTCAGTACTGTCTGTAACTATCTTGTAGTTTTTATACTATTTGCTTTCTTATATTATTATTGAAGGCCAAGTTTGGAACAAAATTAATAGTACTGCCTATAATGCTACCTGGGCAGGGTTTACTATTCTCATTAATTTTTAAATTGGTTTAAATTAATTGATATTAATTGACAAATAAATATAAAGTGAAGAAAGCGTTATAATTAAAGTCTTTTATGTCAGTGGAAATTGTTAATACAGTAACATAGAATGTTTGTTGTTATTTTGATACATACAGGCATTAGAAATGAATGGGTAAACCTCAAATACCGCTACAGTTTCGTGAAATTAACAGTTCAATAATTAATTGTATGTTGTGACTTTAGCTCGTTGAGAAACATCACTCTCTTTTCACCGAGGCTACACGTCCGCGAAAATCAACACCTGCAGCTACTGCGGTGACGGGAACACGTTCATCCTACTGAACCCTTCCCACCGTGTCCAATCTCGCTTCAGAAAACATCTCGCGCCGCTCCAGGTGACACCAGATCAAACACCCGCCGAGGCGATAACCTGAGCCGCCAAACCAGGTTACCTTTTGGCAGACGTTTCTGTAATCTTATACGGAGGCCTCGCTACCGAAATCTAAGGGCAAAGGGGATCGTGTGGAGCGAGACATATACGATACATCTGACTGTTTCTGAGTGAAAACTCAAAGAGACTGACCAATAAACAGGAGCTACTGAGATATCATCTTCTTCAGTTCGAGCTGTGTCAAGAAGCTATGGCTCAAGCAGAAAATGGTTCGAGTCAGCAAGAAATTGCAGTGATTCCTACAACAAGTCCCAGGTAAACTAGTAACTTTCCGAGATTCTACACATTAAAATTGAAAAACCTGAAAATAAGAGTCATACCAGTGCTAAAATATCTTGAGAAGCAAATCCATCAAGTCACAAAAGTAGCATCTATGGAATACAGGAGAAAGCAAAACGGCCAAAGTTGATAAGTATACATACATCTCAGTGTACCCAAATATCCTGACGAAGCAGTGATATTTTTGCGCTTAACAATGTAGCAGTTAATATATTCGAAAATGAACACTGAACATTCATTATACAACAGTGAGTCACGGATGTCTATTGCATCTTTTATCAGGACAGTTTTAGTTAAAGTACTATCAGATTTAACTGTTGAGTAGATCTCAGTCATTTTTGTTTAAAATAACCAGTTGTTCGTTGAGTGCCGAAAACAGTACCAAGAAATCTGTGAAAAGTAAATAAATTTAAATCGCGTGATTCGAGTGAGGAAAGAAAGCTGATACACAACTTCTTGTAACTGAAATTTGACAATTTGCTTGAAAATATATTTTTTTCTGGTTCTAATTCATTCCTAGTTTAATTGCTTGTTTTCATCTCGTGTATTGTCCATTTTTATGTTGTTTACATAAAAGAAAATCCTTCAAAGCCCAGATCGATATTGTTTTCACGAGACGTAATTATAAAAAAGACAGTTCTAGGCACTATTTCACTTCACGAGATATTCAAGAGCGAAGCACAGAGAACAAAATTGACATACGTATTGTAGTCAATAATACAATGAGAGAGGTATGACGCTGAAGTTTCTCGTTTTCTACCACCTGTCAGTCAAACGAGTTGTAGGATGTAAACAATTACTAACAAAGCATGTCGAACGAAATGCACAGGTGAAAATTTAATCGCGCATTCTAACGCCACACGGCAGCACCAAAAGCTTACCACTGCTGTCAAAACATATCAAAAGTGCCTGGGGGGCCGCCTTGGGCGTTGCGAACGGTACTGAAATCTGTCGAAGAGTTATATTTCCTGCCTTTTCTCTCTTGTCGGATAGGTTATGTTTCTCACCAAACACAGCAATACTGAAAATATCTAGATCAGTAACGAAGCATCATGATACAGAATTAATACTGGTAGACATTGACCAAGATATTGTTAATGAACAAATGTTTTAACATTTAAAAATTAAAACTAATAGCTCAAAGATTTAAGATAATGTTTTGAGTATTTTAGTTCGTATTTTTAAAGTAACTTTTGTGTTAGTCGAACAAAGAGAAGCTTTGTATTTCAAATAAAATTTTAGCAATTTTGGTTCTGGTCTTGTTGAGAATTAATTATGCAAAAAAAAAAAAAAAAAAAAAAAAAAAAAAAAAAAAAAAAAAAAAAAAAAAACCTGGTCATGTTTGCTCTCTCTCCACTATGTTGGCCATAAGTTGAGAAAATTCATGTTAGCTTAAATGGAAATGGGTTTCCCGAATGAACTACACCAGTAAACAAACCGGGACTAGCAGTCAGCTAAGTGAAAGTATTTTTTTTTTTTTTAATGGCATTTGGCAACGAAGACCATACAGCCAGCTCAATGTATTTATTTTTTTTGTAGCTTTCAGTGTATATACGTCGTCAACAAGTATATTGTATTTTTCCATTGTATGGACGCCACAGGACGGACAGGACATTCACACAGACACACAACACTTAAACATCCATGCCCGCGGCCGGATTCGAACCGGCGGCCTTCGGCACGCGGAGCCAGCACTCTAGCCCCTACTCTACCGAGGCCGGCAAAGTGAAAGTTCCGAACCTATAGTGGAACACTCCTATCAATAATAGTGCGTTGCTATCGGAGCGTTCAAATTCCCTGGTTGCAGGATGTTTGCAAAAAGCCTTCGGCACTGGCAACCATGTTCAGTCGCGACTATGTAGTCGTTCACCATATTCAGTTTGTTCGCAGTTCTTAGAAATAGTGCATCAGGGTGTTCAGTTGTTCAACTGTGTAACTATTTTCTCTGGCCTAACGTCTCGCCACCTTTGAGGTCATTAGAGGCGTTAATGGGGAGGGGACAAAGGAAGGAAAGGAATTCGGCTATAGTCTTTTGGAGGAAACATCCTGGTATTCACCTGGAGTGATTTCGGGGAACCATTGAAAACAAAATCTGGATGTTTGGACGGGGATTCGAACCTGCGTCCTCCCGAACACGAGGCCAGAGCGCTACCGCTCACCCACCACACTTGATGAAGTTATTAATTAAACGATTTTCTGGTGCAGTTGCTTGAAATGTATCGTTCAGAACCAGTGAAATGTGATCACACGTAAATTCTTAGCTGTGAATAAATCACCGATTTTCCGAGTGTATTAAAAAGACTTGTAACAAAGTTGCCTCCCTTAAATTTATTTCGCAATTGTCCGGCAGAGACTAGTAAGATTCTCGCTGTAGCTGGTTGAAAACACAGTCAATCTTTGGAGGTTCTGACGTTATAACCATTGCCGGCCGGCTTTGGTTTGCGTATCGGACTAACGTTGCATTAGTCCAGCCTAGGACATGAATTATTTTATTCAAAAGTTGTGTTTGTCGAGTAATGGTCAGTGATATTAAATACATACAGTGAAATAAATAGAAACGCAACTGCAGGTCTGCTGAAATGCTATTTAAAAAATAAACAAATCCTGTCCATGCCTGTACATTGCAGTAGAGGATAGTGATATCATTATTAATACTCAACCATCAGTTCTTTTCTCCCATTCTTCTCAAGCGAGGTTGCTAATGACCACTTCGTCAATGCCTAAAGCTCCAAAAACAACAACATCAAGCCATCTCCCACGTTCCCCTTCATGTCAACATGGCCTCAGGTGTTGGAACTGCACGCTGCAGCCTCCCTCGCAGCCAAGCAGCCGTGGAAGTCGCATGAATATTTTCCGTACTGCATTACACGCGTGTTGCCCTCACTCTGCTGCGCTTTGTTTACAAGACCGGAAAAAGAGGGGAAGGGAAAGAGTTATTTTTAATATCCACTCCCCCTGAGCTGCGCTACAGCTGACGTTTTAATTCCGGACACCATTTTCAGAGTGCGGTAACTGCACTAGAAATGCCTACGCCAGATAAATGCAAAAAAAGAAAAAGTCTGTTATTACTATGTCACCGGGAAACTATAACGAATATCGCAGTGACATTATTAGTATACTGCTTCAACTACGTTTTAATTTTTATTTTGAAATATACATAATGGATTATTTCTGGTCTCGGGTGCAACAACATAGTCTGATGATAGGACAGATTGTTTTTTTATATATAAAAAAATCTCAATTTAAGTGGCAATATCAAGAATAATGCATCCAGCTTTGATACATTAGTTTTTTAAAAGTTCTAACAAACTGATTTTTTTATTTTTAAGCCGCAGTTAACAATAACTTTCAGAGATTTGTCTGACGGTAATCAGTAGAGTGAATTCTAGAATGGAGAGAAGTTATTCTGGTGATTCACATGACTAAAGTTACGAAATGTGTATGGTGTCAGCCTACGGCCGCATTTAGGGTATGATCCCGAGTCTAGAATAACGATTACGTCATGAATTTTTGTATCATAGGAAGTAGTAATAAATACACTCAACGTAATAAATAAAATTTTTTTTAGTAATGAAATAGTAGGCCCTCTACGAAAGAACGATGGACCATTTGAAGATGTTTTTGGAGCAACAAGTTCCTTCGTAGAATGACTAGAAGAACTGGACATCAGCTTGTGAACGCTACCAACGTTCTTGTCATTGTAAATATTTATTATTGTATTAGTTGCTTGCCATACGACAAATAAAATAAATAAATAGGCCTAAGTTACAGGCTGGATGCAAACTAAAATACCAAACATACAAATTTTTAAGTGATGTTAATATTAAATAAATATGATAGACAAAATTTAAGTAGTAATAGATAGCAACAGTAGAGGTTAGATCTTGGCAGTAGCGCCAGAGATGATCTCGTGATCAAATATAAGTTTTCAGGGTAACAGTTCATGACCGCGTGAACTGATCTGTTCTAGAGTGCTATCATTTATGGCCCTCTTAACACCAAGATTATACAGCAGTGTACGCAGCCCTACTCCCGGGAGAGCAACAGCCGCGTGTGCTGGTGACAGAGGTAACGGGACCCACCCGGAAAAACAAGTTCCTCAGCCGGTCCTACCTGCTCCGCTCGCCTCAGCCAAGGGCACGCCCAAGCTCCACACAGACTCCCCAGCATCACACCAAAACATATTTCCAATCACAGGATACTAAATCCATCTAACAACATCATCCACAAAATAATACTCTTACGCCATACTAGGTTCCCTAGCACCCCTCGAAAAATCCCGTTGTTGTTGAGGCTGGGTTTGTATTTGGAATAAATCAGATATATAAACTTATGAAATGTTAAATAGGTACTCGCTAACAGAATATTTATTATGGTGGCTTTCCACGGCCCGTGGTTTTATAGGCCGCGCCATGCAACCTAATTGTATGGATCAGCACGCGCCACAGGCTAGCCCTCGCCACCTCCCCTAGTGTCGTTTCAGATACCCGGGCGTTTGATGTTTACCGATTGGGCGACGGATAGATGCCAGCTGAGGCGGATAACTTGCCACGGCCCGCTGTTGATAGCTGGACCGGCACGGCCGGCAAATACACGGGGCGTGGGAAGCCACCTTTAGAGGATTTGAATCTAGCAACTAAGGTTGCACAGTAGTACACAATGTTTTGGCTACTTAAGAGAAACATAGTTAAAATATCGCCGTCAACCTATAGGTAATATTATAAATGAGGACATATGTACAGTGCAATGAAAAAACCTTTAACTTTTTTCTTTCCACTGAAGCACGATGTTCGCTAAAAGGCAGACAGACAAAATGTTTAGTAAAGCTTCTGAATCCTTAAGCTATTAAACGTATCTCTATAAAACAAATGAGACATGTTTTATAAAATTATGGTGTGGATGAAAGGAAAAGGAAATCTGATTTATTCACACAGATAAAGTACGATGATTTTTTTCAGTTTCTCTTCTTTCTGGTATTCCTGAAGTCTACTTTTTCCTATCATAAAATACCGTGCTCCACGCAAAGAGTTTTAAAAAGTTTTTAATATTTAAAATAAAAATATTTCTCTTATTCAAAAAGACTCTTTTCGAAAGTGCTATTCTGCTTTTAAGGTCATTCTTGTAATTTTAATTTCTAAGTAACAGAATTCACTTACTTCTCCTATTGTATCGGATCGTATTTTTATATTTAATCTATCATTATTGTTATAATTTCTGCTAAATTTCATACTTCTGTCTTGTTTTGGTTTATATTTAGTTCAAATTCTTCCTTCAGTACTTTGTTCATGACATTCATTAACTTCTCAAGGTCGCCAGTCTGTGCCGCTAACAGGACAATGTCATCAGCAAATCGTACTATTTTTTTTCCCCCTTGAACATTTATGCAACATTTAAATTTTTCTTTTACTGCCTATATTCCTTCTTTTACAAACATGTTGAATATTAACGGGAATAGAATACAACCTTGTCTCACACGCTTTTAAACTGACGATGTGTCTCATGATTTTCTACTCTGATTATAGCCACTTGATTCTTATACAGACCATAAAATATTCTTCTATCTCGACATTTTAGATCAGAGATGGTAATGCTCTCTTAGCACTGAGTGCAGCTTCATTTTCCACTCAGTTAATCCGACCACGTTACATATTTTCACTGTTTACGTTCTTATCATTTTTACTCTTTCAGATAATTTATGGTTAGCAGATAATCGTTTAATCAGTATACCACACACAAATAGCAACAGTGAAAGCAAATACAGATACGCTTCCTGCAGGTTGCTATTATATCGACTGATTCCAGTAATTCAATAGCTAACTAAGTACCAGTTTCCATTTACTGAGCTCAAATGAACCGCGTCGTTCCGGAATAACGCTGTAATTCGTTGTGCGGTTACCTGGATACAGGCTAGTAACCAAGCAGGGTACCAGTTGTCAGTCAAGTAATACATCTGGAGATTCGACCTAGTACGGAAACTGTAAACAATGCAGGCAGGTAGCAAGTCAACAGTTGATACGTTGTTGAATTTAGGTAGAATATTTTCAGAAAACGCTGTTTCATGCGATAATAGTCAAAATAGTAGTGAGAGTCGATGAATTAGTATCAATAGTTCAGAAGCAGATTAGTAGATTACTAAAAGTATTATGAAAATAAATAAACCGTTAAATAATTATTATTCAACAAGCAAATGTAGAAAAAACAGGCTACAATAATTACGTAAAAAATAATTCCTTCATGAAATACAAGGATATCATAAAATATGAATAACACTACTTGAAAATAAGCTAAGCTTGGCAATAATGGAGTAATGATGCCTCTCGCTAAAAAAAAACATATGCTCTGAATTGAATAGGAGACTTGAGGTTCGTTTTCCGACACCGACCAGAATATATTTCCAAGTTTGGCAAGACCTGGAGCTAGAAGGATTAGCTTTAAAGCTACCAACAAAGAGCCAAGACTTCATAGTGCATACCACGTTTAACAATCTTTCAGTTATGGCAGGGAGGAACCAAAAAGCAAACTACGTTACATGCCAACATGGATCTGTCAACTAACAGCGAAATAAAGAAATATAAGACAAAATATATTTCTCATGACGTAAAGTACCAGTGAACATGGAGGAAAAAATGTCGTCTGATTCTACCATAGTCAAACGTTCGATTTGCTGGAGTAGCTAGTTTTGTTTAGCACATATTTCAAGAGCTCACATGCAGTTGTACGTCAATATATGTTTTCTAACACCTAATTTTTTTTTTTTTTTTTTTTTTTTTTTTTTTTTTGACACGGGGTTACCTGATTCCAGTCCTGGTGGTGGAAAAAATTTCTCTGATTATAACTTGTCCGGCAGTATAAGAAAGGTGATAGTGCACAATTCCTAATCAACAGATTTTGTGCCAAAGTCTGGGGTTAAATGCTATACCTCCCGCAGTGCGTGTGTAGAGAGGGCATCGGATGGGAACGTAAAGCCTGGAGGTCACCCCCCCCACCCTATCCCAGGTGTCTTTCGGGTTTAACATTCTCCATTCTTCATATCTCATTTCATACAACACAAAAAACACACACTATCAGAGTCATGCACTCCTACAATAACACATAGCTACGAATAAACACTGGGGAAGCAACGGAAGCCATCCCAGTTCATCTTCACAAGAGAGTTCCCGTGTTTAGTGCTCTATTAACTTTCAAATGGGAGTTAATTCTGTTTTGAGATCGCGGGGTACCTGAATCCTGATTTCTGAGGTGTCAGTGTTGTCGAACAGTATGTTCTCATAATCACAAATCATAATCACTGGTGCAGTTGTAATATTCTGAAATTACTAGTATGCTGTACCCGATCGCTGCCATTTATGAATGGGGCAAGGATTTGTGATTAATGCTGACAAAAACGAAACCAATTAAAAAGCAACGATTGATTCATAAACAGAGATTTCTACACGGATTATGAGGTTAATAAACACTGTGTTACAATTTTTTTGCAGCTATCAATTCTCAACGCTTTTAATAGTAGAATAGAACAGGTTAATGCATTTAAATAATGTAAATCCGATTACTGCAGATGGTGGGACAAGATATTCACAAAGAAAATAGATTGTAAGGTGGATAAGGAATTGTTTCTTGACTATTCTTGACTAGTCCCACTATTAATCGCTCTTCGATGTAATTTGAAGTGTTCACGTGTGGTAATGTAACAACTTCTTGATCATACATCGATAGTCAGCAAAATAGAATGAAACTGAAGGTAAGACGCAGCGACTGGTCGATTCGAGCCCAACTGCTCCTCAAGCGGTGAGCTTCCCTGGAGATGTGTTCCCGTGCTCTATTAAACGTCCCGCGCATACACGATCTTTTACGACGCGCTATAGCAGTGATTAACTGCCACTAATGTTAAGGCAGTAAGCAGCGCGGCGCCTGCCGAATGCCTTTGCGCAAGCCGACGCAGACGCCGGCCGGTCTAAATCTGAGGCGTCTCCTTGCTGACGTCAGGATCGTCTGCGGCGTCTATTCCTGGACGCCCCGCGCCTCCCAGGTGCACGCTGGGTAGCCGTGTTGTGTCTGCAGTGTCGCTAACTCCAGTTGGCAACCTCGAAGCAGACGCGCGTAACGCCGTCCCACTCTCCTCACACTTGTCTTCACTTCCTCCCAGCCTGCAGAGTTCATTCACCCGCGTCAAACGGCGCTCAGAATCAAGAAAGCGTGTTTCCTGTAAGAAACGGTTCCTATCATTTTGGCTTTATATTTATACGCCGGGAAAATCACCAGTCACTCTGGTTCCTATCCTGTTGAAGAAAACAAATTTGTTTGCTTGTGTAATGGGACCTGTAAAGTTATGTCAGTACATCCGTGCTTTACTGCAACGGACCGTTACCTCCATCATTGTCAGATATAGCATATTAACAATGGTGAGAGAACATTAAATGTCTCCACCATCTCGGAGATGCTGCAAAGTTTTGTTCTTCTTCCATTATTGATCGCATTCATGAAGACGCAGGTTTGAATCCCCAACCGGGCATTCAGATTAGGGGTTTCCATGGTTTCCTCTAAAAGGCCATAGCCGAATTCCTTCGCGATACTTGGCCCCCATCCTTTCCCGCCTCTAATGACCTCGACGTTGACGAGGTGTAAAGCTATAAGGAAAAAAAAAGTTGAAGCCGTTATTGGTCAGTAAATCTTACAACGAATACGGATCACGTTTTGAACAGTTACTCGATACCTTCTTTTGATGACGTGAAATGTAAATATCATGGAATAACATTTGATAATAAACTCAACGGGCATGTGGTAGGAAAAGATTTTAAAATCTTTAATTTATTAGAGAAAGTGATGAGTTGATATACTAGAGAAGCGAGGAATATGTTGGTGTAGAATGGAACCTACAATTCGGAGGTGGTGGAAAGAAAGACTGCAAGATCTTGTCTGTGGATATTTCAGTAGACCACGATCAGTAATTGATATGTTAAAAGAGCTGTGTTCCGGCCTCGCATTCGGGAGGACGCTGGTTAGAATCCCCGTCCGGGCATCCAGATTTGGGTTTTCCACGGTTTCCCCAAATCAATCCAGGCGAATGCCGGGATGCTTCATTCAAAAAGGCCATGGCCGAATTCCTTCCCGTTCCTTGTCCCGTCTCATCACGTCTCTGATGACCTTAGCCGTTGACGAGGCGAAGCAAAAAAAATAATAATAATACATAAAAAATTAAGAGCTGAAATGGGATTCTTTGCGAGAAAGGAGGAGGGTGAAGAGAGTGGTGGGTGTGTACAGGGCGTATGTTGGTGATGGAGATATTGGTCGAAGAATTAATAGTGGTACATGGAAGGGAAAGACGACCGTGACCACTAACTGGCACTCGATTTCAGGTAAAAGGATGTATCAAAATTTCCTGTCAGAGGTAGAGGAGTCAGGGACTGGAATAAATTACCATGGGAAATGAAGAATAATTTCGAAGGAAGAATTGTAGAGGGCAGAAGTAGGAGGGAACAAGAAAGGGGAAAAATAGTTGATTATGGAAATTGCCACCGGAGCGTATACCAACTGTCATTTTAGTTACTGTTCCAGCCGAAATAATGTAACTGCCAACTGATGTCTCATATTTTTAACACTTCACGTCATCAGTCATTATTTTTAGCGATGTCAAATATTTACTGGGATAACGCTTTATTTTTACTACATAATTTATCCATATTGGCTCACTGATCTATCAGACATGTTTATTAAAAATAAACTGTACACAAGCTCCAAATGTATCATTTAATAGGTTTGGATTGTTAGAGATATCCAAAATCTCTACAACGATGATGCCTATTGAGAAAAGCGTAGATAACAAATTGAGATATCTGTTTCTACTAGGTCACATTTATATCCAAACTAATGTTCAGGATATCAATAAAACTTGCTTTATGTGCAGTGTTTATCTTTTGACATACACTGAGAAAATTTATACACTGAAAAATATTTAGATGCAATAAAAACTATGACCGATGAATCACTAATAGCAGTTTCTGGAATATCTTTTAACGGCAGACGAGCTAGCGCATGGATTCCGTAACACCTGCAAGACAATGGGGACGAGTTTCTTGTGAAGTCGTTTTCTCACAGCGTAAAGAATCTATCTATGCGCCTGGGGCTCATTTTCGAAGGCATATTTCGGGAAGGTGGATTCTAATTTGGGCCTGGCAAGAACTCATTCTCTAATGTGAGGAAGATAACCAGAGACGGTGGACTACGAGGCGCATAAAGTTTTACGATTACTGAGGCAGGCTCGAGCTCAGTTGGCAGATCATCTCCCAGAGCCAGGACTGCAGTATTAAGCCGCGATGTTAAGGCAAGCTACGGCAGGAAACTGCACAAGCCACGTCTGAAATAAGACAGACTGAAGTCAGATTAGCTGCTACACCAAGCGGCCGTTATGTTTTAGGTTGATAGTGCAGGCTAGAAGCTATCAACGCCCAGCGTCAGATTGTTTTGGTATTGAACAGTTTCTTCTGAAACGTCAATGTCCCAACGTTATTACGAAATGTGGTTCCAACACAGAAGGAAGTATAGGGAGCTCTAGATTAATACTATCCTGCGGCCAATTCCAATATATATATATATATATATATATATATATATATATATATATATATATAAATATTAAAATCGCATTTTAGTATTTTGACCTCAAAGGTTATAAGTTTTTGAAACGATTTTAACTTACATCTATAGAAAATATTTTAATTTCGGTAAAAGCACAGTTCGTTATTCACCCGGAAGGTTGGTTGGACTCTCCGAAGGAGGGATACAGAGCCAGATATGTAGATAGAGTAGTCAGTTTCTTTCCTCCTTACCAAAACTAACCCGATAATCCTAGTGCGCACAGGGGACCTACAGTTTAACGCGAAGTCAGAACAATGGAAGAGTTCTGACATACTTCGCAATACACAGCAAGCTGCAGCAGAGGTGAATGTCGCTTTAAGGTCCTTTGAAAATCCCCGCGGAGACAGGAATTCGAATCGGGAACTTTTCGATTACCAGACAGACGCATTAACCACTTAGCCACCAGACCAATCTGCTTTATCTAGAGACTACTTATTTTTTGGTTGAAATATCTAGCTTTTTCTTCTAGTTTTCCTTCAGAACTTCAGCTGCCTTGAGTAGGCATGAACAAATGACCGCAGATTCTTTTTCTTCACTACCTTGTACCAACTTGATGAGTTTTATTTATGATTGGCTTGGTTAAATTTGGATCTTTGATTTTACAGCTCCATGCTGTGAAAACCTCACTTTCCCCAATCGTTTTATTATTATTTTTATTATTCAATATTACATTACTTTGCTTAAGTGTAGGTGTTATGATAAATTGTATTAATATACGTAAATTGGTTTGCATTTTGGTAAGGTTCCACAAGCCGTAGTTAGTGTAGTTTTTGGGCAGTGTAAGTTTACTATCGTTAGCTATCTAGCATTGTAAGAATGCCAGTAACTACTGAGCGAATACATTGCATGTTCGGCGCCCGATCTGTAAACATTGTGTGGTGCGGGTGTGAACTTCATTATGAAAGCTATTTTATGATGTGAAGTGTAGTGGGAGCCTGTTAAACTGCAGCAAAGAAATGTGCTAAATAAATTAAATGATATTTCATTCTGAACAGTGATCATTATTACTACAATCAACAACAATACTTCTGATTTTTTGCGGTTACAAATCATTAACTACATTTAATAAAACCAAAATTGAGCATTCAGCTTGCATGTGTTCGGGACGAGAGTGGGCCTTTCTCGTCCATATCATACAGTTATCCGAAACAGTGTGGGATTGCTAATAATTTACCTAATTCATCAGAGGCTGGCTGGTAACTGGCGGCAACTAATTAATCCACAGTGATTGAGTGTCGTTTTTGACACCAAGCATTTCACACTTATTGGCAGTTCATACTACGTACTAATGGAGGAAGTAAAGTGTTACCTTGTCTGCAAAGTGTGTAACTATCTTCTGTGTGTTATAAATGTATTTTCTGTTTGTGAAATGTGTAGTTTATGAGGCGTATATTGGGACCATCCCGGCATTCGCCTCGATGGTTGTGAAAATCACCTAAAAACTGCGGTCAGGGCGGCTGGTACGCGGCAGCCATGACTCGTGCCCGGTTCCGTTGTAGCTACCCGAGGCAATGTGCGGCGCCTCAGCGCACTGAGCAACACGGGCTGGTGGATCAGTAATCACAGATGGTCGTGTCATTTATTCTGACAGGGTACTCTGGAATGTGTGATTTCGATAACAAACCGTTAAAGATTTTCAGGCTTCGTCATTTATTTCCGATAAGCAGCCAAGCAGTTTTCCGGATCGCCAGGTCGAGAAGTTGCTTGGTCGCCCGCGCGGGCCGCGTATTTCTCGGATGCTGGGGACGTCTGCCGCTATTTGCGTGTGCGCATCACGTGCCGGGCAATTGCCATGCCGGCTGAATACCGCTGTAATATGCAGCGAGCCCTTTGCAGGGCACATCGACCGGCCGTATGGCGTCACAGGCTGGCGGCCAGGTAGGGTCCTCCCTCTGTGTTCACATACCCTGATGGATTCTCACTCGCAATGTCATTTGGTATGCGCGCGCTGCCCATGCGAAATGGAAATGCGTGATTTCCTGCCGATCCGTTCCTAATTTCGGCTGTCATCCTCACAAAAGGAGTAACGCACAAAGGGCATTTCAATATTCAGTGGCAGGATTTGTAGTGTACGCAGAAGAAGAGAAAATAAAAGTATTTCATACATATACCTACCTTTGAAAAGTCAGATTTAAATAGCCTGAGAGAATAGAAGATTAGTTGCCAACTGCTTGCTACAAATGTAACTGAGAAGATGAAGCTTTTGAAACACACACACACAAAAAAATCTCGGATTTATTTCTAGTTGCAAAACATTCATGAGGTTAGTACTGGCTTTAAATTCAAATAATTTGTAACCTACTTTACCCGGTGACTTACTAAACTGCAACCAGCCGTGTACTTACACAGAACGAATTGATCTTAAACTATAGTAGGACAGAAGTTTTGATATATTCCACTACGCCACGCTAATCTTAAACTTCTTTTGGGAGCGGGAGGGAAAAACTTTTTCCACAAGTTGTCTGCGAGAGAAACAGCCTGAATGACCGATACAACATTACACACGCTATCCATCTGTGTGTCACCAGTCGGTTAGTTTTCAAAATGTCATTAAAAATATGTTATTTATCCCGTGAAACGTGTCCTATGTCCTTCCTAATGATACGAAGTATTTCCTTGTCAAATTTCATCAAGATCGATTCAGCCGTTTAATCGTGAAAACATAACAAACAAAAAGAGAGACAGAGCTCCTTTCGCATTTATAATATTAGTGCAAATAAAATTGTTCACGGGAAGTTCTGGGCAGGAAAGAACGTTGCCGGAAATGTACAACTGGATGCCAGACTGTCCAGTACTTTTATCACTGGACGTGACTCGGTTGAGGGAAGTCTTGCAAGGAAGAAGCTAGACAGACAACTAACTTCCTTCGCAGACTGTAGCGTTTCCGTGACCAGCTGCGATATGAACAAAGAAATTCTGTGACCGCCTTCTTCGGTGTGCCCTAACGTTTTCCTTTTACTAGTTCCGTAGCAGATCGGCTGATATGTATATATAATATTAAGTAACATCGTTTTGATTTTACACTGACAACGGTAACAATGAATAATTAGTTCAGTTTTTTCTTACGTTCATTTCAGACTAATATACGATTAGGACTAAGAAACTTGTTTATGAGAAATGTAATGCTCTGGTAGGGAAGTAATTCTGAATTCAAGTAAAATCTCCTAAAATTGTAAGCAAACATTTTATAATGATTTTCAGTGGAGCCTGCCTTATAGCCGATGCATAGATAGGTTCATTGACCATCCATGTAATACCAACAGATATATTAGGAATAAGTTCAAGTAAACATGATGGCAATGTCACTCCTCAGATTTATCTAACTAACGATATTTCCGTAGAACATTGTTATTAGTTGTTGTTAAGTTTCCTTGCATGGGCATTTATTGTTCGATAAGGGGAAGATCTCTACCCAGCCGATGAATTCCCCATCAAGAATAGTGTTGCAATCTCCTTTTTCATATCCCAGGTCTATTAATTCATTATAATATAATCGTAGGTAATCGCCATGATAATGTGTTCTATCAATGGAATTTGATATTTCTAATTAGCGATTGAGCGGTACAATAAGCTTTTAGCCAGTATAGAGATCCAAAGTCTTTCATCTGTACCATCATTATTTCCGCGTGTCTGTGAATCATCCACAAGCTTAAAATCTTCCGAAGTTATGGCAGTTTCATGGGTTAGTGGAAACAAATGATGCATAAAAATGTTTTTAAAACGTAAAGTACAACCTATATTAACAAATAAAGGAATAAGTTGCAGAAGATGAGAAAACAGGGCTGCTTTTTTACTCTTTTCTACATAGCCAACATTTGTTTGATAGTTTATAACTAACTTAACAGCATAAATCTGAAATTCCATGTAGGCGAATAAGAGGGCACAGTTAGTGTTCTGATAAGACGACTGGCAACTCAATTCCAACGACAGCTGATAGAATGTGCTCTTGGTTCCTGTTTGTGTTCATTCAATCTGAGTTTTCAGAGCAGAGAGCATTTGAGTGTGGCGAACACAAAAACCTAGCTGGAGATGATGCTCCAAGGCGAATTTGTTTTCAGGACACTCCACTACGCTCCGTGCTAAAAACATCCGCCGCTTCGACGTCCCAAAGTGAGAAGCGAGGTTGTTTTCATGTATGCTGCGCACCATAAACAAGCAAACCTGCTGCGCATTACACGTCACAGCATGGTTCCTCTGAAGACTTCCTCTTCCTTTCAGGTGTTATCACTCTCAACTTCCGTCAGTATTCAAATCACATGTCATATAATACCAACTTGCAGATTCTAAATTAGTTTTTGGAATACATTTTAATGCAATCTGATTGCTATTTCGTTTTTTTTTTTTTTTTTTTTTTTTTAACTGCTTAATGTCACTTAACAGCGATATCTTTAGAGACGGGAAAGGATGGGCAAGGAATGGGAAGGAATTCGGCCATGGCCTTTTGAAAGAAGCATCTCGGCATTTGCCTGGAGTGATTTTGAAAACAATGGATAACCCAAATCTGGATGACCGGACGGGGATTTGCTATTTCGCAATAAGAAAGAAATTACTGTTATGTAAAAATCTGAATCTTAATCTTCAGTACCATCAAGTTATGTATCATTCTGGCAAGAAAAGAAAAAAAAATACATCCTTTTTTGGTTCAAGATTAAAAACAAGGATCTACATATAAACGTATTTAGAGAAACCCTTCGTACGTATAAAATTCATTAATGAATTACAGCAGTTTTCAAAACGAAGTAGCAGATACCAACATACAGAAATGACAATATTAATAAAATACATTTCCGGAGAGAAAAAAGCAGTGACTGTTCACACAATGTGCGAACGGATTTGCTTTCATGGCAGGTGACGTGACTGCAATGAGTGAAAAGTTGCTTTCTCCCTTAATTGAAAATAAACTTTTGCGGGAAAATCTTTTATTATCCAAGAAAGATTTAGCGTGACTGAATCGCAAATTCGTTATCCAGAATCAATAACCAATTTATATTTTAATTACTGTCTATAAATATATTTTAATTTTTATCACGAATTTCACAGTTTTTAATCATTTTTTCGCAAATTGCTCGATAATCAGGAACCGACTCCGTCGCTCCCCACGTTATTGGATTTTCCCCGCTCAACTCGTGACGGATATTTAAAAGCATTGCTGCACATCACCACCGGTGCCCAAGTTCTGATCTTGCCGCTGTATATAATTCGCAACTTTTACTTCAATTTTTTCCATTTTGTCCGCGCGGTTTCTATTTAATTTGTATGGTATTTATGCTTGCGGACCATGGTTAATTAGATTACAGCTTGAAATACCAGAAAATAAAATTAGATAAAGTGTAATAATGTTAACCATTCACTTTGAAACATGATATCTCTGACCTTTCAGCTGTTCTCTTGTTTCAGGAAAGTGCATCATGAAGATTAAAACTGAATTTTTTTAGACAGGAGTTTTTGAAATATTAGTGAAAACTTAAGCATCTCTTCCAGAACATTGTCTAACATGATTTTTTAATTTCCACCAATTTCCGGAATTCCGGACCCCCCCCCCCCCCTCCTCTCTTGTGAGGCTTCGTGACCCGTGATTTGTAGACTTTCTTTTTTTCTTTCTTAGCTGTACAGTCATACGAGAATTTCAAAACCACACCTAAGATTTCCGTTGACTCCCCCCCCCCCCCCCGGTGAGATTTCATCGGACCCTCCCCTTCCTCCACCCCTATTTCACCACACGTCATTAATGGACATCCCCAAAGTGGATGAATTAATTTACAGGACAAAAACTAAGAAGGAATTTAGGGAGGTTCAAAAGCGATAATTAAATGCTTTAAGGGTTGACAGCTTGAAATACTAACCTCGCAGAAAATAAGTAAGCGTCTATGGTATTACGACAATGTGCTAGAGTGTCGATTTGCCGCGCTTTCCGTTCCTGTCGTGTCATGACCTACTGGTTCAATGGAATGCGAACTGCGAAGCGTTCTGACGTACAGTATCTCATATGATCGAACACAGCTTTTAAATATTCGCGGCGGCATCAGGATCTGAATCCGACACCCTGAATTTTAAGAGTGTTAGTTAACGTTTTAAGTCGACGCCGTAGTATAAAATTGTTTGGTAACCTTTATACTACCGTCATATTCAAGGGGATCTAAACTGCCTCAGGAAAATATCTCCAATCGATGGAGACTAAAATGTTAAACTCCGTTTCTTGGATCGTATTTTGAGTAACTACAAAAGTCCAATAGAAAAGAGAGAGAATGGAACAGAGGGAAAGAAAATAAGAAGGAGAGTTTTTTCATTGCTATCACACGCATTTGTGGTGGAACGTGAGAACACAATCAGAGTGTTAACATATTCTCCAGGAACTATGATCTGGAAAAGTAGTGAGTTATCACGCTTAATCACTGAGACTAATACAGGTTAACACCTTTATGTTTCCTAGAATTTCACTGCATTTATCAGAAAGTTAATATTTGGATGCACGGCAGTGCACCCGCCAAGTCGAGTCAACTGATGAGTTGGCCATTATACACGTCGTAATTTTTACTAAAATTAAAGGCGTAATATATACTTGCCAAACTCGAAAAAGAGCGAGGGAAATTTTGGCTTTAATGTATTTGTAATTTTAACTAAGCAACACATTTAAGGTAACTAAAACATGGCGCGCATAATGGCCAAGTCACCAGATTATTTTTTTATTTTGATTTTTTTAAATTCTAAATAAAACTATTCTGTTTTACAGAGTGAAGTGAATACACGCTATACAGGGTAAACTTGGCTCAGAAGAAGATCTCATAACTTTTTGTCACTACGCGAGCACGAGACTTGGCTTATTTTTAGAAGAATTGTTTTTGTGAGGTGGATTATACGTGCAGATTGGCACAAAAACGAAAGTTTATTTTTTCTGCGATACTCTTACATGATCTCGGATTTAAAATCACTTATGTTTATATGACACATAAAAAAATCAAGATATCAAAATTGTTTTAGAAAGATGAAATTAAACACTGTAGTCATTACCAAATCGACCTATAACTAAGAGGAAATCGGCAGTACTTCAATAAGTATCTCTTCCCTTATGGGTGATCTAGAATGTTCTGGTAGGTAAGGGCTAAGGCGTTTGCTTTCAGAAGATCTCTGGTCTGGTCCGAGGCTCAAATCCTGGTATGTGCAGGAATTTTTAAGAGTTGTCTAGGTCTTTCCGTGGCTCTGATTCTACGTTAAACAGTAGATCCCAGAGGAAAGTAACTGGCGGTCCTACCTCTGACACAATAGCTCAGCATACACCCTTCGGGACGATCCAACCAACCGTCGGGTTGTGAACTACGTTAGTGTAGGTGAAACATTGAAAACTGTGTAACAGTTCAATGGAAGAAACAACTCGTAGCTGTTGTGAACTCTGTCTTTATATATGCTGCTATTATGAATGAATACTCAATGCCAGGAGTGTAGAGAAATTTTATGTTGAATCGCTACTTTGTTCTAATTAGTATTAAAGTTCATAATTCACGAGATGTGTGGTCTTCATGTTAAGCTAAATAAAACTTCAAACATTTCAGAATTATAAATATTTTTACAGCAGATGCCATCTTCAGGAAAACAAGATTGGTCTTCATTTGACTTTCTAGCAATTAGTACCTGATAAGACGTAGAGTTGATTTCTTTTATATGTGTGCATAAATTTCTCAATTTTGTTTACGCTAGGAAATTAGTCCACTATTATACTGAGAGGAATAAGGTTATTAACTAAATTTAAGAGGAAACAGAGCATATACGAATGTAAGATGGAGCTTGGTGTGTGAGAGGCTAACGCTCGGTCCTGTTATTAGGAAGGACGTAGGTTCGATCCACGGTCGCTCCATCCAGATTTCGGTTTACCAGTCTTCCCCAAGATCACTCCAGGCGAATTACGGGGATGGTTCCCTCATATGGCCATGACCGAATGCCTTTCTGTTCTCTGTCCCCAGTTCTGTCTCTGCTCTATGACCTGCATGTAGACGATGCGTATAGACCCATCCCCTTCTAACAACAACGAATGTACGAACAGATTACGGTGATAATTTAAGAGTTAATAAAAATGAATATGGGGAATGCATACATTTTTTTAATAGCATGAAAGTTTATTAAATAAAAACATAAACAATATCTTAAAGCAACCGCAGAAAAAGTCTAAAACATTGTTTATATTTCAATAAATTTCCCAGAAAATTTCTAATCTATATGCATAAGATGAATGTAAGTATGTTTGTTTGTTGGCTTGTTTATTCTTCATACAAATCCACAGTTTTCATCCGATTTCGATAAAAGTTTGCACACTTATCCTTTCAAACAAGGAGAAAAATACTGTCTACATTTGGCTGAAAAATTTTCTGTATGTCTTATAATTTCGAAAATTTACTGACGGCGATAAACAGACGCGTAGGATGTGTAGGTCTCTGTACTGTTTTCCGTGTAGCTGTCTGGTACCTCTGTGGTTAAAGCGCTTGCTTACTGCTGTTTGGATCGTGGTCTCCGGTTCAAATCTCCGTAGTGGCAAAGGTTTTTAAAAATTGTTTTTGAAAGCAAGAGTCACACCTGGACCGTCGTTTATTCGGATTGAATGTTAAACTGTAGATATCACAACTTTAGGGGTTCCATGCGAAGCAAATCGTAGGTAGTCTTGCAATGCTGGAGGTGTACACTTTTTTACGTTATAATGATCCCTCAGGGGTTGTTCGCAGTCAGTGTGTGATCTGTCTGCAGTAATAATACTATAAATGCGGAAGTAAGACTCTGTCTTTTTGTTACGTTTTGACGACTAAATGGCCAAATCAATATTGATGGAATTTGACAACAAAATCTGTGGGAAAGGCACAGGACATTTTTTGCGTTATGATAAACAGTTGTAGTCACGAAATTTTGAGAACTTATCGAATGGTGACAGAAATATGTGGGAAATTGATTCTCTTCAAAGACAGGTTCGACGGTAGAATGATATAGTGATAGCTTTCCTGTCATATTATGCCAACTCGGAGTTGTTTGGGACCAATCGTTCGTTACCAACAACTTTCTATATTCAATTCTGGTAAAGAAATTCTTAATCCACGCGGGTATCAGCTAGTAACGAAATAAAAAAGTTTAAAAACAGTAAAACTGGAAGATACTGGTAACAATGAATAGTTTACGAATAAATCAGTTAAAAAATCTATATTCTTTCTGCAACTCCATAAAACCAGATAGCTTCAATAATTTACTTCTAGCATTGCCGCCTTGCTTGTGGTCCCAGCTTAAAGCGATACGCGGCAAGCTACTTGTGGATCCAACTGTGCTTTTCCCACTGCCCTGTAGAGAAGCGACGGACCACTGCTTCCTGAATCGGATTTGGAAATCAGAAGTGGATGGCGGCGGACGCGTCCTTCTCCATCTGCTGCGAAATATGTGTGCGGGAGAGGGAGTGGGGGGGGTCGGATTGGGCCGGGTTCGTTGGCGGAGCAGAGGAGAGAGAGCCAGTTTCCGGGCTGATCCAATAAAGCCCGTTCGGCCATGAGCAAACCGAAAGTGAACGCGATGATTAAATCGCCGTCGAAGGTGTCGATTATTAAATTGCGGCACCGCTGTCCCGGGAACAGAGCCGGCTTTTGAAGTGGCGAAACACCTGCCAGTCGCAGGCTGCGCGCGCCCACTCACCCGCCGCACAGTGGATAACAGAGGCCGGTCGCTACCTACAGCTCTCAAGGCAATGCGCACTGTAGTAAATCAGGAATACATACCGATTACATTTGGCTCAAGGTTTCACATCTCAAGTAAACTACGTTAATACCATACTTTTAATGGGGTAGCTAGCAATAGTTAATACCAAAAGTAGTAGGACTGATTTAAAAAAAAAAAAAAATATTGAATATATGTTTACAATTCCTTAATCCCCTTCGAAATAGCACCCTTAGGCAGCTACACACATAAAATTACGCTGCTGCCATTGGCCGTACGTCTTCTGGAAGTCAGATTCGGGGACGCTGTTGAGAGCCCTCGTCGATGCTGCTTGAACGTCCTGAATCGAGTCAAACCGCTGTCCCTTCAGCAGCCTTTTCACCCGTGGGAATAAAAAAAAAAGTCCGTTGGAGTCAGATTGGGACTGTAAGCGGGGTGCAGCAGCGTGGCAACGCCGAATCGGGCCAACAGATGCCTTCCACGTCCTCCCGTCCAACGAAGGCTCGCATGAGCAAATCAAAGATCAAGACAATGTTGATCGTGTTTTTTGACCGTTGTGGGGTAATTCATTAAGAGTTCGTTCTCACTGGGGAAACTGTCAATTCGAACTTTTAAGTGCAAGTGCTAAGCCTCCTGTGAGACAGAGTGAATCGCGTCCGACAAGTCATCTCCGACAACTGGACACTGCATCACGACACTGCGCCGTGCCATGGGGCGCTCTTCATGAGGCAACTGTTGAACCGATTCGACATTGCCACGTTGCTGCACCCCGCCTAGTAGAGTCCTGATCTGGCTCCATCTGACACTTTTTTACACACACGGATGAAAAGGCAACTGAAGGGACAGCGGTTTGATACGATTCAGGACGTTCAGGCAGCATCGACGAGAGCTCTCAACAGCGTCCCCGAATCTGACTTCCAGAAGGCGTACGGCCAATGGCAGCAGCGTAATTTTAAGTGTGTAGCTGCCTAAGGGTGCTATTTCGAAGGGGATTAAGGAATTGTCAACGTATCTTCATATATATATATATATATATATATATATATATATATATATATATTTAAATCAGTCCTACTACGTTTGGTGTTGACATTGTACTTTCCACTGCACGATACCTTTATGGCTTCCACGAATGCTGTAGCTGTCTCGGAGCTTCCAAATCCACACCGTAGTTCCTCCTCAAAGGCTTTTTTCTTGTATCACCTTAGATCTTATGCAGATCAAACAGTCAGCTTAGTAGAATAAAAAACAAAAACAGACACTTGACAGAACGAAATTACAGATATATTGATGCTTAAATGCGTATATCAGCGTTATTAATAAAATCCTTGATGATACAGAAGATTTTTTACTATTTTAAGGGAGCGTCCATAAACTACGTAGCTCAATTTTGGCCTCTAGTGAACACCCTCAAACCCCCCCCCCCCACGTAGCTCGACGTGACTTTTGTCTCTACCCCCTCCCCCCCCTGCGTGACACGTAGCTTTTTTCCATATTGATTCCAGAAGACATTGTATACTGTTTTCTCTTGTCAGACCATCGTAAATTACACACTGAGCTAATTAAATGACGGAAATAAATATTTGCATACTGCTGAGTGTTCTGTACCTCATTTAACCTATGAAAAATAATATGTACGAAAAACTGCGTGGCCTGGCTCCCCTCCCCCCACGTAGCCCTGCGTAGCTTCCCAGCCAACCCCTCCCCCAGTAGACCGAGCCACGTGGTTTATAGACTCTCCCTAGTGAGTAGAATTGTAACACTGGTTGGAAGTGGCTGCCGTGCTCGCACAAGAGACTTCATGAAAGTTCCACAAGAACCAAGTTTCTCTCGGCATTGAGAATTTATGAAATGCTCTCGGGTAGCTAGCCGAGGAAACGAAGTGTTATCACACGATATCTCGGCGATCACATACACTGTCGCCATCTTAACTAGTTACCCGAAATTTATATATGTATTTTAAAATAAAATAAAACAGCTGATGAACCAACTTGTTTACCAACTACGAGCGATAAATATGACTGCTAACGGTACGATGGTTGTATCTCATACCGATGGTAGATGTGATATATTGTAGTTGCGAGCAAGGGCGTATCCAGGGTCAGAAATAGGAGGGGTGGGGAAGATTTCAACTAGGGGGCAACTCATATTGGTTTCGAGGAAGTGGGATGGGGGACTGAAACATGACGATTTCTTACAAAATGTAACTGAAACCTATTGAGGAAACTATTTTTGTTATTGATTAACATAGTAATCCAACCACTTTATCTAAGGAGCTACTATGTTGTTTATTAAGATTGTAACTGAGTTACATTTTTTTTTATGAAAACATTAATCGTCTCGGATTGTCAGAAAATTTTTCTTTAACTTTGTTGGTCAATATCTCGCGATGTTCTTTCACGAAATTTCGATGCACACTCAATAGGAATAATCCAAATAATCTTTCCTCTCCTATAGCGCTACTGAGCCAGTTCTTCACTCGCCGAAGCGTACCGAAGGCAACTTGATTTTTCTTCTGGTGGAGGGGGGCAGCAGCACCCCCCTGCCCCTCGCTGTATACCCCCAGAGTTGGGAGTTCCATCTTGAATACCAAGGCTGTCGAGGCGGGTAGGTCTGTACCAGAACATACTGTCGCTATCTGTGTCGTTTTGATTCGTTCCAGCTTCTGGTACATCAGAGATACGCATAATTGACCATTGTTGCCTTATAATGCAATGTGTTTCTAGGTAGGGTTAGCCTTACCCGATTCCTGAATGTGCAGGTATGTGTATGAAATTATCGGTGGATCCGCGTTCGTTAAGTTCGAATGTCTGCTGGTTTTCCTGATGCTCTATGTGTTGGTACGTTGGAGTGTGATGGGTGTGGCTAATCCCAGAGGTGTGTTTAAGGGTCTTCCGTAAGTAAGAGCCTTTTTGATACCAAAGGCTTTTCCCAACTTATGTCTGGAAAAAATCAACGAAATATTCAGATCTGTGGATGTGCCTGGTATGTTCTTTACCACACTATTTAACATATTTGCATAAGTATTTATGTGGGGAGGAAACGTTTTGATTTACATAAGTTCTTCTAGCGTGTTATATTTTTTCCACGCATTTATTTTGTAAGGTACATAGTCTTTACTAGAAATTATGTTCCTATTTGTAAATATATTTGTATTTAAGTAAGGTCATAAAATGTATTATTAACATTGGTAATTTGGCTGATAGTTCAAAAAAAAATCAATAGTGACGATCTGGAGTATCTTTCGCAGAAAAATGAAGAGCAGATATGAAAAAAGAGAATAGTTTGATGGATGCTAGAACGAGAGATAATTTAAATGAAAGAAATGGTTTTGAGAAAAAGAAGCTTAAAACCAAATTGCATCTATAGCTGGCAAATTTGTGAATAATTGTTAGTAAAAATGAGAACAGCCCGTGAGCAAAGGAAAAAAGAATTGGTACATGACCTGTGAATGTCGTGTGTCAATAGAAAATGATGCACCTAAGATAAGTATCAGTTGTGTTTTATAAAATTAATGTAAGACTCAAAATAAATTGTATCTTTGATGATTCAAGGAAAATTGAATGAATTATTTGAGGAAATTTTTATCAAAATATCTGTCTTTATTAAGATTAGGATTTTCCGACGTTAAGGATGAGTATCAGATATTGAAAGCCAAAAAGAAGAAATTCAGTTTATGGTAAATATCTGGTAAGTGTAATAGAAAAAGGTAACAGCTTTCGAAAAAAACTTTCTGACTACTCTAACATTCATCAGGGTCTGGTCAGAGATTGGAGTGATATAAATGACATCCGTTTGATGCATAATTGTGAAGTGAAAGGTAATACTGTTGATTATTAGCGTTTACTTCTGACAAAGTTAGTGAGTCAGCTCATTTGCCTGTTCTGAGGAATTTCAGCGGACACTATCCTCTCCGTTCGTCTTTACCAGCAGAACCGCTTTGTGTTTGTGTTTCCTCAGAACGGACGCACAAGTCTCGCTCGGTAATTACGGAGAGCTTGGGTCTGCTCTTAGACTGCACACCAAACACCTCATCGATCTGACGTGGAGCGGAGAACTTGGACAAACATATCGAGCTGCTGTTCAGTAACGACTCCAGTTCGCACTACTGGCAAAGCGCTAGGCAATTACTAGCGGTACTCCAATGAATTTAAGGATCAATTTCTCGTGTGTTCAGCCTTCTTAAAAAGTCGATCCGCTTAGCACAGTGTTAACAATACATGAGATTAACATGTCCAGATTAGCACACTAGATTAAGTTTAAACCTGTACCATTTGTAAAATACGATTCACCGTTGAAGGGTTTTTCACAATATTTGTTGTGCTTTAAGTGTAAATATGTATAATTTTTTTTTTAATTTAATTTAATTGCAATGGAGCACAGGCTCCGGTGGCAATTTCCCTACACACCCATCTTCCCCCTATCCTGCACACACCTACATTTGCCCTCCACAAATTTTATCTTTAAATTCTTTCAAAGTTTTCGGTAAATTATTCAACATTTCTCTTGGTAACTCATGCCAATCCCTATACAACGATCAAATGCTCTCGTCCCCAAAATCAATTTTTTTCTCAAAAATAACATAAGAAATAAAATATCTTACTGAAAGAAGAACGAACTATAGTTTTTTTTCTTTTTTTTTCTCAACAACAAGAAATGTGACTGTAGTAAGGGTACAGGTGTGTTAACTATACAATGTTAAACGAAATAAAGTAAGAAGTGCTATAAAAATCGGGGTATCAAATTCGTAGAACAAATATCAAGCGTGATAAAGAAAAAGCAGATATGTTTATAGTTCTAAGGAGCGAATGTGTTTTATACGGCTCATAAGGGGCTGCGCTGTAGAGTAGTTAAAAAAGTAATTCGAATCTCCATGAAACAAAGTCATTTTAAAATACGATTGCTGTTTTTTAAACCTAAGTTAAATATCTTGCTCGAAATGAATCATTCCTTCATTCACGATGTACTTAGAAATAAACAGAAAAGTTAGTTCATTCACTTGACCCATAAGAAATAAATATTTTAAGACAAATTGTTTTTTCCACTGCAGACCTAGAAACGTGATTTTCAAGTTTTTTTCTTACACTCTCATGTTAATAAAAGTGGACCAACGATAAACTCGGTGAAATAATCCATATTCAGCCGACCGAGTTGGCTTTACTCTACTCACATACAGAGAGAAAAAACTAACTGAGAGGCAATTCAAGGTAGGACGTTACATAATTCTCCAGTAACCTGACTTTTCTTCTAATCAGGAAATCCTAAACAGAGTTATTGGAGTCATAAAAGCACAGAAGTAATTCTGACGTTAAGTGAAATATGTATATACGCTGCACTGCAATGCGATGGTCGGAGCCTAAACTAGTTACTTTCAGCGTGGGAAGAGGACACGGATATGCATCTGTCTCCAACCAACCAGCCCGCCTGGCATGGAGCCATTGCTGTCGCAGGAGGCGAGAAATAAATAAAAACAAAGCACTGATGTCTTAACACCAAGCAAAACCAGCTGCCATCCGGCACTTCTACAAATGGTAATCACCAGACACTCAGTAAAATGTCTTAGCTACTCTTCCAAGAGGCACGAGCATCTTTGCGTCATCCTACAGCAAAAACAACAACAACCAATAGTAGATAAATAAAAAAGAGACAGCTGCATTAGGTTACTTCTACGCCGACAAAAAGAATCTCTTTTTCATCTTGTAAGCTACTAAATGAAAGTGCACTAAATCACTTTAAATGGCACATCAGATACATTCTTTATTTTTTTCTCTCTCTCTCTTCTTGTTTACTGCGAGTTGTGGCGCTTATTTCATACCAGACCGACAGAAGATTGATTCATGGGGAGCACGAACAGCCGCAAACAGAATAAACACCTCAAGCGAGACGCCGCACAAACCTTCCGCGAGGATCGATTCTTGGCCCGCTGTGGTGTTGATTAATAAGCGGTTCTGCTATGAGATACAGATCCAACAAAAGGCGTCACGGAACAACGCGACTCAGTATGCCATTACAAAGAAACCAGCATATCCTTTCGGGAAGTAAACACACTAATATAAAATCTTTGGATATTTTGTAAATATTTCACACAGTACTTACTTAATGAGTGGGACAGATGATCGAATCAGCAGAAAGAACCGAATATCAGAGACATTATTTTTACAAGATTTCACTGTTAAAGTCTTTCACATATACAGTAAAAAGAAGTACGAAGATTACATTAGCACGACACAGAAAAGTGTGGACACCAAAAGTCCTTAAAACAGTCATCTGTTATATTCCATGTTGTTTGGGCTCTGGAATTATTATGAACCATATTGTCTTTACGGTAGGAAAGAGAAGAGGTGTACTTTCGTATGTGCGAATAGATGACTCCTGTATCTTGTTTTACTATTTTCATTAAATGAAAGAGGTGATCCATAGTTTTACGTGGGTCGCGTCCATTGGTTTCTCTTCCTGTGAACGAAAAGCATTTTGAAAAGCTCAAAGTTTCAGCAAATTCTCGTGACGCTTGGACTTCAAACTCAACTGGCACCATGTTGCTAAACTTTCAGAGTTAAAAACACAGAAAATGAAAATTCATTAAACTGTAATAACTCTGAATGTCATATACATTATTTCTAAAACAGGTTCTTTTTTATGGCGAGCTATGTTTATCCCTTCATACTTGACCAAAATCAATAAATGTGGTATGATTTTAAAGATTAAATTCTCCGCTTTTGTCACAAAATTAAATAAGAAAGGATTTTTTCGAAATTCAACCCATAAATGGCAAAATTATGAGCGATCAAAGTCACGGGTATGCGATAGTTCAGACTCAAGCTGCTAGGGTCCGCTGGCGTCGATAAGGAATATTATTACTGCTAGATAGCAGCACCACATCACACGGTAATGATAAACTATGTGTGTTTTCTAGAGTAAGAAACTTTTAGGTTAATTTCCCTTCTGTTAGGGACACATTTCATCATTTATAATTGTTTCGTAAGGTATAAGAGTTTTGATATCTATATGTTTCAGTTGACAAATACACGATTGCTACAAATGAGTCGGGTCTTCTTTCGTCCCACAACTAACCACCATCTTCGCTAGTCATAGTACGTATATCATTTGCGAAATTTTTGCACGTACCCTCTTGTAAGATTGTATTTTTGGTTGGTGTCTAAAATAATCTAAAGTTATGACTTCAGAAGAGTATATCAACGGAACAAATCAATACCCATACCGGTGGAGGCGTGATAAATTACTTCGTAAAAGTATTCTTAAAAGTTTTAATTAATTTCTGCTAGCTTGATCCCTTAATTTAAATATGATACTACTGCGGAAATAAGTTTTAACGATATGAATTTTAAAGTGATTCTGATGGCTTTATAAGCGCAGTCTGTAGAATTTGAAAGGGTATGTTGTATTAGCACTGACTGTTATTTATCGTATATAAACAGTACTAAAATTGTGCACAAAAAATTTAAACGAAAAGTAAGTAGTTTAACAGTTTCACTTGCTTCAATTTACAATGTTCTCATACAAAGTAAAATCATTGCAGTCGTTCCTTGAAAGTGAGTAGCAAGCCAACAGACCGGTAATATTGCTAAGTTATCTGTTTCCCGGATCCCTTTCAAGCTAGAAAAAAAAGGGGCTACCGTAAGAGGCAGAACTCATTACGAGACATTAATGGTAAATGACGATGCTGCCTGAGCATAAATCTTTCCTTCACGGCGACGTTTCGGCCCATTTTCTGGCGCCTTGCTGGTGCGCCCGTTTGTGTTTGCCCGTGGGATTAGGGCCCAGTTCGTTTGCATTTCTACTTAGAACAAAGATAAACACAAGAGCCGCCGTATCTGGCGAAACTTCGGTCTGGCCTGAGCAACAAAATTTCATTTCACCCTTAATTACGTAAAGCGCCGTTTTGTGCGTTAATGGTTTGCTTGCTCGGCAGTCCTCCACTGTGGGGAAGAAGTTGGTGGGGGGGGGGGGAGGGATTTACACTCTTGGCTCAGCCCACACACTTTGTTACTGTCCAGCTTAACTGACAATACTGTTGTGACAAATGAATCAACATAATTTTGATTTTGGTGCCTGACCTTTGTATGGGATTCAACAATTACCAAGTATATACTCATTGCCAGAAAATGGCATTAGATGATCCCGAAATGGTTTGTCAGGGGGAAAAAAACACCCCTATATAGATACCATAGTAGAGGAAAAATTAGTCGTAGCAAAACATGTATCTAAAGCATTTATGTGGCGATTAGTCGTACAATCACTGTGTACTAAATGGAATTTATTTTACGTTATTTAAAGGAAACTGAAACCGTAGAAAACAATATTCAGTATCATTATAGCTTCATTTTCGGGCGTCAGGATAAACTAGGGTTACATGGGGGAAATCTATAACTTCGTCCATCACCTTCTTTTTTAACTATGATTGATATAAATGAATGCAAAGTTAAAATTTCAGTGGTACTATTAAATGAATCTACAATGTGCAGCGAGAACTACTTACGTCAGAAAATGAGGTTCACTGTCAATTAAAAAAAAAGTTCAGATTATTTCATACCGAAGTTTTCTGAACACAGATTTAAAACGGCAACTACACTCAGTTAATTTCTTGACTACGTCTTTCATCTTTTTTGGACCTATTCGAGTCTCTAATTTTAAGTGGAAGTGTTTATGCGTTTATCCAACGTTGCTGCTTATACATTGGTACATTAAAGGATGTTGTCTTTAACAACATTACTTCATAAATATTAGTGTTGGCCTCGTCTTCTTTGTACGCAATCCATTACATCAGTACCTAGTATATTTTAACTCTCTATCAGGTAAATGGGAATAATTTTTTTTTCCTTCCTACTCAATGATCTTAGCCTGAATTCTTAAAACCGTTTTGGCTCCCACAATCTCCTGAATTCCTCAAACCCGTTAAAAATTATCTATCCACCCACACACTACCCACAGCTTTTAATAATTTTGAAACCCAATTTACAGTCACAGAAGATTTTCAATGCAATGTATAGACTCAAGATAATCTTTCAGGTACAGGAAACTTTTTACTTAATGTAGTCCAGTTGTTTGGATCCTGTTGGAAGAGCAATACTGAACAAAATTAGTATAACCAGTTTCTTCATTTCCTCCGCAAGTAACAGTTTAATGGGGAATACGAACCACGGGGTGATCGCCACGTACTTTTAGGTACGAAGCAAGAAGGATAGGTCACTCACTGGCTAGTACTAAAAATTTAGCAATGAGTAACCGAACCGCTCAGAAGAAGACATGACAGCCCTGATATACACAGCATCTCAAAATGGCGCATCACCAGTAAAACTTGTGTTTACTGTTAATTTTAATCTAATTAGTTCTCGTTAGCAGTCTCCTGACTGGTTTGAGGCAATGTTTCATCTATTGCTATATTTAGTTAACCTCTTCATCTCAACCTACGTCCTCAATTGATTCGGCTACACACATTGCTTATAGATAGAGAGTTTAATATTTTTTTGTAGTTAGGTGGTTGTATATCAATATTTACAGCTGGAATTGGTGCTAATTTTGAATATGACTTAAAGAAAATTATTGATTAATCTAGTTTAAATTTGTGTTTACTGTTAATTTTAATGTAATTAGTTCTCGTTAGCAGTCTTCTGACTGGTTTGAGGCAATGTTTCATCTATTGCTATATTGAGTTAACTTCTTCATCTCAACCTACGTCCTCAATTGATTTGGCTACACACATTGCTTATAGAAAGAGGGTTTAATATTTTTTTGTAGTTAGATGGTTGTATAACAATATTTACAGCTGGATTGGCTGCTAATTTTGAATATGTCTTAAAGAAAATTATTGATTAATCTAGTTTAATATGCTTCACATATACTAATGTCTGTCTTCCTCTACAATTCTTACCTTCGACTGTTCCCTTCTCTAACAAATTAACCAATCCCACATGTCACGCAGCATCCTGTCTCTTCTTTCGGGAACTTCTTTCCTCACCCATCACGTTCATTTCGTGCTTTATCCACTTAATTTTTTAGCACCCTTCTATAGCACCATATTTCAAATGCTTCAATTTTTCTAACTAGTTATCCAAACAGAATGGGTTCCGTGATCACGTTTTAATTAGTCCTGCTATATTTCTCGCGTGGAGCGTTCTGACTGATACTTTTCGAGTTGTATCGTGTTTCACTTTGCAGGCGCATGTTCGTGCACTCCCCAGCTGCTGTTAGCGTTGGCACGCAGCCCCCGCGGGGGCGGTACCGCCCCCTTGATTGCACCGGGGGTGGCCCGCCAGAATTATTTCCGCATCTCCTCAGGGGCCGGCCTGTGATTACGCCTTCTTTTTAATCGCGTGCAATTTTAATAATCGCTCCCACCCATCTGGGCACCCTCGACTTCCCTAACCCCAGTCTCACAGACTGACTGCGACTCCAGTTCGCGAAGCCAGGTCGCTTCCACTGTTCACAGCAACACCTCTACGGGTGTGGCTCCGAACGTTAAACTGCAAAGTATTTTCGTCACAAAATGTATCGATATGGAGGAAGGCACAAAATTTCATCCGAAATAACAACGCAGTGCATTTTAAATTAGTTTTCTTACTCATGTTATCTTTCACGAATTCTAAATTAATGTACAAGTCCAACGAATTAGATGACAGTAACAAAGGTAGATTTTTTTATAAAAAAAAACTGATTAAATCATATTATACACTACTTTATTCAAAATTAGAAAAATGGAGTTGTTGGTTGAATGTTCAGTCTAACATCCCTGCTTTTTTTCTTTACATTCAAGAGCTTCCGTTCACTATCATCACACAGCTGAAAAGTGATTAACTATGATGCTTTGAACTAAATCTTAAAGGTTGACTAAAATATTTGTTTTACTTTATAACGTTTCTGGTGATTACTTTTCAACAGCTTTGCTGAATGGATACATTTGTAATGTCTCTATCAGTCTAAATGACATTTAATCTGCTAATCTGAATATCTATAGTACCGACAGCTGATTCTCACGTCACTCTACAACTTTGATATTGTCACAGGTTTAGAGTGAAATCTAAAGTAATTTCTTTGATTATTGATGTAAATGTTGATTTTAATTCCGACACTAATAAGATTGCAACTTACCGCTGTGAAAACTTTGAAAGTGTTCGAAGCTTTTTTTTTATCGTTTACTAACAGTAATTTGCTGACTAAAATTTGATTTATTTGCAACCTCGTTTACGATTTACGCTGTCAGATTTAGTTTCAAAAAGCTCTAAAAAGGTATTTAAAAGTATCAGCTTTTACTCGGTAGTCGTTGGATTAAAATTCCAAACTACCAATAAATGTTTTGGTTTTCTAACATTTTCGAATTAAGTTCAAGGGAATGCTGCAGTTCCTTATCCCCAGTCCCAGGCCGCCTCTAATGATCGCGATGTCAACGAGGCGTAAAGCCACAGCTTTTTTTTTTCTTTTATAAAAAAAAACTCGACATTTTGCTCCTTTATCATATCAACGTTAAGCTGCAACAAAGAAATACAACAAAAGTGAGACACTATTGTCTCTAACCAATTTGGGCCGTACTATTAGGTATGATTAGTTTATGTATATGTGTTTTATATCGTCCGTTTGCCAAAATTAGTGCAGTTGACATAGATGGTTCTGTTTTGCCGTAAACCATCCGTTGTCAACATTTTTTTGATCTGCAGGGTAATGATGTTCATGCCCACGTCAACATTAGACAAGAAGGGAGGAATTAATTCCGGTGTGGTCACTGGGTATTACTCTTCCCGCAGGTACAGCCTGAGCTTTATCGAGGGCCCAATACGGTGGCCGTTATTAAAAACCCCTCGCCAGAGTGGTCGCCGCGAATGGTTGGGGTTATTAGACTGCGGCGGGCCGATAGACGCGGATTCCAGTACCCCGTGAAAGCCGGCGGACCTCATTAACGCGCTTTTCGTCCCGCAGAGCGAATTTATGTCCCCTGAACACGGCCGGGCCAGGTAGTTCATTCCCGATGTTCGCCGGGATAATTGGGGCGGCTGCAAATTTGCATACTGCCAGCCGCTCGCGTGACTGGCGTTTCGCTTTCTGGCTCGAAGGAGGAAAGCGCGATTCCAAGACTTCGCCTCTTTCGTTAGGTTTAAGGTCTTTCCAGATAGTATTTATCGAACTTCGGCGTCTTTTTTCTGGGTACTATTGAGTTAATGCATACGTAGGCCTACATGTGTGTTAAAAAAAATCCGGAGCTTGAAGTAGCGTCATACATTGCACTCCCGGGAAGCTCAGTGGATCAAATTCTCCGGCCTCATTTTGAACCAATCAGATTAAGTTGAGCATCAAAGCGGAGAAACAGAGATGGATTAAAACGAGTACTGCGAACTACAACTTTCGAGGAGTGATACATTTTGACGTGGCTGAATGTTTTGGAATTTTTATCAACATATAACGCTATGAAATTATTTGTTCTTATGGAAGAAGCTTACGTAAAGAAGAGACAGTTTGGTAGGTATTATTTTGAGACATACTGGATTGGTTAATTTGTTAGTGGAGGGAACAGTCGAAGGTAAGAACTGTAGAGAAAAAGAGAGATTAGAATATATGAAGCAGATAATTGAGGACGTGGGTTGTAAAGGATATGTAGAGATGAAGAGGTTAGCGTAAGATAGGAAACCAGTCGAAAGACTGATGACAGCATAAAAAACCTGTAATTTCATTTTGGATGCAGTGGGCGTTTTAGATTCGCTAAAACATTGGTACACGGAAATTCGAAACACATAAATAGCATTTCTAATCATTAAAGTCTTCGGATTTTTCAGCCATTGAGTCATATTTACCGAAGTGTTGAGAGAACAGATCAAGCCTTAAACCAAATATAATATATCGGCACCAGAGACTGCCGAAAGCAGGATTGAACAAAATCTGGTATTTACATTACCATTTTTGGGCGGATTATTAGGCAATTTATTGAGAAACAATGTGTTGCAAAACAAGAAATGCTGCTATGGGTGGACATTTTGTCTCTCGAATTAAATCACATCACTAGTAAAAAAGAAACAATTTTACATCGTCAACTTAGATTTTAGTGAAATATGTCTCGGTTATTACTCTCTATAATGTAGATGGGTAATGGGAAAAACTAGCTCTCGCATTTGACAAATTTAAATAACGGCAGGGTAGATAACACCCCCTACAAAGTATAGGTAAAGGTCACGGGGTTCCCACGGCTCCTGTCGCTCCCCGTAGGATTCACGGAGGTCGAGCTCCGCATTCCCATTACAACCGTTGGCACTGGAATGGATGTGACGGGGCCAGCACCACGCTCCGGCCATTCAGAGTATAGGTCCCTCTCTTAGAATACAACGTGACATAAATGTCAGAGTATCAAGTGTTTTTTTGTATCTGAGTTACAGCTATCTGAAAAACTAACGATGTAGAAATTATTTACCAGTATTTGATCTCACAGATTCTTCATAAAATTGCAGGAACATTTGCGCAACATACGTTTTGTAAGGAACTAACTGAGTGAGGTGTAAAGGTATGGAAAAACGATGCTGAAGAATATCCTTAATTTCTTCCTGTGCTTAAAGAAGTATTTTGAATGAAAGAAAGAAGATAGATATGCAGTTCGGATTTTTTATTTTATTTTTGGAATCGTCATGAATACACACACGTTACTGAAATCATTAGTGCCAGGTAACGCCGAAGAACCTGCGCAAGCAATCTGGCGTGAGTACTCAATCCGAGGATATTTCTGGAATACGCAGTACTAGACGCACGAGGTTTATGTCACTTCATCAAGTTAAGCCTATAAAACCCACAAACTGTCGTAACTGCAGTTACTTCTCTCGCCATAACATCTTCGCGAATAATCGTGGCCTCGCTCGCGGTGCTTGCAACTTAACAGCTTTAATGCGACTAGCTCGGTGAGGGTCGAAATTTAACACGAACATTCTATGAAGGAACTAGTAGACCGTCAACACTTTACTACTCGAAGCGGAGCTGAGCAGCCAGGGAAGGAGATGATAAACGCTACAACGTGTTTCGCAAATCACTTTGTGTAATGTTACGGGATTAATAATGAGGAAGTGGTGGACGATTCGATCAAAATTAATAATAAATAATAACTTGAATGGACGGAAAAATGGAAACTATTATAGAGCTGCAAGCATTAGTAATAAGGATAAATTAAGAACAATATTTTGGTATATGGGAAGTAATGTAATAGAATAAGGAGAAGCTACAGTTAAAGACATTTTAGAAGCTAAGCTTATGCGGCAGCCATTAAGGGTTTTGGCGGGGTGAACCAAAACGCCGTGATGTCAGTCGCCAGACTCTAAGGTGCTTTGACCCAGCAATAGCTAGCCAACCTTAGAAAACAACATCTCGTCCTTCTTAGGGGAACAAAAGGCTTAGCTCTCTGGTTATTGTAGAGCAGCGCCCATAAGCCAGAGGTGCTATACTAAGGCCTCTCTGGTTTGTTTGTCGAGGGTGGTAGCTCCGTCCTGACCTGGAAGAAAGTGAAACCCTATCATTGGTGCTTGCCTAGGAATCCCGTTAGACGGGTATTATAAAAAAGCCTAACACCTGTGAACTCACTCTCAGCTCCGAGATGGGAGGAGGGTGAAATCGCCTTCCTACCTGTCATTCGGGAGGACGGGGGTCAAACCCCGTTCTGTCATCCTGACTGGGGTTTTCCGTGGTTTTCTTCAGTCACTCTAGGCGAATGCTTGGATGGTTCCCTACAAGGCCACGGCCGACTTCCATCTCCCTTCCCTCCCCGTAGGTTAGATAGGATGAAAAGAGTCTACGTGACTCTCCAGCAGCCCGCCTCCCGGCCTTCAGCTGGGAGGAATAAAAGTTAAAAAATAAATAAACAAATATAATAAATAAATAAACCCATATTAGCATTTCTTGTGTGTGCATGGCTCTAAGGAGCAGTCTCTTGTGTAAGAAGTCCCAATAATAGTAATGAAGCACGCAAAGGAATGGACGGTTAGTAAAAGGTACTAAAGAGATAAACATACTAAAGTAAAGTAAAAATAGAATGCCAGAATTAAAGCGGGGAGATTACAGTTGGAAACAGAAGCAATCGCAGGTTATACACCGTATCAGTGAAAACGCCTTGGGCATAGTTAAAAGATGATTAGAACAGGTAACTAAGGAAGAAAACACAATATATTACTAAAAAAAGTAGAAAACACTCGCTCCTCCATACATTGAAAATTAGCTAAGCTGATAAAAAAAGCATTTTTATGGTTACGTGTTAATATTGGCCAGGATCCGTAGCCCTCTTAGTATGGGCTAGTATCTCAAAATAATTATGGAGTTGTCTGCGTCAAATTATAGTTACAGAGACTTTACCATTTCCTTTAATGTTCTAATGTGCAGTTTTAACTAATGATTTCTAGATGGTTGTTCAATTTATTAACAGTGAGTTGACCGTGCCCGTTGGGTGAGCGGTAACACTCGGACCTGGGATCTGAAAGAACGCATATCAAACATCCACATTTCGTTTTTATATGGTTTACCGACATTACTACAGGCAAATGCCATAGTTCCTACAAAGGCAATGGCCAAATTGCTTCTCATTCCTGGCACCACATCCTGACCCGGCAAGATTTGAAGAGGGTCTAAATTAACGAAATCAGTAACTTGAGACGACTCACCACTGTGAGATAATTTCTCCCCCCCCCCCTTTCCCAGATGAAGACCCGGCAGTGCGTTGGTGTAGGGCCTAATGCGCCATACACCATCCAGCCTAAGCTACTAATTCTCCCGCTGGACACGAACAATTCCATGAATTCCCATTGCAGGTAATGGCAAGAATCAGGGCACAGGAGTAGATTCTCAAAGCAAAGTGGTTTATCACGCTAGCAGAGGACTGCTTAGCAAACAGATGTGCTGCACCCATATTCTCCGAAGCCAATAGCGGGGGAAGTCCACACCGAGTTGTACAAGGCGCTGACCACACTGTGGCAACTCTCTGCAGTAAATCACTTTTCCTTCCCGGTCTGACCCGGGAAAACAGCAGAGCTGACCTTTGAGGCCGGAAATCCTCGGGATAAGCGGCCACTTTGCTTGCCGTCCGCTGTTTGTTCCAGGCCGAGGACTCACAGATAAATATCTGTCTATCCGCCTCGCTTCGCTTGCCTCTTCCTTCGCCTCGGGCCTTTTAGCATTCATTTCGTTCGCTCGGTTGGGCGGCGGGGAGGAAGGAGCGCTCAGGGTGGTGCATTGCATCCCAAGCAGGGCCCTCGGACAAGGCAGCCACCGAAAAAGCCTCACACGGATTTGACGCGGCCCTCCAGTAGAAGGTGCAACTCGGTCGAAATCCCGCCGACTACTCACTGGGGACGAGTAGCATATTCTGTTGTTCGTATCACCAATTTGTCATACTGTAATCGACGCTCTTGAATTTATCCTTGACAATTGAAGTCTTCACCACACATAGGTGCCTTCCATCCAATGTACCGGCTCTTTCAAATGAAGGTTCTGTCACTCTGCACCAGCAGAAATTACCTGTTAAAGGATAGAATTGAGCCAACCTCTACAGTCAATCATAAATGCCAGCCATCTTGATTACAGTTTTTTTTAACTGCTTAACGTCTCTTAACAGCGAGGTCTTTAGAGACGGGAAAGGATGGGGGGCAAGGAATGGGAATGAATTCTGCCATGGCCTTTTAAAGGAAGCATCCCGGCATTTGCCTGGAGTGATTTGGGAAACCATGGAAAACCCAAATCTGGAAGCCCGGACGGGGATTCGAACTGGCGTCTTCCCAAATGCGAGGCCAAAACGCTAAGCGTTACACCACCACGCTTGGCTTACAGTTTATGCTCAGATCACTATGAGCATGCAGGTTACGCATCAAAAATACACGTTACACAAGTGTAATCAAAGATGGCTACAATCAGTTTCCTTAAATCTTCTTCATTTCGACTTACGATAAGATACAATATCCAGAAAAAAAATGCTAAGATGCTCATGCTCACTTGGATCAATCTTTTCACTAAAAAAAAAATAATAATAATAATAAAATAGCGTTTTAAGTCTCGTTGTCGACAAATCTAATGTAACCTGTGTTGAAACAAAAAAAAGGAAAGAAAATCGGGCATCATATCTAACAATGAATTAATTGGCTAAAGGAGAGATAGTAAAAATGAGTACGTTTCCTTCAAATAGTCTCTCCCGACAGCAAGTAATTATATACATTTATCCTTACATATGCATGTTGCCCTATTTTTGTACTTTAAAACAGTTTATTCGCTTTTGCTCTCATTTTTTAGCCTGAACCACGGAGATCAGGGATAGATCGGGAACTGTTAAAGGTGTTCACGTCCAAGTCTCGAATCAAAACTGGCTCAATTACTTACCATTCTGCACCCAAAGTGAACATTAAAAGTTTCTCAGAAAGACTTACTTCAGAGTGAAACGCTACTATAACGAAGCGATTTTGTTCTGTCTGTGACTTTTTGATAGGCGAAAGTAGTACCAAAAAATGGAATGTCTTATCGTGCAAAGTTGTGCGTTCCACCGACCTGTGATTAATATGCCACGTTCGCCCGTTACTTGCTTGAGAGAAGCGCTTTCCAAGTGATATCAATCAGTTCGCTGGCACGCACGCAGTAATATGATGACGACAGCGGCAGGCAGCCAACTGCTCGCTTGCGAAACCTTGGTACATGTTTCTTCAGCAGCAAGAAGGAATGTTGGACAAGGTCTCTCTGCACCACAGGCTGTAGGAAGGTTTCCTTACATACCTTTAGTCGTATTGGATGAGATGACGTTAGTGAAATAACACGCGATCTAAAAATCACATAAAGAGATTGGTTTTATGGAAACAAATTGGCTGTACCCAGTACTCGTATTTTATTCTAAATACACCCTCTCTACATCGTTATATAGTTACTGCCAAGCAACAGCAAGGATAGGACCGTTCTCTAGAAGAACTGATATAACGGGCCTTCTGGTATCTTCCTTCCCTTTCAGTGACAACTTCAGTTTGGAAAAAAAGAGAATATAATCACTGGGCGTAGGTCTCGAAAGAATGGATTGTTTAGCAGACGCATATTTGCTTCGGGTGAAATATTCGTGTACATCTATTTTTTTATTTTGGTTCGTCGACATCGATGTAATTTCAGATGGAAGAAGTTGAATCAGGGAAAAGGAAGAAATTAATCCATGGGCTTTTGAAGGTACCATTCCGGTATTCGCGTGGAACGATTTGAAGAAACCACGAATAATCAAAACCAGGATACCTCGACGAAAATTTGATCCCGCGTCGTCCCGAATAGCGTTACCGCCCATCCATCTGGCTTTTTGCAGCTACTGCACTGTGAATAATGTCTTTAAATTTCGAAGTTGTCTGCGACTTGATGCTCATTTGGAGTCGATGTTTTTAAGTGAGAGTAGGCCCTATTATCCGACTTTCGCAGAAGAATTTTACTACATGTTAACTTGAGGTTACGAAAATGTATGAATGCCGAACTGACCAAGCAATTATCGAAAACTTTTCTGAAACACTTTCATATACGAGAAACTCAATAACTACGTTTTACACAATAGACACACGAATACTGTGTTCACTCATCATGATAAAATTAAACAAACGACTGCAGAAACAAGCACATGGCGTTTAGAGTGCGAACGGACAACAAATTAGCATGTTCATCATCTTTAACAGTGTCTACGTAAATTATAGCTATCACATTAATGAACGGTGAAGTTTCCCGCAGTTATATCAATAAACTTATAACTTTAGGAATGCTTACTGACTGTTGACCAGGGATTAAGCAGTGCGATTTAGCACTGGAACTTGCAATTCGGGAGGACCCGTGTCAAACCCGGTTCGGCCATCCTGGCTGAGGTTTTCCGTGGTTTACCTCAGTCACTCTGGGCGAATGCTGGGATAGTTCTTTACTAGGCCACGGTCGACCTTCCATCCCCCTTCCCTCCCCGTAGACTGAAAAGAGTCTCCGTGACTCTCCAGCACCTTCAGCTGAGAGGAATGAAATTGCAAAAAAAAGAAAAAAATACTGACTGTATAATTACTCATTATCGGTTAATCCAGAATACGTACATCATTTTTTGCAGGAAAGCATTGTGCGTACTTGGTATTTACGCACACGTTGCAGTAACAGTGGGTGGCAGATGTATTTGGTTTGACGATATTTTGAAGTGAAAACTTCTTTAGGCGCGTTGGGCGATTTTTAGATGGGTAAAATCTTATGAGTTCGTGTCACCGACATGCTAACGTTAACGGTATATCTGTAGCTATAAGTATGTTGCGCTTGGACAGTGGTCCGGTGGCTCAGTTGCTTTATGGTCGGGAGTGGGGAACAGTTGGTCCCTCTGCAATAAATCATGCAATGGGTATATCATAGTGGCTTAGCATGGCAAAACAGATTTCTAGTTGTTCGATAATATTTTGCCGCGGATTTTAAAACTAAAAATTCTATAAGATTTTATAATAATTTTGGAATTATATGTTGAATTTTGAAAATATGATTACTAATGCAAAATTACCGTATATTATCGAAATTCTGAATTGAAAAATTTACAACAAAAAAAACCATTAAATTTTGCAATTAAAACCTAAATATGCAAATTGACTTTTATTTCAAATTTAGGGTTTATAAGCCCATACTATCCAAATTTCAGGTTGAAAATGTGTATTTTTTTTGCTTCATTTACCATAAGCCTATTGTATACTTTTTAAGAATATAATAAAATGATTAATAGTGCGAATAACTTAAGTATTGTTGATATTAATGATAATAATGATACAAACAATGAAAATAATATCTGAAATTAAGTTCTTTGAAATCCATGTAAAAACAAATACTATGTGAAAATAATATAAACGTATATTAATTATTATGTAAATTAAGTTGTATTTATATTTTGTAGATATAAATATAAAAAACAAACTAATGTTAATGATTTTAATTTACAAATTAAGACATTTTAATTTTCTCACGTTACAATTAATTTGAAAATAAAAAAATCCAATTGCTGACCTATCTACCCTTTTTTTTTTTTCTATTACGAGCTAATATTGCCCATCTTCGTTGCTCCCCTTCAAACAGTGCGACAGCCGTGGAGGTGGTTTTACGCTAGAGAGGGGTCCCCGGTGTTCAGGTCTATTATGTTTGTGCTCTTCACGATCTTTTTAAGCTGGTCTTTGTAATGTTTCAGTGGTGCAACACGAGTCTTTTACCAGTGCTGAGCTCACCGAGGGAGTCTGTTGCTACTCATACGGTAATAATACTAGAATAAAGCCGGAACCACTCTGTGCTAAAGAATAGACAACGAATTTTATTAGCTTCTTTTAATCTATATCTTCGACTGTGCCTGGTGAGTGAGAGATTTACGCAATAGCTTGGCTTCCGGGATAATACGTGTACGCATCACTCCAGTCCGATGACAGGATGGTTTCATCGAAAGGACCATGGTCGAATTCCTTGTCCACAAACCTTTCCTAGCTTTAATAACCAGGACTTCGACGTGCCATAAAAGCGTAAGTAAAAAAAAAAGAAGTATCTTTGTCAAACTAAATTAAATTTCTCTCTAGAATTCGTCTTATTCGCGACGGAAAATGTACTTCTATGTTGGTTGGCACAGGTAGAAAATCTCTTGCCGAGTATGAGCATACATACATGATAACTGGATGAAAGCTCCCTCCACGCCCTTTGGAAACAAAAGCAAGGCTCACGTCCTTCTCAGTGCTCCGAAATGACCTTTGAAACGTAAGCGCCGTAATCTGATTAGCTTTTCCCCGAGAGTGCAGGATTACGAATGTTCCGTCGACAGGCTTAATTTTTCGTTTGAAGTTTAAAATATCTCATTTACCGGCAGGGAAATGGTTTTCTCCTCTCAGCCCGATGTTCTTGGTGCACAACAAAATCTGCATCAGTGCAATTACCTGAGTGGCAGAAGAGGTATAACGTTGCAGTATGACAATTCCATTTAACTGCTTTCACAGACGTCACAAGAATAATTAAAGTTATTGCTCAGAAACTCTCTTCGAGGATTTTGATTGCCATATTTACTGTGTTCCATACACAGTTCGTGAATACACAGAGTAATTTGGTTTACTACGTTATAGATGTGGCTGATGCAACTTTCTTAAGATATGTTCCGAAGAATAGCAGGGGTCCTTAAAAAGTATTACACCCTTACCCAAGGAGATAAAATATATATTTATAAAAGATTTGGGCTTGATGGTTCGTCAGCGTCTAGATCATTAGAGTTGATAGAAGACGGTGTGTAAGGCACTAGACGGAAATTGGTCAATGCCATTTATCAAGGAACTAATCCCGGTATTGACCTGAAAAGATTGCCAGAAACTGTATTAGACCGAATCGGGAATCCAACCCGCGACCTCCTGCATTCAGAGCCCGAACATTATCACCACGAAATATAATTACTCACACCGTATGTGAAACCACACTTTTCTTCGAAACACTCCTCTTGATGTTACTAAGTTCTTGGTGCTGCTGAAACAGTTTCTGGAAGGCCCCTTAGGGAGCGTCCATTAACAACGTGAGTTGAAATAAAAAAAAGGGGGGTCAACGGAAATCTCAAGTGATAATCGTAGAGCTAAAAAAAATCGACTTTAGGGAGGGGTATATGGTCTACAAACGACACGGAAACTGACCTTAGGAGGGTTATAACCGCTCTTGGAAACATAAGACCTAAAAAAGAAAATTCTCTGAAAACTCCGAGGTCGATTCAAAATCTCACGTCATTTTAGGGGGGAGGCGTCGGACCAGATCTCACAAGAAAAAGAGGGGTGTCCGGAATTCCGGATAAACACCTCACTTAGCTAACGGACGTCCCATTAGTCGTCCACCTTACACATTAACTCAAATAGCTTTTCTTTCAATGCTATCTTTTCGGTTTTGGGAACATCTAACCACCACAAGGAGTCGCGTAAGGAGAGGAGGGAGATTGGTAAACAAGGAGAATGTTGTATCAGTTCAAGAAAATGTAATCCATTTGTGAAGAATGGATGGATTCCGTCATTTCGAGAATCTGGAGAAAGTTCACTAGACTTGCTTGCTCATAAACATACTGCATGTGAATGGGGCTTGCTACGTAAGGGAAACGTGATGTAGGTGCACGATGGCTTATTGGTTCACAACACGTTTATACAGAAGAACATTTGTCCTGTTTCATTTCTTTCGGTGTGTAAAAATATTAAAATCAGATAACTCTGAACAAAAAGAGAATAAAAGTTTCAACATTGGCTTACATAGTTCTGACTCTATAAATGAAACATACATTTTTTTTCTACATCATAGAACTTTTTTTTTTATGGCACTGCAGTTTATTTCGGAATACCAACTACGGAGCCATCACAGCGTGCTTCACACACAAGGAAAGCTGAAGAGAGGTAAAGGTTCTGTAAAAATTTCTGCTCGTACCTGGAATAGAACGAAAGTCATTTTCTAGGACTTTGAATTGGGTGTGAATTCCGGTCCAGCCATCCTGGTTTCGATTTTTAATAGCTTCCCGTATATTACTGCCAATACTTTTCCGCCTCTAATGACCTCGTCGTCGACGAATGACAAAGTGAGAAACGAAACAAAAAAATATATATTCTAGGAATGGGCACAGCCGTTGATCCATTCAACCGTTCATCGCATGTTGTATACTGTTACGATTCTGAAAGGGCAGTCGAGAAATATAATGCAATCTCAGACCACAAAGGCCACACTTTCTATTAAAATACAGATCATACACTAAACAGCAAAAAAATAAAAAAAAAGAGTCCTTGTTTGCCAACTATGTACCGTTCCTATTCTTTAAGAAACTCTACATTCTTGCTCTATCAAGACGAATGGTTATTTTTGTTATTTATACGCAGTTCTATATACATCCAATTGGTATTCATTTTCTGTCGTGGTTGCCCTCTTCTTGTTTCTGTGCTACGTATAAAGCAACACTGACTCCTACATCTATATTAAAAAAAAAAAAAAGGAACAGTGGCCGTTGTATAGCGAACATTGTGTGCGAGCCATTTGTTCAGTGGAAAGGCGAGAGCACAGTGGCGCCCGGCGAAAAAAATATATCACGAGCAGTGTGCTGTGGTCTGTACGCGGCTCGCAATGAAACGAGTGCCACTCGACCCAAATAAAATTATCATTCGGCCCCGGCGGCGAGACCGAGGAAATTATGGGGCCCGGGAGCTGCTTTTATTTCTCCTCCGCGACTTATTGGTGGTCCAGCTGGCACAGTATTTGCTCCAAGACTCTATGGCACGGTGTCTGAGGGAGGACGAGGGTTGTAAAGTCTCCTGCTGTGAACATACTGTCGGCCCATGGACGCAACAACTTGCATCTTACTAAACGACTCTTCTGATAAGTGGATTGCCACTCTCAGATATTGCATGGGCATAGATAGTTTTAATTTAATATCATGTCTCCTTCTGGGGATTTATTAATGGTGAAACAGTACCATATTTTGTGGTTTTTGGGTCCATGATATGAAAATGCAATAAAAATTAGAAAATTTATAAAATAGCATGTTCTACTGAAGATTACTCAACAGAGAGTGTCTTCTTCTTTATCTTTTAGTAAAACTATTGTTACTTTTGAAGGCGGGCTTCATAGTTTTGTCGATAATTTGGTTCTTACAACATGGCTCAAACTTTCAACGAAGGAAGAATTTCGGGATCTAAAGAACGTCAAATATATGCGTCTGTAGTGGCCCAGGTCAAAATGGAAATATGGCGATCTTCCTCTACAAATCCCCCGGGAAGCAACAGAAACTGCAGAAATCTACGTTATTGTTAATGTTATGGAAACCAGTATGTCCGTGGGATGGTTTATTGAAACGTAAGTTTGTTAGTAGAAGTGTGTCGTTTGTTGAGAATCATCAGGTATCAGATGACGGATTTTTAAAATCAGTTTACTACGATTAAGCAGGCAAAACATTTAGATATCGGTACTTTAAGTGTCAAAAGAAAATCGGGTAAGCTATGTCAACCGTCTGTTAACATTATTTTCTCGAATCCTCAAAACGTGCCAGTGTTTCAATAAGGCAAATAAATCAATGTCAAAAATCACAGTCCTTCAATGAAACTTATGTTTTGAACACTGTGTTGATTCTTGAATGTAACTTGGATTGCGATTCGTCTTTGACACTTCCTGATCAATATTTAGGAAACACTGATTATGATTACAATGATTTTAGTTGAGCTCCTTCAGTCAATTCACGTTTTATTTATTTTTTTGGTCAGGGATATGTTTTTTTGTCGATGTTATCATTGACGGGAGACGAATAGGGACAATTTTTCGAAGGAACCATCCCGGCATTTTCTTCGGGTGTTTTCGGGAAATTATGGAAAACCGGGAATCGAAACCATCTCCTCTCCAATGGTATGCGCCGTTTCATTTATGTTTCTGCAAAGCAGATACCTGTCTCAATTAAATAGCTCTGATTAATTGCAGTCAAAATCATTAACAAAGATTTACCGCACTAACAAAACCGCCCTTCTGATTCAGACTTGTGCCACAACGGGGTAAGACATAATGATTTATCAAAGCCTCAAAATGAGGAGATCCTCCACAATTTGGACATTTGTGTAGTTTCTATTTGTATGTGTTGAATTTAACCAGCTATTAACACTGACGTCACGTAACGCACTTCAGTCGTGAGTACAATAATTTGAGGCGACGAGGGACAATGGAAGTTGGTCACCCTTTCCGACAGGTGCGCAGCCACGTTCGGCTTCCGGTGGCCCCCTGAATGCTAATGAGCTACACAGGCATTGGGTAGCAAGTACCAACTTCGGCAAACGAGATCATTAGCAAAAGGCGAAATTCGAAGAAGCGCCATCGAACAGAACAGCACGGAGACAACATGGAGGACGAATCGTGTTTCTCGGCGACACCTCCTCGTGAATGTCACACGTCTGACTAGCTTTTCTCGGGGACCTAAGAATGATCTTGATATCTTCCTCTAATATATGATGTTGTCAACAATGCGGTTTCATGATGTTTAATTGTTTTTATATAGTGCTGTTTGGAATATTTTAGGCGTCTTTTTTCAAGTCTAATGTAATTTATTCAAGGAAAAAATTAACTTTGGCATGAATTTTGTCTGTTTATGATATAAACTCTGAATTTTAACTAAAAATGTTTCCTTTTTTTACTTTTTTAAGTATTGAGCTTTTCCGAATTGCTACGCGTATGATTCAAGTAATTTTCCTTCAGATTTGCTACGAAAGATCTTTGATTTATTGTGATTCAGGTACTGCTCACATGGTATGGCAACATTCCAAAGAACTTCTATATCTCTGGTTCACCCTACTTTTCTCCATGATAGCTACAGTCGTTATTTACCTTAAAACTGAAATTAACATGAGGTTCAATAAATTATTCTGGCCAGTCTGGCATGAATTAATTTGTTAGCATATTTTATCGGCAACAGAACACAAAATAAGCAAACAAATCAATGATCGGTGTTAACGATGTATCACGTACCATATATATTATTTCTAAAAAGTGCTTTTATTGAAGAGCTTTCTCCCTTCATACTTCATCAAATCGATGAGGTATCGTTTTAAAGATTAAGTTCTCCGCTTTGGTAAGAAGGAAAGTTACATGTATGCGATAGTTCAGAGCCTGTGGAGCGTCCATAAACTACGTAACTCCATTTTGGCCTCCCGTAATCTCCCCCCATGTAGCCTCACGTGGATTTTGCCTCTTATCCTACCCCCTCCGGCCTATTGATTCTAGAAGACAATTTGTACTGTTTTCTACTGTCAGACTGTCGTAAACTACTTACGGAGTTAACTAAATGACGGAAATAAATATTCACATGTTGTTCTGTGTTTTGTACCTCATTTTAACTGTGACAAATAATATGAAAGAAACGCTTCGTGGTTTGGCTCGGAACCCCCTCCTCCCACGTAGCCCAGTGTAGCTTTCTACTCAACCCTCCCACTAGACCGAGCCATGTAATTTTGTAATTTATGCACGCTCCCCCAGCTGCTATGTTTCGCTGTTTATCATTCTCGAAATTTTCGCACGGGTCACCTAGTTGTTTCTTATTTAGATGATTTTTATATATCATGTGACTGACTTAAATAACTGTTACTCAAGTATACAAAAAAAAAAAAAAAGAGAACACGAACATAATCGCAAAAGAACAACATTTTGACTGTAGGACTGGAAGTTTGAGGAAAAAGAATTTATTTCAAAATATGCCATTTAATTTGATTACGGTAGATTCTATAAGTATATTTATACATAATTGTTTATGCTGCATTTCTGATAACGATTTAATCTTAACTCTACGTATGTATGTTCACATCAGGTAAATTGAATGACTCTCATGTTTAACTGTTTTATCTCTATGAGTGTCCGATAGTTTCCTAAAGGCGTGATATCTTTAATACTAATAACGACCTACTTATAAGCAAGTTGATGATTAGCATAATCATTACTGCCGTCGATCTTACTGGCTTATTGTGGATCCGATTAGACTTGATCAGCTTGTTTCATATTTATAAAAAAATTTTTTAAAAAAGTTGAAAATTTACATAGAAATTGGAAGTATCGTAGGCGCAAAAAAAAAAAAAAAAAAAAAAAAGCAAAGCTTGATGTATTTTAAAAGCTAACAGCTTTCAGTGCAGTATGCCGGAAAGTACTGAGTTCACTTCCCCAAAAAATTTTATGTTTGTTATTTTTTCGTTTTTTCATTATAATTATAGTATGCCACATGCTGAACTGTTTAAGCTGTCAATTCAGAACTATAGTTTTCATGGTATTACAGCATTAAATTACACTTTCATTTTATAGAATAACCTACGATTACAGTATCAAATATGACAGAGGAAAATGTCAGTATTAAATGAGAGTACTCTCGTTTATAACTACAGTAGAGCGTCAATTATCCGAACAACTTTTTTTCTTTCTTTTTTTAACGATTTGTGCACTATTTTACAAAAGCGATAACTATGCACATGTTTTGTTCGAAAATTTCACTAACAAAGAACAAGGTACAATGAGTTTTACACCTTGCATTTGTTAATGTATTATCGCCACAATATCCTCGTGACCATCCAGACACTGGTTTTGATGCTGAATGTTTGTTATAACCGCGACAGCAATTCTTTCACTGTGGCGGTACGTTTGGGTTTATTTTAGAAATCTGAAGCATATCGTGTTCGTCCTGAGCCTTTGTTATTGAGTTGCTGTGATGGTGAATTCTGTTGACTTTAGTATCTTGTACCAACATTATATGCCTATAATAGTATCTTGTTCATCTACTAAAAGGAAGCTTAAGTGCCTGCAAAATGGAGCAGAAGAAGATAAGAGACTTCTTTTGCTTCAGATATGTTAAATTATAATGTGCCTAATGTAATTTTAAAGGCAAAAATAAAACTATACAAACCGAATCTATAAAAATCGATAATCCGAACCACCCTCGCTCCCAATGAGTTCGGATTATAAACGTTTTACTGTATATAGTTGAAATAAGTGCGTCAGTTTGACAGCCCTCGTTTCACGCCGAGGCCGTTTGGGATGGGTGTTAAGGAGGGGTGTCGGTGCTAATCTGGTAGCCATGGCTCTCGGGGCGTGTTTGCTGTTCCTGAGCTAATAGCAGCAACATCAGTGGCGTCCGATATTGGAGGAGCTGGGAGGCGGGGATTGAATACCGGACCCCGCACGGCGCTAACACTGCCCGCGGCACGTTGCTAGGGTTACTGCCGACAAGCTACGGTGTGATCGGTGAAACCATTGAGGATCAGGTGTAATGCGAAGGGCGCCTGCATAGTCAATGGCGGAACAGAAACCTGCAAGACTACACTGGTTAGATACAGTAAAACAAATGGTCAGATTTGTTTGCTAATTAGTTTCAGTTAGATATTATTGACTGTAACATAACTTCAGCGGTCTGTTACATCAGTGGTTTAGGCGCTTGCTTTCAAAAGTTTGTAGGCCGGTCCCGGGTTCAGATCCCAGTGAGCCCAGGAATTTTTAAGAGTTGTTTTTGATCATATGAACTATGTCAGAACGTTCAGTGGTTTGGATTCAATGTTAAGCTGTAGGTCCAGGGGAAATTTATTTGCCGTCCTACCTCTGGCACGATGGTTTATGAGGCTTCCCTTAATTACGTGGGCTCGAAATAGAACCGGGGAGGGGGGGAGGAGTCCTGCAAAATCTCACCAAATCTCATAACAAAAGTTCTGCAAATTTATGAGATCAATATCACGTTAGTGGGAGGGGGACCCTACCAGATCTCACTAAATCTCACGAAGGAGGACTGGGGGTTCCAAATTTAAGAAAAAAAAAACACCTTGCATAACTAATGGATACCCCCATACTATGAATCCTCCGAGAAGATCCAACCAATATTCGGGTTGCGGACTAATCTAGGATTTGTATATATCTCTTACGATAACTAATAATTTCCCAACAAAAATTTACGTCAAGAAGGTGCCCAAGGACCGTAAACACAGAACAGTTATCGAGAAATTTTATTCATCAAACACAGCTGTCAAATCCAGCAGCATTTATAACAACATACACAAATACTTCATATAGCAGGGTAAACTTTATGGGGGATGCTGAATTATGACAATTTCTTCGAAGAACGAAATATGTCGTAGTTATTCGCCATGTTATTTTCATTATTCTTTCTATGCTAAACTGGATGGTATAGTTTCGTCCAACTTTTAAGTGTAGTTAGCAAGTAATAAAATCACACAACCCCGAAAATATGACTTGCATAAGAGAATCGTATAAGTGCCGCTTGGAACCATCATAAAATTTTATCCCTGTTTGTGATGCCTTTCGATTCAACGAGGTTAAAACTGCAAATAATCTAATATAAACAGCCTCGGTACATTTAACGTCACAATTACCTTAGTCTTTAAAGTTTTCTCTGAAGTGTCCATGGTTCTAAAATTTCAGCAAGAACGTCGTACCCAAACCCTTAAAAAACTTGGTACATTGTTACTGAGGCACATCTTTAAAATTGAACGCCTTCGGTAGCATAAAAAAAGCTTAAAATGGAAGAAAGTAGAGAAACATTTGCACAAATTAAAATATAGTAAATCAATGCATTTGAAAAATGAAGTCTTTCTCCACAGCTGTTATATTAAGAACAAATTTTAATTAACGTAGTATTAGATACAGATTGATGAAATACTGGTCATGAATGCTTAAAAATTCATTTAAATGTGTCGAAAATGTTTAATTTAGTTTTCTCAGAATAAGCAATGATATGATAACAGACATGAGTCACAACTCGTTAATCTACTTGTTGTCTCCCAACATTTTGACAATAGTCAATTCCTATAGGAAAGTTACAACGATCTTTTTAAAATAACGTGTCCCATATAGTCTTACTATTCTGCAATTAAAGTATCTGCTCGTATAATTGCTTCAAGTAACATTATTACCAGCATTACTGGAAAACCAATTGAGTGAAAATAAAAATGATACTGTTGTTTTTTTTAAATGATTTTGAAAACGTCAAAATCTGCGTGGCTCCTCCAGTAGCTGTATCCGCATCCTCGCGAACATGAGTTCAAGGAAGGAAATAGTAAAGTTTTTTTTATCTTTGTTGCTAGCCCGCGGCAGGAGACCTTTGTCGGGTCTGGGGACTCTATGTCATCTCTTGTTGATCTCGGCGGGTCAGCGTATTTACACTGCGCGGACTTGAGGCTTTGCGAGAGAATGCATCGCCCGCTCCGACCCTCCCAGGAGGCCCCGACAACAGGGCCGCAATATCCCCGGCCAAACTTAGTCGCCGACAAGGCACAACTTGAAAACTGCCTTTCCATCGTTTCCACGCGCTCGAGTTTTTCCTTCGTAGCAGCAGCAGCGTTTCTGTCCCGTGTGCCACATGTGTGCCTACCTTATATTGAAATAGTTTTCGCAACGAAACTGCCATTTTGTGTGAAAGGGTCGAGGGAAGAATCGAGATTGCTTTTTGGAGAATCTGGAACTGAATGCAGAACATATTCGTCGCAGTGGTATGTTTGCCAAGTGTTATTTTTACACTTGCTGACTACCTGACGAGGAAAACGTTTGCGCTAAAACCACTGACGTTTCATTCTCATTTCTTACGTGTTTATCAACTTATACCTAGGTGTCCTAATCAACAGTGTGTCAGCGAAAACATCATTGCTTAAAATAGAAATTTTTCTGACATTATTTCACAGAGACTGGGGTGTTAGCACTAGATGCGAGTCGAATTAAGTTCTGTTATCTCTGAAAACTTATACCAACTCTAATGTGACCAGAAGCCTATTCCACTCTCATTTTTGAATGCAAATACCCTCACCTCCAAAATTATAGCAAACCGAAAAGCAAGAAAATGACAGTATTTAGCTAATAAAAAATGATTGACAGGTTAGTGCTAATGTCACAAGTTGTCCTCCTAATTTGTATTGGTTAGTTCTTCTGTTTTTGTCATTTCACATTGCCAGTAATAACTCAGAACGTAACAGATCATAAAGATGACAACTCAGAGACAATCGTTATTGACAGCCAGCTATGTCCGAGGCTAGGATACAAATGGCGGACCTTTGAACATAAGGCCATGCATATATAGTATCTTACTATTTGCTATTAAAAGCGTTATATTAGTTTAATATTTGATTACTTTTTATTGTTTTCTGGACTAGTATGAAACTATACACTCCAGGAACCGAACTGTTTGCTGTTACTTTTCACTAAAAGCGAAATATTGTTATTCCACACAATACACAAAGCTGCACCTTCCGTGTCGCGAGAAATAGCAGAAATATTAACGTAGCCGTATGTGACCAACTGAGATTTTCGAATCCGGTTCGAATCCCTGTCTCGGTGGGGAGTTTCACAGGCCCTTAAAACGACCTTTGCCTCTGGCACATCTTGCCCTGTAATGTGAAGTACGCCAGAACGCTTCTGTGGTTGGGATTCCACATTACACTGTAGGACCTCTATACCCCGTAGGACTATCGGGATAGATTAAGGTGGCTATGATAGGGGCTGAACGCGCAGCCAGTAAAAACCCCGCCACAAGGTGATTATGACATATTTTACGGTCTACACATTCAGGAAAAAGAGGTTCGTCCAGAGGAAGGTTGAAAAATAAAATAAGTGAGTCAACATCTTGCAGCAATTCATATTGAAATAAATAGTCAACAGTTACACTTCAGGATAGGTTGAGGACTTCCTTCTATACTTAAAACAAGGATCAAAATTCTAGCTACATCCTATTTCAGACATCTTACTGTTAATTTACGTTTTTTGATGAGCGTAAATCAGTATTTTGTGTACATCCACCTTTTGGTGCCGAGCTATATTTGGAGCTTCAGTATAATCACATAACAGAAACATTTTATGATACCGTAAAAACTAATTGTTATTATTATGAACAAAACACTAATCTTCTGTAGTGACACAACAAGTTACTATTCCTATTAATTCACGTATCTAGCTTTTAATAATTGCAGGAGTTAGAGGTTAAGTTCACTAAGCACCTAACTATTACTACAGGTTGGAAAGAATTTAATCATAAACTTGTTCAGAGAGCAGTGAGTAAGTGGTGACGCTCTGGCTTGGCATTCGGGAGGGCGCAGGATCAAATCCTCGTCCGGCTATCCAGGCTTGCCCAGAATTACTCCAGGTAAATACCAACATGATTCCTTCAAAAGGCTATGGCCGAATTCCTTCCCGTTTATCTATCTTCCATCCTGCCCCTCTCCCTTTTGTTTATGACCACGATGTCGGCGAGGAACAAACATAGAAACAACAAAAACAGAAAAAAATGTTAAATAGTATGATCCGAATTATATGAGATCCTTTCTCTTTATATGAGGAAGCTATCTGGTATATAAAAATACCTGAGACCAGGAAAGATGTACACATTTATCTGAATACATAAAGAGGATGCTTCCTGTTCGAGATCTATTACCATTAACGAGTAAATCACAAGATGAATATTCAATATCTTTCTCTGATGCTGTTTGCACGATGGTATAACCTCTACATTTTGATTCACTGCCAGCTCCACAACTTAGTCCTTAATAATTCAATTCTTTTCCGAACTCAATCAAAAATTGATGTAATTACTTGTATGTCATCAATAAATAGATCTCTAGATTGTTTGCATCAGAATTACTAGCTGTAGCGTTCTTAATTTATTTGCTGGTAGTGAAGAAACATTGTCAGTTTTCTTCCTCAGTTCGAAGACGTTCACAAAAACCAATTTTGGAACATATATTTAAAGATGGGAAGAATGGTAGAAGGAAATGAAGGAAGAAAAGCAACGTTATAGGAGATAAATAGTAGAGAGATAAATCGTGGAACAGGCGGATAGACGTGGTTGCGCCGGCGAGCAGTATCGTGAGAGGAATCAATTTGTTGCGGAGCTGGTCTGGACGAGACAAATACTGTAAATCACGACCACAATGGCTGGGACCGCAGCACCTGCTACGAGCGCCCTAATGACGACTCCATCGCTCATCTGGGGAGTCTGTCAGCTGTAACCAGCAAGCAGTGTCGTTATGTCTGCTAACCAAAAAACTGGCCTCTTACACGGAGTGTACCAGACTGCAGGGGCGGTAATAAAGCTCTGTGTGGGTGGGATACGTGTTCAGCAACCCGTGTTTTCATGATAACTGCTGTACTGTACCTGCAAACTAGTTTAGGACTAAGTTCACATACGCATAATAAACACAATGACTTATAGTCTGTTTGGATTGCCAGGACTATAAATCGATGGTACATTAAAAAAAAATGGCATTCGGCCTTCTAGTCATTCAGGCAGCAAGTGTGTTTCCTTTATTCCTCGAGTGTGTATATAGAATCTTCTCGTGTTATTATTGATTATAACAAGTACAGGAACAACACAGGAAGGACACAACACTTAATTAAAACCACCCATGCCCTAGGCTGGACTCGAACCGGTGACCCCTGCAACGCGAAGCGAACTCGCTAACTCCACGCTACCTGGGCTGGCAAACTCGTGGTTCTTCAGATACCGCAAAATATGATGGTAGCCAGAATCTAATTCAATAGCAGAAGATTAGAATTGTAAAGTTGAGGACCTCCTTAGCAGTAAAATTATTGGAGCAATCAGATTTCGTTCACGGTTTAAATAGTACCTTTCTCGTTTATTGATCGCAGTCTTCCATCTGGTCACAATTAAATTTTTGCGCAATAGAAAACGCAATAGTTTGTCAATGGGAGGAACAGGAAAACAGCGTGAAGAGTTTTTGGACAGTCCCTACTTATCGATGTATTTACAAATAAAAGGGAGAGGGGTAATTGACGTTTGTAGTTTTATTCGTAAATAACAAGGTACTAGCTTTTAAGCGCTTCGTTCCTTTCCAACGGCCCTCTTCTGGCTTTATGTATCGTGTTGTATATGTGCAGTAAAGCCCTATTATACATTCAAAAAGATCTTATCCACACGGCATGAACGCAGTGTTCTTGCAGTTCATTTCGTTGCAGTTGTTTAACTAAATATAACAGTCATTAAATAAAGCTCAAAACCTTAAATATGATGTAATGTAGTACATATTTCGTAGTATACTGTAACAGTAATATCTCTGGACAGAGTGTTAAAAACATGTACATCGACTGAATACAAACAAACTATAAGCAACTAATAATTAATTTGATAACTTAAACGCAATATTTACGTTTCTTTTAGTTTTGTGTCAATTTATTTCTTCGTGATTTTGTTTTTTAACTAAACTTTATTTTGTAGAAACATGGCTGGCCGTTGTTTGTCAAGCGTCGAAGGCTGGATGCGTGATGTTTGCGTCATGGTTACGGTTACACAGTGACCAAAATAGCATTTTATTATATTAAACGGTAAAGGGTGATGATATGATTACGATGGAGATTGCACGAATTACTGGCAAGAAATTTGGAAACATTTATTTAAATTCTCACTAATAATTTATATTACACTTGTTCAAAGCATTAAAGATAGACTGTTAACCATCAAGTGCAGATTCAAGTATTAAGATTTATTGAGTTTTCTAGATATTTTTATATGTTGTTTGCTCGTTTATAAATTAAATTTTATACTCTATAACCCAAGGCGCCACAAATTGAATCTGAATATTGCCTATTATACACATAAAAAGATCATACTCTAATAAAAACTAAGTCTGCATTAATATAAAGAGCCCACTTTATAAAATGAGTAGTCCTTAGCGTTATAAGCATAGTGTTTCTACAGATTCTCCTATTTCGTTTCACGTATGAGCTCATCTCCATTCTCTAAAGCACCAGGCGGGAGAACAAGCGCTAAGCTTTCCACGAAGAGTTCCTGGAAGACGCTCTTTGCCTTACGATGGACTGACGCAATCTCGCAGCAGTGCTCCACGTGGCGACCATAATTAACAGGTGCTCTTCCTATGGATGCAGCGCTGCGCAATTACAGTGGGTGGCCAAATTATTATACTCAATAGGTCATAAAGCAAAAAAAGTCATGAAGTTTTTAAAAGACGAAAAAATAACCCTCTTGGATTGGCCTGGAAATTCGCCAGACCTTAACCCTATTGAGAATGTCTGGGCGGCGCTAAAAAAAGAAATTTGCAAGGATAAAATTATTACTAATAAAAAGAATTAATAGAAAATATTATTACAGCATGGCACAGAACACCTGAATTACAAGAAATTTCCAAAAAGTGCATTGCCAGCATGCCGCAGCATCTACAAAACGTGATTGCTCAAAAGGGAGGATTCACTAAATATTGATTAATATTTTTTTCTATTAATATAACATAATTCCTATGCTAAATTATGTTTTATTTATTTTTCCTTAATTCATTAAACCTATAAAGATAACAATAAAAACGATATCATAGGTCTATTAGTAGATTAAATGTATAATAACACACGAAACAATGTTTTTTTTTTTTTTTTTTCAAACGAGTATAATAATTTGGCCACCTACTGTATTATGAGAGGCGCGAAAGTGTGCTAGTACATTGGAACGGAATGTCTTCGCATCGTAACGTATAAAACAGGTGTAAAATGACAATTACCCAATAAATTTTAATAGGAATGATGTTTATTTAACTCACAGTATCTGCCACGTATAATCGTTACCTTACTAACGGTCTCTCATATGCGTATTGACTAGTTTTTTAATTAGGATTTACGACTCGTCCAGGTGGATGTCATTAGTGCCAGGAGGGACAATAGGTAGAAATTCGGCCATGGTATTTTGATTTAACCATCCCGTCATTGGCCTGGAGTGATTTATGGAAACCAAGTAAAACCGAAATCTGGAAGCCTTGACCGGAGATCAATCCTATGTCCTCGACAATGCCAGGACCAAAATTATTAATTTTTGAATTATATTTAAAAAATTCCCCTACACACTTGATTTAAAACATTTATAACAAACATTTCTAATGGGTTTATTGAATTATGATAGTATTATAGAAAACACTGAGTTCTGTATGAAACAACAGAAATGGAAATTAACTATCGTGACCATTGTTATTAAACAGCATCATAAATCATCAACACTGAGTGAGCATAGTAGATTTTAGAGTATACGCTCTACTTATATTGTTAGAGTATGGAAGGAGAAAGGAGATAAATCAGCCTAAAAAATTATTACACAATGTGTGCTGTTGTAAAAGGATCGAAAAATTAACGAACTGTCCAAACTAAACTCACTGCGACATTAAATGGTTTGGTTATTGGAGATGTAAATCTGGGTAACGATATTTTATTGCATGCACTTGTGTTCAATAAATTATCGCAAGAAAATATTTGTAATGTAAAAATGTTCAAAATTCAGATCTCACTACTGTTTGTGCAATAAATAGCTGGTAAACTTAGATAGGTGGAAAAATTTAATCTATTTCAAAAGCTACTGAAACAAATACCTAAATAAATGGAAGGAAATAATTAACGAGTATGCATCCGATTCTTGTCTCGCTCTTTAGTAGACGAGCAATAGTACGGTATAAATTCTTGAAGCAGAGTTTCGGGAAAATAGACTACTCCTAGAGAAATGCATACACACATGACCCGATAGGTGAGTGGCAGCACTCGAGACAAGCATTCGGGAAGACGCGAGTTCGAGTCCCCGACCAGACAGCCTAATTTCAGTTTTTCATGGTTTCCCCAAATCATTCCATGGTCCCTTGAAAAGGCTGTGGTCAAATTAGTTCCCCATTCCTTATACCCATTTCTCGCCCGCTTCTAATAACCTCGACGTCGATCTGTAGTAAAGTAAAAAGAGCGTAAGAATAACAAACAAGAAGCATGCCACACATACACCTTCCTGAAAACGAATATGAATCAGATTTTATCAGTCAAATTATATTTGGCCTCGTCCACGAATTGGAGGCAACAGGTTGAACTAGTACACGATTTTCAATAATTCTGTGATTTTATGATTCATAAACTTGCAATTTGAAAAATTACGAAGTTGTTAGTTGGTAAGCTGGTACAAGTAATTTGTAAATAATAAGAAAATTAATATTTACCATTATTTATTTATATCTAAGGATCGAAGAGAAATAACACAGTATAGTTGCAAATATTGTCTTCTTTCCCGGGGCAGGAAGCAAAAATAGATGGGTGGGGCATAACAACAGTGTACAATTTAGTAAGGGACCAGTCAGAAATTTTATGCACAAATTAATGTTTGAAATGAAACTAAAAACTTAACTTAGTCCACAAACCGAAGGAGGCATACTAAGCCATTGTGTAAGAGGTAGGACGGCCAGTTCGTTTCCTCTGGGACCTACAGTTTAACGTGGAATCCGAACCACGGAGCGTCCTGGCGCAGCTCATATTCCTGCGCCTGCAAGGATTCGAACCAGGGACCGGAGCAGTGAACATTTTGAAAGCAAGCGCCTTAAACACTGAGCTACGAAACGACTGAGTAAAATTTAACAATGCATCAAGGATAGAGTGTTGAGAAGAACTAGCTGTACGTTGGTAACATGGCAGACACTGGGCGATGCGTCAGAGATGAAAGTGTGGCCAGAAAGAGATGGAGCTGATGAAAGTACTTGGAGAAAGGCGCCGAGCCCACCGCGGAAGGGGGAGTGGGACCTTGATGTTAACACCAGTAACAACGAGGAGTTTGGAATGTAGGTATGATTCTCTTCGACTGGCGACAACAATTCTTGACAGATTTACTTATATTTTAAAGAGAGTTCAGTTGACACCCACACAGGAAGGGAAAATTAGCCACAGGGAAAAGTTCGAAGAGGAAGTAAATAGAGGGAATGACGAGATGATGAGAACGGCCTCCAGTTCAGACTGAACAGTTAATTTCAGACTGATTATTAGGCACAACATTTGATCAAATGAAAAATAGTCTTTATCGCGTGAATCGTGATAGAGCTGAGAATATTGCCTTTCTTTCTGTAGCTAAGGATGCTAATTTTCAGCTACAAATACACTCTCGTTACGAAAGCCGTGTGATACTTCCTTTGATACTTCCTTTGATGTTACCTTTTCTCGTGGGTTTAAAAGCTTAGGTATCGACATACAAAATAACAAAAAAGACAACAAATGTTATTCATATGGATAAATACCTGCAAAAATCCACACAATTACAACACATGAAAAGTATAATCTGCATCAAAATTTTTTTAAATCGTAAATCGCTGAGGACTGATTGCATTGCTGATTCTATTCCAATGACGTCTATCTCTTCAGACAGATATCTGCATGTTTATAAATCCATATACAGTAAAGTAAACTGTACACACACACACACACACATATATATATATATATATATATATATATATATATATATATATATATATCACGTGTGAAATACGAGTACATCATATATATTACTAATTAATGGTCTTTTTAGTGACGAGCTATCTTTCTCCATTTATATTTAATCAAAATTGATAAATACGGTACCATTTTAAAGTTTAAGTTCTCCGCTTTAGCATCATCAATAATTCAGAAAGGAAATTGTCGAGGCTGAACCCGTAAATGGCAAAATTATGAACAATCAAGGTCACGGGTACGCAATAGTTGAGAGTCAAGCTGGTAGGCTTCACTGGCGTCGATAACGAGTGATCGCATACCGCTAGATAGCAGTACCACACATCACAGAGATATTCATAAACTGTGTACTTTTTTTAGTGTAAGGAGCTTTTCGGATTTTTTAATTGCAGTTGCAATGAAAAGATTCAAATAGATTCACTTTGACAACACGAAACTGATATAGAAATCTCTGTTGAGAGAATATCTAGTGAGAATCTAAAACAACTCTACTGTATCTCTAAAGACGTGAATGCTGATTAGTAAAAATAAAGGCGATATTGGCACATAAACAACTCACTTAGTCAACAATCCAAAGGTTGATTGGATCCTCCCGAAGGAGGCATACTAAACAATTGTGTCATAGGTAGGATGACCAATTCATTTTCCTCAGGGACCTACAGTTTAAAGTGAAATACGAATCAAAGAACGTCTTGGCATAGCTCATACGATCAAACACGACTTTTAAAAATTCCTGACCCCCACCTGGATTTGAGACTGGCACCGGACCCCGAATGTTTCAAAGAAATCGTCTCGACCACTGAGCTATTCGGCACATAGAGGAAACCTGGATGTAGGGTTCGCTTCTCTGTTGTGCCTAAGTTGGTTTTGATTGGCTCTGCCGATTAATGCCAGACAACATTTACAGCGTTGCTATACTAGAGAAAAAGCAGATCATTAACATACTAGCAGAGAACGTGAAAATGAATGCTCCAGCGAATCATCTGGAAAACATTATGCCAAATAATATTTAAAATTCCATGCATACAAGTCATGCCTGTGCAATTTAGCTCTAGTTTAGAACTGAAATAAATTTCACCGCATTTCAGACGCGCGTTGGAATACAGTCAGTTTGAGTGCTCATTACCTTTTCAACTCTGATGAGCAAATAATTATCGAACGATTCTAATGGCTGGCATTATTGACTATTAACAAATAGTGGTCTTCAATAGAGTATTTTCCACTGGAACTTTATGAAACGGTTTAAACTGCATCCGTTTCAAATGTTTAGCTTGTTAATCCGTTATTCGTTGCAATAAATTTCTAGGTGTAATTCTGTCATTAGATCTGCGAGACATAATGCGCAAAATTGTCGAGTAACGAGCAATACAACACTAAATTAATAATATAAACATTTTCACTTATTTTTATTCCATAAATTATTCTTGCTAAACATTCAATTTTAATGAATACAGTCTTTTATTGTTTTCGTTGAATCAGATTCAAATTTAAATAATTTTATATTTCATAAAACTATCGATATAGGTTTTCTTTACTTTATTCTTTACAAACATTTTAAATTACTAACCAGAATCTAACACAAAATTGATAAAACAATTTTCTGTTAATATCGCATTATTCTCAATACTTGTCACAGATAAAAACATTTTTTCAGAATATTGCTACTACTTCTTGATTTTCAATTACCTTAGAAGAAAAATAGGGCCTGCAATGAAGTCAGACGAAATACCTGTAGAACTTGTATTTTCACCGCGTAGCAACGAAAGAAAGGAGTGTTGCATGTTTCGCGTAATGAACTGCCCTGTTCTCAAAAATAAAACACAGCACTGAAAATTCGAGGCCACAAGAGTTGTGCAGGTAGAGGCATGCAGAGCTGAAAGCAGAAAACCGTCACAATGGCAATCAGAAGAAACCTTTTCGTAGCCGCACAAATTTCATCAGCCACTTGCTGGTACACACGGCCTTTGTTAAAAAGCAAATATTTACTCAGACAGCGGGCTGGAGTTTTCCACGCGAGCAATTACCTGCAGCGTCGGATGACTCCCTGACCGAGTGAGGGCTACAGCCCGGGTCAGCCGGCGGCTCCGGAGAAAGGAAGACACCTGCCTGAACGCTGCTGGAAAGTGGTCGGAAAGAAACTACGTGAATATCATATATAAAAAAAGAGAAAGTCAGACCTCCGCTGTACGACGGGATAAGCTCAAGCCGAGGGGCAGAGCAAAAACTGTGCTAAAGGTAAATAATTAGGTTACTGCTGCAACCCGTGTTCTGAACGATCAACAAAAGAGCTGACTGTGCTTGACTACATCGCTGAAAAGAAAACTCATTACACTGACTAAAAACAGTAATGAACTGGATAATATTAATCCACTGAACAAATCATAATTAGGAACGAATGTACTGTTCTGTACACATCAACACATACGTTGCTTTGTAATGGTGGATTGTCAGTTGTTCATAAAAAGGAGTATAGAACAAACATTACACGATACTTTATCTTCTTGATATCAATAATTTTTGTTAGAGTTACGACAGCATCATCAAGATTACAGTGGTGTTATATTACTGAGAGTAAAAGCATTGTATCTAAGTGGTGTTTCATCTTATAAGCTACGCCTGTAGGTCCCAGGGGAAAGGAACTGGCCGTCCACCTTTGACACATTGGCTTAGTACGCCTTCTTCGGAATGATCCAACTAATCTTCCGATTGTGAACTAAATCAGTTTTTCCGTTTTGCCTCTGAGAGAGACGTTTAGTGGTAAAGACAAAAATTCTAACTACATAAAATTAAATACATCGCAATTGATGACATGGCCCACAACATTCAACTGCGTACGGGATATTCACTTAAAATAATTTACAGACGCCGGTTTATGGTGAAAACACAACAGTTGGCTCTGCTGTTTTCAGCAGGTGATGGCTGCTGTTATTTCTTAAGGAGTAATAAAATTATATTCAACGTAGAAAATGACCGTACTAAGTTTTGACTTAAAGGGTGCGATAAAGTGGACCTTTTATATTTTGTATTTTACGATTGCATGCGTATGCCAACAACTCCATAGTATGTAATCAGCCATGCTAAACTCAAATTCAAGTCATTCCGACATCAAACACATGAGAATGTTCCAACATTCCCATGTTAGGGAGCCTACAAAAGATTGCGCTTGTACGGTGATACAGACTGAAAATAGAATAGATATAGGGGGTAACATATTCGGTGTTCATCACACAGTAGTTTTCTTAAGTTATCTGGATGTGAAGGTACGACAATAGATCAGATTGAGAAATAGTCACTTTATGGTTACCATGTAAACTATAATGCCGTTCTTCCTTTAAGTCTAAAACATGAAAAACCTTTTGCTAAATTCTGAACACTGTTTTGTGCTGGAACGTTGTTTTGTTGTGTTAAATTTTTACATCAAAATGAAATAAGTGATCAAGAGATTACTATGGCGTGATATTTCATTCAAAACTACGTCTTTTATCATCGATTTACAAACAAGCTCAATAAGTGATCAAAGGAACCCTAAGTTGGACTTCTATGTTCTCTGTGACAGCGGCAACTGCTTGAAGGCGTTCACAGGCAAGATTTCGTATCTCACCAACAACAAACTCATATCGAGGCGAAGTTAATGCGGACAACTTTCAGCGCTAGGAGCTGCAACGTTGGCTGACATACTTTAACGCGAATATACTGACTTGTGCGACTGTGAGAGGATCTGCCGCGCTTGTCACCCGACATGGCAACCGTGAGGAGCGTGTTGTAAAGTGCGCAGTTTTACTGCCGGAGGTCGTCAATGGACGCTACCTTGAGCGGGGCACACAGGAAGCAGAAGGCACACAGACCAGTCCGCCAACGCCCGCAACTGCATGTAGCAGGTTGACAGGCGTCCACTTGTTAACATGCGCCTCAAGTGCAACCATGTGTTGCAGGAAACTCAGACGATAATTTTATTTTACAAGATAGTGCTATCGACAGGACAAATATCTCAGCAGTATCGTATAAAGGCAGAAAGTAAAAAATAGACAAGTAAAAAGTAGATGATTTGTTCAAAGTGAATGACCTCTAGCAAAAACATCGAGATGCCCAGAGCAATTAAGAACCAATTGCGAAGTATGGTGCAGAAGGTTGCCAGTTGCACAAAAGAATAATTAAAAACAAAACAAAACTGGAAAGTGTAGAGAAGTGCATGTCAAGTATCATGAATGAAAGAATGAGAAACCATACAACGAGCAAAAAAATAACCCTCAGTTACCGAGGGTAGGTACCGAGAGTGGTGGGTGAACGGTTAACGTTGTGACCTACCATTCGGGAGGACGTGGGTTCGAATCCCCGTCCGGACATCCAGGTTTTCCATGGTTTCCCAAAATCACTCCAGGCGAATGCCGGGATGCTTCCTTCAAATGACCATGGCCGAATTCCTTCCTCTTCCTTGTCCCCAGTCATTTGCCGCCTCTAATGACCTTGACGTCGACGAGGCGTAAAGCCATAATCACAAAAAACGGAACGGTAGGAAAATGTAGTGACAGTGGATCAAAAGAACACACTTACCAATGGTGTAATTAGTATACCCACGTATTAAGTAACAACTCCTTTTCTTCTTTTATTATAAAAAAAGATGTTTCGATCCTGTAACAAGTTTTTTTCAACAGTCAGTGACGAAGTAGACTATATCTCAAAGTGTGCAGAATAAAACATCGTTCAGTTAATAAATATTGTTTCTATGATCGAAGATATAAAGTACATCAAACCAGCGATATTTGTATGAGCCGACGTTGTGGTTCAGCACGCTGAGGCGCTGCGTATGGATTGAGGAGGTACAACGGACCGGGCACGAACCCAGGACGCCCCGAGGGCTGTTTTTAGGTGGTTTTCCACACCCATCAAGGCCTCGGTCCCCAATCTCCAGCTCATAAAGTACACATTTCACAAACAAAAAAACACTCTTATCGCGCGCTGATCATAGTAACATGGGTGAACGGTTAACGTTCTGGCCTCGCATTCGGGAGGACGCCGGTTCGAATTCCCGTCGGGGCATCCAGATTTGAGTTTTCCATGGTTTCCCCAAATCACTCCAGGCGAATGCCGGGATGCTTCCTACAAAAGGCCAAATTCCTTCCCGTTCCTTGTCCCCAATCCCATCCCGCCTCTAATGAGCCCGACGTCGACGAGGCGTATAGCAATAAGGAAAAAAAAAAGTTTGACAGACTTATGGCAACACTTTACTTGTCCCATTAGTACTTAGTGCGACCTGGTAGTTAGTATAAAATACTTGTCGCCAGCAAGGCCATAGCCTATCTCCAGATTTGACCATGCCAGCCAGCGATCAGTAAACTCATCGAAGCCAGCCACCCCGAAATGTTGAGAAAAAGCGGCGAAGAAGAAGAAATCAGTGCTATTTGTGTACATAAAAAATGTGGTTTTGATTGCGCCTGCAGGGGATCGCCGGTGAAGAGGTCCTCCCGACACGGAGCCAAGTCGAGTCGCTCATTACCGCGCGATTATCGATTGCAGCCAGCTTTCTCCGTGTCGACTCGGCTGGCACCTCGCGCGGCTTTCCCTATTCATTCAACTTAGGCTCGTCACGACGACTGCTAACAACAGTGGACATTTTGTTATTTACACCTCACTTAAATTCACTTTAGCTTTTTTCGACGCTGGTATTGTCTCTTATATCTTTTTTTTTTTTTTTTTTTCGAATCACCCATCTTTGGGGTACGTCAGATCAATCACTTCTTGGATGCTTGCGTTTTCTTCTTCTCCCAGTATTTCTTCATTCTATCTGATCTCTTTCTTCTTTCCTCTTCTGAAATTTGAATCGGTTTTCTGGTGTTTATCGCAACTTGGAACCTCTTACTTTTGTCTTTGGTCACGGTCTTGGCTGTACCATTCTTTAACATCACTTCGGTAATCTGGAGTTCTCTCAAATCCTTTTCCACTTCCTTAAACCAGTTGGGCTTAGTCTTTTTTTTATAAAAGAAGTCAAAGATTTTTTTTGTTAATCTGTTAGGATTCATTCGGAATATGTGTCCATAGAAATCAATCCTTTTTTTTCTCATGGTTTCGGAGAGTCTCTCAGACTTTGCGTAGAGGGCTTCGTTTCTGTAGAAAACTTGTTTGTTATTCTGGAATTTGGGACCCATGATCTTCCTCAAAATTTTCCTCTCTTTGATTTCCAATTTCTCCATTTGTCCTTTCCTCCCCATGACTAGTGTCTCTGCTGCTCTTTTACTTTAGCTAAAAATTTATTTTCTCTGTATACGTATTCAAAAGAGCCATTCCATGTATAGCTTTATGTTTGTAATATAAATGGGGTCACAGACCTTCCAGGTGTTTGAGTGCTACTTAATTACGTCTATCAGACGCTACTCCCCTTGATGACTCAGGTTGTTGCGGTAACACAGTGACATCCGGCCTGCTGTGACTCTGACTTAACGGGTTCACGAACCAGTGATAGCAGAAATTCTCATCAAAGGAACGTTTCCTGCACGGCAGGAGGTGGTAGTGCAGGAAACCTGGTTCTCAGATTGTATACCGAAGTGACTGTGGAATGAGGGCGTGAGACATTGGTGGTAGTGGTTTCTCAGTCACGTATATATAGCACGCGTGGGTCTTCAAATGTTTGGATGTGAATTTCCAACCCTTAAAGCTTTAATCAAGACGGAGCTTCTTGCATACAACAACGCCGAACTTTGGTGAAATCTTGCACCAGGAATAATTTGGGAAAATCAAAAGGAGAAATCTGCAGCAGGCTATAATCTTTCGTACGCTACATCTACAAGACGTAATGAAATGTTTATAAATTTAACAAAATAAAATAATGTTTTATAATTTGTATAGAATTATTTTAAAAATAGTACCGAAGCAAGTTGAGTATCGAAAATACATAATTTTATTTTTAACTAAAAAAATCCATTCAAAATATTGGTAAGGCTGCTAGCTATCTTTACTTGCTTTCTTAAAAGGCAAGTTTTGTTTCTATGTATTTCATATGGCACATCTGTTGTTAAAATCAGAATTCAACTAAACCTACTAATGTCCGAAACCGGATTCAAACCGAACACTCCACGATCGTACATTTATGGGCACTTTTAGATGCTGAACTACAACTATTAAGGAAGATACTGTAACTACACTATTTTTCAAGTTTATGGTTTTTAACGTTTTTTTTTACCGAAGACCTACTGTTTAAATACGATCCATATTCTAAACACGTTCTTGTAAAACATACCTGGTCATTAGAATAAAGAAGGGAAAAATAGAGCACAAATATGTAAATTAGTAAAAAACGGATGACGCATTCAATAATATCATCAGCAGATTTTAATGCGATTTGCGGGAAATTTGCACAGATACCGATCGGAACGCTGGTGACAGACGCAGCTGGAATACGGCCTGATTGAAAACACACGTATCAATGGAGTAATTAGTATCTCCATGTATTTTTCACTCTCCGAAAGACTTTTTTTTTTTAAAAAAAAAAGAGTCAATTTTACTGAAAGAGTACACAACGCTAATAATCACACCCCATTGTGGAGTCCACGAGCACGGGAAAAACTTGGGCGCTTAGATAGCGTAAACATTTAAACCACGTCAGCCTAAAGCAACGAGACAATACAATAGGAGCATTTCGTAAGCTTCTTCTGTTCTTTCTGTTGCATCAATATAAAAGTCAGTCAAAATTATAATTACTTTTACTTGTCAACAAAATTTAACAAATACTAGGAACAATTACTCTTCTCTTTCTTGCAGTCTCCCCAGAAATCATGCGAGAAAATTAATTTATTAATAAAAAACAGAATTTACTGGGCTTCTTTTTAAAGGAAGTATGAACGTGATTTAGTGAAGTAGATATCAAACTGAAGTTATACAGTGGCTAAAAGCATCCAGTTTTTTTTTTTTTTTATTAGGATCTGGGAAAGGTTTCTGCCGTAATTTCTTTCTGGAATTTCCTAATATTGCGATAGTTTTATCTTTTTTTTAAATGATAAACGCTTATATTTTAAGCTAATAGAGTTAGTGCGCTCTAAGATACAAGTGCGAATTGTTTCTAAAGGATTATGCTCTGAGCTGAGGTACAACTGAATGAGGTATAACTGAAGTGGGCATGTTACAGTTGTGATCGGAGGATAGTGAACAGAGTCAAAATAATAGGCTCCTGCCCATTCTATTTCCAGACGATCAATCAAACAAAGCAGTTCCTGATATAGAATTTTAAGGTTTTGTTTTCTGTTATAAGGTATTAGTCGAGATTTCTTTATCAAAGTGTTTCAGTTTTATAAAACATCACTACATATCTACAAGTTCACTTCATTTACAAATGCCTACCTAAAGCAACGGATGAAGGTACCTTGATGTCATGAACAAAAAAAATTATTGAAATATAGAATACCAGGAAGATTGCAACTTTTGATGCCGTTAATTGCTTCAACGTTAGAGTGTTGTGGATTATTCACAATTTATGATAACTGATCTATTAACTAAGTATGTAGAAAGAAACAAATCACTCATTTTTTCCCACAGACTTAAACATCTGCCATAATATTACAATTGTAAAAAAAAAGTTAAGCAACAGAATATATACATAATAAGGTTATGTAGATAATTCATCAAGTACTAGTTTAGTTAAGATATCAAGTAGATTTTGAATACGATATACATGTTAGAAAGACCGTTCTCATTTATTCAAATTTTTTTACTGTCCAGAAGGTAAGGAAAACGCTTTTGTAAAAATTTATGAAAGCTCTTATTTGATTTCGAGTTCAAAATGCGTAAATGGAAATAGATAATCAATTTATCTGAATCTATTTTCCAAATTGTAAGGGTATATTTTCAAAAGTAATCTTCTCTGTAATGTTCAGTTTTAGACACCAGCTTGCCTTCAACTAAATCCACTTGATTTCGGTATAGTAAAAATGGTTACTATAATTTTACTTTATCATAGTTCAAAGCAACGGGATTTATGTCATTCGTAACGAATCTGTCAGTTCTATACATTTCTATCGTGATCGTAAGCGCATTTATTATTTTACGCCACTATAAGAACAACATATGCATCCGCCCCGTATCGAACCAACGATCTCCAACGGGAGGCCAGGATGCTGAGTACTATGATGGTGAAGCGAGCAGTTAAAATGTCTATATAACTAGTACACTTAAGGAAATTCAGGAATGAGTAATAAGTAAATGTTTCACTATCAACAGTTTCAAATGGACAAAGTTATGGGAATACGTTAATGCCAAACATTTACTGTACTGGTGGACGATACTTCTGGACTCGGCTCAGATAGTCCTTTGGGCGTTGTCCGGTCAGGAACGAGAGCACCACTTTTGATCGACCGATAGGTCGATTGTTTGCTTGTCGGTAGAACAGCGAGCGTAATTTAACACGCTGGCGGGCAGCACTTTCGATGAGGAAACTTTGGAGGCCGTATCTACAGAAGTGCTCTCAGCCCTTTACTCTCCACTGAATGCAACTGTTACATTGCAGAGCTCTTACAATAAAAATTACCGTATCCAATCATGAATATACTAACCTCCACATAGCTTTCACGTCAAAGTATAGCTAACACACGATAGCATGAAGTTCAGAACGGACACCACGTGTTGAACGTTATTTCTCAATTTCAGGTCTTGAAGAATATATAATTTCAATTGAAATTTAATTTAATCATGACTTACGTGTGCCTGATTTAAGTTATATATTTATAAGATAATGTATTTACGTCCCGTAACTAATCGTTGTCGAAATTTCTAGTTTATCCTACTCATTAATTCTCGATTGTACATTTCTATGTTAGTAGAGAAACTTAAACATGACGAAATACCGGTTTCAATTAATTGCTGTTTAACAGTTTCATTCCATCTCAGAAACGTAACACTGAATGTTTCCAGGCTAAACAAACATTCTTTCTCCTATATGGTAAAAATATTTGGTATTTAACGATTTTTAACGAAATTTAGATTAAAACCGGAAAATGTAGCTACAATAATCTCATTTCTTAACATCTAAATTTTCGTGAGTATTCTAGATTATACTGATTTGCAATTATCCATAAGCCTGCTAAATTATGCCTCTTAAACTAAATTATTTCTCTCATTATTGAGAGCTGATGCAAAATTCTGGATACGATAAGGCCATGATGTTAGATACGATGAAAGTTAATTATAAGTTAGATATTTATCACACTATTACTTCTGCACTGAAAACCGGCCTGGTAAAATAATGAATCTACATACTTCAGCTTGTTTTTATTATATGGACATTAAATGAACGTTTCACGAACAGAGTAGTTTACATATTCACAGTTGATAGTAAGTTTGATGAGGCCAAAGAAGTGAGTTCATGAAAACTATTGGAGTCATCGAAAAAAAAAGACGTAGACGAGCATCATTAAGACACCGGAGAAGGTCATTCATTATTGAGGAACAACCTTCCACCTGAAACTGTAGAATGTAGAAGAATAGGCCTACTCAAGGAGCACAATAAATATCAACGGGAAACAATTTGATACCCAACGATCAATGGAATAAAAATCCAACAACAGGTCACTTCTTTAGAACATTATTACCGTGTTTTACTATCTATCTACTCCTCCATATTTTGCACCAAACATATTTATTTCGAGCAGCTCGAATATCAAAATCTAAAAGGAGATGGAGGAAAAGAAATCTCGTGCGATCATTATTGAAGAGATTTATCACACACCGGTATATAAAAAAATAAAAACATAAAATCTAAAACACATAGTTTGTCGTGAGAAGATATTGGGAACGTAATTAAACTTCTGTTTCAGAGTTTTCCGCAAGTCTGTTTTTTCCATCCTTTCCTTACGGAGAAAGTAAAAAAGTATGGTAATTTCGTTGCTGAAACAATTCAGGATCAAAGATTTTGACTGATCAGTATCACAAACTTAGGAATATACTTTTCCCTAACATTCAAAAATATTCTGTTCGGAGGATGTGTTCAGAACTATGGCAATGTTGACGGAAGTATGGCTTTCACTAGACTATCACAGCCCGTAACCAGAATGTGAAAGTGTGCAACAGGAAATGTTAGCAACTGGCACTTTAACGTCGACAGAGTCGAGTGAAATATTTATGAAGCTATAGCTCTCTCTCTGAAACCGCAGGCGTATCATTTCGGAGCTAATATGTTTGCGCTCAGTGAAAGGGAATAAACCTCGCCATGTTCTGACAATCTTAACGATTACACAAACTATCATAATTCCTAATCTTCCAGCATCACCATATTATAAAAGTTTTGAATATAATGATTTTCATTGTTTTTTGTTTTTTCAAAAATCTTTTACAAAAACGACTGAAACGACTGCAGGTATTAGATGAATTATGCGAATGTTGAGAAATTACTACTTTCAATCTGCGGATTATTCAGTTTTTGGTAAGGAAATTAACACTAGTGAATCAGATAAAAATTTCCAATCGATTCACTATCGCATGTGTCATATGCTTGAAGACATATCTTTTAACCACAACGAAAAATTTTTTCTTTTCTCTGTGACTAATTAAGCTGAGGATTATATTTTCATATTTTTACGTCCTGAGCAATTACGAGGAATAAATTAATAAAGAATTTTCGTCTGATGGTTTTTCTTTCTTCGGGGCACAAACGCCTTGGTCCGTAGACGCAAGTTGTATTAAAAAAAACTTTCCGGTGCCTGTAATTACATTCCAAAATGGATTTTAATATCCCCTAAAGCGCACGTCTTCTTCCTTCTCAGACGCTGGCAGCGACATAAGAGTTGCAGAGAATCCAAATATCTCGAGGGGATTGGAGCGAAAGGTCTGCTCTAACCCTCTCGGACGTCTCTTTCGCTTAACGTCTCCCCCTTTTATTTTTGCAACGTCTGCAGTACTGGACTGCGGCGGTTCCAATATTCCAGAAAATATTAGCACCACCCTATTGAACCATTCGTCTCCTTTTCTTTTTGCCCGTTTTGCTCCGAATAAATCGGTGATAGCTGGAAACTGCAGTTTTCTGAGAGTTACGACAAAAAGCTATCTAAGAGCAGTTCCCACTGCTCCAATAGCGGAATAGTGAGTCGCATAAAGTACTGGTAACCAGGTGTCACTAGCAAATCTGGTCGGCCACTTCTCTTTAACATAGGCGGCGCCTCCTGCATCTGTGGCAATGTACCACACAATTTAAATTCGCCTTGCTTTTGAGAGACTCTATTATATTACTAAAATAACAAGGAAATTCTTCAAGTTAACTTCATTGTGTGATTTTTAGGCAATTTTCCTTAAGCCATTACAGGAAAATGATGTTCTTCTTAAAAAAAATAATTAAAAAAAAAAATCCATATATAACTTGATTCATACAATCCACAGAACATTTTGGAGGAAAGTAACTGGCCATTCTCTTTTATCATACTGTAGGCTATTTGAGGATGCAACCAACCTTCAGTTTGTGGAAAAGTCGAGTTTATATATAGGCTATATAGCTTTTTTTCTTCCCTCAACTTTGTCACGCATATGCTGATTATCTGAGGTCAGTTTCTTGGGAAGTATTCATTGAAAGACCGGAAATTTTACAGCTCAATCAGTCTTCCAAAGTCCGCTTCGTTGTTCATGATATGTTCCACGATTCTGAGTCTTTCCAAACCACATCTTGTATGTTAACCATCCTGTCGTGCTTTCTGCTTTAGAAATATCGTCGAATATTTACTTTGGCAATGTTTACTGTTATCAAGTACAACTTTCCATAAAATTTAAATCTTATTTTTCTTAGTTTGTCTGTCATTCCCTCTACCTTCTCGGGGGGGGGGGGGAATCTCATTTTTCCTCCTTTTCCAAATGTTAAACCTTCAAGTTTAATTTCAAATTTATTCACAGTCGTTTTAGTTAATGACGGGGATGTATATGAGAGGTTACGTGTGTTTCGGTGATGTGAACAGCCTTCCCCATCGGTAGCAAAGAGGTGGATAATTTGGGAGAATGGTTTGAAGGTTGTTAGCAATTTTTAGTGTTCCTTGCTGATATTGTACATTACCGTTCCCATTTGGTACATCGCAATGTATTAAAACAGTGATTTATACTTAATTAATGTTTGTTTCTGTAGTGCCGGTAGTTCCAACAACGCGACACCCAGTGGCTTAAAAACAGGGTGGCAGGACGGGCAAAATGCCCCGGCCCCCAGCCGTAGGGGTTCCCCGGCCCCCACCTCGACGGTCCCCGACCCAAGGTGGCCTGCCACCCCTTTCAACAAACAGCCCCCGTCTATTTTCGCTGCCTGGAGCAGTAGTGTAGCTTAAAGAAAAAGTCACCCATTAATTGGGTGCTCCCCCCCCCCCCTTCCACTAGATCCGGCACTCATAGGAGGCCCCATCCTATAAATTTGCCACGGGCCTCAACGGTATACACACGCCACTGGCGACACCATCTTGTGCTACCAATGAGAGGCACGTTCCAAAGGCAGTCAAACATAAATAAATCATTTCCAATGTAGCCATATAAAAAATAAAATAAAAAAACAGGCGAAATGACTAATATAGAACTGACAATATACAAACAAGCATTGATTTGGAATTAGTATGGGAAACCGCAGTTAAATTACGTTTTGGGTTTCAGTTTTAGTATCTGCCTCGTCTTAAGTGCTTTGCAGTTTGTACTCAACGGCAGCTCACGTACAAATTTATTTCCTTCGCAGTGGCACGCGAGTGTCAACACTAGAAGACCGCTGACCTTTAAGGAAAGCGTTATGTGGTTATTTGAGATTGTTCTGGCAATAAGTACTACAGTAACTGTTGTAGCGAAGCTGCGAGACACTACCAGGCAACATGTAGTAGCGCGCCGCGCACCTGATAAACAAACACTCGGGAGGCGATGCCGCGTCACCATCGTGTCAGCTCTTGGCGTGTGGCACTTGTCGTTGACGTCACAAGCTACTCGCGTTGCGACCATCGCTGAGAATGCAGTAAGCGACTGCACCAGGGGGACAAGCGCGCGCTCGCTATTTAACACTTTTATTTCTGAAAGCGAGTGGGATTGTATGTTGCCTCTACAACTGCTTAATGACCACAGTAAGTGATTAATTTTTCGGCGCCCACACAAAACGCGCTTCAAATTGCAATTAGCAACTAATAACCTCCTTTTTTCTCTCCGCCGGCTGCGGGAACGGTGGTGCTAAATAAGTTTTTAATGTAACTAATCTGCAGCGATTCCACGCGCATGAAGAAGACACGGTCCAGTAGAGAGTAACGAAACACAAATTAGGGCGGTGCCAATAAATAACATTACTTCTCGATTAGGTTTTAAGTGGCTCTGCAGAATGACGCAATTACGTTTAAAAAACCAGTAACAAAGCCGTCGTTTACCCTTGGGGTGTTACAAATGCAGCAAAATTTCGTTTAAAACAGATAATGCAAATTTACGCTGCTATTTCTCACCTTTCCTAACGATTGTCACCCTGAGAAATGTTTCTTAACTCGATTCTGTCACTGTATATACCTCTTCTTTCACCTTGGATAATTTTAACATCTCATTCTGTAACCGGAAAATATTATAATCATTTTTTGCTTCCTCTGAAACAGGTAAGGAAATTCCCGACACGATATCTGTCGGACCAATTGTGAAACTTTTTTTTTAAAATAACTGGAATAACATTTATGTTCATAATTTGGAGGTTAGATCGAGCTGATGTGATTTTGGTATCTCTATTTTATGGTTGTTGGTTTACAAAGTTTTTGCTAACTGCCACTGCTAAAATGATTTTAGTTGCCACAAAATTTGTCGTTAATATACACGTATCTGAACAGCTGGCCGCGAGGAAGTTGTATTTCGATACTGATGGATGGCGCTAGCTATACATATACGTTTGCAAATATGAGGGCATTTGAACTAAAATTGATATTTACATATTTTCGATTGAATTGGCTTTTGAAGTTAATAGTTACATTTGGGATTTTAGTTTAAAAGTAGAAAAGGTTTTGATTTAGCTCAATGATGTTATTTATAAATCGAAACATATTCAGCAAACATGTTACGTGTGGCGGATGTATTGAGCCTATTATATCGCAACAGAATGATGGAATTTATAACAAAATTCAGGAATTAATCATGGAAGTTAATTTCTTTGTTTAGGCTTCTACGATTAGTCGTCATCGGGGTCCGTGAAAGACTGGGGGAGGGCAAGGAACGGCAAGGAACTCGAGCATGGCCTTTTATATGAATCCACCGCGAGTTATTTCGAAAAAAACCTCGGAAAACCTAAATTAGGATGGTCGGATGGGGATTTGAGCCCACAGCTCACAAAATTCCAGGCCCAATCGTAAACGCTCACCCGCAGTCGGTTTGGAAATCAGAGAAATAAAAACTATCTGAATAGGAAATAACTGAGGAACGATGTTGCTTGTAACGCAATTCGCTTATATGGCAATGCCACATTATGTTCTAAGCTGATGTCTATTTTTTCGTCCTAAATGTCGAAGCTTTAGTACCATGGAATCAAGAAAGTCACGTAAAAGTTAGGCTAGAGATCACATCTGTCATTATTGCTGACCTATTTATCGTTATTAACAAGTGCTGTTATAGTGGGGAGATTTCCAGAAATCACTCCAGGCAGATACCGGGATAGTTCATTGAAAATACCATGGCCAAATTCCTTCCCGCCTCTAATGACTGGACGTTGACGAGGCGTAAAGCAGCGAGGAAGAAAAAGTGATAGGGACACGACCAAAATTTCGATTTCCGGCAGTGCATGAAAGGAGCTTCGTATGAGGGATAAACGAGTCACCAGAGTGTTAGGTACGGCGACAGAGCGGTGTCCAGCCAGGGCGTGGTCCAGGAACTGCGCTCCAGGCACACCGCTCCAAATGCCAAGGATCACGCGGGTGAACACCTTGCACCAGTTTCCACACGCCGCACCGCTCGGATCAAGAGCACACTGCCTCGATCGGCAATCTGCTGTTCAAATTGCCTCGATACACAGCGATACTCGGAAAGGCAGCTTCCACTCACAGCAACAGAGGCTGGTTAAATGTGTGGGTTCAACTCTCGGTAGAGGAGTAAAAAGTAAACTTCCAAATGCATTCTGTTTCGTGACGAGAAAAGACGGCTTAGTGCTAAAGACAAACCGAAAACTGCATTATGTAAGCAAGCAACATGTTAGCAGTATGTCTTTAACTATCGGAAGTGTAACAACGACATTATAGCCAAGAATGACATCTAAAATAAATTAAAACGTTATCTTAAATAAATAAAAAAAATAAAAATAAACTGAACATTAACATAACGAACAGAAGCTTTCTCAATTCCACTATATTAAATTTAATATTGCCGTAAGGATTTTGACGCATTTAAGCCATTACAGATTTCCTTACTAGTAACTGGCAGACCATTTAAATGATGTGCGTAGTTTCATACAAAATCGTAAACGAAACAAATTTAGCAAAACTGAGAAAATGCGGAGATTTTTAATTGGATATTACGGAGTTTTTGATTATTTAAAAAGAAAATTAAACTTGGTATTGTGAGATATAAGATGGAATATAACGAAATACAGCTTTAAGAACTTGTTTAGAGTCTATGGACGTCTATATGCGCAAATTAGTTTCACCGTAGAGCATTCATAGATTTTCGTAAGCAAACAGAACACAAAGGTAAAGAAAGTACCGAGCGTGGTGGGTGAGTGGTTAACGCTCTGGCCTCGCATTCGGGAGGACGGCGGTTCGAATCACCGTCCAAGCATTCAGATTTGGGGTTTCTATGGTTTCCCCAAATCAATCCAGGCGAATGCCGGGATGCTTCCTACAAAAATGCCATGGCCGAATTCCTTCCCGTTCCTTGTCCCCAGTCCCATCCCACCTCTAATGACCTCGACGTCGACGATGCGGTAAAGCCACAAATAAAAAAAAAAAAGGAAAGAAAGTTTCGAACTTCATTGCTATATTTCCTAGTATTGCTGTTTTTGTATATGTATTAAAATTCAGTAAAGTCTGTAATTGCAGTCTTGTGTAGTTCACGAACGAACTAGTTCGGAAAAGCGGTCTCACAGACGAACTACACGAACTCGTAGTTTCCAGATCCCTTGCTCCTTTGTTCGTTCGATCTTCTTTCCGAAGACCGTCTTGTAATAGCGAGCGTTTTTTAACATCAGGTTTATTGTTCGGCAGACGAAAGGATATAATAATTATTAAGATAATTAATTACTTCAGTTTATACACCCATCACTATAGGAAAAACATTATCCAAGTAGTTCAATAAACGTTTATTTACAAGCAAATACTTGCTAAGAGCCTAAACACTATAGTGTTACAAAAACGTAGTTTTCGGTGAAAATACATCACAATATTTTGTACGACCACATCCGACAAATAAACTTAAAAAATTATTCGTGGCCCATTGTCCATGCCTTAGCAACACTGATCATGTTTTTATTTATTAAAAAAAAACAACAAAAAAAAAAACATCTATAGCAATCAAGACAGCGCGAGCATTAGCGGTAGCAAAGCGAACGAACGATCCTTATTTCTGGAATTCCAGATAGGAGGTAGCGAATTAAAAGAGCGACCTAGTTCGCTAAGGAGCTGCGAACTGAACGCTTCCAGTCGTGAACTATTATGCGCAAGGCTAATCCACCGACAGAATCAGCTGCCTCAATTCAGATCCAATGCTATTCTACGATATATTTTAAATGTCATGCCTGCATTGTCAGAGAACGTAACAATAGGCTTGAACTTTAACAGTACAGGAATGATTCAAATAAGTGAAGCAGAAATTAAATTCAGTCTTGTATTTACCACAGCATTGGCTACACGCGTTAAAGTCTAAAAACGGCGGAAATTCTTGCAACACAGCAAGTACTATATGTTTTATCTTGTTTAAAATTCAGGGTCAAAGACAGTAAGTGGCACCTTACGTCGTCTAACGGCGTTTTTAATTCATAACCACAGAATCTGCAAATTAAGTACAATCCTCGTGTATTATGTTAATTCTCTCCATTCTCTTTCGTCCATAATTTACGTAAACTTCCCAGGTCACTACAAACTACATGAGGTCAGGTGAGTGAATGTACTTCAAGGAACAGTAATTGCAAGCTACTACAGAATGTTCTACATAATCTGTGAGAACTTATTTCTTAGTTTGTAAACAAGTCAACTGGATTCACTTATATCTCTTTTAAGCGACATTTTAAGTAATGGTGCTACAGTCATCAACGAATACTTAGTTATTGACAATGTCTACTGCTGCAGTAATTCATAACGAATTACTGTTTCATAGTAATTCAGAAAGTAAGGTTCTCTTAAGTTCAGTTTTTAGTGGATCATTACCTGCAGATTCTTGGAGAATATGGAAAAAATATATATATAGCTTAGTCTAGCACTCAAAACAACTGACGATATTATCGCTCGGGTATTACAACATTATTTATTTTTTAAGGTCCTATTTGCTATTTAACGAATTCCTCATCATTAGGGTTCGGATCTTTATAAGAAGTCATATTTTTTCCCGCCATCTTTTTGAGCTGTAATGCTGAATTAAATACTGGTTAAAGTTTCTGATTGTATTTTATATAGCATATAAATGCATATTCAGACCATTTTCTTAGCTTTGCTCATATTACGATAATATTTATGGTCATCTGGTTATATTTTGAGAAAAAATCTGGTAATTTTTTAATAGTACCGGCAATTCACTAAATATAGACGAGAAGAAATTATTCACAGAACTGTACTCCTTTTATACAATGGAGGAAAAAAACAAAACTAATTCTCCCTGATTTCTTCAGAATTCACCATTAAAGAATTAAAGTTATACATTATTGTCACTCTCTAAACGTTAACTTTTCACCCATTTTCGACAATGCTGTAGCAGCATGCCTATATCGATCTGCGTCAATCGCGAATAATTTCGAAAATAATCATCAGCCATCGTCAAATCTGCAGTGGATCAGTGGGTACTGTCATGCGGAAAACAAAATTTTCTGAAAGTGCGAAGTTATGGAGTTACGTAAAGGAATTTGCGGGAGAACGGACGAAAGAGTTCTTTTCTTTAAATTATATTAAATTAAAGTGACTTCAACAAAACGATTTAAAATTTAATTTACCAATGGTGCAGTGAGAGCACGGAAACAAATTATGCGATGAAAGCGATACTACTAGATAAAAGAAATGAAGTAGTATACAGGGTGTTACAAAAAGGTACGGCCAAACTTTCAGGAAACATTCCTCACACACAAGCAAAGAAAATATGTTATGTGGACATGTGTCCGGAAAGGCTTACTTTCCATGTTAGAGCTCATATCGTGGACGGCTGTGATACAATACGCCATTCTCCAGGGCTGCATCAGCGCATCAGGGATTCCATGCGACGGAGGGTGGATGCATGTATCCTCGCTAACGGAGGACATTTTGAACATTTCCTGTAACAAAGTGTTTGAAGTCACGCTGGTACGTTCTGTTGCTGTGTGTTTCCATTCCATGTTTAATGTGATTTGAAGAGAAGAAATAAAATGAGCTCTAACATGGAAAGTAAGCGTTTCCGGACACATGTCCACATAACATATTTTCTTTGTTTTTGTGTGAGGAATGTTTCCTGAAAGTTTGGCTGTACCTTTTTGTAACATCCTGTATAATTGAGCATGTTTTAATGTATAGCAAATTTACATGTTAGGTCATATATTGTTATTTTTTAGGTCATATTTACACGTTTGTAGGTAATAATTGCATGCATATTTATCTACTTTTTGGTGGTAAAGATCCGAACCCCACTCATCATTCCATTCTACTTGATACTCTATATGCCTGTTACGTACTCAATCTCCGTCTTGCTCGTCGATTTTATTTGAAGACGATCTGGAAGGTTACTGGAGAAGTGGAGAAGTGGAGCAGTGTTACGTGCTCTTGCTTATAGCTGCCCATACGCAGCAAAGGTAATCAGCGAGAACCTGTATTGTCTGCGTGCAGGTAGATCGCCGTTATGTTGCGGCCGCTCGGACACGTATACTCCGGGCCAAATGCCAAGGCTGTGTACTCGCTCAGCCGACTAAGCAGCCAGCATCGACCTACTCTGGAAGTCCTAACTTCCTCTGCGGTTTTGATATCACACAAACTCTGGATCAGGAATCACCCGAGTTTCTGTAAAGGATTATGTAAACCAGAGGATGGAAAACAAATTGTTTCAGACAGCGATGAACGAAGAAATACGCTTCATCTCGCTTTTTCCTGAAATGAGGTTAAATTCTAAGGAATACTTCATTTTAACAATGGATCGCGTGCGTAATACAAGTCAGCAAAAATTTATTATTTTGTAATTACTTTTTTTAAATAATGACTACACTATAACACCTTGCAAAAATATTTTCGTCCTATAAAGTAGTCGATGAGAGACATTGCAGTCCACTTCCAATCTTTCCACCTTTCGAACACTACTGTACATTGTTTACAGTGAAACCGCAACACCAGTTCTCTGCTTCGCTGAATTCACTCGGTTATTTGTCTCTGTTTTCTACTCCCCTTCTTCCCCCCTGTGTTCGTGTTGCTTTTAGTCCTCCTTCTCCCCTTTCTCCTTACACCGTCTGACTCTGTCCAGTCTCGCTAAAATACATATACGCGCATCCTCCCTGTCTTAATAACAAGGCACTGGACATGGCTGGGCGTGTCCCGGCGCGTTTAAAACACTTTGTAACGAATTCCGCCCAACGGCCCAGCCCGCCCGGATTGCGCGCTGATATAAAGCGAGCACCACTAATTGTGAGGCCCTGTTTGTTCCTCGTGTTCGCCGGAACTGTTCTACTGTCCGAACTCAGCCTTTACACGGCCTGCTGTACGAATGAAAAACACGGTTTACAGGTTCATCTAACATATACCGTTTTTCCAATTTGACTACTTAGAGAGTAAAACTCCTGATTGTTTTATTTCACATCAGTAAAATTTTAAATATTACGGGAGTGTCCATATACTACGTGGCTCGGTCAAAAAAAGGGGGGGAGGAGTTGGGTTGAAAGCTACGCTGGGCTACGTAGGGGGGGGGGGGGGGGTTTCCGAGCCAAGCCACGTAGCTTCACATTCGTATTATTTGTCACAGTTAAAATAAGATACAGAACATACAGCAGCATGTGAATATTTATTTTCATCATTTAATTATTTCCGTATGTAATTTACGATAGTGGGACGAGAGAAATCAGAACAAAAGTCTTCTGGAATCAATAGGGGAAAAAAGCTACGTGTAATGCAGGAGGGGGTGGGGGGGAGGTGTAGTGGCAAAAACCACGTCACGGTCCCTTATTGGCTGAGTTATTTTTACAACGTTTTCTGGAAGAGCTGTGAGAAAATTATTGGCTCTTCCTGATGTGTTTGATAATCTACTCAGCTTCAAAACTTCACTGACTTCGAGCAAAAATGAATCTACGAGTAGTAATCAAACATTGCACGATTATATAAAAACTAGCAAATCTTTCCCCACCCTATAAATAACCTTTAGTTTTTTTTATCAGTGTACCTAATAAACAGACTCTTCTTCCCATTTATCTTCTCCCTATGCTGTCTTACACATTTAGATATTCTGTCCAGATCACCATACAACCTTTCAGTCTTGTTCCGTTTCGATTCTTTTATATACCATTATGCCACATGCAATCAACTTAACTTCAGACTGTAAGTAACGCAATCATTGATTGGTATGGGCTTATGTACCATTATGCCACTTGCAATCAACTTCAGACTGTAAGTAACGCAATCATTGATTGGTATGGGCGTCGTGGTTAACTGTTAACTGTCCCAGTATTCTTCATCCTGTTGAGGATCTTCTGAAGGAATAACATGTTTCCCTGTCGGTACATCTTTTGTTGGTTAATTTGGCTTATATGCACAGGTGGTTTTGATTACAATATCCCAGTTATATTCAACACCAGAAGTTGCCTCATTTTTCTCGCAGTCATATTTTGTACTTCTTAAGATATAAATGTTATTGACTTTTCATGAATGTATCCGTGTCGCCTGATATAATAGTAGCTTCATGCAGGATGAGTTAATGTCTTAAACTGCAGAAGGCCTTTTTATCACATTACTGATAAACGCAAGAAATATCACAAAGTTGTCATTGTTTTCAGAGTTATACAGAGCGTGCTTCTGTAAAAAAAGTTCGATAAAGTATACTTGCAGAATTTTCTAATATGTAGCTTTAATTATCCATTCATTACTATGAATGACAAATCTGTCACACTGAATGTTTGTTTAACAACCATATTTCATTCATCGTAATTATACTGATGTATATTACAACACCGAATTGAATTTCCTTTTTTATGTAGATGAGTTCAATTATTGGTTCTCAAAAGTTATAAGCCAATGAAGCTCATATGAAGCAAGGGTCCTAGTATGTTTTAGTCCATAGACCCTAGTTCTACCAGTAAGAAATCTTAAACGGTTTTAGAACTTTGCACTATAACAAACAGAAATAATTTGCTTTTTATGACTTCATATATTTCTATGTTGTTGTTAATATATAAAAGGAAAAAAATAACAGGAAGATCAAGCTATATGAATCAAATTATGAATGCCATAAAACGCAGTAGCAATGTAGAATTAAAAAGGAACGCAGATTCGCGGCATAAACGGAAAACAGCTACAAAACAATCTTTGGATTGATAACTAAAACAAGAAAGCTAATTTACTTATACTACACCTAAAAAGTTTATTGTACGTAGATCTAGTAAGACATCTGGGTAAGTAATATATTTTAAGTACCTATACTGAGGAACTAACGAAGTTTCTTTAGCAATCACACATCAATTTTTATTAATAAAATAATAGAATTAGTTATAAAACACAGTATCCGGCATATGAGACTTCGTTTTAAGGATGGATATTTAGCTCACTTAATTAGCAATGTTAGCTAACGAAGAATCGCTGCTAACAATTATATTTCAATATTTCCTCTCCAAAGAAAACAGCAGCCTGTTATGGGCAAATGGCCCAATTCCTCACGAACACATCTTAGCTGCCAGTCATTTAACTTCAATCAGTGCATCAGCCCAAATGAAAGGAGCTATTGTTACTCATTAATTATAAGTACTGCTCGAAAATATTCACTTTATTCCGTAAAAACTGTGCCAACTATCAACATTAATACTCCACAATGCGTTAATATCAAACTTCACTTTACTTCACGTAATTACTTGATAATATTAACTTTGAAAGAATTTAAAATTTGTAGAGGGCAAATGTGTGTGGGTGCAGGATAGGGGGAAGATGGGTGTGTAGGGAAATTGCCACCGGAGCCTGTGCTCCATTGCAATTAAATTAAATTAAATTAAATATTCACAAATTACAATACGTACTAGAAATACGAAGGCCTTCTGCCTCGCTTGTTGCGTACTTTTCGCACAACTCTGTTTACTGTCGCTCTCAACAACCAAAGATCTTAATATTAATTACAGATACCAACTAATGCTCTGTCCAAAGATTACATACACTACTGACTGTGGAATCTTAACAAAACAAAAAATCAAAATGCACACATGAATACATTTTTAAATAAATATATTCAATCAATTAAAGAAATTAATATGATTCGTGGGGTGCGATATTGTCAAAAGTAGGGTGAGAAGGCTTATCCGTATTGACTTGTTTGAAGATCAATAGTTCAGACTGCTTTCCAGATCCGATTAATGAAAGTGGCACTTGTTAATGCGATAGCTCAGATTCACACAAAGCTTTCTTCGTAACGGGTGTTGTTCCGTAGAAACAACAATAGCAGCGGACACTTCATTGATTACAGAATTCTCTCTTTGCAAACAGCCCACCAACACTCACCCAGCGACTATTGAAACAAGCCTCGCAAATGTAAACGCTGTTGCACAACGGCGTTAAGTGGATGAAAGACCCTTCTGACAACAGGACAGCAAATGGGCCGCTTAGAAATGCACTGTCCACCAGTTTACTGATGCCTATTTACAACATGTGAGCACGACATATTGTCTGTTAACTGAATAGATTCTGGTGTATGTAAATTCTGCCGACAGCAGCGGTGTCAGGAAGTTTTCATAGCGTTTACTATTCTCACCTACGATCAGCGAATAGAAATGTGAATCTGCACGCGAATTACTTTGGTAATTACGCTGGTAACTCATTTGTTAAATTACCATCTTCATGGACTAACACGTAGAGTTTAATTACGACACACGGTCCTTAATTACTAGTGGTGGAAGAAACTAACTCGTCACGTATTTATTACACTGAGTTATGAACTGTTCCAACAATAGTCCTCTTCTTCTTCACTAGTTGGAGAGGGTGGGAAAAAAAAAGGGTTCCTGGAAATTACCACAGAATACAATCAGTAACAGATATGATAAAAGAGCTGGAATGGGATTCATTGGAAGACAGAAGGAGGATAAAAAGGGTTATCGGAATGTACAAGGTACATTGGTGATGAGGCATGGAAAAATATTGGTGTAAGAATTAAAAGTAATGGATGGAAGAGAAAAGACGACGTGACCACAAGCTGGCACTCGATTTCAGGCACAATGTTGTAGGAAATTCTCTTTTTTAGGTAATGGGGTCATAATCCATTACAGAAAAACAGTCAGTAAAATTCGACGTTCGTTTGTACAATGCTCGATTAAGTTCCCATTTATTGTATTGCCACAATCATTAATGTGAAACAAGTCCCGAATATTGCGACACATCTTGTAACTGTCATCTGTCTTTTAACTAACAACAATTTATGATTTAAACCGTCAATTGTGAGATCTGTTACAGTGAAACAGCTATCAACAAAGATTATCATTGATTCAAGCCCACCAGAGAACGGTTAATGACTAATTCTTTTTGGATGCCCGCTTTCGTTCCCAATACCTTTTAAGCCCAACTAATAATTTTTCCTTTCCCTCCTGTGAGATAGGTTTCCGAGATTTTGTAACTTTTGGTAAAGGGAACCTTTGCAGCGATCTGTGACGTCAATATGGGATATAACAGTGGAATCGATTTTTTTAAAATTTTTTTTACGGAAGGTCAAGATTGAATTTAGGCCGTGAGGAGATTTAACTGAGATTTCGAAGGAATTCGACTGTAGCCTAGCAAGGAATCATTCCGGTATTCGTGTGTGGAGTGATTTCGGTGAAAATCGAAATCTGGATGGCGGGAAATGGATTCGAACCCTCGTCCCTCCGAATGCAAGGCCTTAACATTAAATGCTTATCCTCCGGCCTCGATCTAAACAATGACAGCCGAGGAAGGAAGGACCTACTCTGATGTCTAGATACGGGGAAGCTCAAATATATCGTTCGTCATTGATTCGTCCCATGATTCCACCGATTGAACGCCGTCAATCGCCAAAGAATGCCTCCTTGTGGAGGATCCCCATTCATAGAGACGAAGCTTTGATCCTCTCCGGTGCAGGTAGACAAGACGTGGTGCAGGCTTAATACGCGTCTGCCAGAGCTGCAGAGCACGGCTCCCTTGAGGCCGGCTGAGAGAGTTTGGCCAACTAATCCGGCCGGCCGGAGACCGCTGACGAAAACTTGCACCTACTCTGCCCGCCTTATCTGCGCCCACCCCACCCGTCTAATTATCGTGTTATCTCACAGGCCGCTTCGCTTGCTTTTGTTACGCCCAACTACTGTACTCTCCAAGGGTCGCCGCTTAGGTTCTGGTTTAACGTCTCTTTATTTTCTTATTGTGTAGCTTGAGCACTGAGAGAAATAGCTGTATAATTAACTTCAGTACTTTCATAACTAACATTAAAGTGCCTATGGTCTCCACTACGCTATAGTCATTAGAATTTATTGGATACACAATGAAATTTATCTTTTTTTACTATCATGCCTGTTTTGCAGTTTTCTTAAGGTAACCATCATATTTTTATTGAGTAGCTCGTAAAGTATTATCTGCTTCCAAGCCAATTAATAATAGTCTAACAGTACATATAAATAGCGGATGATATTTCCAATGTTTAACTTCCAATGCGTAATGTGTAGGCCTATACAAAATTGCAAAAGGTAGTTGCACTTACTTACCCAAAAAATATTTTATCCAATAAGCAAAACCTACTAAAATGGAGTTTAAGAATATTGTGTCAATAGGGTGACATTTAGTGAACGTGTTGAAGTGCTTTTTTTTCGGTCGTTAAGAAGCTTGTTTTCAAAATTTCGGTTCCGGTGGTGCCGGGAATTACACTGTAGGTCTCAGAGGAAAGGAACAACCCGTCCTATCTCTGACCTAATGGCTTGGTATGCCTCCTTCGAAAGGATCCAACCTACTTTCGGGATGTGAACTTACTTTTCCATTTCTATTAAATAACTGAATGAAGAAGACCGGAAGTACTGTGGAAAGAAAGAAACTATTGCCGTTTTTTATCTTTCTTCCGTAATTTTTAGCACTCTAAAAGTTTATTTTTTCTCTAAACGAGAAAACCTTTCCACCACCTTCTTCGCAACGAATATCCCTCTCGTCTTTTTAGTGGTATTTTTCTGGTTGGTAATTCCAATGATTCTACATTTAATTACTGTTATTTTTATAGCTGTCCACACAGACGGAAAATTAAAGTTTGGTTGCTGAATCCGAGGGCAGTTATTTGCCCATTGTTTTCTTTTCTATATTTCTCACTTTTCAGTTTACGATGTTGTTGCCTGAAGAGCTAAAATTTTATAAACATGAGTTTCAGATACTAACAACTGTTATGTACAGCAAGCTGTATTCGAGTCATTAATATTGTTTACTTTGTCATGAGATGGAAATCGAGGATTGCTCTACGCAAAAAAAAGTATGTTGATAGGGCGACTTGAAAAAAGATAATAGCACACTGTGACCAGTAACTAAAGATTCAAGAAACGTAAAAGGTTCTGTTACGCAATTTCAGTTTGTGGACTACGGAATCTGACCGCAGACACAACAGGAAGCTTGTCCTTCCTGGATGACTAATTTAATTAGCCTTGTAATTTTTTACCGGCAGACTGATGTAATGTTTATTTTATTTTATATGGTGACTTCTTTTAATTTCATGCTTACGTCGAGACCAATGGTGAAAAATTGCTCAGATCATTTCTAAAATAACGTGATTTTTATTTATGCAAGTCTCTTGAATTTTAATACAGAAAAGAGATATTAAAAAAATTCCTTCAATGGAAAGAAACGTTATTAGACGTTATAAATATGTCTCGACTAAACGAGGAAATAAAGTCTGAATATCGAAAAATTCTGCAAATTTAGCTGTTGTAAGAAGAAGAAGATACAGAATTACTTTATTATGTTTATATTTTTTGATATCTAGTAATGAAGACAGTATGAACTAACCGTTGCTATAAATTATTATATCTTAAGAAACAGGTAACACGCAAATTGAGAAAGGGTTAATTAATAGGTTTAAAGCGTGGTCAATATTATGCTGTTATATGAGTAGGGGAATTATGTGAAAAAACTTACCAACTGAGTGATAAGAAATTTAAGGATTCGATAGTAAAAACGTTGATGAAATGGAAAATTTCGTAGAGTTTTATCACTGAAACATAAGGGATAGTGTCAATTATTTTCTCGGGAGCCACGATACATTTCTCGATTCGCAGATGACGGCAGGAAAGATTGCAGTGGTCTCGTGGATAGAGTGCCTTATACACTCCAACAAATTATTGGTCTTGTGAAGTTCTTCATCCTTCAGACAGACAGAAGATCCACTCTTCCTCCTTTTTCTCCGTTCCTTTCCGAACTCTCCCGCAAAAGTTCGTAAGCGCTTTTTATGAAATTGGTTCCTGAAATACTGGACAAGATGCGATTTATATCTCAGGCACATCTCCGATAGCACAATTAACTTTTCCCCCTTGGCGCCGGCGGCGCTGGTGGTTCTATCGAGCTGTTTTCAGCTTGCAGGACGACCTCCACCCACGACAGACACCGATCTGCGCAGGTGCACAGAGGTACAAGGGGCTCAGCTTAATAAACAAATTTAAAGTGTTTTGCTTACAAAAGATAAAGGACAACAGAAATATACGTATTAAAAAAAAAAAATTGAGATGATTTCAAAAATTTTGCCACAAATCCAAGATGCTGTAATAAATGATCGTATTTGTAGCATCTCTTTTGATTCTGTCTTTAAACACAAAAAGGTGTCATAGACTACGACTGAGATCTGAGTTTTTATTTTTATCAGGTACTAGCTCGTACCCGCGACTTCGTACGCGTGGATTAAGAATTTTTTTGCCAGAATTGAATACAGAAAGTTGTTGGTAACGAAGGATTGGTCCCAAACAACACCGAGTCGGCATAATATGACAGGAAAGCTATCACTATATCATTCTACCGTTGAACCTGCCTCTTGAAGAGTATCAATTTCCAACATATTTCTTTCACCATTCGATAAAGTCTCAAATTTCGTGACTACAACTGTTAATCATAGTGGAAAAAATATAGCCATTTAGTCGTCAAAACGTAACAAAAAGACAGAGATTTACTTCCGTATTTATAGTATTATTACTGCAGTTCACACACACACACACACACACACTGACTGCGAACAACCCCTGAGGGATCATTATGACGTAAAAAATGTACACCTACAGCATTGCAAGACTACCTACGATTTGCCTCGCATTGCACCCATAACTTCGTGATATCTACAGTTTAACATTCAATCCAAATAACCGACGTCCCAGGCGTGACTCTTACGATCAAAAAACAATTTTTAAAAGTCTCAGTCTCCATGGGGATTTGAACCCGAGACCACGATCCAAACATTAGTAATCAAGCGCTTTAACCAATGAGCTAGCTGACCGCTACACGGAAGAACAGTACAGAGACCTCCATATCCAACGCGGTTTGCCTATCGCCGTTCAGTAATGTTTCGAAATAATAAGATAACATGTATTATTTATACAGATAATTTTTCAACCAAATGAAGACAGTATTTTTATCCTTGTTTCAAAGGATATGTGTGCAAAGTTTCATCGAGATCGAATGCAAACTATGGATATGTATGAAGAACAAACAAACAAACATACATTCATCTTTATATATACAGATTAAATTAAGAAACATTATTGCTCAGGTTTTTGGCTGCCACGAATGGTTAAAGATAACCACAATATTTACTTTAACAATTGTAATTATGCTTTAAAATGCCGAGTCTACACGTTCATTAAACATCGATTAACTCATATTCTTTCTATCTACATCTACATCTACATATATACTCTGCAATTCACAAAATTGTGGGTGGCAGAGGGTGCTCAGCACCAAAGCTAATCTCTTTGCTGTGCATTCCAATCCCTAATGGTACGAGGGAAAAAAGAATTCATATAAGAATCAGTCCGGCACCTTATTTCTCTAATTTTATCTTTCCTGTCCTTCCGACTCAAATAGGTTGGTGGAAGAAGTATTTCACTACACTCATGAGTGAAAGTTGGAGTACGCATGTTTTCCAATAAGTTTAAACGAAACGTGTGTCGTCTATCTACCAGAGACTCCCAACCTAATCTACTAATCAGTTCTGTGACGCTTTCATAAGGACTGTAGCAAGCGGTCACGAATCGAGCGGCTCTTCTCTGTACTTTCTCTATACTTTCGATCAATCCCTTACGAAACGGGATCCCAAATGGCACAACAATAAGTCCAAATGTGGACGCACAAGAGATTTGTACGCTATCTCCTTTGTTTGTTCATTACAATTTTTCAAGATTCTACCTATGAATCGCAGCCTAGAATTAGCTCTACCTACTAAAGAATTAATGTGTATGTCCCATTTCATGTTCCTTTGTACTGTTACTCCCAAATATTTCATAGAATCGACCATATCAATAACTGTATTGTTTAACTCGTATTTCTGAACAATCGGATTCTTTTTGTTAGTTATGCTCATTGTCTTGCACTTTTTACAGTTTAGAGTAAGTTGCCACTCAGCGCACCAAGCCAAAATAATATCCAGATCGCGCTGAATTTCTAAGCAATCGGCCAAAGTTCTTACTTCCCTATAAATAACCGCATCATCAGCAAACAATCTAAAAAGGCTTTTCACTTTGTCTCCGAGATCGTTTATAAAAATTAAGAAAAGAAGTGGTCCTATTACACTTCCTTGAGGTACACCCGATGTAACATCTAGATTAGAAGAACTTTCTCCTTCAACGACAACATACTGCGACCGACCAGTTAGAAAATCCTTTATCCATTCACAAAGCTGATCCGATATACTGTACGCTCGAAGCTTCGCTAAAAGGTGGTTGTGTGGCACAGAGTCAAAGGCTTTCTGGAAATCTAAAAAAATTGCATCTACTTGTGAACCTGTATCGATAACTTTCATTACGTCGTGTGTAAATAGGGCCAGCTGTGTTTCACATGACCTTTTCTTCCGAAATCCATGTTGATTTGTTGTAAGCAAATTATTATAATCTAGAAAATTCATAATGTTCGAGCATATAATATGCTCCATAACTCTACTACAAACAGATGTTATAGATAAGGGACGATAGTTCCCAGGATCACTTCGATCACCTTTTTTGAAAATCGGAGTTACTTGCGCGATTTTCCAGTCTGAAGGTACTTTTCGCTCTTCTAATGATTTACTGAATATATCAGACAGAAATGGCCCGATTTCTGCAGCATACTCTGAAAATACTCTTACTGGAATTCCATCCGGGCCCGGTGCTTTCCCCCACTTCAGGAGCTCTAATTGCTTAACGATACCTGCAGTATCTATTCGTAATGATTCCATCACCGACTCGCCACGGCGTGGGAAAACGGGAATACTATCCTTATGTTCATTTGTAAATGAATTTTTGAATACAGTATTTAGTACGTTAGCTTTATCGCGGCTTTCATTAACCTCGGAACCTTCACGAATTAGTGCTGGAATATTGCTGTTGGTACAATTAACTTTTCGTACATACGACCAAAATTTCTTTGGGTTTTCTGTGAGACTCTTAGAGAGTCTTTCTATATATATTCTTTCTATATGCTGAAAGGAAGAAAGCAAGAACACAAGGAACATTTCTTCAGTGTGTGATAGCATGTGTGTAATTGTTGAATAGATTTTAGGATCACATCATGATTAAAAATTAACGATGGTAATTTAGGAGTAAAGTCTGCACATTAGTTCCCAACAGTGTTTCAAACTGCTGCAACAACATACCAACTACCTATGTTTACTGTAACATTATAAGTAATCAGTGAGGACGCCATTTTTTATTGAAGAATTGAAGATATCAGTACATTCATGTCCCGACACGTCTTGGTACGTTATATTAATTACATTTCGGGGTACAAGGGAGTGCCTTACCGTCACTAAACCAATGAACAGAATATAAATTGCATTAACAGCACTAAAGTTGCATTCAGAGATAATAAGTAAAACTTAATAGTTTGGATCATATTTTACTCTATCATTTTTTCCAAAATCACTAATTGCACTTAATAACTAAACAAAAATCACAACAAGAAAAGTTAATTTAAAATTCGCATTGCTGTCTTGGTCTCAGCCAGGTAATATTTCAATTATAGTACGCCAGTTATTATATTAATGTGGCAGATCTTTTTGAGACAAATTTTTATTACTTCTATTATTTGTTTTTTGGCATGGAATGCCATGTTATTACTTCTCAGCAATTTTAAATGTAATGGAAAAATCAGTAAGAACTCTTCCTCGTGATAACTGCGAAACACAGTATCGAAAAATAGTTTAACAAAACCACTGTGTTACTCGTACCCCAAGCAGGACACGAAGCAGCGACCATGGCGAAGCACGACTACCGGATTTCATTTTTAGAGCGATAAATTCTTTATCAGGGACAGGTGAAAAGGACTAATCGTTAAAGATCAATATAATTTATGTCATGAATGCTTGACGTTACGGTGTGTTGACATTAAGCAGAGACATTAAGTTCGAACGTGTTTCGTATGGCTTCTTAACATGATTTGGACACGTCCACAAACAGTGACTGGGCGAACGGGAATATAAATGGGATCATGATTTATTTATTCCTAACGACATGACAGCAGCAACCGGCGAACTTTCACCAGCTGCCTTTCCTGCTTGCTTGTTGTGTAACGCTAGTCTCTACAGCTCGAGGCTCGTACGTCCAACAAAACTGCTAAAGTGGAAGGAACAGTACTAAATTCTTTCCCGTTCTGCATTTAAAAAATCTCTCTTTTTTATCGTACCGGACAGCATTAATAAAAATAACAAATATAACGCATCGAATAAAATGTTCCTTTACTCATTTATTAAATGGATATTAACGTATTAAATAAAACGAAACGTGTAAAGAATCCCCGTCTACATTTTTAATGTACGCTGCTCTTAAGAATTAATTCCTCTTTACTGTTTAAATAAAGCACGAGTGTTAATTAACAAACAGAAAATACTAAATTTTCATGTTTATCATTTAATTATAACAAACTACTGTGCAGTACATCAAACACATGATTTCCTAAAAACAAAAAGCAAACACCGAGAATGTTTTTAGATGTTAAATACCGTATAAATTTTCAGTATTATTTCAGTTTTTAAAGATGATATCCTGCAATAATTTAAAAAGAACATGAAAAATTAGGATATGACTTGTTGGGTATTTATGTTGGAAAAAATGTTTTTTTATTCGTATTGGAATGAGGTTTAAGAAATATTCGGAAAGAAAAAAATAAGCACTTCGATGAAAAGTTTTTTAGGGACTTATTCAGTATTTGAAAAAAAAAACAACAAAAAAACGCTTCTTTTACATGTTTTTGTAGTTTTTCAATAAAATATACACAAGTGCAAACACATTCAATTTATCGTCTTTACTATATCGTGTTTGTACAAAAGGAGTGATGAAGAAATATTCTTTTTGGTGAGATCTATACTGCTCGTCAACTGCGATATCATTACATGGAATAGCGGAGGGAATAAGGCAGAAACCGAAAGGAATTGCATTGGAAACCATTGGAGACAGGAATCTGGATGACCCTGGATCTAAACTGCACTCTCCGCAATTTCCGGCCAGTACTTCAATCATGTGATCTACTAATACAAAGAGAAAGTACGGCCATGCTTGTATGAATATCTTATATATATATTAAATAAATAATAGAAAAGTAGCATAACTTTTTTATGAGACTTTTTTCTCTTTTTTTTTTTTTTTTTTAAATCACGGATAAATAACGATTAGCGAAAGATCTTCTGACGTAAAAGAACTTCTGCCTGTAGTGATATGCCATTCATGTATTTCTGCTTTCAAAAGTATGTGCTTATTTGACGTATTGATATGCCAATATAAATCTTCTTTGAAATTTGATTACAGGTAAGCCAATACATGCGCAGTTTCTAGGCAAAACCCGAAACCAATTAAGCGTTTAAGGGTAAATGCCTAAACAAAGACGAAATTTCGTAAAAACTAAACTCACATGTGGAAGCTAGTTATTAGAAACTAAGAAATACGAATCAGTAAACAACTACATTAAAAAAAAGTATTAGCCGCTCTGAAACAATTCTCGTAACTGAAAATATTTTTGTGGGAACGAATTTATTGAGGTCCAAGTTTAAAAATACCACAAATATTATCATACCTTAAAGTTACCAGACAGACTTCATACAATTTGTCTGAATTTCACTATTATTGAAATCATTTACAACTCCGTCAAAAGCTGATATTACTTTTTTTATAGTCAAAGATAATGCCCCAATTTTTACTCATTTGCACAAGCAAATAATTTAACAATGTAATTCAAGTACTGTATACCACGTAATTCGTTCGCAATCATACCAGATGAAACTGCTGAGTAACCATGTCAACCTAATCAGGAAATATGCCCAATATTGCATTATTCCTACGTGGATGTGCTGGATCACAGATATTATATAATCCACAGGGCTAACGAGATGATGAATTTTGTGGAGGAAATGATGAACCAAGAGAAAAAAAGAGAATAACTCTAATATCGTTTTATTCCAGCGTGAACGAGTTGGAACACAGATATTATATAGTCGCATGACAAAACGGGTAGATAACATCGAGAAGGTGGTTGGGAAAGGAAACAATATGCTCCGATTTCTGGATCATAATTTAAAACAGTGTACACCGGAAGTTAAATCGATTGCAAACAAGGTACTGGTGCGACCTCACTTAGAATATTGTTGTTCTGCATGAAGCCCCCCATCAAAGGGTGTTGACAGAGGCATTGGTGAAGGACCAGCGAAGAGCCTCCCCATTCGTGACAGGTAAATATAGTTGGAGGAAAAGTGTAAGTGCGATGTTGAGGAGTTAGGATGGGAAGATCTGGAACACGTCGTTCTGGGCAAAAGTTAATTGAAAAATTCACGACAGACCGATTTCAGGATGACAGCAAACATATATTACTATCAGCAACATTCATATCTAGGAATGACCGAGAAAATAAGACAAGAGAAGGGGCAGAACCATTTCTTTTCTATACTCGTTTTTTTTTTCACTATATATTATAGCAAATGGAATAGGAAGGGTTTTTCGAGCTAGAAAATTTAGAATCCTACAGGTCTCGAAAAACCGCTCCGGCCATCCTGAACCACGTTTTTCCAGATCGCTCCAGGTGAATGCTGGTGGGATGGTTCCTCAGAATAATCCGTGGGCCCTCCTGCCATATCCCGTGTATTCCTTCCCATACATACATCATCCATTATTCCTTAGGACAGGTGCAACATATCGACCGTCCATTTTTAGTGAATTGCATAGTAGTAATAATGTTAATATCTTCTTTGTAGAAAATAACCCCTGAGAAGAAGAACTGGTCTGTGATTTTAAGGAAGAAATTACGGAGGCTGGGAACTTCACTATCAAAGACATGGTTCAAAATTTAAATAAAATACTCGGTGGCACAACAAAGAGCACTCAAGAGTAGGCTGGTTTCATTTCGCGGAACAAGGCTCCGTATGAGGAAAGTTTGGGGCGACCCCGCAGGCCGGGAAGGGGAACTCAGCATTAAAGCCGAGCACTCGTCTCCGAGTAGGCATAGGCCCGCGGCCGAGCACAACGCCCCAGGCGGTCGGCTTTAGCACTCCAGCCAACACGGCTGTCAAAGGATACAGTCCAAGATTGCTCTGAATGTTCCCTTGTTACGTTTATGGAGCCCTACAAGATCATGTATTTTTTTTTTTTTTTGTTTATCAAGTACTATAGGACGCTGCCTTTATGCTAACTGTCAAACTAGCACGTAAACTTATAATGGCTACGATTCTATAAAGAAAATTGAATCATTTTCAATTGATTTCGAGTAAAATAATTAAACACCCGATGAAGAAGAAGTATGTTATCAGATTCTATATACGAAAATTAAAAATTAGGTTTGCAATTTATAACTACAGAATCACATGTCTACAGTAAGTACATGCAAACAAATGTAACTCAATTACTAAAGCCTCCGCTGAGTCGGCACTTTGAGGTCGAAGCAAAAACTTAATAGTTCTTTAAAATAACAAAGTTGCCAGTCAATGGTGTAACGAAAAGTTACATAGACTACAAATGAAAATCACTTTATTCATCGTAGATTCCACAGTCTCGTCAATCACACCATGATTTTCGAGCATCAAACAGAATACTCAGTAAAAATCACTCATATCAAAGAACATGTCGAGGAGCATGCCAACATCAAAGATACAGCAACGACGTACGATGTCGTTTATTAAAATGTTGCAACAAAAAGCTAGTTATACGATATAAATCTGCCGAAAACTGACACACACGCAGAGAAGGTGGCAAAATTATCACAGAGGACTCCATGTGTTAAGATTCGAAAGTAATAGAAGTGGGCAAGGAGAAGGACAGAAATTATTCTTAAAAACTTCGACTTCAGGCATAAGGGTGTGGGAAGATTTTTTTTTCGTATGTAAAGGGGTCAGGGATTGGAATAAATTAACAAGAGAGATGATGAATAATTTGCAAAAAATGCGAAATAATGTAAAGCTGAAGTTTGTAAGGGTAAAAAATAGGCGGGTACAAGAAAGGAGGAAAATAGTTGAGTAGGTAAATTACCACCGGTCGGTGTGCTCCATTGCAACTAAATTAAATTAAACTTTGCCGGAAACTCGAATGCGCAAGTTGGAAACTACAAAAAAGCTTTTCGCAAGAAAAATCAGTGTAATGTTTGATGTTACACTGATTGAAACTCTGCGCTAACTAAACTGAATAACTCTTCTACATGTGAAAGCAGAACCACTGGAAAATTTAAAACACAACTACTGAATATGAAGTTACATTCTTATAAGAGACGTGGATTTTTATAAATCAGAAAATATTCGGAAATTTAGAGTCTTTTTTTATTTTTAAAAAAAGGGGAATCTTGGAAGAACAAGGAGAATCAGGTTTTAAAATAGTCAACGTAGTATGTGTGGAAATAATTTATGTATCTTTGGTCTGATTCAAACACGAAAATAATGGAGCTACTTAAGAAAGTTTTTAACAGAATGCTTGGCAGTAGTCGATTATTCATCGAAAAGCACAGTGTTCAAATATTACGGTCGAATTATTGAAAATCTGGACTGTCTGAATACCTAAGAGTAAATCAAATAATTTTTTCATAATGATTAAATAAATTAATCAAAATATGGAACAAATTCAAACCGATGAGTCTCACTTTGTTAGATAAAAGTGCTACTCACAACCGTGCAGAAGAATTAAAAATATGTCCTCAGAATTCATTTTAAGTCTCAGAACTTCTTCCCAGCTACTTCTAGTTTAAATTATCTTTTTCTATTCTTTTTTCTATGGTTTTCATCCATTTTAGCGAACATGAATTATATCACAAAATTGATGCTACTCCTTTTTTCTGTGATTTGAAAATGAATCCAATATGTAATTTAAAAAGATATTACAAGAAATAGAAATCATAACAAAATATTTGACCTATACCTTTTCAAAACTAAACCTTTATCTAGTCTTATATCTCGAATATTTTTTAAACACTAGATCCATGATATTTCTTCGTACCACAAACCGATCACAGAAGTAATTTCTGCAAAAGCTGATAACTCTTAAATCTTTCGCTAGTCATTCATTTCACAAGTGGTATTTATACTTTAAAACAGTATGTACGCAAGACTGACTTCGATTTTCTTATCGAAAGAATAATGCAATTAGAGTCGTATACTATTTAGTCAAAAATCTCTTATCTGTATGATTTTCATTATGGATTTACAATAGGGAAAACGAAATTACGGTAACATATTAGAAGCTGAACTAAAGATTTGTGCAATACTTTATCGTAAACAGAAAGCGGAAGATGTGATGTAGACAAACGAAATCACAACTTTGTTACGAAGCACATTAATGATGAAGTCAAGGAAAATTTAATCGAATTGTAAATAAGAAAACAAATAAATATTAAACTTTCTTTAGTAATTGCAGTGAATCTCAATTCTGATGTTGACTAAACTTACGCCAGGAAGATTTTGTGAAAACTACGCATAAATTTTTAGCATGAGAATCAGCATTTATCGTCTTTCCTGGATTAGAACAAATCGGCCATATATGTTTACAATTTGAATGGAAAATAACGTTTCTATATGGTTATTAACGCTATTTTAACGCTGTAATTTGCGAGGTTAAAAATGCAGGCACACTTCTTCCTAGAAGTATTAAGACGCTTTCATCTTGCTGAAATCCCACGTTTCTCAATATGAAGAGAAAGTTACGAGTTAATACTTGCCGTACGTGGTAATGACGCTAAATGAGACGCTATTAAAGAGGTTTACAGTTACATGTCATGTGCGAATATCAGTAACAAACAGATTCGTTTTGATTAAAGATGTTGGTATGGTTAGTCCGGTTTAAATTATCTTCATCGCCCATACAGAACGAAATTTTACTTACGCCGAACATTGTGCAACAATGCATTAAATGTTATGCTAAGCAGGGCTTATGAATTATTCTTTAAAAAGCACATGCTGATTTAAAACCAATAAGAAAAATAAATTGTGTTATGAATAAAGCTACTATTTTTGTTGGGTAATGGCCTGGGGCAGAAGTGTTATGCAACTATTGCTTTTCAGTTGTGAGAAAATATTTGAAACAGGGGTTAACATATACCCGAAAAATCCTAGTTTTATACCTGTTTCTCTTTGACAGCAGCAATAAATCAGTTTTGTTCCACGAGAACCACCATTTTCTATTTGTCGCATTACATTCGATATTTGAATTAATATCTGAATAATTCGCTGATACAGTACAACATACCGATGGCTTTCCATAGTTTTTACCTTTTGTATTTAGTTCTCAGTTCCTGTGAACATGTGATGGAAAACAAACCAACTTCCACTAAGTCACATAATTATATGAAATTACAGACCAAGCGAATATCGCAGAGATTTTTAAGTCAAAGCAGAAGCTTTACTTGTGTTCAGGGATTTTCTAATGTAGGAACATTGATAGTTGTTGAATAAAATTTAAAGAACGCCTTTCCCTTTTGAAATAAGGTTTACTAGTGTGGTAGTTGTCACGAGGTATTTTAACTGCCTCAGTACAACTTTTGCGACCTGTATAACTATAAATTTAAGTTAAAACTACCAGTAATCCTAGAATCAACGCAAGTAATTTCACAATTGCTTTCAGCAAATGATAAAACAAATTGTAAACATGAAAACTAACAAACCATACCCTTCTTACTTTTCTACAATGATTCTTTTGAGTGCTGTGATAGTAAAGTGATAATAACAGTCATTTGTATCATGGAAAATATTCAAAAGTCAACGGCGTAAAGAGAAAGTCTTCCATTTGGTAACTAACAAGCGGGAAAATAGCAACTTGGCAGAAGCATTCTTCTTCCGAAACAGAACAGTCACATGACTTCAAATACATGACAAATTTCAGAAAAGCTGACGTCCTAACCAGTCGACCAATTGCTATATCTCACTCGACAGTGGCACGGATAGAAAGCTGCCGATCTTTGTAGATCCCGCAATGCTGAGCAAGAACGTCATGGATCTCTGAGGAGCGAACAATTTCTGACGTACGCACGAGTGCAGTACACTTTCTTTCCATTCCGGCTTCCTTCGTGGAGATGCGTATCGAAATATAGTTGTACATGACTCGGAAAGTTTTGTTCACTGTTTCGTCAAGCAAGAGTTTGAAGATTTTGAACAGGAAAGCTGGAACTCATCTCCATGCAGTTGTCTGCAAGGAATGTGGACAGCAGCCAAAATGCACATAGACAACTGAAATCAGTCCCAGAAACTTTTGGAAACTCTTTAGTTAGAGTGACGTTCAAGTTTTAAAATTTTTCTAATTTCATCTTCAAGACCGTTTTTAAGTGAGATTTATTTTGCAACAAGGATCCTTTATCTGAAGTGAAACACCATACGTTGATTATTATCTTGTTTCGTGGGCTGAACGTGAAGCGCAGACTTTGTTTTGACGCGCAATAATTCCTATGGCCAGATAACGCTGTTATTAAAGCGTGGTAATCTTGCAGCAACTTGGAGCAAAAGTTTATTCATATGTTTATCAAATAAGTCTTCTTTTCAAAAATGTCAATACATACGAAAAGATGCTGAATTGTAAAATTCGTAAAAGTATGTTACATTTCATAAAGAAATAATTCATGCTTTGGGGGAAGTAAATTAACTGAACAGTTGGTCTCATGTCTCTTTCGATTTGCACCGACAAACTATTCCTAGAAATAGTGAAATAAGTTTATTTAGCCTGTAGAGAGCACTGGTATCGTTGTTTTGGGAAGAATGCGAGATTGCAGATTCGCCAACGAAACGGGTTCAAATACTGAACGCAGCGAAGTTGATGAAAACAACAAAAAACGAAATCTTAATGCAGTTCACGACAGTTCTCTTGCACTAGTGAGATCTCATGTTCGAAACGAAAAAATAACTCGCTTTTCAAGAAACAGTATAGCTGAGCGTTTGACGCGGGACGATTGAAAGTTTCCGAATAATGTTTTATCACTAGTAATATGGTAAGGAAAGGAAACTACTCACCATTTTAGGTGAAATTTTCTTTCCCTGAGGGTGTTTCTCCAAGACCCGTCGCGGAGGAGGGAACATATCCACAGGGACGTGAAAATCCTCTTCTTTCTCTTCTTCTCCACTTTCGGGGTTTAGAAACAGCAGAACAACCGTCGAAACGTACAACTCTTCGTTAAAGTAATGACAACAAAAAATAATAAAGAAACACACGCAAAGAACTCGAGAGAATGTGATGTATATATTAATAAAATAAAACTATTCCTTTCTCTTCACTCGTTTCACCAGATAAACATCCACGATTATTTTTGGTCAGAGGAAGACGCGAGAATGAAACACTTGGTCACGGATGCGCTTTGCTTCGCGCTTGAACCACGCCGAAAAATGAGTGTATCGAAAAGGAAAAAACAAAATCGTAACGTTAACACGTAGAGTATTTCGCTGCGTGTTTATCGTTGGCCGCTGCCGGAGACCAGCCGACGGATGCCGACGCTGTAGCCATGGCTGCTTCTCCTGAGGTACGCGTCGCGGCGTCGTTCAGAGACCGCCCACTGTGATCTCTCTGCCTCTTCCCCTGCAACCTCGCGGGCCCACTGCTCGCAACACACTGCCCACAGAGCTCGGCTCGCCAGAGCGCCCCACCACCACCGCGCGCGCCCAAAGAACGTCGCCCGCGCAGACACACCACGCGCGTCGCCAACAGCTGATCGGCCCGATGCTGCTGGTTGGTCGGCGCAGTAAGCCTGTGGCGCTCCAGCCGTGAGGGTGGCCGACAGCCCAGCCCCCTTCATTCGCTGTTCAGTTTGTGGACCGTCCACGTAACTTCCAGGCTGTTATCATAGATTCAGGAAACGGTTTCGTGCCGAAAAGTTTAGATAAATTATTCCGCTCAGTGAGAACTTGTAGGATTTAAATTCCGCTTGAACAGAGTTGCCGTTGCTTCTCCCTTCTCTGACTTTGTGGAAATGGAAACCCTCTTCCAAAACTTCTTGAATACAGTGAAAGGTTTACAGTTTCCTAATTTAGTCGTTTAGTTTTGCACTCATATTAAGTTAGCTTCTTGACTAATAATTGCTGAAAATTAATTTTCAGAATTTCCGTAAGCCTACAAGAATTTTGTATATCTAACCCCATCTTCATATTGGGAGGAGCTGTTAAATCATACATATTTTCTGCTACTTCTTATGTGTATGCCTTTACCTAGGATACGCTTCACGCCCTACAATCTCGTAAGCTGAATGTGCAATTTGGTGCTTGGTTGTGCCCGAAGACTTTCAACAGCAAATCCTATAGTGATATATGAAATAAACCATCCCTTTTGAATGATTTATTACTACAGAAAATATTAGCTTACTTGTTAAAATGTATTTAATTTTTGTTATATATTCATTTTAGCTTATTCGAACGAAGCATAAGCTCTTAGGGAGATTATTACTGCAGTTTGCTTGACGATTAATTATTATTATTTACTGCTGTTCGTTTTGTTAACTAATCACTGTCATGAAATCGACTAGTTATATTTAACTGTTATCATCTAAAGAAATTTTGTGAAACCACCATCACATAACATTTTTATCGAAAAATATTGAGTACAATATATTAGAGTTGGTGACAACAAAATTTATTTTTAAAAAGGAAAAAATAAATTTCCATAGACAGTCAGTTGAAAATCGATTAGTTTGATGTATTACAAGCATACTTCCTCTGTACCATTCAAACTTATTGCCTATTTTATTCTTATACGGAGGAATATGGAACTAAGGAAGACTTCTTTTTCATGGTCTGTTATTTGTCTGTAAGAATAAAAAAATACGAACAGAAGCAGGAGCTTGTTTGTGTGTGCACTAAAATTTTATATAAAGCTGGAAGCATTTCAACGAGAACTATAACACATTGATTGCTTCTAAAAGCAGAGCCAACTGATCTTAATAGAACGCTTGGTGCTTTCTTCGGTCACTTGCAGTAAGATGTCTGCTACGTGATGTGTAAAATGACGTCATTTTTGCATGGTAACTTTCTGAGGAATTATCTTCGAGATGAAAGATCTATGGAACCCAGTTAAATGGTTAAATCTTTACAACAAAGCTTAGTGGTTATAGAAGCCTGATTTACTGTAGTCAGGTAAAAATGTCTAACAACATCAGGCTTGTGCTTATGCCGGAAAGTTTCTCTATTATTTTCACTGCATCGACCATTGGAAAAGAAATAACTGTATTATGAGTAACAGACAAAGTACAGAATTACTTGAGAAAAATGCAATGAGCTGATTAATTAAACGAGCGATTTCCAACCATTATTTTATGTTTGATCATTAAAATAATCAATCAGTGATTTTCCAACAATCCGAAATCCTTGTAATATTTCTTTGTAGCAGTTAAAAACAGATATTTGATGGTGCCCGCTTCTAATTATGTAAATAGTCACATAATTGTTTTCCATTCCTTTTACTCTGTTTTAATTTTACAATGAATATTTTTTATCAGTGAAGCTGGTATTACAAGTGAAGTTAAAACTCATGCTTCAAGTAAAATCTTTGTCATTGTTCTGTGATCATATTTGATGAATATTAATTATTATTCGAACAAATGAAAAGGAGTTGTAACATCTTCCCAAGACAAAACGGTACACTGAAGAAACATTATGTAGCTATTAAACTGTTAGATTTTATTCGGAGTGGTCTTATGCTGTAATTAATGAAGATAAATAAAAAACTTGGAAAATTAATAAGCATTTCTTATGTTTCAAAACTTCTATTGTAAGGTTATTCTTCAATATTATAATTTGTGACGGAACCATCTGACGTCTACCAATTGCTTATACTAAAATGTAACAGCCTTTAAAGTATGAGTAGTACAGTTGGTTAGATACTTGACATACCATGTTTTTGACAAGTGTTGAACAACAATAAGACTCTTTCGGAGTTGAAAATACAAGATCCCTGGCTATTAACGTAACACAGATTTCTCTATATATGTAAAGCACGACGTGTACTTCAAATTCGGATTCCACCTTAAACTGTAGGTCCTGCCATCATACGTAGCAGCGGAATACGTAGCAGCTTGAAACTTTGTCACCGTGAGTACGGCCACAGCAATTTATTACAGCATGATTTTGAAAAATACTCTTCAACATAGTCTGTAATTACGTATTACTAGCATATTTTCCTGACTTGCCTGTGCAAAAGAATATGAAAGTTGTTTGCTCTGGAGTTGCAGCTAAGCAGTATATCAAAGGAAGCGAGGGGATATGCCTTACACCAGACGAAAGGTACAAAAACTCTTGCATTCAAACAATCGTGCAGCTGTATCGCTGGTATATTTATAGGGCCGTAATGGCTGCGTTGTCGACGTGTATTAAAAACTGTGACGTAAAAAAGAACCAAAGAAACTTGTACATGAAGAACACATGTAATACATGACAAGATAAGCTCCTTGTTGTCAGTGAGTTGACCAAGCGAATGGCTCGCAAACAATTTTCGCCCACTTTTAAGATACTAATTTAAAAGGCATATTTCTCACTAAAAGTGTACTAACTGTTGACTGCGTTTTAATAACTTGACATGAGAGTGTATTTTCAGTTTATCATTGAACAAAATTGATTGAGACTACTTTCAAATCATTACACTCGCAATTCAGGACATTCTATAGATATAAATTGCACAAACTTCGCTTTCTTTCTTTGCTGTAGACTCATATCAGTCTAGTCTGGTGCATTTTACAATTCTTGGGTCAAAAAGTGTATTTTTTTTTCTTAATTGGGACACATTTATTGTTGAACTCACATTTTTTAATATTTGTGTATAACTATGACTGCAGTTTCAAAATTCCGATCAGACTCTTAGTTTAATTGGTTGCTAACTGCTATAAGTTTACATTACATTTTTGACATACATTTCTGTTGACGGTACAATGATGGCATTAAATTTCGAGACAAACAAGCAAAGTAGAATACAAAATTTTGCTTAGTGTGTGTTATGACCACCGTTTGATCTACATTAGACTATCAGGTTAAAACGTTTTGAAATAATCTGGAATTATTGCTTTGGTACAAAGACAAAGGATAGAAAGGTTACACTGATCTTTAATTTGGTGCACCAGCTTAGTAGAGACAAACGTATTTGTATTGTCTAAACGGGACATGTAGTACGTAACGATACAACACCGTTCAATGAAAATTTAACAGTATGTTCGTATGTGTTAATTTTAGCGTTTTGTTTGAGTAACTTTTAATTACTTTAGTATATATAATACTACCTGCACTAAGAATAAACAAAATTGCCTCTTATAATAACAAGTACACAAATACAACGGCATGATTAATGATCCATTCTGTACCTGATTCAGTTTAAATTGTTAGTAATAGTGTTAAACTTCAATATGTAGCTCAAAAATCACCGATTAAGCATAACGATTCTAAGGCAACTATGCGAAAAAAAATGCTAGCAAATTATAACATTTTTTTTTACATATTTCCTAAAATATTTGATAACCAGTATTGATATTATTTTAAACTAAAAACGTGAGTTAATTACGTACTATGAATCTAACAAATAAATACTGTTTTTTATGGTTGAAGCTATTACTAAAATTTCTTGAGCTTTCTTGACGGAAAATGTGCTTTTGTGATAACTCTCCCAATTTCCGAGTTAAAAGCAAACCGTGGTTTGTGCCCCTTAAGGTAAAATGGTACGGCAGTGCTACGCTGGTCATCGTGTTGTAGGCGTTAAACCTAGGGGAGCAACTATCAGCAACTGTTGATGCCATTTGTCACACCAGCTAATAATGTGTATAGTTGGACTGTTGTTTAGCAATCATTAGACCCTTTACCACCAATTAATTCAAAAGGTAAAGTAGGAATACTTCACTTACGGAGAAGTCTGACAGAAATCCTGGGTACTACGCTCAGCGCATTAATCCTTGAAATGATTAGCTTTTGGCAAAGCACAAGATATGTTATGCCATCAGTGACCCACATATATATCAACAATCATTCCATTGTTGGATTTGGTAAGTAACATCGTTATTTACAAAGCGATTAACCTGAAGTGCATCCATCCCTAGAATCGCCTTCAGTATAAGTTGCTCTTCATAGGAGTTTTTTTAATTTAGATATCGTCTTACCTTAAATTCAAAATTCGTTGCGATAATACTTAAGACTTACATCAGTCTTCACGGATTACCACCGTATGGTTTCAGTAATAGAAGATTGTAATATTTTAAATTGTCTTTCATTTTTTAGCTTCTAGCAGTACAACACTCGACATCGACATTGTAAATTATGTAGCTGAAACCACGTAATTAAGGGGCTAATCAAACAAATTCCATTTAACATAAAAGAAAATGGGCCATTTTTTTTCTCAAATTGGAGTCGATATTTTTCTTTCGTCACATGAACAGTTTGTCAAGAGATGGATTTGTCAAGAATTTAGGTTCGTGATTTATCTGATTTTACTGTTTAGTTTGAGTAACAACTTTCATATGCCGACATATTGGTCGCAGGTGGATACGATGTACTTGGTTTTGAAGCTTGAGCCTGGCGTTTCGATCCTTCCGATAGCGATTTTAAAACGAAGTTTACACTGTCCGCAACATAAGCGTCGCCAGCATTTAACTGGAGCGTGTACATAAAATGACTGCTATTCTGGCAATACAATTAACCAGAAATGAGAACTCATGACCAGGGAGAAAAGTAGACGTGATTAATGTTTTTTTATTTTTTTTTTTTAACTAATATTTGCGAATGAAGCTGTGCCGCTAAACGTTACACTTAATTTTCGTCGTTGAATTAGGCATACTATTGCTTAAAGAATTGCTAGATTCATTATTCCCATATTTATTATGCGAATCATTGTTGCTTTTAGGTCTTTAGGACGTATTTATAGAATTACCATCAGAAAATCTTAGTTTGATTCTTGATACGGATTTGCTTAAAATGAATTTTAACGTTTCTAATTTTTGTTTTATCAGTCTCTTGACTGGTTTGATACAATCCTCCTTCTCTTCCTACCTTGGGCTAACAATTTCATCTCAACACATTACTCATAACCTACATCCTCAATTATCTGCTTCATATATTCTAATCTCCATCTAACTCTACCGTTCTTTCCTTCAACTGTACCCTCCACTAACAAATTAACCAATCCCGCATGTCTTAAAACATGACTCACCATACTGTCTCTTTTTTCTATTAGACTCTTCCGCAATCTTCTTTCGTCACGTATCATTTACGAAACATCTTCATTTCGTATTTTACCTGTCCATTTAATCCTTCTTTAATATCACATTCCAAATGCTTTATTTTTTCTTCTTTCTGGTATTCCTAAAGTCAATACTTCGCTACCATAAAGTGTTGTGATCCACACGTAGAGTTTTAAAACGGTCTTTCTGATTTCTAGATCAATATTTGAAACTAAAAGATTTCCCTGTCTCAAAGGGTCTTTTTGCTAGTGCTGTTCTATTTTTAACATCATTCCTGCTTCAACCATAGATAATACAATCATTTCTGCTACATTTTATCACTTGTGCCTTGCTTTGGTTTATATTTAACCCAAAATCTTCCTTAAGAATTTTTTTCATACCATTCAGTAACTTCTCAAGATCTTCGGTCTGTTCTGCTCACAGGACAATGTCACCAGCAATCCGTAACATTTTTCTCCTTGAATACTTACGCCACATTGATATTTTTCTGTTATTTCCTTTCACTGAGTTGTGAAAATCACCCATGTTCAAACTTTTTACAGCGTACAGTTAACTTTCGGACCTTAATGCGAGAAGACGCGCGTTCAGATCCACAGTCCGCTTAGTAACTGCATAATTCTCAAACAAAATTAGTTCTTATCATACAGAAGTACAGAACATTGTTTCCAGTATTCACTGACACATTACGACAGTTGACATCCTATCTTGCATCAAGACAACATGTTCCCCCTAGAAGCAGCAAAGCAAAAAGTAACAAACCACTGAGAAAACTAACACCAAACCGGGAAACTGTAGGAGTAATGCATAGATTTCCTACCTTTTTAGACCTGCCACGTACTTTTCGAAAACAAAATTACACACCACCCTAATGAATTAAAAAAACACACACACCCTTCTTGTAATAAGTAATGTAGCCCATAGTGCTCCAAACCCACTTTTTGAAACAGCGATTCGATTGAGCACTTCTCAAGTGACGTGCACAATATATCATATATAGAAAACAAGGACAGGTCTCTAAAATTAGTTTACTTAAAAATATAAAAAATATTGGTGTATTGTTTACATTGTGACTAAAATATAAATACTATGAAAAAATATTCTTAATTACAGGCTTGAGCTCGGTGTAAAGACGTTAATTTTTCGAAATTTTGTACCTTATTTATCATCAGCAATCTTTAATAGCAGTGATCCACTATTAATAATCTTTCTTTTCTTACCTAACAAGCCCTTAGAGCTTGATATAATACTGGAAATCAGGTGGTGGTGGTGGCTGGTCCTCGACGCCATCTAAATTTGCATTGAACCAGAAATGCATCCTACGCCTCAACGCCCAGCACCAGTTGGAAACCACTGTTACAAAGCATAAAAATAACAAATTCCAGAATATGGTCGAGTCTTCGAGTCTTGAGTCATTTCATTTGGCTGGGAGCGATCAGGTGGCTCAGTGGTTAAGGCGTCTGACTGGAGATCGAAAGGTCCCCGGTTCGAATCCCTGTCTCGGTGGGGCTTTTCATTGGCACTTAACCCGACCTTCACCTCTGGCACAACCTGCTGTGCAATGTGAAGTGCACCAGAGCGCTTCAGTGGTTCGGATTCCACGTTAAACTATAGGTCTCCTGTACCTGGCAGGATTACCGCGTTAGGTTAAGGCGGCTACGACAGGGGCGGAATGAGCAGCCAGTAGAAACCCTGTCACCAGGTCATTACGACCACATGGAATTATTATTATTTGGCTGGATCTTTACAGCTTGTTGACGTCGTGGTCACTAGAGCCGGGAAAGGAGAGGTAGGAGAAACTGGAACACCTTTGGCAATTGCTTATTAAAAGAATCATTCCTGCATTATCCTGGAGAGATTTCGGGAAACAATGGAAAATCCATTGTCAGGCTCGAACTGGCCACCAACCAAGTTAAGTTCTTTCGTTTTACTGGAGCCATTGATTAGACCATTATTGCCGTAAGATCTGTCTTATGGTATGTGGAGATCAGACTTATTATGACACAATTTGAATCAAACTTCGAGTTATGAATCTGAGATGGGGTTTATTTGTGAGGCGGTTCCGTTATGGCGGAGGGGAAGCACCGCTGCGGGCTGGGAAGCCTGCGGCCTGGTTCTCAAGGTGGACTCACTTCCCGTGACGGCTGCTCTCGAGGCTTTTCTATGCTAACGCGGGCAGCCAGGGAGTGTTACCCGCCGCGGGCTCGGCTTCCGGCCGTCAGGAGACTTCCAGGCCTCACAACTCACCGCCACTCCCACGCACAGCTATCAAACACAAAGAGAGGCTCACCACACAGGATTACCCGTCTGTCGCTCACTACAAATGGACCCAACGGTTTCGATCAAAATTTTTAAGTACTTGTCCATAACGATTCTTAAGCTAATATTCACTTTCCTCAAAGTTCTCTTTGTTAATGTTAAATTCTCCAGGACAGTGCTTCCCAAACTGTGGTACCCGACGATGGTTCAGGTGGTCAGTAGGCAGAATATTATAATTTTAGATACCATATTCGTAGTTTATAAGGCTATAAGGGAGTATTAACTACGAGCACAACTTTTTAAAAGCCACGAACGTTTCAATGACCAAGCAAAAATTTGGCATTTCTATGACGATTATAGGACAAATTTGTTCCTAAAAAAGTATGTTCATTTCAAATGGGAATCAAAAAGAGCGCAGTTATTCTAAGGATTGAATAAATGATCGTTTACTGAGAGTCTTGTAATAGGTGTGAGGTTCCGCGGTACGTAGTGTAGTTGGTAATATAAGAGGGGAGAAATAATCAAAAATAAAAGGTGTAAGGTTCAGTGTCTTTTATTTTGTTTTGTGCATATAGTTCACTAGTATCGCGTAGTATCTAGCCTGCAGTAACATTATTAGTCATTTGGATGCTTAATATTGCGAGTCTCATCAACATGTAATTAACTTTTACTAGTTCACTTCAAGTTTCGTAATTGTGTTTATATAGAATTTTGCTTATTTGGAATAAAATACAGTTATTTTTGAACATGAAAATAAAAAGTATATGAAAGAAAAACGATATTTGTTGCCTTAAATACATATTTTTTCGTGCCAGTGGGATTAACTACCATTTTTTTTTTTCTTTCAAAATGTTATAGAGGTTACCACATCCTAAATCTATATTTACAAATAAATTAACATTGCCATTCCGTTCCATACGTTTTACAGGGGGCGTCTATTAATTACGTGAGGTGAGGTAGGGGCGGAGGGTCCTGCGGAATCTCACCAAGGGGGAGGGGGAATCCACGGAAATCTCACGTGAGGTTTTGAAATTCTTGGAGGATAGTAGAGCTAAAATAAAAAAAAAGGTTCACAAATGACGCGAATATCGAGTTTAGGGGGGGATGTAACGGGTTAATGGCATTTCCCCATTACTTTGGAAGATAATTTGAGAAGTTTTAAATATTGGCGGTTTGCGTGGTTGTCTAGTGACATCAGCATCCGCCAAGTCCGTGGGTTTAGGGAGGTAGAACCCAGTTTTAAAGCATGGGTTGAAACTGGTCGTCATCTAGTGACGTCAGCATCTGCTGGGTCCGTGAACTCGGGGGCGTAAACCCCAAATTCGGAAGCATGGTGCGCTTGGGAGAAAGACGCACCTAGGCTTCTGGTCGGGCAGTCTGCCGTTGGCCGTGGAGTAGGTGAGTCCGTCGTGAAAGTGAACAGTCAGTCGAGTCGACGAGAACGCGTGTTCATTATGATAAAGAATTAATTTTGTAGAAGGTGATTTCTTTGGTGATATGAAGGAACTTTATTAATGAAGAAAGTATTTGCAGAATTTTATATGAATTGTTTCGTGGTGAGCCATAGGCCTGTTCTGAGAACTACTAAGGGTGTTGTATTAATGAAAAGAGTGCGTGTTATTGAGTCTAAATTTATCGGAGGCATTACCTGTAATCTTAAAGGATCAAAGTACCGATAGCGAACTTTCATAAAGGTTGGGAGTTGGAGCAAGACTATCTTTTTAACTATTAAATGCATGTGTTTCAAATAAGAAGGTGCATTTTTATTTCATTTACCGACTTAACATCGGTTGGCGGCCGTCAGAGAAAGAACCAGAATCTAGTGAGTGCACGGAAGCTTTAAAGGTTCACAGTAAGTATTGTAACCGAACCTCCAGCATAACCGCGACAGGGAGAGGTAGTATATGGTCTAGAAAATTTTCATGTTTTATAATAGAGTGTGGCAACCCTGGGCATAGCTGCAAGAATATGGTTCTTTTTCCTTTCAGACAGAACCCTTAAAACATGATGCGATGTATAACATTTCAAAACTTCCTATCTACCAACGTTTCTTTCTTTTTCTTATGACTTTAAGCCTCGTCAACATGGAGATCATTAGGGTGGGAAAGTAGCAGGGAGATATTCCTCATTTAAAGGGAAACATCGCGGAATTCACCTGAAGTGATTTCTGGAAACAATGGAAAACCGAACTCTGGATGCCCGGATGGGGATTCGTATCCACGTCTTCCCGAATGCGAGACTAAAGCGTTACTGCTCAAACACCATGCTAGGTGCTACCAGTAGCGAACGTCTTCAAAAAATAGTTTAATTCTTGCATCCAGTCTCCAAAGTGATTTAAAATGTAAATACTGTCAGGAGTACTTTGTTCAAATTACAGGCTCAAATCCGATTATGGAAGTTTTCTGTTTACGCAAGTTTCAAGCAAGAAAAAATTTAAGATAGTTGCAAGAAAATCCGTTAATGTGGCTTCCAAAGACCGTGTGACGTGGAATGATGTCGCACTTCCCTCTCTCGTGTCTGTGTCAACATCTTAATGTGGACCACGGTCGACGGAAGGTTCTAAGTGTGCTTCTTATAAGGAAAGTAAGTAAAAAGTTTTTAAAAATTGTGGCAATGATTGGTATCCAACATGTGGAAATTCCTTGCACCTGTGACGTTATAAAATGCCTCGTATGCAGAAGCTAACTAACCCTTTATTTACGCACTCATATTAATGTGCAGCCTTTAAATACATTTGTCTTTTGGCTTTACCTTCCGGAGCTAAGATATGACACTCTATATATTCATTACAGTTATTACAATTAATTAATCTATGAATCTGTCCAATCAAGAAATACAGATCCAATAACACTTTTCGTGTCCCTTATTCTCATTTATAACTCCCAGTCATTATCTTTTGTGACTGTGTCTTAACTTAAATACTATTAACTAATCTTTCCGTCAATATATAGTGTCTGTCGCCCCCAAGCAGGTTGACAACCTCTTACATCGTCCTTTATCTTAGACGACATGTGATGATCTCTCTCTACTCACATTTGCAAAACACATATTCTCTTACTTCTTCTACGTTACCTGAAACAAACTTCTATACTACTTTATCGCAATATTTATTCTCTCACCACAAAATATTTGTCAAATACGTTTTCCTCGAAATAATTTCAAACGTTGAACTCAAGCTTTATTCCCAACGTTTTTTTTAATATTTCACTACTTTTACGGATTCTTTTGTCCGTCACTTTAAAAAAATTTACGCGATACTGTTAGCGCTTCCTATTACAATTCAGCTAATTTATTCTGGTTGACGCAGTGACTCCTCTGTGGTACCAATCAATACGCCATAACCAGCTTACATCTTACCATTGACTTCCGCTTTCTCCATGTTCGACTGTACATTTATTCTTTGCCTCATGCCCCATCACATCCGGTTATTCTTTACCATTCACAGATGTTAATTCACGTTACTATCATACATTTATAATTCTTAATACAATAAATTAATTATGTTGTATTAACATTACAGGGTGATATGGACAGGATATCTGGCTGGGGAGATCAACGTGGGATGAAGATAAATGCAAAGAAGAGTCAGCTTATTAGATACAAAACTAAGGGTTGATTATGATTATAAGGTGGGGAAAGAATTACTTGTTGAAGACTTGAAATGTAAATATCTTGGCATAACATCTTATAACAAGTTCAACTGGGCAGGAGACATTGGACAGGCAGTAGGAAAAGGTTTCAAAATCCTTCACTTGTTGTGGAGAGTGGTAAGGGATATACCGAAGAAGTATGGGAATTGAATTTCAAAACTTGGTAAGACCGTTGCTTGAATATAAGACCCACATTTTGGGTATCAAACACGGTAGTTGAATAGGATGCAGAGAAGGACTTCTAGATTTGTGTCTGGAAATTACCACAGAATACAATCATTAACTGATACTATAAAGGAACTGGTATGAGGTTCATTGGGAGACAGGAGGAGACTGAAAAGAGTCATGAGAGTGTACAAGGTGTATATTGGTGATTAGGCGTCGAAAGATATTGGTGGCAGAATTAAGAGAGTTGCATGACCACAAGTTGGCACTCGATTTAAGGCATAAGAGTGTGAGAAGATTTTCTTTCGTTGGTAAGGGGTCAAGCAATGGAATAAATTATCAAGAGAGATGATGAATAAATTGCCAATAATGTTGAAGAAATTTAAATTTGAGATTTATAGATAGGAAAAGTAGATGAGTATAGGAAAGGGGAAAAATGAGTCTGTAGGGAAGTTGTCACCGGAGCGTGCACTCCATCACAATTAAATTAAACTAAAAATACAAAGTATTTTAATTTCGTATTAAAATATGTAAGGGTGACGTAATATTTCTGCACACCTTAACTCTCTTGCGCTTTCATTACGGATTTTCAGTGCAGCGAAGGTTCTGTTTTATGCAGTTGCTGAAAACTGAACACTGGTGTTCGTCTATGTATCTAATTCTTTACGGTTTATTTCACAGTGAAAATTTTCACACTATTTTCACGACGAAACTGTTGTCACCTTTAAAGGAGGTTTCACATTTAATTCACTGAAGTATTGAGACATCTGTTCATTAGTTTCGTTCTTAGATGCTTATTGTGATTTCCATTGTTTTGAACTAGCTGCGAATCTGTTCGCCACGCTCCCCAGACTACTCTGCAGTCAACAAACATTTGTCAGAGATACGATGAAAGGAATGAAGGGAGACAGCGAAATGTTCGCGTTTATGGCTGCTAAACACGCGAAAAGTCAACCTCCCGCAACTGCAGTTAACCAGCGCCAGTACTACAGCCATGTTCCACAGCTGCACAAGCAGGATGAAAATTTCTTGTGACAGCTATTATTTTGATCAGACAGAAAAGGAGAGGTACGTTTTTCTGCTGTTCATCTTAGGATTACGTGTGTAATGAATAAAAAAGTACAGTGCCATTAGGCACTAAGTGATCCCACGGTATGTGTGAATATTGCCGATGCATCGTGTCAACGAACAGAAACGTGACGGAACTAAAGCGTCCAGATTTACACGCACGTTGGGGGGTGCTGACAACTCTACTCAACGTGGACATTAAGCGGATTTATAACCCCCATAAATAACTGAGACCCGCTTTCTATTTTCGCACGTTTCGGAAAGTTCCCGCCGAAAACTAGCGCAGACTAGCAAAAATAAACCTTAGTGACGTTTCCTAGTATGAGTGCTTTATGAGAGTAGGGGAAGACGATCCAGCCAATAGAGAAGCCGCCTCAATTTATTGCCGTGTTGGTGTTTTTCTTGTCTGTTCTGGGGCCAATGGTGCTGGTCCTTTGGCGCGGATTGCGGTGATTCGCCAAGAGCCGGACGCGAAATCGCATTACGACAAGTACAGAGTCTTGCTCGGGGGAGAAGAACTTACGACGAGACACTCTGGTGCAGATCTTCAACTAGTATGGCCGAAGTGACCTTCGCTGAGTACGAGTCGGCAGCTGGGGACGCTGCCATCACGCTGGGCCGGTCGAGAAAGCTGGAAGACCCCATGTGGCGCTGGTCTTGGCTGGTCGCTGACCTGGGCTGTGAACAATGGTAAAAGCTACGATCCGGACGGAAACTCATGCAATCGTTCCACCCAGTAATGACCCTGAGATTTTGCTCTAGCTGTTTGATATTCAATGATATGTAATTGTTAACCTCAGAATAAAAAACAAAATTCATGTTTGCCTAATTTCACAACAATAAATTGTACACCCAATTTTCAGTTTTCCTATTCATTACAATAATATTTCGTGTGATAAGCTGAAGATTAAGGATGACTTTTGATATTCCAAATTGATAATTTTGTTAATGATAAAACAGTGTGACCCAAATATAAACGTCCCCAAGGTAGACGTTACACGTGTTACGTATAGTTGTGAGTAGCTAATTTGGAAAACCCAGAAATTTCGACTACATATAAGAATAGATTATATTTAAGTGAAATTAACCTCTTCGACATTAATTTATTTTAAAGCGTCACTTTGGTAACATTTGAGCTGTAGATGTTGTTTAAAAGGCTTTAGATATGAAGTAGTTGTAACATATTTACTAATATCAGGCCTAGATTATTTAATCAATAAAACACGATTCATGAAGCAAACCGTAGGAGATTCCAACCCACATCTTACTTAACATCTCCAATACTTTTACACCAACGATTACGTTTTCGATAAGTAATGTATTTGCATTACATGGTAAAACGATACTTCACAGACAATTACGTGCCATTATATTTACCATTCAATGATTCTCTCCCTGCTAAATTCTCACATTCCAAGCGCTGCGTACCTGCGATCGCGCAGTGCACATTCCTAAAAACCCGCGGCTGATTTGAGGTCGACGGTATTCATGGTATGCAAAGTGACATAAATTAGCTTAAATTCTACGGCACATCATCAAAATGTTCAATGTTAATCCCAGGAAAACGCTGCTGGAATGTTAATCTGCAAATTGCAGGGATTCCTTTCATCCGAGAAAAACTCAACCTTTATTTGAATAGACTTGTTTCGTAGAGAATTCATTGCATTTCTAGATTTCCACAAAAACGATTTTGGAACTCCACATTGCTTTTAATACAGCACAGTTCCGCTCTGCAGAACGTTATTGAACTTTCTTTTTCTCGTGTCGATGACAGCATCAAATATGTGGTAGTTTTTCTGCCAATGCGATGGATTTGTCAGTAGCTGATTGGAGGTCAAATCGAGATAAATTTATTCCAATTTGTGGACAAGACAGTAAATGTACCATGGTTTCTCTCTCCCCGCACGAACATGTGGTATCTGGCTGTTCTCCCAGGTATCCCCAAGTGGCAAGTGTATCTTTCACCTTTAAGATTCATAGGTTTTGGGTTTTATGATTTGTGTTTCATAATCAGAAAATTACTAGTTGCTAAACTTTCTTCTTCAAATAATTTCATCCTGAAAGAATTTTTATGGAACTATAAACAATCTTAATACAAGAGGACCACATTCCAGCCACTTAAAAGGAGATGGATATATATCTGTTACCTGTTTCTATTTCTGGTTGAAGTATCAGCATGGGACAAGGCGGCAACTATGGCAGCCAACATTTACCGAGGTCAGTGCTATTGTATGTCCTCTACACTACGACAAAATTAAAAATGGCTGGCAACCAAAAATATACATCCACGTAACATAAAAGTTTCTTCAGAAGCGTTTGTGTACATGTCATGAAGAGACGAAATATAACATTCTCGGGTGAGGTTTCATTCTAGAAAATTTAAACTTCTGCTGAGTTTGAAGGGACTTAAAGGTATTTAAGAGGGACGTATACGATTTCGCTGTATGTAGTAAGATTGACCACATAGGATGTGTTATGTATTAAAATGGGAACCCAACTATAAAATTAATAAAGACGATGTGTGACTCATTTTATTGAGGAAAGTGTCTGTCATTCCTAAAGTTAAAATCATTAAGAAATCAGTCACTGGTGTTTTGGATAAAAAAGTTCGAATTAATATAAGGTATCTATACTTTTCTGATATAAAACAGCTGATATTAGCATTCCTTAAATGAATGTTCGCTTATTAGGATGAATTTGTTAATATGTAATTATTGTAGGCCATTTCTTCCACAGTTGCTTGTTAAATTAATAATAATTATTATTGTTAATAATAATAATATAATTATAATAATTATTAATTATATTATTATTGTTCTTTAATAATTACGCCAATACAACAGTTGTATTGGCGTAATTATTATAGAACAATTATTAATTTGTTAATGGTAGTGACTGAAAAAAAAACTGGCAGATTGTATACTAAACTTTGAGACAAAGAATATTAGTGTGACATTCTTAAAGAGCGAAATGTCGAAGTGAGGCGTTTCTAGTTGGGAACAGCATAGCAAAGCGACTCACCACGTCACGGTGTCAGTGGCCGCTTCCCGAATGTATTATAACTCACGCTCCATACTTACAGCGTTATACTTTTTTTCTTTCGCACCATTTGCAGTCAATTAATCAGAGTCGGCATTCACGGGGTTATTGGAAAGGTTAGTCGAGTTTCTAATTTTTTTAAATAATTTTTTATTAAATTAATAATCTGTTTTGTAATAATTATACAGTCTGCCCCGTACTTCCAAAGAATGGGAAAACACAAACAATGTTTTGAAACAAGCCTTTTGTGTTTTAGAGACGTCAATGTTATTCGGAAATGAACGGCAGTAACTTGGCTATCTCAGAGACGTGACCAATTTCCTAGCCACTTGGGTTGGAACCGTTTAGTTGATCGAGCTATTAGTGAGGCCATTACCTGCGTCTCTAGCAGCATAATTTTAATCCTCAAACCTGCACCATAGTTTTATCCACGTATGACTACTTCTGGATTACCGCAACATCTGGTAGATTTGTTTTATTTCTGGGTGATTTTTGTCTCCTAAGAAAATGATCTGTCATTTTAAAAAGCATTACAATCTGTTCAGTGTTTCTTAAAGTAGGCGAATTCAGATAAATTAATTAATAGAGTGAACGTTTAGTAGACGCTTGCTCCGTATTACATAATAATTAAATATGCAAAATTTAAAATCGTAATAGACGCTTGCTCCGTATTACATATTCTTGCCTCGCATTCGGGAGGACGGCGGTTCGAATCCCCGTCCGGGCATCCAGATTTGGGTTTTTCCATGGTTTCCCCAAATCACTCCAGGCATGGCCGAATTCCTTCCCATTCCTTGCCCCCCATCCTTTCCCGTCTCTAAAGACCTCGATGTTCAAAAGAGACGTAAAGCAGTTACAAAAAAAAAAGTATTACATAATAATTAAATATGCAAAATTTAAAATCGTAGTTTCGAAGGAGATCTTTAGAGTTGAATCCCTTCTGAAACTGCTTTATCTATTTTCAGCGTGATGGCTTTGTGGGAGTATTTATTTCATCCATTGAAAAACTTTAGTCACTGTTGAAAGGATCGTGTAGTCGTAACGATCTGGTGATAGGGTTTTTGTCGGGTGTGCAGTCCACCCCTATCGTAGCCGCCTTATCCAACTCGGTAATCCTACCGGATTTGGGGACCGACAGCTTAACATGGAACCCGAACCACGGAAGCGCTCTGGTGAACTTCACAGTACAAGGCAAGCTGTGTCAGAGGTGAAAGTGGTGCTATGTGACTTTGAAATTCCTATTTGAGACTGGGATTCGAACCGATGACTTTTCGATCTCCAGTAAGAAGCCTTAACCACTGAGCTACTAGACTACACTTTTCTATGTTAAAACTCTAGTATTTAAGAATAAAGTTATGTTAAATTTCGTATTTAACTGAACTTAAGTGATGTTTGCTTGGGTAAATGCTTTCATTTATATTTCGAGAAAATACAGCTAGGGCTTCAACAGAAAAATCAGCTCCTGCTGTAGATGGTGCTGGTAGTGGAATACTGCGAAATGTGGATTTTCTCGAAAATTTGGTGACCAAAACTTTCTATATACAAATATATGTTTCCCAAGACATTTTGTAAATTAAATTGTCGTTTGGAATAATTGTCGACCTGATATAGTAGAGGCCGATAATTTTTCGAACGGGGAAGACTATTTAAGCCACAAACGAGCCTTGCATCCCGGTTCGTTCAAATAGATTTTCCTCCAACGGTTTCCCGTAATCAGTTCAAGCGAACGCGATTTTCTGTGGTTTCCCCAAATCACTCCAGGGGAATGCCGGGATGCTTACTTCAAAAGGCTATGGCCGAATTCTTTCCCGTTTCCTATTCCCACTCCCCTCCCGTCTCTAATGACCTCGACGTTACCGAGGCATAAGCAAAAATAATAATTCAAGCGAACGCGGAAATGATTCCTCAAAAACGTTACGGCCGATGGCCTTCCACCATCATCTAATGACTTTAATGATCTCGTCACTGCCAAGTGGTAAAACTAAATCCTTTATGGTACTTGTGTGTTTTAAGCCCGTGAGAGCCAACCTGTTGACAGCAGTTGGCGCCGCGGCCGTGGGACGTAGGACACTTGTCTTCCGAGAGGAGTGTCTTGTCCTAGGTTGCTCACGGCCGAACATGGAGCGCCAACGCATCAGGCGTGGGCGGCCAGAATGGCTTCAACACACAAGCACCGCACCTTGTCTGGGATACACGGCTGTATACAATCACGTCTTCATTTTGGACTGCCTCAATAAAAATTCAATAACTTCTTGTAGGAGCTATCGGCGAGACGGCAGAGCAAATACTGGGGGACTCTTTTTACGTTCCCCCAGTTTGCTTGCTTTGTTGTTTATTGGCTTCCTATAGCATACATAATGCCATTCAGAAGGTACATTGCGCAGCACGTGCTTGTTAAAACACCAAACGAGAACCATTCGTCGTTGCAGTTTAGAAGCAGCAAGTATCGCGCGCAAGTAACTTGCTGTGTAATAAATGACATCGCCATTTGAAAAACGTCATAAGTCTCTTCTTTAGTTATTCGTTTGTGGAAATTCTCCATGTATGCCCCTTTTCGGCCTTTCTTTTTCTGCTGCATTTCATTTCATTCATAATATGGTTCATATAACTTAAGCTTCCTCTGTGTTTAGTTCCTTCTATCCTTCCTTCCAGAATCACCTTAAGCAAATTACTGTGTCGCAAAAAATGGCATTTCGTCTTTTCTTTCCTGTGACTCGTTCTATAAACTTCTTTCTTCGGAAATTCTTCCAATAACTTCAAAAAAAGTCAAGTTCCAAAATTAAGTTTACCTTTTCTGAGATATGTAAATATATATTCAAAAATAATTTGCTTAACTGAAAAGTTATACTATATTGCAATTATACTATATTCCAGGATGGGCATTCGAATCTGCGTCCTTCCGATAACGAATCCAAAGCCTTACTGTTCACCTACTTCACTCGATCAAAAAATTCAGTTTTTCCCAGGTCTGAATCAAAAATTTTTCAGAGCCCGAATATCGTCCGCGTTAAATAATTGATTAATCTGTACTTTGATAATTTAATAAAGTTTGTCTATAATTCTTGATGTCACATCTCATAAACTATGAAATCCATTTGCATTTTTGTTTCTTCTATGCAATTTATGATTGAAATATTTTCAATAAAATGGGAATAACACGTCGATTTTCTGTCATCTGTTGTTGGTGGATCACAATAAAAGACTACAGTTCAGCTATAATAGATTTAGAGTATGTTTCAGAGTTATCTAATAAAGATGTGAATAAAAGTCCAAAAATCTATTGTTTAATATTTCTGCTGCTTAAAGTACTGTTATTAATTTTATCTATTGATGAATTTCTGTTTTATTTGTTGTTTGCAGTATCCGAGGTTTGAAAAAAGAAGGCAATAAATGGATTTTTTTTAACTGTTTGTTTTGAAAACGATATTGGCCTTACAGTCTTACAAGCAGCAATCAAACGAAAGGAAAACAAAGATAGTTAAAAACCTAATCTGAAACTCGGAGTATTTCAATACAGCGACTAGAATAAATTATCTATGGCTATGAGCAATATAAATTAATAAAATAATACATTACACTGATTGATGTCATGATTGCCGTTTTCCTATTTTTGTCTTATTGTTGAATCGGTAGAAAAACCACTGAAACAAGTAACTTAAATGAAAAACGAAACAGAGCAACAAGTAGTATAATTGAAGAGTTGGCTAAACGTCTCATTTTAACATAAAATAAAAATGGCACACGAAGAGGATAAAATGTTAGGAAAAACTTTTTTTACGCAATTCAACAAAATTATGGAAATGAATTATTGGAGTAGCGATAAAGGGAGATTCTAGGCAAAATAAAAAAAAACACACTCGCTTCTTGGCGGAACAATTTTCCCAAGACATCTCCTAGCACTACAATTGTGGGAACGCCCGGTGAGAAAACCACCTTAACAGAACTTCAACCTGCTTTCCTAACAAACACACAATTCTACTCAGTTTTGTATTACTACTTACTTAACTGACAATCATTTTATTTAGAAAATACTGCTCAGTACTTAAATGCTAAAATACGTTTTACTGGGGATATTTACAAAAGTACAAATATTGTTTATAACCTAAAATTTTATTTAGTTAAAAAAAAAAAAAAAAACCACATTTTATTTAGATGCGCAAGAGAAAGTTCTACTCAGTACTTAACTGTTAGAACAAGTGTTTCAGAGGAGGTTTCCAGAAGTAAACAACTCTAGGCTGATCGACTACGGTGTCATTGTGTAACTCCGATCAGTACACGTCCATCGGAGGCAGTAACTGCGTGAAACAGCGGCCCAGCTTTAATTAGAAGAGTTTACGCAGGCAGATTTGAGAATTTAGTATACCAGGGCTGTAGCGTTCTCTATGATGTTTTCTCGTGAGGTATGGGGAGCCTTTTCAAGATTTAGGAACAACCAGTAATTTCAGTGAGCAATGTTCGGAGGATACGGAGCTTAATGAACAAGATATAACTCTGAATCAAATGCGTTGTGGTGATGAAGCTATACAGAAGACATTCTGTTTGCGGCACGCATCATCATATAAATGACGAATGAATTTCTGAATGGGTTTTGGTCCTGCGATTAGGGTAACCACCTTTTTTTTGGACAAATAAGTGTACATTTGAGTTTTGGATAGCAAAAGTAGAGTAAAATGTATAGAAAAATAGTACGTTTATTTTTTATGTTTGAACCCACATTTTTCATTACTTTTTGATAACATTTTTGTGAAATTGGCAAATAAATTTTCATGACAGCAGTATTTTTTCTTCATGTAAGCAGTTCATAGTAATTTTCAGTTGATGCTCATATTCAAATGGTAATTTCAAATTAGATTTGTTTAATGAGAATAACCAATTTCCTAAGTGAAATCAAAGCATTTCTACAAATAATCAAAGCTTTATAGTTCGTATACTATTTTGTGCACGTAAAAAGTCTAACAGCGATGTGATTATGTTTGTTGGCTAAAAATGAGTATTTTAAGGTAATCTATTACATTCGTAGATTATAGAGTACGCCCACGTGAAATAGAGTACATTATTCTGTAATATAGTACGGGTGACAACCCTACCTGTGATGCGTAATTGTGATGCACCAGGTCTGTCTTGTTTTTTGTTTACTCTTGTGACGCTCACAGAATCGTCTCTGAAAGACTGTTGAATTATCTGAATAATTTCGCTTGGGTATCAGCAAGCTTCTGTTAAAATTGAAAGTAGTGTGCCACCTCTTGAACCTTTAAAACTTTTTCGGGGGAATAATAAATTGACGAACATTCATTACATTCACTCACTCACATGCTCACTGCAAGGCACTGATGGCCTCTACGTCAGTGGGGAGGGGGGGGAGGGGGGTACACGTATTAATGAAGTTCGAATACAGCTCTCAAGAAATAAATAGGGAGTCATTCCTCGTAAGTAGAAAGATAGTGTTAGTGTTGTGATATGGAGAAATTGCAGGCATGGTCAAGTAATGATTAATTTGTATGCACGGAGCACGGTGAATATTTAAGGAAAAATCACAACTCAAATTTATTTTTCTAGAAATTAATCCCACCAGTACACAGTATGATACGAAGGCTTTTTTATATATACCTATATAAAAAAAAATGGGGGAGATAGTTCTGCGACGCTACAGGCTGGCCCACGGCGTCACTGCGTACTAAAGAGCTTTGTAACTTCAATATGGCCGCCGAAATGTGGTATACTCAAGTTCCGGTTGCGCTCTAGCACTGAGTTTTCATGTATCATCGTCGCTACAAGGTTTATTAAAAACGGTATTATGCCGGTTTCTTCGTTGCATGTTTGGCGATTTGGGTGAAAAATAGGGGTCTAAGACATATGTTTTATATTTTTTTTTTAATTCCAAAGATAAGACCGGCAAAAGCGGTGGGTTATGCAACTGCGGCATGCAAAATTTTTATCGAAGTTGACCCGAGTGCGAAGTCGTCATTTTGTTAAATCGGATTTTAATTCATCTCTTGTCAGCTGTGGTAAGTAGTTGCTTGATTATCATGCTTCGAATTAAAAGTATGAAATGATTGTATCAACCTCGTATGCGCCTCTGCTGGGAATGAATTATTTATGTTGAAGTTGTGCTTACCATACGGCAATATACTGTAGCCTTGATTTTCTGTGGAATGTTTAGGTTTTTCTGCTAAGTCCCAAGAGAAAATTAAAAAATACTTTAGATCGACTGAAAATCGATTTAACTGACAAAAAAAGTATTAAACAGGTAGATCAAGGTAATTGATTTTTATGTGGGCGCTGACGAAAGTATGCTGCAGTTAAGATTTTTCTAGGGTGTTGAACAATCACTAATATGAACAGCATTTTACAGAAAGGTAAAAAAAAGTAGTTAAAATCTCAAGCGCTTCTAAGACTAAATTTGCCGTCAATCGACTCACATTTTGCTGACAACCAGCAACATGGACCGATCTTTAAAATCAGCAAAAGGAATAAAAAAAACTAATGGCTAATATTATCTTCGTGAAAGATCAAAAATTAATTTTTAGGTTCGGCACACAACTTGTTAAACCAATCTTGGGGAAATAACACACAGAAGAACAAGTTCAACTTCAAACAATGTTTAAGTTATGTTCAGGAGTTCTTCTTCTTACATAACTTGTAAATACAAAACAAAAAGTATTCAAAAAACTGTGATAAATAGTACTTTGGCGTAAAACCAGATATTTATTATATTAAAATAATGTCAAGCGGTTTAAAAAGAGGATTGAAACACCGGCAAGAGACCTAAATTAAACGGTACCTTCAAGGCTTAATTGGCCTTTATGGTATGAGTTCTTACCCGTAAATCAATTCTTGCTTAGTGTATTTCAACACATTACGTGTTCCTTTTTGGAAAAGTAATTTCTTCAGCTTTTTCGTTGTTAAATTCTTGTACACATATTGCATCGCAAACGAAAACAAACGCACTGTGGTCAACCGGAAGTTAACAATACCACACTCTGCATGGTGGCGCTGCAGGTGACGAAAAAATAAACTAATAACTTATAGTGCTCTATAGACACCAGAGTGCCATGCTCTCCCACCCTAAGGGAATGGGATTAATTGGGAAAAGGAAATTGAAGGAGGACGGCCATGGCCTTTGAAAGGAACCATTCTGGCATTCGCCTGGAGTAATGTAGAGAAACCATGGAAAATTGAAATCAGGATGACTTACTTACCCGGCACAAGTACCACCGCGAATACTTTACTTTGTTTAATTAAGTAACATAATGGAACGGCACATACCTGTAATAAGTTATTTTGTACTGAAAAATGATGATGACGCTGTGGATATAAATCTGCTTATACATCATTTAAATATCACTCTCACAACAAACTTAGAATGTTTAATTGATATTCACTGTTTCGGAGAAGGTTAATTATTAATCATGGAGTCTTCGTTCCGCGTTCTTGGAAAGGGGATCACCTGTCGACTCATATTGTAAACATTACGTCTCTCCACAGAAGGCACACTAAGAGTGTACAGTAATTGTAATTCCATGAGGCAGGGTTATCTTTTTGTAGGCTGACACGTGGAGATATGTGACATCTTGGCTGGCGGAGCTCTTTGGACGAGCACACGTGGCCGAGCCATTGTCCTCTGATGGAAGTAAATCAGGCCCCCTCCGAGCACGTCTTGCTTTCCTCTGGTCTCACCTCGGGGCAACACTTCACATCACGGGGCACAGCAACACAGGTGTAAACAAACCTTGGATGATATCTCCATATATCTCGTATTTTGTTTCGATCATAGGAGTAACTATCTAGATTGAAGAAATTTTTTTCAGCGCTCACATTACAAGTTTTCCGGGTTTGCACCAGAACGACAACAATAATTTTTCTTATTAGTGAAGTAGTCAGTACAGTTAAACTTTAAAGCTTCGAAGGTAGATGATGCATTGAAAATAAGCATATAATAATATGTCTTGAAATTATTTTTTTCTGAAGAGAGAAAAGGTTTAGTTTATACATGATTTTAGACTCTTTTTTGTATTGAAATCGTGCTAGTACTAACATAACTGTAAGTATTTATACCTAAAATGTGATTTGAAGGGACATAAAGAAGTGATTACGTCTAACAGCTTGTAACTACTTCTAATTTTAACTGTTTGTGAATATCGATTTATATGTTTGACAGCATTTCAAACTAATAATCCACTGACCAGTTAAAAAGCGAACACAACACTTGACAGAAGTATCATTTAGCGAGATTAAGTTGGCAATACAATTTACATTCTTCCATTTGCATTCGTTTACGTTGATTATCGTGGTTCACATTGATAATCGATTCTGCAATCGCAATTATAAATGTTAATCCTGATAAAAAAAAAAGAGGTTAGCCCCAGGCTTCTCTCTGACACATTATGAGCACAAACTGTATAAATTTGTCCGTTATCGCAGAAAAATGTTGTGTCAAACAATAATAATTGTGAGGAAGTTTCATATGCGTTCTTCCAAACTGTGGCTCCATTATTCTAATTAACGAAGAGCTATTGTTAACTATGTATTAGGTAAAGCTTCATTTTGTCCAATAGAATTTTGGAGGTTATCTATCGTATGAAGAAGTTTATAATAAGTCACAAAATTAATGTTTAATATCTGTACAATATTTCCAGTTTCCAGTTTCCAAATCATTTTCAGTTTATGATAATAGCAAACATTATTCAGATGTATCTCGAACTGTTTTGGTGTCTGTCTGTAACAGAGAATAGATCTGCCAGTACCGCGAAGCAGATTAGTGTTGGTAAAGTAGAATTACCGAGTGCTATATTAACTCCTTGGTGAGAGCTTTAGAATGCCGAACAGCTTACTAACTCATAGCTTGCTCCCGAGGTTCAGTCTATGAGAGGACTTAACAATATAGACAACGGCTGGTATTCGACGACATAGCGCTTCTCGCTTCATCAGTGCAAGTAACTTGTTTCGATTCGGGAGAAGGGGAACTGCCCTCTATGATTAAAGTGCTCATCTCGAATTGTGGCTTCGAACTGAAGCTGGCTTCTATACAGTTCTCTCTCCAGAGAGTCCTTGATTGACTGGAGGACCTACCTGCAGCTCCTGCTAGAATCTCTCTGCCTGTAAAGTTTCACAGATAGTAATGAACTTAGAGTGAGCTCAAATACTCTGCTATACCTTACTTCAAAATAACTTCATAATGTCTCAAAAATTATCTAGCTGCTTCAAAAATATGTTAAAATATTTCGAAATTAGTAATTTCTTTCCAATGTTGTGAGGTTTTTCATCATAATGCTTCTATTGTTGCACAAAAATTTGGCAAACTCTAATTCGGCATTTGATTTTAAGATTTCGATGACATTGAAGAACATAATATGTTGGTGGGTCAAGGTACGTATAAATTTCTGAATGGTAAAATTACCCACCTAATCAATTTTACACATTTACATTGAAATAATTCTTCATTCTATATTAAACACTTTTTCTGTTCAAGTGATAAAAGTGAGATCAGCAACCTGGTTGTGATCTTGTTGCTATTACAGTAACCGTATTACAGAATTTGTTTTGTTTTTGATTCTACAGTTATCCATCATCATAAAAATTGATCATGAAGTATACTTACACCTCAAATACGAAGCCAAATCCATTTAAAATTCCTTTAGTCCCTGATATGAGCTTACAAAACACATATTAAAGTTGATAAAAATGTTAACGAATAAAGGAAATGTTTTTAATTAATTTCGCAAAAATTTATCAAATTTTAACACGTTTTGGAAGAAATTGTTTTATAACTAAGAGGTAGAAGCAAGTTGCCTATAAGTATTCACAGATATGCTGTAATCTTCTGAGGGTTGTATGTATTCAAAACGTACAATAACACAAATAATTAAGTCAGGGTATTTTTAATAACAGCGTTCCTCCACTTAAATGCGATTGCGTAAGATTAGGGTCCCCCCCCCAAAAAAAGGGGAAAATCTGGGGTATAGACATTTTTGCGGGTCCAATGTCAGTCAATGAACTCTGCACGTTGTTGCTGGAACACTGAAACAGATCAGTACTTATTTCCCTGAATCAATAACGCTACCAGCTTCTACAATTATAGTTTTTATTGGGCTTTATAATTTAAATTAGCGCTCCTCTCGTACTGAATACTGATTTTCCAAGTACATGCGGTCTATTTACCAAACATTACTGAGCGATCAATGTATGAAGTCCTTTCTTCTTTCCTTAGTTCTATTTCTCCTGAATCAGTTCAATGAAACTGAGAGAATATTTTTGTGAAAAAAAAAAATATAGAAAACTCATTAAAAAGTATTCTTAAATTGGTCGCACAGTATCTGAAAATGCAGAAAACTATGGTTAAAATGTCTGTAAGGTGTTATACTTAATAGATTCATAACTGTATCTGCCATGACAAACGATAAATATTTACCCTATACTGTCTTTGATTAAGAAAGAAGCATTTACTTCTGGAATAAAATGGTTTTAATCATGATAAATGTTCATATAAGTCATGAGATTGTAATTATTACATAACACCTAAAGTTTTTCCTGCTGTTTGTTTTTATGGTACTAACTGTCAGAATGATAATTCTCTTTACTAACACTGGAGAAATTTAAGAAAAACTATGTTACCTCATAAAACCACTTCCAGTAACGTTTGTAAGACCTCAAGCACAAAACATTTGCTAGAAGGAACCCTCTGGTAATTTTATTTGAAGTACGATTACAAAAGAAGTTGATTTCGAAAAAAAAACAAGTTGTTATTATTCAGCTGCCAAATTTAGCTCCCTTCCAGCCTTTTCTTTGTTGGCTGGAGCTTTGTTCCAGGAACCGTGTTCTCTAAACGAAGCAATAGGCTGCAGACGCATTAACTGTTTTATTTTGGTGCTAGCTTCTGTATTTATTTTCACGGATACTTAGAGGAAATCAGCACAACCTTATTATATAACCAGTTGAAAAGTTTTAACATGTTATAATATCAGGGAATCCCAAATGTTTAACCATCCGTCGTTGAATATATAACTAGTGGCCAAGTTGAAGCATTTCCATGAGAAAAACAAAATATGATGAAAAATTTGTAACTAGAAGACTGATAAAAGCGTAAAAGAAGTTCATATTGGGATAGAGAATTGGATAAACTATTACTCTGAACTTGAGGGATTACGAAAGTTAAAAGAATTCAGAAAATCAGTATCTAGTTGAGTATTTTTTGTGCTTTTTAGCAGGAATCTTTAATTACATTCAGTGTAATCAACTTTTCAGTTATTAATTGATTTATTTTGGAAGTAAATGAAGTCTGTGTACGGGAGTGGAAAGTATTTTTTTATGCATATTTAAGCCGAGTAGCAACAATCGGAGGAAAGAGGAAAGGTTTGCATGGCTCACCGAGTCTGAGCTACCCACAAATAGGATTTGATAGTCTTCATTGATGTACGTTGTGCTATAAGAACATGATATTTCGACGACTAGCTCCACCGTCTATCTCAGGTGAGGAATTATCTGTTCTCTTCTGATGACTGACAGATAAGGACTCGGCGTGTACAGATTCGACCCTCATCGACACCTTGACAAGCTTGCTGGCACCGCAAGGCTTACTACCAACACTCGGCTTACTAGCTTAAGGCGACTCCGCTCCGCTTTACCAAAAGGGTTTGCTTCATTTCTATCTGCATTTCGCTTTTCCTTCATATGCTTTCTTACACTGACATTATCAATTTTAATATCTCGCAGTTTCTCTTCAATTTACTTTTACCGTTCTGGTAATGATTTTATATTATTTCGGCTCAGCTCACACGACAAACAAGCAGCGTTTACTCTCAAAGTCCAATTGGTCTCTACTCACCCTGACTAAGACATTCCTTCCCCGCGCCGTGAGGGGAAATGGAAAAATGTTGATCAATATACATTTTACTTTCAACCTTCCACTGACGAACGCTGTCTACCGCGTTGTCCAACATTGCATAGTTTGTGAACAATGGTCGTTTCAAACTAGATAGTAAATGTGAGTACATAGCTTCGTCTGGGGAAGGCGTCCTCATGTCAGTTGTGAGTTGGTACCACAATATAAGAGTAAACAAGGCATTATGTAGGAATCAGTAAAACAGCTGTATCATTGCAAATACGAGTTTAACAAAGCTGGTGGATTACGATTAAATATAGTTGTTCTGTCCTTGTGTGACATCTAAAGAGCAAATTTTAACCAGTGCATCCATTTCTCTCTCTCTCACTCTCTCTCACTCTCTCTCTCTCTCTCTCTCTCTCTCACACACACACACAGATATATATATATATATATATATATATTGTAATACAATACTTGTACTATTTACATTGAAAATATATTGCCACTGAGGATATCACATATCATAAAGGCGGAACGTTTCTAAAAATAAATATTTCAGTACAAAACATTTCTTAGTGGACAGTTAAATTTTAATCATGTATAAGCTACCAGCCCGTCTCGTTGACTGAGCTGGTTCGAGCCCAAGTAGTTTCATTATCACGACTTGGCCGGTGGGGCAGGTTAAGTGGTGGCGTACAACTCAATCAACAGATTGTGAACCAAAGTCTTGGGTTTCATTCCACTCAGCAGTGCTAATTGAAATCTACAACACAAAGGTAACAGGAATGGTTAATTGTAATTCATAATTATTCAATATTTATATATTTATATAAAAGGTAGTCCTTATTTAAATGACCGAATTTCGAAGTGAAAACTTCTTTAAGTGCATTGGTTGATTTTTGGATGGGTATAATCTTATGACTTCGCGTCACCGACTTGATAATGTTAAGAGTTTATCTACAGAGGTTTGGTGGCTCAGTGCTTCAGGTGGTTAACTGGTGAACGTAAGGTAACCAGCCCGAATCCCTGTGTCGACGAGGATTTTTATAGACCCTTACCCCGACCATTTCCTCTGGCACAGCTTGCTGTGTAATCTGAAGTACGCCAGAACGCTTCCGTGCTTCGGATTCCCCGTTAAACTGTAGGTTCCCTGTACCTGGTAGTACTATTGGGTTAGGCTAAGGCGGCTAAGACAGGGACGGAATGCGTAACCAATAGAAACCCTGTCACCAAGTCATTATGGAGCCGACCCGCTCAGCGCAGGTGTAGCGTGCTTGCTTCGCGTTGCAGGGGTCGCCGGTTCGAGTCCGGCCGAGGGCTTGGCTGGTTTTAGTTAAATGTTGTGTTCGTCTTGTGCCGCGCTCAGAGTTGATGGAAAATAATCACACTGAAATATAATGTTTACATTGTAAGAAGAAACACATACGTTGAGTTTGGCTGTATGGCTAACATGGCCAAATGCCATTTTTTTAAAAAAAATGTTATTATGGTCATATTGAATTATTATTATTTATTACGTCTGTAGCTATAAGTATGACGTGCGTATGGTAGTCATGGTTTTAAGTTTTTGAGTTTTCACTTCTGTCGGCAGCCCACAATAACTGCCAATTGGTTTTTTAATTAAAATGGTTGCTGTGGGAATATAAATGAATGAATATATCAGAATTAGTATAGCATATCTTAGGAATTTATTACTATGCTTCGAAAAATCAAAGTAAATTATTTTATTGATTGAAATGCGGTTTAACTAATCTTTTTATTTTTTTAATTAAGAACTTGAGAATGGTGTCGATTTTTATGGAACACAGTCGTTTCCATTCTCCTTGTTTGCTGGAGATAATAATAGATCGAAGTGTTTCCAAATCGTAGATGTTGACAGCTGGGCGTAAATTAGTTGGCTGTGAAGGTCGTTCCCCGCGGTGTATGCAGTGAAATTTGGTGTCCCCAGGTATATTGTCACTGGACAGCAAAGAGTGAAGGCATTTCCTCAAGCTATATGCTCGATGGTTGTCTCACCGGAGTCTTAGACGTATCAACCTCTAATCTTTTTCATGATTTAACAGCTCTGCTACATTTGTGATGTGTTCATTGGTGGGTTAGGACACCATCAATCGCGCAACTGATTTCAAAATTGGTTCACCTGTAACAGAAAAAAAAATTGTTATCGTGTACATAAATCAGATCTGCGATTAGCTTAGACATATCACCAAAGCAAAGTGATTATGAGCGACTTTCAAAGCGAATCCACGTAAAGAAGCCACCGTTTAAAGCATTCACGTATCTTAAAAGGACATGTTGACACAAGTCATTTTGTATTCCAAAGTTTTGGGGCTGTTGAGCAAATTGTTATTTCAGCAAAGTCTCGAAATCCACTCTCCTTTACTGGCACTGACAGGTGTTCTGTCAAAACTACGTTCTTCATCTCATTGTTTTTCATCAATAAAAGAGTCTGACGATGAAATAAAACATTACAGTATGGAGTTAGGGCACATGGCGTTGCAGTTGGTAATTCGTCCACCTGATAGAGATGTAAAACTCTGAGGACCCATTCGTGTCTTTCGCAAGAGTATTTAATACCCCTTCTTCCAACTCTCAAACATAAAAATCAACTTTCTTCACTGAACAGACTCACTCACCATCACAGCCATCCATACCGACCGTACACTTAGGAACATTTTCGCATTGAGGTTGGCAACACTAAACCACCCCATTTCATCTACCCGTGACGTTCCCTCCATTGCATCTTACCAGCTGTTTATCAAACATAATTTACGCTTTACATTAATTAACAATATGCAATATTCACTCCACATTTTACATAAATTAAGTTAATAACTAAAATACTGATAAAAATCTGAATAATATTGATGTTTAACTGGTAAATATGAAAGTAAGTGAACTAACGCTAATGGAGGCTGAAGAAGACTAAGTAGGAAGGAAGGCAGGAGAAACATGAGAAAAAGGCATAAACTAACACAAGTGAGGGCAGAATAAATGTGTGAAGACAATGGAAGTTAACACAATTGAATTATAAAATAAATTATTAGGCTATAGATCTCGTTTTGTCAGAGAACAACAGATATTATTGTTATATGACTTGCATAAAAATGGTCTGCCGTGGTATATACAGGATTGGAACTTTTCAGCATACCCTTATCAGGTCATGTTGGCATGGACCGTTGCTGAATTCCTCACTGATTCCTTTTCTTTCCAAGCAAAAACAGTGCAGAGCCTGGTCTCTCGGATTCTTGGATTAATGTTTTCAACGTTTAGAAAAACAGCTAACAAAACATGGACATAAAAGCGACGCTCATACTAAATATTAACTTGATTAAAGCTAAAGAAGACTTGCTGAAAAGCAAGGTATGTTTACTTTGCGTAATGCAGTCCGCTATGTGTGATAAATGAAAACGAGTAAGAGCCCCGCAGTGGCCAGTTCTTTGCGTTTCGCGCACACTAACTCGTAACGGCTCCATTTTAAGCAGGCTGCCACCCGTGAAACTACTGTACGACACTCGGCCCCAACTCGACGCAATTTAATTTTCGCGGACGGAGCGCCGAGAGGGTCGGTGTTAATAATCAGAGAGAAGAGGAGAGTGCGTAGCGCACGTGCGTGCGAAACGCAGGCGCCAGGTGTGGGGCGTTAAAAACAGTCTCCAAGCTGCGAGCACTCCCACGCGCTGCGACAATCACGCGGGGCGGAAAAGCGCCGCTCGGCCCGTGGCGGGCACTGCTAATGGCGGGGAATGTCGCTTGACCTCTGCCGCTGTGGTAATGAGCGCAGATTGCGCGTCTGCGACTACCGGTGGCGCTCCCTACTGCTAGCCAAGGGTAAAGCATTCACGGCGTCGCTCAGAAACAATCTTGCGTATTTTGACTACCGGATTCCTGACCAAAACATCATCTTTGTCATTTCTGGCTATGGAATATTTCATCCTGACATTTTATTTATTTATTTCATACTATTCGTCTGAACCATAAACTTCTGGTAAAGTTGTTTTAGCATTTTAAAATGAAGTCACATTGATGTCCGTAATTTAAAAAAAAAATTCGAAAAAAAAATATAAGCTGATGAGCTCATGGTACGGCTCTTGTCTATGGCAATTCAAATAAAAATTTATATCGCGGTGTATATATATATATATAAAAAAAAAAAAAAAAAAAAAAAAAAAAAAAAACGATCGTGGTGGGTGAAAGATTAACGCTCTGGCCTCGCATTCGGGAGGACGCCGGTTCGAATCTCCGTCCTGGCATCCAGATTTGGGTTTTTCATGGTTTCCCCAAATCACTCTAGACGAATTCCGGAATGCTTCCTTCAAAAATTCCATGGGCGAATTCCTTCCTATTCATTTTCCTCAGTCCATTCCCGCCTCTAATGAACTCGACATCGACAAGGCATAAAACCATAAGCAAAAAGATGGCAGCTCATGGCACAAATGCTCCAGTAGTTTCTACTTGTACCTTTTCATAATACTGTTTTAATAGTGGTTCACACCTATTTTTAACATAGAACTTATTAGATTCGGAAGAGTTTTGCGGATATTTAAATTTTTTGCTTATGACTTTACTCCTTGTTGACGTCGAGATTATTAGTGATGGGGAACACCTGAAGGGCATGAATGTGAAGGAATTCGTCCATGGTCTTTTTGAAGGAACCATCCTGGTATTTGCATGGAGCGATTTGGGGAAACCATCGAAACTCAAATGTGGATGGCCGGATGTGGATTCAAACCCGCGTTCTCCCGACTGTGTGGCCAGAACGTTACCACTCACCCACCAGGTTCTGCGTGGAAAACGATCTAGTGGAAATTCGGTCATGGTTTTTTGAAGGGATAATCACCGCAGTCGCGGGTATTTATTTGGAGAAACGCTTCAAAACTGAAATCTCTATGGTTCGACAGGTGATCAAAACTGCGTCCTACAGAATGATAAGTTTCAACGATACCAGTCACTCTCTAGAAATGAACCTCGCTAAGAATTTGTTAATGTTGTGTCAGGTAGACTAAGTGATATAGATTTCAAAATCGTACGTAGTCTGCAGTAATAATTCCAAATTCAAACAGTTTGTGTGCTACCTCATCATTTCTGGCTGAATTCCCCTGTAAATTTTTTATCGAAAGCCTCTACAATCCTTTATTCCTGTCTTGGACGTTGTATCTGTGGACAGTTTTGGTAGATGGAATTTTACTAGGAATGGTGTACACCTAAAAAGAAGGGGGAAGGTGATATTTTCTTAATTGTTAGCTAATGCTCTAAGTGAGCCCACTTCCGGTTTTGATGGGACTGGAATTGTGGCGTTATTTTAGATTGGACGATGCTTGTGAGAGGAATAAAACAATTACGAGAATGATACTGAATGCAGATACACGATTGGAAAAGTTATAAATTCTAAAGAAAAAGTTGGAGTTGATGAAACAATAAAAAAAGGGATTACAACAAGGAAGATGAAGAGGCTGAAAATTTCACAAATCCGGTTACAAGACTATTACTGGTGTACTGCAGGAGTATAATGGAAATAATAATAGAGTTTAGTGACTTAATTGAGATACACAAAATAAAAATAGTAATTGGGCTGGTGTTTTTATAATAGGAAGGAGCGCTATACAGTGATGTTTTCTCCTATTGCTATAGATTGCACCGCAGAAACAGGATGGTATTCACATTGACTAGCAAAGACTAATAAGGTTCGCTGGTGTTCATAGTTAATGTGTTACCTATGGTAGATTTTTGGGATGATGAAAAAGAAGAAAAATAGGGTCTTGGCTGTTTTCCATAGTAGAAGAATTGATGATGAAAATAAGACTCTTCGAAAAAAAATCATATCATGATTCAGAGGTAGTCATTATTGGTGGTGATTTAAATTTACAAGTTGTTGACTGGGAATGAAATGATATTAATGACACAAAGAAGAGAAATTTACAAATACCCCCATAAGGAAAGGACGAGCAGAACACAAGGGGATCAGAAATATTGGACATCTTCCTAATAAAGCCTGATGATAACCTTGTGTGGTATCAAGAAACTGAAGAAATAAGTGATCAAGAAGCAGTGCTGATATACTTATATTACATGTCTTAAAACGTTCAGAGCAACGTATACTGGAACAACTATTGTAACTAATATTTTTTCGATACATCATTTTCTAGTGGTAATTTAGAAACACTGTTCTTTGATTCTCTAAGCTAGTAAACCAGTTTCTCTTGAAACGTAAATTCATAAATCTATCGCTTTTAAAGCGTTAGTAGAATCCATAAGCTCACTGATGTTGTCAAGACAAGGATCAAAATAAGCTTGCGTAATCTTGGCGTGTTTAGTACCCGTATAACTCTTTTATTTAAAAATTCTCTGCTGCTGCCGCTGTTTATTCTTCTTGTTTACTGCCAGATTCGTTTAGGGAAAAAACGCATTATCGTTAAAATGTTTAGTATAGTCAGATTTTCATATTTCGAGGCTGAATGTTACTGCCGAAAACATCGTAGGGGAATTTCTGTCATAAATTTAGTTATGCCTCTGCTATTAGCTTGCTAGGCAACAGTCTTTGTAACTTATCTTCTAGCTCTGACAACGTGGCAACAATGTAATATCCACCTGCTTGTGTTACTATAACGTGACGTAGTGTCGGCATTTAAAAGTGGTACATTCAGAAAATATTTCCACAGATTATTGACGTTCTTTTTGATTGATTAGCACAGATGATAATACTGCACTGACACAATAAACCTGCTGTTTCTTTTCAACAGTCAACCCTACTCTAGAGAGTGCTATTGTCTACCATATAAAAGCATTTCCCGTATTTTATTGTTTTGGGAAAGCAAAATGGATTATAAGTTTGGAAAATGCATTTGGTGTCATGAATTAGATATGTTTAGAATTGTTGTCCTGTACATCCTGTCACAGCAAAATTAATCGGTTACTTTCACTTTGTTCCAAATTGTTTCTTACTTTTGTAATTTCTACAATTTGTCGTCATCATACTGAACTAAATAAATGTTGCTCGTGACATTTATTTACAATTTTTATTATCATTACTCTGTAATGTAACATACTATTCTGAGGTATTATTAACTGATGTCCTAGTAAAATGCAGAATGGTATTTAAATGCGGTCATACTAAGGCGATTTAGGCCTCATTGGGAGGCTATCCAAATTTCAGCTTTATATCGTTTCCCAAAATCACTCCAGGCACGATGAATCACTTTCCACTTACGTTTATTTTCCTGTACGCTCTACAATAACATTACACAACAAGGATCGTCTCGATCCAAAGATACTAAGTACAAACATACACAAATGCTGACTGATAGCTGTGCTCGCCATCTCTGAACGCTTAAATAGACACTTTAGAAACATCCAGAATAATTCAAAGAGTCTAGACCGACGTTTCTCGAATTATAACAATACTTTAACATATGAGAGATAAGTCTTCCCGGCGTATCTTTGATATAAATTCTTCGCGGGTTTGCTGCAGGATTACATTTCCTGCTGAATGGTTACGTCATTGGAGCCAGCCAATCGGACGTCGACAACGATACTGGCTCGCTCATGTTCCGCTATTCAGTTCAGTTTTTGTTGTTCCTTTAGATACAACGGACCTGATGATGGCGGCAGTGCAAGTCGCCGAAAGCTCGTCAACAGAAAATGTAATCCGGCAGCAAACCCGCGAAGAATTTATATCAATACTTTAACAATTAAATCCATACAAAAATAGTTACAAATTGTACAAAATAACCAACAATCATTAGAAAATACCTTGAAATGAAAGTTATTACTGTTTACATGTATTTACACACAACATTATCAACATAAACCAGTCGGAACCGTCGCAAATTGTCCTCCAAACACCGTATCTCACATCAATACTTACAATTATAAAGTTTTAATCAATGTTTCATACATAATATTGCACTTGATCGTATTACATCTCATTTAAACATTTTTGTCCACAAAATAGATCCATTTAAATGACGTATATACACAAATCCACAAATCAACTACATCTATATACACTGCAGAAGCATTAGCTATTTTAGAGGCAGTCAGGTATTGCTCAACACTAACAGAGAGGAAGTTTCTCATCATCTCAGATTCTAAGAGCGTGTTGAACTCTATTCAAACCAAATATTGGGGCAAGAGAACTAATCAGATCATAGTAAATATAGTTCAACAAGTAGTACAATGCTCAAGAAGAAACAGAGCAATCAATTTCCTCTGGGTGAAGGCGCATGCAGGGGTGGTCTTTAACGAAAAAGTAGATGAGTTGGCAAAGCAAGCAGCTAGAATAGGTGTCGCCCTCAAAACTCGGTTACCGTATACGGACTATCTACCACAAATAAAAATCAAGGTAATGAACAAATGGCAGAGTGAATGGGACATCAGTAGAAAAACAAGGGGACAATACTATGGCAATATCCAGCCCAGAATTCCTACCCGTCCCTGGTTTTCCAGCTCCTTGGAACATAGGGGGGTTATCACCACGATAATTAGAATACGTTTCAATCACGGTATATTCGCACAGCACCTACATCGTCTAACCATCATAAATTCAGATATCTGTCAATATTGCAATACGGAAGTAGGTGACACAAACCATATATTTTTCGCTTGTCCAAGATATACAGCCCACAGACCTAAATTCTTGAAAGATCTTAACAACTTTGGTATACCTTTTCCAACAAGTATTTCTTGTCTGTTGCATGGCAACAATGTGATTGTATATAAATTGTTAGCCAGTTTTATAAAAGCAACAAACATTAAGATTTAGGCAAATAAGTCCTTTTTATAATGTGTTAATTCCTGTATATAAATAATAATTTAATGTGTATATAAAAATCTCCTTTATATTTTAATTATACTGTAATTATTGTTTGTGCACTGTTGGTACAGAGTCCTCTATTTAATTGTTTTACTAATCCTTCATTTTGTAAACATGCATGTATTTTTTTTAGAAATATTCCAGCTGATATGAAATTACTAGTTTATTATAATTATCCTGTAAATTTGTTTATCTATACAATGCTTTACTTATTTGTACCAAGCCAATTATCTGTATAAATAGCTGATGGCTGTATAGTGCCATTTGGCGCTTCAGGTCAAATAAAATAAATAAAAAAAACTAAACACAAGAAAAATGTACGAATCCACAATTAATCAATTCCCATCTTTCTATACATAAATCTTAAAATTAAAATTTCCTAATAAGGTTGTGTCTGAGGGCTGTTATACTTTCCTTTTCCAAAATCCTTTCCGGCTCTAATTTTTTTTTTTTTTTTTTTTTTTTTTTTTTTTTTTTTTTTTTTTTTTTTTTTTTAATACAGAAAATCGAGACGAGAGTAATATTCTCTTAACGCTACTCGGGAAAACCTAGGATCTAAACTCGATAGGAAATTTACAGAATGTGATCAAATAATAAACGCGCTTGCAATAGTCTGTTATTTAAACAGAGCTGTTCGCTATATGCTAGGACGTTAGAATTTATGCCACTTAAATTTGTGAGCTAGAATGAGAATTATATACCCACTGTATTTATACACCTATGAACTGAAGGAACAGAACGCAATTCTATATTTTAAGCAGTTTATTCAATTTCATTCCCTGTTTCAAAATTTACTCTCCCAGTTCCTTATCATTTTCTCCAGCATTTAAAATTAATATGCAAGATGACTCTACGAACTAAAAACTATTAAATTACTATTCCAGTTCTCTTTGTAATGGCTATAATATTTCGCAAGTTGCTTCTTATCTTGTGTTATGTTTTATCACTCGTATAATAAAAACTTCTTCGCTGCTTATTACCCTTTATCTCTCACTTTGTCTCTTTAAAATGTAGGATTGTATAAACAAGACAAACGAATACTCCATTAAAAGTTCGTAAAGTCATGATAAGAGTTGCAACCGATGCCAGATAATGACCCTCTGAGTTTGGAATACTGCAATGTATTTCGTCTCAGCTTTTGGTGGCCTATAAAATCAAACAACAATTAATCCACTTTTTAGCAATACAAGCATCACGTTTACTGTGAAAATCGAAAGATTTGGGTTATACGCATATCCTGAAATTGTTCAGTTTTTAATTTAGAATTCACTCTAAATTGACAAATTAACTCAAACATTGCTAATTTTTATGACGTTCAGATTTTCGCAGTTGAAGTATGCTATTTACCGTTGGTAAGGTACAAGCAGGGAAGATTTTATCTGAAAAATAAACATTATAAAAATTCATTAGTATGTGCCGAATCAGTGTTTAAATAAGGATTTCCTCATTTTAAATTCAGAGACATTTGCTAATGGAAATTGTATTACTGCTACAACCCTAATTTAAAGTCACAGTTTCCAGCTTATTATTTCTGTGTGATAGTGAAACTTGTATGGAAGTCAGATGGAGACAGAGCACAGTAATATACAAAACATAAATCGTTTCCAGCTGCAAACATAAACCTGGGAGTAAAGGAAAAATTCTTAAATGTCGTGTAACATTTTTAGTATCCAGCATACCTAGACGAACACACAAAGTTTTCGCCAGTAACATAAGGACAATTATTTCTGCTTCAACGACACCCGCTGACATCAATAGGAGTTCAACGTAACATATCAGTCACAAGAAACCTCTTGTTTACTGACCTTAGGTACGTAGATTAATTACGTTTGGGGTCAAAAGTCAGGTAATCGTATGGTTTTATTAGCTGGGAGATCTCAAACGATTGTTCGGTCGTCACGTGACAGAGTTTTCGGTTCGCCGCGCAATGCGCTTCTTGTCGTAGCTATCTATCCTCGTAATCCTACAGTATATACGGAGAATCCGAACTACGGAAGCGTTCTGGAGTACTTCACATTGCACAGCAAGTTGTGCCAGATGTGAAGATCAGGTTAAATGCCTTTGAATTTCCTAGCCGAGACTGGGATTCCTTGATCATTGAGCCACCGGACCGTTCGCTTCTGGGGTATAGGCGCAAAACATCTAATTTCTCCCACCGGAGTGCGAGAATGTTATTCTTGCCGAGTAAAACGTCACACAAGCTATCTGTGGTGATTATCTGGTGGTTCTGTAAAAGTTCTTGGTCACAGCCACTACTGATAAACGGAATTATGCTGCGTAGTGATGGAGAAGTAGCATTCCACTTCATTCTTGATTAGGAGTATGGAACATTCAGGACATCCTGACTATGTTCACTGAAGTGAAAGAACCAGTTCTACACGGGAGTCATCCACGTGGAGGCGAATGACAGCGACTACTCCAGAACGTGATGGTTCCAGCAGCAGCAACATAATTTACAAAGTCATCTGAACTGTAGAACACTGAGCATTAGTTCGAAAACTTATGTGTATAGTCTACCAAGTAAACCTAAGAAGTGATGACTCTAAGGTTATGTTATATGAGTTATATGGACAAGTGACGAGCAATACATTCAGTCAAGTTGCTGTAATCTTAGATCTAACATTCTTTTATTTTAAGGTTTCATTTATGATAAATTACTATTTTTTAATGATGATAAATACATTTAATTCAGCAATAAATAAATCGCACTTAATTAATCTTATTTATTCTGTAGTAAATAATAACATATGCCAATTATCCACTTGTTTTTCCTCCCAATGACATTAATATTTGGTATTTCAACGTGGAAATATATTAAAATCCACGTACGTAATTACAATATAGATTCTCTTATCCGGAAACACAGTTCGTTGATTCACCACATATACTGAAAGTCATTTTCTAACAGGAGATTAGTTTTGAGTTCCCATTTCTGATATCTGAAACCTGACTTGGTGCAAATGAGTTCTGTACAATTTCCCCCCCCTTTTTTTTTTTTACAATAATGTAAAACATGTATGCGTATATTTAATCACGCCACAAGAAATTATTATTACTAGGGTTCGAACCTTACCATAAAAAAAAGGAGAAATATGCATGAAAATATGACCTTAAAAACAGGTAAATATGACCTAAAAATAACAAAATGTGACCAAACATCTAAATTTACATCTAAATATGCTCAATTATACATCAATTATTTTGTGTAGTAGTATCGCTTTCATGTAGAGAACATACTTTGCTTCCGCGCACTTGCTGCACCATTGGGGAATTAAATTTTAAATCATTTTGTTGAAGTCACTTTAATTTCACATAATTTACAGAAAAGAGCTTTAGTCTGTACTAAATTACTCCTCTACAAATTCTTTTATGTAACTCTATAACTTCCCACTTGCAGAAAATTTTGTCCTTTCATGGCGGTAGCCACTGATTCGATGCAGATTTAACGATGACTGAGAATTATTTTTAATGGTATTGGCTACGGCGAAACATTGATTGACACGAATCGATACAGGCATGCTGTTACTGCATTGTCGATATTAAAAGGCAAGGGGAACATTAACGTTTATAGAGTGACAATAACATATAACTTTAATTCTTGACTGGTGAATTCTGACCAGTTCAGTGACAATTAGTATTTTCCTCCAATGTATAATAGGAGTACAGTTTTATAAATAATTATCATAATTGCTTCTCATTTATAACTTCCTGTGAATTCCCGGTACTATCAAAAAATTACCATCTTTTTTCTCAAAATATAACAATGTGACCATAAATATTATTGCAATATGACCAATACTAGGAAAATGGCCTTAATATGCATTTATATGGTACATAAAATACATTTAAATACAATCAGAAACGTTTAATCAGTATTTAATTCAGCATTACAGCTCAAAAATAAAGGAAAAAATATGGCTTGTCCTGAAGATCGGAACCCTGGTTATTACCACTTGTTGAGTGAGCTCGGACACCATGACTGCCGTTTGGTAGAGTGACGTCAATGCGGAAGGGACGGCTAAACAGGTTACAACCTTCACTTTTTGATCCTCAATAGCAGGTCCCATTTTTCTTCATTTCTCTAAAAATTCTTCATGAAAGCGTAGCCCATCTTACCATAAGACTTTCCGGATAGATAGCAGCGACGTTTAAATTCACGATGGATCATCCCAAGACCCGATCTCTAAGCGATGCTACCCCGGTTCTCTTTCTGGAATATGTCCCGTTAGTTATTAGACACTTTGGGCGTTCGGCGAAGTCGTAAACTTCTCCGGGGCTTTAAGGAATTCTGCTCACGCCGGGCCGGAGCACAGGCGGCAGATATGAGCGGTGATCCATAAGGTTCGGTCGGTCGGAGGGGACAGCCCGCGCTAAAGAAGAGACCGCCCTAAACGGGCGTTTAACTCGACGGAGGGGGGCTGCCCCATAAAGCACGAGCGTGCCTTCCACGGATGAGCTCATGAATCACGTCACGATTATTCAATAAGACGTTGCGTCACGGTAAATTGTCAACCGCATCGAGGGAGCGGCTCTAGCGGAGCGGTGAATACGAGATCTGAGCGAAACCGTGCGTGTTTAGGCAGGGGAAAATACGAAACAGGAGTAACGACTCCAAGAAATACATAGGAACAATGAATACAGCATATCTGAAAGACCAAATCACATTCATACAGACTACCTGGGGAATGATATGAGAGAGGCAGAACCAGAAAACAGGAAAAAGTTTTAAATATCTCATTAATAAGCGTGATGTGGGACTGACATGTCCCTTTCAGATGGAAAATTATGCTTTTTATTTATTTATTTATTTTGCTTATGTCTTTACGCCTCGTCGACATAGTTGTACTGTAATTAGAAGCGGAAAAAGACTGGGAACAAGGAACAGGAAGGAATTAAACCATGGACTTCTGAGCGAATCATCCCAGCATTTGCCTGGAGTAGTTTGGGGAAGCCATGAAAAACCCAAATCTACATGCCCAAACAGGAATTCAAACCAGCGTCCTCGTTAGCGCTCACTCACCACGCTCGGTATATGAGTCAGTAGTATCCTCACTCACATGCTCGGTATATATATATATATATATATATATATATATATTATATATATGCGTCAGTAGTATCATTTCTCATTTCTGTCAGAGGTATGAGAAATAAGGAAAAGAGATGTAATATCCGGATTAGAAAAGAGATTTTTCTTTTACAGTAGAGGGACAGTATGAGAGACAATAAAATTGGACAGAAAAAGGATCTGATGTATTACAGATCAGGTTATCAGGTGAGCTTAACGCGATTACATATTTGCCATTGTTTACGTGCACCGGTCCCATTCACACTGGAAATTTTTCTGCCGTTAACAGATGAATGAACATCAGTACAACAGCCAGTTATCTATTGCTGGCTATAGATTACAAACACATCGATATGTCTGCAGTTTCATCACATAGTGTAACATTTGGCGATACACCAGAGAATACTATTTATAAACCACTACAAATCGATAATCCTTGAATATAACAGTTGTTGCTGCTTCGAAATACACAAAAAAAATCTTACTGCGCTTAGTCTCAAGAAGGATTTGCCATGTGGTCCCGGAATTAAAATTTCAGGTTTGAAACCACATCATAATAATAAATAATAAACAATTTAATAATTTTGCAAAAGGTTAGATAAATTCATGCTCTCTAGCCTCTTCATAATCCGGGTAAAGATGAGATTTATAAGTCAGGTTGGTGATCTGATCTCATGTTTTGAAAACCCTTGAAAACCCAGCCGCAGTGGCAGTAAAACTGTATTTGCAATGAATAAATTGTAAAAATCAAAATCTCGTCTCCTAAATTTGAAACTGACCATTAATATCACAGTACTTAGACCACATACGCTGAAGGAGATTTGTCAATGGCACCCAATGATTGATGACTATTACAATCAATTGTAAATAATATCTTGAAGAAATTGTTACAAAAGAGAAGAGCCGCAGAATTTACACCGTTAATTAATTAACATTTAATCACGAGTTACGTTAGGCAGGTGAGAGCAGGATGGACAGAACATGTGGTGTGAGTTGTAATCAAAAAACTATAAGCAGAATATATAGAGAACTGCTCCAGGGAACAGACAACTGTGGAATGATAACTTGAAAAGAGTTGCAATGAAGTCTTCACTGGTATACCGCCGGTGGTACACCAGTAAGACTTCATTGCAGTTATACGCCAGGGAAGTCTCCGTTCCTACCTGAAAATAATTGTGCACACTTTATCATTATTCTTGGCCGCCACTGAAAAATTCTATCACTCTTATCTTGCACAATTCTACATCAATATCATCCTAAGAAACAGTAACGCAATACTGGCTCGTCAGTATTGCGTTACTGCTTCCTGGGATGACATTGATGAAGAATTGTGCAAGATAAGAGTGATAGAATTTTTCAGTGGCGGCCAAGAAAAATGATAAAGTGTATACATAAAATAGGATCGGGAACAGGCGGCGTTAGATAGAGCAGAATGGTGACCTGCCAAGGGCTGGCAAGATCAATAGAAACAGTTGTAGGTGGCGGCAGAAATGTGACAAGGATCAAAGCTTCAGTTTTTCAAGCTTTCACGAAAAAATTCGCTGAAGAGCAACTGAATTAGAGGTACTTCTCTATTAGCTTGCCGTACCATTCGTCTTGACAGTGACTCGACAAGACACTGGGATGGAAAGTCCTACGGATCCACCACAATCTTTGATAATTCGGGAGATTTGATGATCGGTGTTCTGAGGTTCAAATATCTCTTTCGTTTGCATCCAAGATGCGTTCGATAGGAATGAAGTTACGTAATGTTCCTGGACGGAGAAGCAAGTTCATGCCTGTGAAGTAATCATCCATTCATTCGGAAACTATTCGGGAACAACTTCATCATGTATTTCTTGTTGAAGCAGGAAGTCTACAGTGGTATGTTGCAGACGAACAAACAGGAAAACATGGTCGTCTAGTATATTCCTGTACTGTTGAACTATGAAGAATGAAGTCACATGTATCTGGCATCCCATTTCAGCCCATGTAAAAGATGAGAATAGCACATCCACCAGCTTGAAGAGTACCTTCCTGACAAAAAGGATTTTAAAGGTTCGTTATTGTATGGAGTTATGCGCCGTGTTCGTACCAACCTATGGGGTGGCACCAACGCGAATATCCACACAGGTGCTGGCAACATTTTTTCTCATTCCTAGGGTCCAGAGGAAATTTTCTAGCGTCCTTGGTAATCTTTACGTCCTCTGACGTGCGTTGTGTATAGGTATTCTCGTGCGACGATTGCTTCTGCATCTCGTTGCCAAGAGATGTTTTCAGATGGTGCGACTGCTTAAAACTCGAGCAACAGTGTTAAACCTACGAGTTATCTGTTCCTCGTCTATTCGCTGTTACAATGAGAGCTGATCCACTATGATCTCGCTCTCCGACTCACCACAGTTGACTGACAGAGATGGGTTTACCGGAATCGATGTACTCACTGTACATCAGTAAGCAGTGACTCGAAAAAATTATGGTTGTCTAACCACAAAACCATGTACATTTATACTAGCTTCGTGCAAACGCTGTGTAGGCTCCCTCGGTTTATCGCTGCCGGTGCCAGTGCGACCTCTACCGGCCAAATGCCGGAAATACAACGCAGATGACCGAGCTTAGACTTATGCTCGAGCCTGACAGTAGGCTCGGTCTGTTATTCGGCGATGCTGGTACTCGATCTATATCGGAACAGCCACGAACTGCATCGCAGTCTTAAAATCGCTAACTTGAAGAATGAATTAACTGAAAAATTAATGAGTGTAAAGTATATGTCTGCTTCTTATTATTTTCTACGTGTTGTTGTATCATTTTATAAGATTGTATACGTTTACTTTCGGAAAATTCGGGTACTTAAAGACCGGGCACGACTCTATGTTAATGAAAAGTAAAAAATTGTCAGGTTACATCACATTTCGACATTTCTGTGGCGATGTTCCGGCATTTCATAAAAAGTGGAACATGTTTCTCCGAAAATTTGGTTATTAACAATCACTCATTAGAGTGATGTCAATTACTTCATTAAACTGTGTTTATTGTTGTGTATTAATAGGTATAAATCCTGAAAAGACATCACATATATTTGAAACCTTCATATAAAAATCATAATGGACTATATGTGGCTTCAATGTATACTTTATGTATGTCAGTAACTATAGATAAGCTATTTATGTCATGGTTTTCGTTACACTTTGTTCTGATCTCATAGTTTGTAATACTTCAGTTACATATGTTTATCAAACAGATAATCGTTGCAATTCATTCAATTGATGTAACATGCACAAAATGTTGGTGGTAATCAATAATTGATATACTGTAGATTCGATAATGCCCCCGCCATACAATCTTGTCGAGTTTTCTATGATGTAATATTCTTTTTGCGAGGCACGAGCGAGGAAGACACTATGCGCAATTCCTGCATTGCCGAGCCTTCATTTGACCGCCGAGCCTTCGTTTGGCCACCGAGTCTGTGGAAGCTCCAGTGGTCACAGCTTGCCCGAGTAAAGAGGGCCGGTCATAGGAATAACCGAGCGAATTCAATAGTGAACAGACGGCAATTTACATGGCACTGATTTGCACCATTTGTTTTATTCATATTGCGTTTGACCATTACCGATATCTGGGGCATCTCTCCTTATACTATGGGATATCACTTTCTGTAGTTTCCTTCCCATTCACAGGAATACCTACATTGAACCATTTGTAAAACACCTGCTGTCTCTATTTGAGATGATATTCAATATATTAAGCCAGTGTTACTGAATAATCTATCTAAACACATTTGGACTAATAACTACACGCTTTCATTTGGATTTTTCGAGATAAGCAGCTCAAAACTTTGTTGAAGCAAACGAGATTTAGCTAGGCCTATATTTTAACTTGTCTTCGTCCAATCTTCCTGATTTCGGTTGACCATGGTTTCCCGGAATCAGCGAATACCGTGATGGTTCCTTAAAAAGGCCTTGGTTAAATTCCTTCCCGTTACATGCCCCGTCCCCTTCCGGCTCTAATGATTTTGACGTCGACAAGCCGTAAATTCATAAGCTCAAAAAATTATAACGACGTCCAGTACATGGGGCCGAGCACACGTAGTAATGAGGTCCCTAAACCGTGTTGGTACGTGTGGTGAGAGCCCTGTGGACGCATTCCTGGCTGCTGAAGCGGAGAGTTCTAAACCGGTCGAGCTCGTACGTGTTGCCCGGGGCGCGCAATTGAGACGCGGAAGAAGATCGCATCACCGCGGACATGATTACACCTGTTAGTCCGACCGCACATGTAAACACTGCGTAAATGCAGGTGTTTGCTCCGCTGCGAATGTGAATCAAAAAACGAAGAAGCGGAGTAAGGAATTGCTTCGACTGGCGTGTGATGAAGCGGGAGATTGTGCGCTTCTGCGGGGCACGAACTAGCAGGGAAACAACCGAACTCAACTCACTCGCGCTGATGTACACCCAACTGGTTACGTTGTTTCGACTACTTAATGACATCAGTCCGTAACAAACAATGCAGTTTACTTTTCTACTGAAATTACTGAAAATAATGATAATTTTCGTATATCAAAGCAACTTTATCAAAAACAACAGTGCACTGTAATAGGTTACTATTTTCAGTTTCTTTGGCTCATCAGAGACATTGCCATCACCGATAAAAAAATGTTTATTTGCGTTTTTACTCCATTCTTTAAAGACTATTTTAAACACAAATAAAAGAAATGTTAAGTAAAACTGTTTTTCCTGAAGCTGCTAAGAACAACAGTTTCGATAAAAAAAAATCTGTGCAATGTTATATTATTTTAATTTTCTTTCGCATTTTTATCTTCCACAGATACATAGTCAACACCAATATAAATAATACATTTGTGCTTTTCCACATTTTTAACTACTGCATCATACATAAATATGAAACTGCTTAGTAATTAACAGTTGTAATAAGGTATGGAAATAATTTTCTGCCACACAGTTACTTTAATAAATTATTATTTAATTTATTTATTGATATGCGTTACGCGTTTCGAGAAATTATTCTCATTTTCGAACGCTATTTTATTACAGTCACACCAAAAATGCAAAAAAAAGTAATAAAATAGCGTTCGAAAATGAGAATAATTTCTCGAAACACGTCACGCATATCAATAAAATAAATTAAATAATAATTTATTAAAGTAACTGTGTCGCAGAAAATTATTTCCATACCTTATTATATTAAAACAGTTACAGACTTTCACAAAGTCCATATATCATGGTTAAAGTAAAAAATTAACAGTTGCTTAGGATCTTCAAAAAACTACCGTATAAATAAATGAAATATGTTCTGCAGTTTTCTTCTGTTTTTGATGATACCCTCCAATACGAAGTGAAATAAAAATTATAAGATAGAATCACGTGAATTTTTATCAGAATAGATATAAGTTCGGGACACGAAAACTACAAAGCCATGTTAGGCAACGCTTGTCTCAAAGACGAGTATAAAAGTAACTTCGTTCTTTTGAGTATAGTAATTTCATGAAAATTTTGTTTCGTTAATACGGATGATTACATAAGTGTTACATCTAATGGTTTAAGTTCATGCAATTAATAATATTTTTTTTATTTTTTTTTTTACAAATTCATCTATTCTTAGGCTGTCTGTGTATGTCTTAATATTGTAGACTATGGATAGTAGAGTGAGTTCTGCTTTTTTTCCTCTTCTCCTTTTATAATGAGTTGAAAGATTCGCCCCTTTCGTGCAAATGATTTTTTTAGATGTTTTTGAAATTAATTTCGTTTAACGATTAGTTGACAGGATTGCATGTATTACTCGCTGAGAAATACATGAAATTAAATAAACCCAATTTGCCGAAAGCCATAATCAACCACAGGTTTTTTGTTTTATTTTTGTGAAAACTTCTTATCACTTCAGCTAATAATGTCATTAATAACTTTGCATTGGTGCCCGCATTTTTATTCCTGCAACTGCCATAAGGATTATTTTTATTACTATTATTATTATTTTTAAACCACCTGTTAGAACAACTAAATGCTCTTGGATGTTTGTATGTGCACGCGCATGGTATGCAGAGATTTCATATGCGGAGATAACTCGTACTGGGACATATCCAGCTAATAAGAGTTAATGTCACAACCACCAGCAAAATAATCACAATCTACCAGAGTGAAAGCAAAAGCACATGCACGTGAAAATAAAAAAAAATAAAACAAGGTAACACCGTGAAGATAAAACAAGGTAACGCCATAAAAATAAAATCGACGCGAGGCATCACACAGCACGAGGGAGAGGCAAAGCTGGGCGTAAACATTTTACAGACGCCAGAAAGTTAGATAAAAAGCCAATATTAAATTATACTCACACCTGTAAACATTACTGAAAACAGAGAACATAAAACAGTAGGTAGCTTCTGGCGGTAGCACTATACGACCAATAGTTTAACTATGGTAGATCTGGTAATATATGATTTATAAACCAGACAATCTCAGCACATTCAATTTAACATATTTCTGAAAGCAATGAGGGCAGGTGCAACTGGACTGAAAACTAGTGACCTGCTGTTGATATCTCTTTTAATCTCATGAAATATACAATTGTATCACAAACTTATACACATAAACACGAAAACCGTGACGCGATTTATATCTTTACAGTGTGGCGTATTATTGCATTATCATATTAGAATTTTCAAAGAGACTTTTAAATGTCATAAGGATACTTACAACCAAAACTTGACTTATTACATATGACAATTAATTTAAATTGGGTAGCGAAAGTAAATTTTACCAGTGGTGGATACAATGATCAAAATCCTATCGCAACCTCCACTAATCAATTGTTAAAATCGCAGCGACTGTTCAAGGATAACAGTGACACTTTATATAAATTTACTGCACTTTAGTACAGTTATTAAAGTCTAGGACTGTTATGTCAAATAATTAAATAGTTATGATCGAAGTTACATTCAAGATCGCTGAATAAAACGTTTCTTTATAATGTTCACCGTAAGAAAATTCCCTGCCACTTCTAAGAATGCCATTTCAAAGGCATATAATAAGTGTACAAAAAACTTCTCATCAAACATAGCCATAACTGTTATGATGGACCTCAGAAAGAAAATACACATTAAAACGATGTATTTTAAGTCTTTCATGAATCCAAAATTTTCTCATTAATCATGAATTCGGAATATAAAACATTTGTAAACCAGTTGTGCATTCTGCTTTTCATTCTATCATGCCTTGCGGCGGACGCACCATAAATATGCAGTTTTTCTGTAAATTGGGCTGTAAACTGACTGATCAGATTATTTAAATTCAAACTGCTTTAAATCGGGTCCACCGCAGTGTTCCACATTTGTACGAGGTGCACCGTACTTCCGAACAATATACCATGACTCGTTTCATGACTTATCAAAGCGGAAACAGCAAACAAACTATTGTTTAAGAACGATGAAAGCTGTTTGCTTTGACACATTTGTGTTATCTGTTGGTTTAGTCTACCAGCTGTGTAACTTTGTATTTAGAACAATTCCTTTCGTATATAAGAACGAAGTCTTTCTCGGCGTTGAGAATGTATAAACTGCTCTCGGGTGACTAGCCGAGTCAAGAGTGCGTTGTTACACGATATTTCGGTGAAGATGGCGGCAATGATTCTAGTCGCCGAAATATCGTGTAACAACGCACTCTTGACTCGGCTAGTCACCCGAGAGCAGTTTATATATTCCTTTCGTTTCATATTAGCTCTCGAGATAGGAAAGATGAAACTTGTAGACGGTTTGAGAATCAATGACTCGTTAAAACCGAAATCATTAGAGCGGGGGTTTATGGATAGGAAGCTAGCTAAAAATAAACCATTCATTGTAAAATAATTGAAAACAGCATCCCGCATAGCGGGAACGATTACGTAACACTGGTTATCCCAAAATTCGTTCTTACGGCATAGCTGCTACAAGTGGTAAAACAGTTTTTTCGTAAATCTGCCCCCCCCCCCCCCGCGAGATCGCCTTCGTAATTCTGGAGACTATTTTTAGCCCTACTGTTCTTTGAAGGGAGCCAATCTGAAATAAAAGTTGGCGTGAGATTTCCGAAGACCCCCACCCCTTGATGAAGTTTCGCCAGACCCCCTCCCCCTCTTTGTATTAACGTTTGAAATTGAAAACTAAATCAGAAATTGCGTTATTAGATATTTCAGTAACTACCAAATTGATACGTGAATGCAAATTTTCCAGGCGTAGTGATGCATTGTAATCTTCGCGAGTAACCAGTCGACGAAACAACATTTCAACACCTGGCTCTTCAGTATTCATCAGGTATAGCAGAACTTGCGTAGATGGCAAGCATACTGTGTACTTGGAATAGGTTTGTCATCGACGAGAACCGTGCTACAGCTCATAAAGATACCAGAGCCGCTGTGTTCTCACTACTGCATGTGGGCTGGACACGCATGATAATTACATCTTATGTAAAGTGGAAAAAAATTATTACCTATCTATGTCAGAGGCACTGCTTAGTGCAGTACTAAGTGCAAACAAATTCCTGTCCCACTCTCTACTCCTCCACTTATTCCTCTATCTATTGATTACGTGCCATCGTTCCTTATTTTTATTTCCCATTCGTGTTGAAGCTGGACGTTTTCAAAACTCAATCTTTTCCCTCTCAAATCCTTTAACATCCTTATTATTCTGCCTTCTAGTTCCAGCAACAGGCAGCTCATTCATCTCCCATCACGTCTTTCCTAATAACATGCCCTGATAATTGGTTCCTACTTGCTTCATCTTTCTTAGAAACCATTGTTACTCTCTCGCTCCTTACCTGTTATTTCAAAGGTCTTACTTCCATAAATCAAAACCGGTCTCATCACTTACCTATGGTTTCCTCATGCTGGTCTCTTATTGTGTAATATCCCTTTATTCGCAAGATTGGATGCACTGTTTTATGGGTAATTAGATTCATTCCTATTGCAAATGCGAAAAATGTTGCGATTAACGCAGTGAAGATTCTATTATCTACAGCGATCTCTTTGATACTTTTCAGAACAAGGGAAACATATATTTACAAATTCTTTTTTCGACGTTCTCTGGCAACACACCACAAATGTTCCATAACTTATAGAGTTTATTCAGTTTACCAGTTGTCTGATGGATTTACTGGCGAGTCTTATAATTTTCAAACTTCATAATAAGAGAACTCTGAACAGATAACGATGTTTTAGAAAATGCCACGAAACATGTCCCTTAAGGTTTGAAAAATTCACGTAAAAATAAACATTTTTACTTCACTCTAATTAATTGCTTTGTTTGAGATTAATTGGCAAAATTTCGGTTTTAACGCTAGGTAATAGAGATTATATCTTACCCATTACTAAGTGAAGGTGAATAAATATTTACGATTCCCCTTACTAACACCCTTTGTAAACAAACGTTGTCAGATTTTTTTAATGAGATTCTAGGCCTTTCTCCAAGTTCGGTGTAGTTTTTTTAATGTTTTTATCATTAGTGTCTCGACTTCCCACCTAGAGCTGTTTTTTCATCTCAGCACACCCTATACAACCTACGTTCTACTATTACTATTACTCCGCGATTCACTAAAAGTGTGTGGCGGAGGGTGCATTGTACGTTCTTAATTACCTTCTGCACTATTCTAATCTTTGACTTCTCTACAGTTCCTTCCTACGAACATTCCTTCCACTAACAAGTTAACCCCCCATTTCTTAAAATGTGACTCACCATTCTGTAGCTTCTTGTTGATAATGTAATAAACGGTTCTTAATTTCTCGGAATGACTGAATCTGACTACCTTCTGAATCTATCAACCATCTAACTGAGGTGTGGACAGATATTGTGCCTACGATATTGCCATCCGTCATTCTAGTACTACATTCAGCAAAGTAGGCTCATCACTGAGTGTGGATGCGAACCCTACCGATGTAGCAATTGAGTCTTTGGTTTCTTTTTCGGTATTGCGACTGCAGTGACGATGGACAAGTAAAGAAGCGGTGGTCAACGTGAACTACATAGGCACACGTGCAAAAACGTCGGCCACCGCATTGGCTTGAGCTCTCCGGGAGGCAAACCTGAGTGCCACGTGAGGGAACCAGAAATAATTCTCAGTCGCACGCGCTGACAGAGAGGCACGATACTCCACTTAGAAGGATATAAAATTACGGGTGTCAAAGTTTGTTTGTCTCGTACTATACAGTACGGTAATATACCAGCAGCAATCTGTATACATGCGCGAACCATCGGCAATGTTCTTATGCAACTATCATTTTGCTTTTTCATATAAAGGAAGAAACCTCACTATTCCTTATGCAGACTTTACTTCAGTTTCTGCAAACTTGGAACAAAGTTGTAATAATTACTGCGTAGCTACCATCTTGATTTCTTTATACACAAGTCAAGCAACCATACATATTAACGGAAGTACCCTTTCGATTCTAAAGGCGAACTGCATACTTCAAAATGTTTAAAAAAATAACCGGAACATGTATTATGCATAACATTAAGCGAAACTTACATATTGGACATCGTTAATACAGGTTACTGAAGCAACTTCAAGACTCTCTAAAAATAGATAACAAGGATATATTTTACGGGAAAAATTAATGTCGTTCAATTTTTTTTACATACGGTCTAAAATCTACATTTTAAATGTAAGTTTTTTTTCTCTCATCATTTAATGAAATTTTCACTTGAGCTGTACAATCTAGGGAGGTAGGAAAAGATTTTGAAGTTATACATTTATTGGAAAAGGAGCCAACGCATTACTCTGGAATGGGAACGGAACGAGCTAGGGAAACACAAGAAAAACCAAATCAAGAATGCGTTAATAGTTCTCGAGTCCCTACGCACAAAAAAAAAAAAAAAAAAAAAAAATAAATAAGAATGCAGTCCTCGTATTGGTAGTCAACGTGAATGAAGTCTCTGATAAAGTAACATATATGTAAGTAACATAGCGATGATGGCCTTGGAAACGAGCTGCCCTATTTCATTTGTAATTGTTGTATGTATGTAAATGAACATTTTATGGGACCTGACTTTCTGTACCTCTTGAAGTACATTATTGACTTTAAAAGCATACAAGAATTGTTAAGTAGCACCATTCAGATACCTTTTACCAACTAGTTTCTAAGTAGTTCATAATTGACGTGTTGAACGTAATGTTTTGTCAAATGATATTGTAGATATTTCTTATCTTGCTGTGACACTGGTATATCTTGACAGAGAGTATAGTAAAACATCTACATCGAAAGAACATAACAAAAATCAACTAACTAATAATATGTCGAGTCAAACAAATACGTTGTTTTATTTCAGTGTTCTGCCAGTTCATTTCCTCGTAGTTGCTTAGTATTTAAAATTTGAATTTTGTAAAAAAGGATTTCGGTTACCACCATGCTACATTCAAAGAGATTACAGCAAAGCGGGATCCCGCATCATTAGACAGTCTGGCGGTTCCCGCAAAAAAATTAAGCGAATCCGCAAAATCCGGCGAAAACGAATGTCAGTGCGTGATTCGCTGCCCCACTCGGTCTCTCTCGGGTGTTTTGCATCCATATTCAGGGCCGGCGCTAGGAATTTCGGGCCCGGGGTAAAATGGGCGACCTGTGAAAAACATGGCGTGGTGTTTACTTTTTCATGTTTTGAAAACTGTAAATAATAGTGTTAATGTGAAATTTGGTCAGTTCAGTGTAGTGCTTCATACCTTCAGCAAATTCTTCAAACATACACAGAGAAGCTAACCCTGATCATGAGAAAAAAGTAAAAATGTAACATATGTCGCTGATGATGCTCTTGAAATAGAGCGAAACGCGTACGACATCAAAATAAAACAAAATTCAATTGCATTGGCGTGTTATTCACCTTTATAAAAAATTGATTAACTTGCAATTGAGGAAATGGCCCACAATATCCAGTCATTAATAATTTCCACTTTACGCCACATAAGTAAAACTGAAATACTTGACAGTTTAAGTGTTGGTGAGTAGTTTCTTTTAATAACATTCATTTTAGAATTAAGAAAAACTCTGGTAACTTGGCCATTAAGAAAATTATGTTTTTAAACTTATGTGATGTATTGTAAGGCACATAATATGACCTAACACTGAAATTTTCCAGTTTTTTATTACTTATTTAAAAATTGGTTTAGATTAAAAAACAAAAATGTAAAACCTCGAAATGTACTTAAGACATGCTAAAAAGTTTTAATGTCATTTTGCCAATAAAAAATTGTTAACTGTTAATTTTTATCATTTAACATTAACATTTATTTAATTAATTTAATTATTATTTAATTTATTAACATTTTAAGTAACAATTTTTATAAATATATGTGTCAAAAAACTGTTTGCGCCAATCCCGCGCCAATCCCGCACGGATCCCGCGGGATTGAAAACACTGCGGGATTGCAATCCTTAATTACAGCCAATTTACTAATGCTTATTTAATATACCTATTATATAAAATGAAGACTATGATTATCTGATTTCCCTGTCAGGTAATTTAAAACCAGAAAACAGTTCTGTCAATCAATGCTATAATTTATCAGCAATTTAATTATTAAAATAAACGTGTCAAATAAGACATGCGCAACAGGCAAAACACATTTCAAGAAGTTAATTTGTGCGTGCATATGATTTGCTAGCGTTAGGCGAAAATGATTCAATACAGTTTAATTCATACTCGAAAACAATATTTTGAACGTGATGTGTAGTACTTGTTGAACACACCATTATAGATGCGTATGATAAAAAAATAAAGCTCTCCAAATAAACGGCATTAACAGGAACGTAATGAAATGGCGCAGGAGAGGGAAAAAAAACCATTGCCCTGCCGCTTAAAGCAAAACAGGATTTATAATGCTTCGATCAAATAGTATCGTAAACTGTTGATTTATGGGCTCTGCGGACGAAAGCTTTGTGTTCCGCCATTGTCCGGGCTGCAGATGAAATTTGTTTAACTACGGTCAGCATTATTGCATTTTCAATAACTTGCAAATCTGTTTCGGATTTCTGCTGCTTGTAAACGGAGAAATGTTTTGCGATGGTATTTCTGGATGACTGGAAACTACGCAGTAGTACGACTTTTGTAAACAAATGATGAAATTGTGATATGATAAATTTATACGTCAAATTGCAGGATGTTTCCAAGACCACTAATTGCTCAAATTCTGGGGGCAGCGCTACAATGATATGATAGCTACAGTTTATCATGGAAGGTAATACCACATGTAGTTATTCTACAAGCTGTTTGTCAAATAAAGGGAGGAATCTAGGAGCAGTTTCAAACTGCCACAAACGAAATAAAAAGCATATCCATAGGAGATAGTTACAATATCAAAATTTATTTAAAGTCATCAGCCGTAAAGTATTTGTTACTAACTCTCGTTGTTTAACGATCGCAATAGGCAAGTTTTCATAATTGATCTCACATAGAGCATTTACAATTGATTCATATAATAATTTGAGCTTTCGGGGAAGTCTGTATACCTAAAATTTTAAAGGCTATGGGCATGTTTAAAAATATGAAAACGACAGAGTGTTGTGGTATTACCGTGATTTGTGAAGTCGTTATAATTATTAAATAATTATAGTAATTTTGTTTCAAACAGTTTTAAGTTTATTATACATTACTAGCCACAAAGCCCGTCAAAATTGACGGGTTTGGAGTATTCTGGCAATTAATTTCTTTTTAGTTGCTTACCTAAACAGAATTGTTTTGAAATAAAGCTCAATGTGCTGTAATTTCTCATCCCTTGTGATGTAGCAAAACGTTTCAGTTGTCAACTTGATGCAGGTCGCATTTCAGTCAAACCACAATCTTCGCTAATAATGCGATGAAGATCGATGTGTTAACGGATGACATAAATTACATAGCCTACAGTTGAAATAATGACCACAGTGAAAACGAAGGATACTAAATTAAATCATAACAACTTCAGTATTCTGGCAAATCATTTCTTAGCAATCGCTTAAATAAACACAAAAATAAATCATAATATAATTCCTATTGCCTTGCGCAATAACAAAATATTTCTGTTGCTATCCTGGTCCAGGTTGCATTTCAATCTAACAACAGGCAGTTCAATCATTACCGTGGTGCCACAATCTGATGATGAATTCTTGTAGAACTCGACGAAATAAATCGAAAATAAAGAATAAAATTTTTTGATATCTTTCTTGGTTTTCGAGATATAGCATGTTGAAAATCAATTATAACTGTGATTTTGGTGAAGTTTCTCTGGTCCAGGACGTCTGGTCCAGGACGTATTTCAACCTAACAACAACCACCAGGAAGAAAATAAAACACATATAGTGCATTTCCACCGTGTAGATATAGCGGTTTTGGTCATTTGTTTTTTCTGGTCCAGGCCAGATTTCACCCAAACCACCTAAATTTTGAGATACAATATCTCGAGAACTAAGCGAGATATGGAAAGAAAATGTATTATTTGTTTTCGATTTGTCTCTTCGAGTTACATACGATATCTTCATCAAATTTGGCAATGTCGAATTCTTCTTCTGTTCCAGGCCGCATTTCAACCTAACCACGTCAATTTTGAGATACAATATCTCGAGAATTAAGTAAGATATCAAAAAATTTTATTCTCTACTTTCAGTTTTTTTCGTCGAGTTACATAGGAATCCATCAACAAATTGCGGCTTCACGGTTATCGTAGAATCCCATAACCACGTACAATACTATGCTAAAACATGGAGGAAATATTTCCTTCCTCCATGTGTTAAACATGCCGCCAGAGAAACAATACTTACTTTACACGCATATTAATACATATACTTATCACATTTCAATGGTCACATTGAATCGCGAAATAAACCAAATAAAAAATCTATAAGGGTTCTTCAATCTTAATTTTTAATATTCGTTATTCAGAATTATACTAACACATTTGAATAGCTGAAATAAGGCATCAGTAAAACCAAAGTAAATTAAAAATAAATCTTAACAGCTTACGTCATTCCAACGTAATATTAGTTTTAATGGGTGGAAGGTGATATTTTCCACCGGCCGGAAACTGGTACTGCCCTGTTGAAACTTGTATCAATTGCTTCGTTATAATGGCATCTTCTTCACATTTGCACCCTCCTTTTTTTCCGAAACGTCGCCATGAATTAAATTAAAAATTCTGAAACGTAAGATGCTCCGCAACCGAAAAATGTTAGCAATACTTTCGTTAGAACGAAGTAATGAATTAAGTAACAGAAAAAAAATTACTAAAAAAAAAAACAAAAAAAAAAAAAAAAAAACCTGCATGCCCTCTGCTGTAACTTTAAGTGCCAATTTTAATAACAATCTATCAAAACTGCCGCTAGCATAAAATTAACTTACATATACCGGTATGTGATATCAATGAATACTTCTACATAAACTAATATTAAATAAATCTAAGCAACTAATAAGTATGTATTGTCAGTTAATTTATTCGTGGATGCCTAGAAATGTTATTAAATAACGTGGATATTTCTCTGCAGTTGCTTAACTAATCAGAATTGTTACAAAATAAAGCTCATTGTAATTTATCGTTCATTGTGCTGTAGCAAAAAGCTTCAGTTGTCATCTTGGTCCAGGTTGCATTTCAGCTTAACCATAATATCCGCTAAAATTTCTGATAGAAAAGCAAAGCTTCAATCACACGCAATTTAATACATTCCATGCATCGCGATATAAACTTGATCCCAAATCTTCACAGGTTCTGACACATTTCTTTCTCAATAGCTACCTATGATGAAGATCGATATTTTAACGGCTAAGAAAGCTTACATCTGCTGAAATAATGACTCCAGCAAGAACGAAGGATGCTAAAACAACTTAAGCTATGCCATGTAATATTTCATTGTGGTTTAGGCCGTATATATCGCGAACAATTTGCAACTTCTTTCATTTGAACCATGTAATGTTTCAGTAAAAAAACTGATAATTAATATGCCAATTTAAACACAAATAATTTCAGCAATAGGACACAGTTTAAATTAAAAAAAAAAAAAAAAACTAAATTATTCATGCCCTCTGCGTTAACGTCAAATGAAACTTGTAATTCTAATCCATGCTAAGTTATACTCTAACCAAACATTTAGCAGCACTGATGCTCGAAATACAAAGCTTTTATCTTACAATGTCTATGGACAAAGAATTTAAGAAATACTTCAATATATCAAAAGAATATTACGTAAATATAAGCATCTAATGATTGAAATATCGATTTTAACGCAATACATACTTTTATTTCAGTATTCTGTGAGTTAATTTATTCACTGTTGCTTGGAAATGATATTAAATAACGCGCACTCCCACAAATAATATCGTAAAGCGTGACGTCATAGGCAACGTCATAGCTTGACGTCACCGCGTGACATGACGTAGGTGTGACACCGCTACATCTTGTCTATTATACTAATAGATTGTACTCCTCTAGGAACTACATTGGAGTTGTGTAATATTCAAAGATGCAAAATTCTTTCGGCAATGATTATTCTAAGCAACTGATGAATGTTAGCCTCAATGCCTTGATTTATCTCTATAGCAACCTAAACTGTTCTATTCTATTATTTTTCTCTAAGAGTAAATATTATTGATTTTTGTCCCTATGAATTTCTTATAAAAAAATATTTCCGTTGTGTCACAGGTTGGTAGGATAATGATAAGTGTTTCAACTTTTTTAACATTGGCATCAAATCGACCACTTCACTTTCTGTAGGTTAGACTACGGACAAGAATATTAATTCTGTTCTGAGCATAATTTTTCCGCTATGTCAGTCAAAACTGGAAATGCTACATGAATCAATATATTTAAAGGAAACTTAGGGATGATATAAAGAATTAAGCCATTTAACTCTATTGTTGAGCGTATCAAAACTAAATCTCAGTCTTTAAGTTCTAAAATATTAATTAATCTCTCCATTACAAGGAATAATAAATGTTTTATTTAAAAACTGTCTCCAATAATTAATTTTAGTATCCTGATCTTAATATCGTTGTCTGATATCCTCGAATATAGGAAAGGAAAACAAAATTAACTTTTGTATGATAGATTTATGCTGCAAGCAACAGTTTATGTGATATACTGTAGATACAAAGTTTCAGATGCCTTTACTGCATAGGAGGAAAAAACTGAAAATTTATACAATGTAAGATCCTTTCAGGATTTTAAAGAAGATAATTTCATTATATAAAATTATAATATCTTTTGCATGAAAGGAAATGACTATGATATTAATACATGATTAATTTCAATATCCAGTTAAACATTGTGGCTTGCTTTTAATCTGTTTCTGCGTCTCCTATACGCTTGTTACACATATGATACCGTTAGCTTCTAGAAGCCCGTTAATATTTCGGGTCTGGAAATCAGCAATTAGGAACGCGTTAGTTAAATTTGTCCTTTTACTCATTTCCTTAAAGTCTGAGGTGTTACGGCCTATGAAATTGTTGATTTAGATTATGTGTCTATATTTGGATTATAACTTACTTTGTAGCAATACTAATACTATGTACGATTGTCGTATGAATACATATCGTCTAAACCATTCTAATAAAAAAAAATCCTTAGTAGTAGCCCTAAATTTATCTTTCTACAGACGGTCACACAATTTAATTAAGAGGTTCTTTAACAATCGCGTGATGTTTTGAAAGAAATGAGCTCAATACGATTGATCTCTTGGGATTTGAGTCTTTTTTTAATACGAGCATATAAATTAAATATTGAAAATTCATGGCGGTCTCTGACCTAATTTTCCCAGACTGTTACACAAGAAGCGGGTAGTTCCGTCCAAACAGACTTAATGATGATGAACGGAAGGAATGGGAGGAATAAATTCTCTAAACAACCCATTCGTAATGTCAAGTAGAGTGAGAAGAAGGAAAAGTACAGTGGTTTTAACTTTATCATTCTCAGTAGTTAAACACATTATATGCTAACTTAAGAAACTACTAACCCCAAGTTTCCTGCGTTTCTTTGTCTTCGAGTTAAATACAGCATCTAATCTGAGAGAAGGTAACCTCTAGAAAGAGGTCCAAAGATATATCTAAAATATGAAGTATATGACTTTCTCGTAGCGGATTGTCTGTGGGGGGATTAATTGCTTACCTTGCATAATTTAAACCGCCATCTTCCACTACCTTCTTCAAAGCATATATATTAATTTCGGGAAACAGAGGTGAAACCATTACTTCTGCTATTAATATTTGAAAAGATCCTAAAATATTGATTTATTTGGTACTCATGAATGCTTACAGACAGAGGTATATTTATGATTAATCTTAAACATCTGTCTGTGCAAAATACAATTCAATGCAATACCTCGTCTTACAGATACAAACAATTATTGTCATTTGAAGATAAGAAATTGCAATACATGTACATTACAAAGAGTTACAAATTCCATATGCAACTGAAGCAAAAACTCTCTTATACATAATGAGAGCGATTCTTGTATTATATCGATAACAAGAAAACATCAGATTTAACTGGATTACATAGGGCGCCAGGGAGTTAATTTGTTCCTACAAATAACAGTTATTGAAAGTTTCCAAACTGGATAAAGAAAACCAAAAATCACTCGGCTTTTAGACACAACTATCTCAGGAATTAATGTCCGGCGGCATAAGAACTCACACTCATCAGGCCATTAAAGGGCTATCTCAATGATTCGTCTGAGCACACACTGTTTCTGGAGACATAATTACCGTGTCTGTCTGGCTGCACGAAGCGTCGCAACAAGAGCGCTACCGTCTCTCAACAGAACACCGATTCAGGCAATGCTAGGCACTTGTCACGCCAACCAGCACAAGTGACAACATCGACTGGACTTGGCGCTCAGTCATCGAAGCCTCCAGGATGGAACCATCAATACTGCTCTGGCTAGCAGTGACCAGAGCGATCGTTCCAGACGAAGTGACCTCTTCTCGCCTCTCAGAGATCGTCTCTCCTCACCTCCTCGGCGAGCATCATGGAAACACAAAATTTGTAAATTTCCAATCACGTGAGGAAATAAACACATCGGATTGGCTTCGCAAAAGTCTCCCTTCTATTCTGGCTAATACATTGCCTCTGATTTGCTAAGAGTCTTCGGGTTTTGTCGGGATTGTTCGGGAGGATACGTGGGAATAACTTTTTCTCACGATACCGTGCAAACGCCTATTCAAGGATTCCATCCGCAAAATTCCCAGCGTCCAGCCTTTCTCACCGATATCAGCGTCAGAGATAATCCCCTCATCGTCTCGACCTACCGGACACTTCCGACTTAAGTCAGAGTGTCGCTCACGCTAACACAACCCTTAGCTAGACGCGGATTTCTGTCTCCAGCTTAAAGAAAGAATATCCATTTATTTCCTACGTATATTAAATCAAACAATAATTAACTTAAATTGTACGAGATGACCCAACTAGTCATTTCGCTACAAGGAAATATATGTATTTTTACGTAATTTTCCTGTAGATTAAATGAATTTAATTACTAATAAATATAATTTTAGAAAAAGTTACTAACTTTATTTCCACTATCAGGGTAATAATTGTATTATGATACTTAGTGTTTTTTCTGAGTTGGGGAAACCATTGAAATCCCATATCTGGATGACCGTACAGAGATTCGAACCGGCGTCCTCTCGAATGTAAGGCCAGAGCGTTAATGCTCGCCCATCACCCTTGGTAATATATATTGCAAATATGTTTGAAAAATACTTTCTGCCTTCCTATACACAAGGTATGCGCCGCCATACGCATTCAACATTTTACAATCAATTTTCAATTCAAATGTGTATCGAGTAGAGTTTTTCAACCCTACCGTCGAATTTCCTTTTCAACGGATGAATTTCGTTACAAATTTTTATTTTGAATTCGAAATGTACGCCTCCGTTTAAGCCCGTGTTGTGAAATGCTATGAGCCAGAGAGGGTGTCTAGATGGCGGAATGCAGTGATCGGCGTTCGTTCGGAGGCGAGGCACGCGATTTGCGTGTGAGCGTTGGCCACACTGGACAGTGAGGTAAGCCTGAGCGATGGCGGGACGTGCCCTGGCTGTGTTGTGCCGTACGTGACGTGCAGAGGCGGCGCCAAGCCGCACGGCTGCCAACTGAATAGCCGACACAGCGAAACTCTAGCGCTGCGACTTCCGCATAATACTGTTACAACGCTGTGGAAAGTACGAATCATTATAAGTATCTGGTATGAAGTTATTGTTATTCCTGTTGGTGCAAACATTGTAAACATAACTATGAAAAACAAGAAGTAGGGTTAATTACGAACGGGAAAAACACAATTGTCGGTCAACTGACAATAAGAGGGGTGAGGATTGTTTAGTGGCGTCATAATATAATTTTTTTATGAGGAAGAATTTTTTGTGACGTAATAAATTATAAGCTGGATAGGCAAAACGAAAAGGTACAAAGAAATGCTGCAAGTTATTGTTTACTAGGTGTAAACCAGTAATAATGTCTTTTGTACGTCTAGAATAAGGGTATCAAAAATGAGTTTTTGAGGTTAAAAAAATGAGTTTCTCGGTTCAAAAATATTGGAAAATGAGTTTTTTTTGGGAACAATGAATGTTTGGGTTTTCAAGTCATGAGAAAAAAAAAATTTGGGGACAAAAATGAGAGTTTAGTTCTTGGGGACAAAGAAAATTGTTTTTCGGTTCAAAAGTTGTGAAAAAATGAGTTTTTGGGGACAGAAATGAGTTTTTAGTTTTACAAGTGATGAGAAAAGAGTTTTTCGGTTCAAAAGTTGTGAAGAAAAATGGATTTTGGGGTAAAAAAATTAGAGTTTAGTTTTCCAAGTCACTGGAAAAATTAGTTTTTGGGGCATAAAATGAGAGTTTATGCTCATAATTCGTTATAAAAATTACGTTTTAGGAATAAAAATAAGAATTTAGGTTCATAAATAATGAGAAAATTGAGTTTTTTGGTACAAAAATGAGTTTTTAGATTTACAGGTTCCGAGAAACGTGAGTTTTTGAGGACAAAAAATGAGTTTATAGGTTCACAAAACTTTACAGCGTGGCCTGATCTGATGTATTTCTTGAATTTGATCACTGTTCGACCTATTAAAGCTGATTTAAATCAAAACTGCATCGCACAGAGTCTAAAAGTGATAAAAATGTGTTTTAGAGGCAAAAAAAATGAGTTTTTAGGTTCATAAGTTGTTACCGTGTGACGTTATAGTACCTTGTAAGGTCTATTTAAACCAAAAATATATTGCAGAGTGTCTTAACGTGACAAAACTGAGTTTATAAGGACAAAAAATGGTTTTTCATTGTTAAAAACCTTGACTCGTGATCTGAACTAGTTGAAATACGAACTTGACCTGTATTTGACGTCATGGGGACGCGAAGCGCCATCCCCAGTGTGATATAGTTCGTAAATTGGAATGACTTGGGTGGTGAATATGTTAGTGTAATGTTTGTTTTGTTTGTGTGTGTTTTTTTTTAATTTTTTTATTCGAGATTTATGTATCTCGACGTCGAGGCCATTAGAGGCCAGAGTGAACTGACGGAAAGTTACGCCAATAAAAACGGCCATGATCTTTTGAAGGTACCATCCCGGCATTTGCTTACAGTAATTTTTGGAAACTATGGAAAACCGAAATCTGGTTGACCTATTTGAATCCGCGTCCCACCGAATGTCAGGACCGAGCGTTAATTTGTTGTGGTTGAGAGATGAAAGCACGGAGATGATTCAATTCTTCCTAAAGACACCAAGGTGTCCGCCAAGTTTTAGGTCTGCATCCGATGGACAAATCATTATCAGCAGTGTTGTCTGCCTTCACTCTATACACAGTTCTGTGTTATTAACCATGACTTCGGCTCACAATCTGGTTATTAGGAACTGTGCACCATCACCTTTTCTGTCCGTCCGGACAAGAAACGCTGGTAAAAATTTCTATCGCCACCTGGGCTCGAACCAATTACCTCCTTGTTAAGCGCCAGGTACAACATGTGACAGCGGGGTGGGTGAGGACGAATAACTAGCAGATTCGATAACGGCTCCTCGAGCACTTCCAACCGGTAACATAGTAGCCCCTACTCAGAGAATAAAAAACTAAACCGTGGGCAAGCAACTGCTAAATTCTCTGGAGGCCATGCGTATCCCCACAGCGTATGTGAGATGACTATAAAACGGTGACATTATCACGTTTTAATAACCTATCAACGATGTTATTATAATCAAAAGTAACGGAAATTACAGGGAAAATATCTGATTTGATATGATTCGTAATAAATACTCCACAGATACAATTTCATACAAACTAGTGAAATAAATTGAGACTGAAGCTGTTAATTTTTTTTTATTTATTTATTTCGTATCAGAAACACACAGTCACACAATCACAAACATCTCCTTTCATGTAGCCCGTTTTTTTTTAAATTGCTGATGTTTAATAATCACCAAAATAATTACCAAAATTATTATTTTATTACTAAAGAAGATATTGATAACTTCTTCCAACCATGAGTGGCAACAATCGCAAATATTTGCAACTGGTTTGTAAGTTCGTTGGTCTCTATCATTTTATACTCGTAGTTAACAGCTGGGTCGTAACAAGAAGCTGTGGGACCTCTTAAAAGCATCACGTGAAGTTGCGTATGTCGTATCAATTTTCCTAGATTGTCTTCACTTATTTTTTTCCGCATAATCATATCTGCACTGTCATAATTTAAAAACAAATAGCCCTACAACTGCCTTTACGCTTAATTTCCTTGTTGAAAGATAAATGTACCCTAGGTGGCCCATGTAAAGATTTCTCGAATGTTATACGGTGATTTGCGAAGCTGGTGGTTTGTAATGGGATGAAAGAATAATCGACTCGTTTATAGCAATTGTTTATTTGTCAGCTGAAATAGGTACGTAGCAAAACACAACTTCTTACAAAACATTTAGAAAAAACGAAATGTTTTCCTAACAGAATCAAAAGTATCTGAAAAGCTCCCCACTATAAAAAACACAGTTAATCAATATCTCTGTGATTTGTTGTGCTGCTAACTAGTGGTAAGCAATAACTCCTTATTGACGCCAGCGAATCATAGCACTTCAGTCTGAACTACCACGTACCAGTGATCTTGATTATGTATAATTTTACAATTTACCGGTTTACTTCAGGAAAAATTTCTTTCTTTATTAATGATATTATCAAAGCGGAGTCTTTAATTTTCAAAATAATATGTAGTTTATCGATTTTGGTTAAACGCGAAGGGAAATAAATGGTTCATCACAAAAAACACTAATGTAATGGTGATGGTGCAAAACAAATCCATTTAAATTACCGATACTAATGGGTATCAAATACAGGAGTTGGAGAGCATCCAAAGAATACCAGCTAAATTTGTTTGTGGTAATTATCGCAGGACCCAATCAGTATCTGATGTGATAAAGGAGCTGGATTGGAAGTCACTAGAGGCCAGGAGGAGGGTGAAGAGAGTGCTGGGAATGTACAGGGCATATATTGGTAATGAGGCTTGGAGGGATATTGGTCACTGTATTAGGAATAGTGCATGGAAGGAGAAAGAGTACCATGACCAGAAGCTGACACTCGATTTCATGCATAAGGGAGTTGAAAAATTTTGTTTTGTAGTTAAGGGTGTCAGGAATTACAAAAAATTACCAAGTGAAGTTATGAATAATAATTAACCAAAAACGTTGAGGGAATTGAAAATCGAATCCCCGTCCGGGCATCCAGATTTGGGTTATCCATGGTTTCCCAAATCACTCCAGGCAAATGCCGGGATGCTTCCTTCAAAAGGCCATGGCCGAATTCCTTCCCATCCCTTGCCCCCATCCTTTCCCGTCTCTACAGACCTCGCTGTTAAGAAACGTTAAGCAGTTATAAAAAAAAAATATATAAAAAAATTGTAAATCACAAAAGTAGTTGGTAGGGAATTTTACTGTGTGCTCCGTAGCAATTAAATTAATAATTATTTAATTAATCTAATATTAACAGAAGCGAACGAGAAGGCTACAGTACACCTTTTCACATCAACAAACTAAGATGAATTATAACATTTTCTGTAAAATGGAATGTGCACTGAAAGTGTTCTGGTCCACGAGTGCGTGTCAGGTGCCATGGCGTGGTGTGCTGTCGATTAGTGATGCTCTCCACGCAGAATGCTCAGCGCCCAACCAGATGCCACTTGGCTTGGTTCCACGGCCTTTTAGGTACAGCGCATCTGCAGACCTTTCGACTCGCTGGAAAGCTCACGATCAATACAAGCAGTCGCGGGAAATCACTCAACCGACAATCGGTAAAGCTTACCCACGACATCGATACCTTGGTCGAAATACAGGTAACAAAACTTGCACATAATCTGTACGATACGACACTGACATTTCAGTTAAGCTTCATCTCAATAATTAATAAGAATAATTTGTTTCCCTGTCTTACCAAGCCTACAGTTCGCGAGAACATTCATATACTTTGACCGAGCGCAGTAACGTGCTAGGCTCACATCGGGAGGGGGCAGGCTCGAATCCCCGTCGGGGAATCCAGATTTGTGTTTACCATGATTTCCCCAAATCACTCCAGGCGAATGCTTCCTTCCCGTTCCATGGCCCACATCCCTTCACGCCTCTAATGACCTCGACAAGACGTAAAGCCATAAGTAAAAAAAATCAGGCACGGGCACGTGTTTTATTCAGTCATTCGTTTTAAAGCTAGACACGTGTATTATGAAATATTTAATAAAAACACCTGGAAATGATTGAAGAAGGAATTCTAGCAGGTGAGTAAAAAGCCGACTCACAAATGTTGCCACTATAGTTCAGACTATATGGAAAGTTTTAAGCCACTAAGCACTGTGTCATACATAATTCGACCTCTAGTGTATATGGTTAGCAACGCAGTCAAATTTTATATAGCAGTTCATGAATGATAGTGGTTTGTTGGAATTTTCACAGGTGTTCATGTCGTTAAATGCAAGACAGCTAAATATGTAATTATATACTTGTCAAAATATAACTTCACGAAATAAAAGGTAAATTTGAAGTTCGGTCATCCACAATAGTTTGTACGATTAACAAAACAATTTTTTACGGTGGAATTTCAGGTATGCGATACAATTTTTCATTGTTATTTCAGAAGATTAAGCTGACATTGTTTACTATACAACAAATGCAAAGTAAATCATATCAAACTTATGAATAAACATTTTCATTCTGCTTCATGTGGTAATAATTCTAAAAGCTCAGCGATTGTCTTAGCATTACACTGTACTATAGCATGTTTTTCTCTTTAATTTGCTCAAAGGTAGCTTTGAAATTTGATTGTACAACAGTAGCTAAGTTTTCTCTACGTTGGAAAATATTTAACAAGGTAACGTGTACCTGTATTGAAGTCTTCTTGGTCACCTGCGGGTATTGTTTGCTGGAAGGCAGATAAGATAAAATCTTTATCTCTGCTTTTGGAACGGAGACAGTATGTCAAACAATAACTGTCCTCTTGAATCACTCCAACAGCGTTCAACAGTTCAGTAACAGCAGTATAGATCTTAAATTAGTCTTTTAGCACAAAACAAATAATTTAATAATATATATATGAATACTGATATGAACTGTAAAATTACTTGCGTGTAACGGAATAAAATCGTAAATACCTTATTAAGATTTTTTTCTTTATTTGGTGCATCTAATAATTTTGGAGGATGTCTTATTTCGAATGATTTAGAAGAAGATATTAAACAACCATTACCCTAAACTTGTTTTGGACTTCAAACTCGACGTTTATGTGACCATCGAAAAACTCTTCTTACAGGTTTAGATATTAGCAATAACAATCGCACAAATTACATACATTTGTCGAAGTATTGCTCTAATGCTATATTTTTCAATAATTTTTACGTTGTATGTCACACAAAACAATTAAATAATTCACTCATGCAACTATAAACATGACTAACTGTCGAAGCACCCATTTAAAACGTGAAGATCACAAATTACATTTCACGCTGTTGTTGACGTTGGAGTTGAAAGTTTTTAGAATGTTTTCTCCGGTTTTGTTTGCTCTCGAGCAGAAACATAAATTTCCTGTCTCGTTCCATTGGTTAAATGTTATTTGAAACATCGCTATTTGAGTTTGTTCTGTTGTGCTATGTAAGCAAACACGCAGGGAGTATTAATACTGGAATTGATAATCAATACATTAAATCACTGCTAGAATGACAAATTCGTCAACAGTTGCAGTATACAAACATGACGACACAATCCACACCATATTTTTAACTTTTTTTTCAGTACGTAGAGTGCTGTTATTCTGTCAGAACATTAGCGACATTTTGAATTGTTAGGTGATACCTGTGGTAAAGCTTGATAATCGGATAATCTGCTTTCATTTTCTTTCCCATGCTTTTCTTTATTTGCAATCAATGCAAGACCATAAGTATTTTTTTTATTGCGTGCATCATTTATGCGGCAAAAGATGCGTCAACTATTTTTTACCAGTATCAATCATTTCATATTCCGTTAAATACACAATTATTCCATAGCCTCAAATCAAAATATTGCACTCATCTCTTTATACAATTCTTCTTTCAAACAACTTAAACTATTCAACATATTATCTTCTTGCAGCCCAGATCGCCGCTTCCATTACATCTTTCTTCACTACATTTTATTCAACTCTTGATGTAACTTTTCTTTGCATTCGGATCTCTTGTGGTCTCCTTTATTCCTTGCTGTCAAAGATGCATAAAAACAGTTCTGTTATTACTGGTATTCATACACATGATTGAAGGGTTCAGATTTGCACATGCCTTATGTTTCTAAAAATTATCATTTGTCAATGGCAAATTATATATTTGTGATCATAGCGAAAAAGGCTTTTCTGATTTCCATTGAAGCGGCGTGAATAAACGATATTTAAAAAATTCCATATATTGTATTCTCTTCCGGAAGAGAGAAAATGCCAGTTATTTATTTTCATTCTTATCTTGAAATAAACCATCTTAGCTAATATATCGATGACGAGGAGATGTCTGTCTTTTGTACAGTTGACATATATGTAGTCCATTATTGTTTGTAAGATTCTACAACGTAATGTGTTTGTGTATTGCTGTCCGTGGCCTGTACATGATGTTGTAGGTATATTTACGATTGGTTATGTCAAGAATATGTGGGAAGCCTAACTAAATTTCAAGTTGTGAATTATACAAGGAATGCAGGAACTTACCTACCAATTATTGCTTCCACGTAAAAAGAGATTTGATGCACATTCTTTCAAAACTCGATAATTAATTATTAAAATAGTATATCAAATATGTTAGGTATGATGAGTTAGTTGTACCAACTAACGATGTGAACTGTGTTTATAGTTAACTTAATTTACGAAATTAATATTGTAAAAAGATACTTGCCAAGTAACTAAATTGGACACAAATTGCATCCTTTATTTGCGTCAATAGGACCCTCAATTTTTTGTGAGATTGAACGGTACATTTTGGATCAAACATTTGAGCAGAAGCTGGTTTTATACCTAATTGGGTCCTCCGTATTTAAGTATACCGTTATTTCACAAAGCGATTTGAGTCTAATTTTGGAATGGTTGATTCAAAAAGCCAATGGATGATTTTACTTCCGTTTCTTGGGCCCAATCACCTCCTGACTGTAATCACATTGACGTCGACAAGCCTCAAAGTCTTACGGTAATGTTTTCGTGTCATATTTTTCATATCTTTTATACACACATTAGTTTCGTGTTTTCTATATTTGTAAATATTTACAATAAGTAAATACAAAAGGTTTTAAACAGTGCCACAACAATTGAGGCAAAAGCTTATATCAGCCGGCTCTAAATTAGTGTCACAACATGTAAATCGCAGCACCATAGTGTAATCAAGCAAAAAACCTAAAATTTTCAGATAAATATGAGAAATTCGTGTAATTTTGATCTTTTATATTTATTTTGTGGCGTTCGAAAAAATCTATTTTGAAGCACTAGATCTATATAAAATAATCACTGCTGAAAGTAAACGTACTATCATTAATGAAGACAACATTTTGGTGAACGTTTTTTTTAAAAAAAATAACTAATGAGATTATTGATTTACTAGCTGATACCCGCGACTTCGTACGCGTCGATTAAGAATTTCTTTGTCAGAATTGAATATAGAAAGTTGTTGATAACGAAGGATTGGTTTCAAACAACGCCGAGTCGGCGTAATACGACAGGTCCATCACTATATCATTCTACCGTCGAACCTGTCTCTTGAAGAGAATCAATTTACAACATATTTCTGTCACCATTCGATAAGTTCTCAAAATTTCGTGACTTCAAATGTTAATCATACCGGAAAAAAATGTCCTGTGACCTTCCTACAGATTTTCTTGTCAAATTCCATCAATATCGGTATAGCCATTTAGTCGTTAAAATGTAAAAAAGATGGAGACTTACTTCCGCATTTATAGTATTATTACTGCAGATCACACACACACTGAATGCGAACAACCCCTGAGGGATCATTATAACGTAAAAAAGTGCACACCTGCAGTATTGCAAGACTACCTACGATTTGCCTCGCATTGAACCGCTAAATTTGTGAAATCTACAGTTTAACATTCAATCCGAATAACCAACGATCCAGGCGTGACTATTACGATCAAAAACAAATTTTAAAAATCTTGATCTCCACGGAGATTTGAACCGGAGACCACGATCCAAACAGCAGTAACCAAGCGCTTTAACCAGTGAGCTACCAGACCGCTATATGGAGAGGCAGTAGAGAGACCTAACCATCCTACGCGTCTGGCTATCATCGTTCAGTAATTTTTCGAAATTATAAGACAACATGTATCATTTATACACAAAATTTTTCAACCAAATGTAGACAGTACTTTTCTCCTTGTTTCAAAGGATAAGTGTGCAAACGTTCATCGAAATCGGATGAAAACTGTGGATTTGTATGAAGAACAAACAAATAAACAAACATACAAACATACATTCATCTTTATATATATATAGATAAGTAATGAAATTCACATAAATCAAAATCATTGAACCTATCTGGTAAATACAGCATAGTTTCCAAGGTAATACGTTGTTCAAATAAAAGCTATAAAATATACAACTGGGAAAGTTCGCCTATCCGAAGTTGAAACTTTTGTAGGTGCTGAAATCCAGATAAGTCAAAATCTTTGGACGTAGCTGGTAAATACAGGGTAGTTTTCGTGGCATCTGGTTCAAATAGAAACCGTAAAATTTACAACAGGCAAAATCTGCTTATCAGAACTTGAAGCTTTGTTCACTAGCATGCAGCTGCCATTATTAAATTTCGGTTACAATAAAATATTCCTTCCGTTGAATTGTTCTGGTAGTAAATGTGAAGGGAATAAAATTAGAAAAGTAAGAGACTACAGTGAACTCTTTAAATACATTTTCTCTTCTTCGAAGCAGTAAAGAATAGCTAAACGAAGTATTAAATGCTGGTGCAGGCCAAACTTGCCAAAAACATTCCTGTGAACTGCAGATGAATGAGACGCATACGAGGTGTGTTAAAAAGGAAGGGGAATTTTGAAATTCACGGATTATATTAGACCGATTGGCACGACTTTTTCGTTGTTGTATTGACAAACATTTCTTAAAAGTATCTATACATTTTGAGCGATATCGAATGTAGTCTCTCGTCAGCTGTTAAAAGGATACCATTCGTTTTGATACAGTCGGCGATTTTTCATTTGTGTAAAGTTCTTGCCACAAGGTCAAACGACCAGTAAGGAATACTACTGTATCTTCAAATTCAACGCCGTTTGTGTGAAGCAGTCAGAAGTAACGCCTGGATTTGTGGCAAAACAATTCATGAATCATGTACCTGCTCACACATCGTTACTTGTTCGTAAATTTTTGGGAAAAAAAAAAACAATGCAATGATGCCCCAGCCTCCATATTCGCCAGACATGTTCCCATAAATAAAGAGAACATTGAAGGGCTGTCGTTTTACAACCATAGATGAGATTAAAAGAGCAATGCTGAAAGAGATCAAAGCTATCCCAAAGACCGAGTTCCAGAAGTGCTTTGGGCATTGAAAAAGCGCTATCATGAGTGAAAATATCTAATGGGGACTATTTTGAAGGGGATAGCATCGATGTAGAAGAATAAATAAAATTCTTTCAAAAAAAATGAAAATTTCCGTCATTTTTTGAACAAACCTCGTAAGTGGGTTTAAAAAATAACCTAAAACGTAAATAAACAGGATTGAAAAGACACATTGACTTGTTCAGTTTGTAACCTCCTTGTTACTTTTAAATTAATACACCAGGTGAATATACTTTGTAGCAATTCTTTTTAATTATATTTAAGGTTCAATTCAATAATAATTATTACAAATTCACACATTAAGTTTTAGTTAACAATCTTTTTTCTTTTCTCCGTTCTCTTTTTTTCTTAACCAAACAATCAAAGATACTAATACTAATAAAAAACTAAGACATTTATACTATTCTAACGACATACAATTTATATATACTGTCTGTGGAAATACTCGTTACTATAAATTTTTAAAGAATATACACAAATCATTAATTATTTCTTAACATAATTATTCCAAGTATAATTTCTTAATTTATAAAAAAAAATGGTGTATCAGGGAATCACCAAATGTCACAAGTTTTACTAGAACATCATTTGAGGGGGACGTGAGAGTGCAGCGGTGTATTCGCGATGGTGTGGCTGCACTGCACGCACAGTGGTCTGACGTTGGCCACGCACTGTACCTCGGGACGGCTGCTTACGTATGCGGGGGGCCACACGCCCACAATGAATTTTGATTTCTCGCGCAGATCTGTTTGAATGTTAAGGCGGGGCAGAGCGGGGGTGTGCTTCGCCGACTATGACGGGCATCTGATATCTCTGGACGCGTTCGGGTTACTTAGCACTCAGAATCTTAGCGCTACGTTACACCAGTTTCATTACTTAACGAGAACCAGGAGGTATTGCATCTGACTAACAGAGTTCTTCAAATCCCATTGTAAGTTTAACTACTTTCTCATTGATATTAATTCCCTAATTTCCCTGCAAGAGTTGTGTCAAAGCATTAAGGTGGATGCTGAGGGTTAAAATTGTATTGTAGACGTGACTGGATTTTTGTGTTTCTGTTTCGATCGAATGACCTCTTTTTAACTCAAGCCATTTTCTTTATTAATTATGAGAAAACCAAAACCTGGCTAACGTGCTTAGAAGGTGACATTAACGATTTGGTTAAAAAAAAAAAAAGAATCGTATGTTACTGTTGGTCTGTAAATTCCGAGGGTTGTTCGGCCACCAAGCGACAGTTTGAATTTCCTCTGTCACGTGGTTAATGAGGACCTACAGGTTTATGTGGAATTTGAAAAACGAAACTTCGTAACATACTTCACATGAACAAAACAATGGTATGCCAGAAGTGAAGATCAGTTTAAAGGCCGATAATAATTCCGACCGAAACCGGGATTTTTCTGACTATCAGTCAGACGGATTAGCTCAATGAGTCACCAGAACGCTTTAAAGATTAAGTGACAGACATAAAATGAAGTTGTAATTTGCGCAGAATTTGTCATATGGATGTTATTGTTACTATAGGTAACCGACACGTGCAAGCACTGAGTTAAACTGTATGTTATTTTGATAAAACATCGCACTCATTATTGTATACCTATTTCACCATGTACTTAGCTTCTAGGGTTAGTAAGTTTCTTTAAATATTACGACTATCTGTTAAAGCCAGTGAATCTGTTCGCTGTAAGATGACGTGTACTTATTTCTATTGTGTTTTCACTTTTGGATGATCGCATTGCTTAGCCATAATCATTTGCAGCAACAAAAACTGCAAAAGTTGCTAGAAAAATTATTCTACCAGGGGTTAGAGAAGAAGAAATCATTGCATAAAAAGAAAAAATCTGAAAATTGAGAAGTTCAATTCCATGTAGAAATTCTGGAAAATTACCTTATTTTGGTCAGTTAAAAATTAATTCTATTGTAATTATGGCTCATAATCGCCAACTAGTACAGGAAGGAATTATATGCGAATCGCATAACACGGATAATGGCATCTGACGTTTAACTTTTGTTTCTTCTGGCAGTAACGTCTAAGAATTAGGTGGTTAATGGTTGTCAGGTGAACAGGTAATGGGTTAGAGCAGTTACTTCTTTCGTAGATACCCTCAACCAATTATTCACATTAAATTCTGCGAATAACATACTACATACATTTTCAAGACGAATAACTTATGAAGCTGTACGAAAGTTTTCTAAACAGAGTTCAGAGTGAACGTGATTTTAGAAATGTTGTTTTTATATGAGTGCATGTAATTCTATTTCCAGAATTCATGGGTGTGTAGGGGGAATTGTCACTGGAGCGTGCGCTCTATATTAATTAAAATTAAATTAATTTTGGCTCATCATGTAATTTGGAATAGGTGATCCATTTATCTATGTCTTCAGTTGTTTACTTTTATTGAACTATTATTACTGAGTGGATTGCAACAAACTTTGAGAATCTTTCACTATACTAATATTTTATTATAAATTTGAGTCAACTATCTTTCAGCGAAACGAAAATTGTAATTGTTTTGTTTTGTGATAGTTACCGACCCTACGATATTGCTCTTTATGTATCCATGGTATATACTCTAAGGCTAACTTAATATGCTGGAAATATATGCCAAGATTCAAAGTAGGGTCGAACACCACGCATTACAAGCAATAATGAAATGGTTTGGTATAATGTCTGCAAGAAAATAATTATCAGTTAATACAGTTATAAATGATCTTTTTAAAATGGCAGTGTTTTATTTTGTATTAGTACCACCTGCAGCAGAAAATAATTACAGAAATTTTTTTAATATGAGAAAATTTATTCATAAAAAAGAGACAATTAAAAACATTATTTTTCACTTAACGACAAGGTTGACATACGAAAGTTTTTCCTTTTAACTCAAAAGCCCACATTTTTTGTTTTAATAACAACAAAAGATTAACTTGGAAATTAATCACCAAATTTTATTAATATTAGGTTTATAAGAAGTTATTTTAATCGAAAATTATTACATATTCTGGTTCAATGAATTTCATTTCTAATTCTCGATCGTATACATTTTACTCAATAAGTTAGGACGCAGATTGAATAACAAGATCTTTCGTTAATCTTACATGGCGATAACTGCATCTAGCGCGTACTAATTTTGTTGGAACAAGAAGCATTTTATCATTAAGATTTATTTTGTTATAAATTAAAACTTCGTTCGTCGGGTTCCAAAACTAAGCTCTTTACTTTACGTATTAAGTTTCTTCTGGTTCAGTGTTGGCGCCTATGAACACTGGCACAGTAGTCGTAAACGTAGCTGCTCGACCTTACTTGTCAGTCGGTGAAGATAGTTGACGGGGAGTGGGCAGTGCAGTGACCCTTACATGACGCTCACAGGTCCCGTTTTGTCATTGGTTGTCACGGTACGTCTGTAAGGGTGTGTGCCGTCTTCAATGCCCGTCAGGAACTGACCGTCATGCCACAAGCATGGGTGTACCGCTACTACAGTAGATTAGGCAGTAATTCCACTAGCTCATAATGTTTTGCATATAAAATAATAAAATAGAAGCGAAAAAAGGACACTTAATGGCAAACTACTCAAACCAACCCTCATTACTGCCGATGTCTGGAACAAGAGAAATTATAATACAAAATTTCAATTTTCAGATGATGTCGAATTATTACATTTTCGTGTTTGCTGTAACTATTTTTTTTTCCCGGCAAGCCATATTGCATTTTGGTATTTCCTTTATTTTTGTTAGAGCACCACTATACTACATTTTTGGAATTATATTATGTGCATAAAATACGTATTTAAAATGATTATTAGATGTATACATTTTCGTTTGAGACAACAAGGACCACGTTAAGCCTTCGTTTGGCTTGAATTTGCTTCGGTGTTACAACTAGGGTTGTCATCCCTAGAGGAAACCTGCAGTTTAACGTGTAATCCGAACCACGGAAAGTCCTGGCTTATATGGTCTTAAAAATCCCTGGTCCCAAATATTATTAAGTGAAATACTGTGGTTTCTTGATAACTGAGAAATTTCTTAGTTACTGTGTATTACAGTTTTCAAACAATATAATATGTAGTACACAATATTCTAACTAAAATCATTCAAACCGAACTTCGCACTGGAAATAGCTAGTAATTCAAAACGACTTTGTTAGCCCGAGGGTGGTTGGTTACCGGTAACGCTCTGACCTCGCTTTCGATAGGACGAATCCCAGTTCGAGTATTCAGATTTGGATTTTCCATGGTTTCCCCAAATCACTCCAGACGAGTGCCTAGATGCTTCCTATAAAATGACATGCCCGAATTCCTTCCGTATTTGCCCCCGTTTTTTCCCGACTCTAATGATCTAGACGTCGACGAGGCGTAAGGCCATCAGCAGAAAAAAAGAGACATTGTTAGGAAAGTAGTAATATAATATAATTGATTTTGGTGTAGTTAAATTTATTTACAATGAAAAATATTTTCCTCATCAACAACCCCGCCTCCCATTGTATCTGTATAGCACAAACTTTGAGGTTACTGGATTGATCTGAAAATGGGAGATTAGTGCTTTAAATAATACGAGTTTCCTATTATTTAACGGTTGCTGTTTATTGGCATTTTAACAAAACTACAGCATGCAACATTATTCCCTAAAAAGATATCAGAGGATTTCCGCATACTTAGAAAGTAATCTTCTAACAGGTTTTCGTATCTGCTTGTAACTACCATTCGATCAACTTAAGCCTTAAAATCAAGATTTCGCCACATGTATCTTCCCCGTTGCAGCCTACTCGTTCTTTAAGAGCTTCTCCAATATTTAAATCTCCGTTACTAACACTTTTCAGTTCTAACTCGTCACTTAGGCTGACGTTTAACAATCTCTTTCAACCTTACTAATTTCTTCTTTATACTCATTTTTCATTAAGCAGTAGTAGTCGTTGTGCGCAATGTTGAATCAAACGCTCGTTCTATGTGTAGCATATCACTCTGCAGGCAAACTGGCCGCGACTGTTTCCCTCCTCCAAATTTCAGGTCTACACTTACCTTCCTCGTTGACGTAATGGTTGCACGATTATTGTAAAAATTGTTTGTATATCTGTTTTGTCTTCCTCTCCAGGCAATGAGTTAACAGCATATTTCGTTTTAATATCCTACCTATACAACGATTCCAGACCTTCTACCAATTTCGCCGAAAAAGCCCTACCAATTTATATTTACAGATTGCTTGTGACGTCATAACATGTACAGGCCAACAAGAGAGTACTCAATACTTGTCATACAGTCTTACTAAAATAATAAAGAGAGGTTCTGGATCATTAATAATAATAAAATATCCTATTAATCCACCATTGTGGCTGCGCTACCACACTAGATGGGGGAGGTATATCATGATTAGTTTCCAGTCCTGGTCCTCACTATCCGACCGTCCTGACTGTTGTTTTTAGGCGGTTTCCCGTAATCATCTAGGTTAATGCTGGAAAGGTCCTCAAGCTCCGCCTCATAAACTACACACTTATCACACGGAATACGTGTTTTTCTGACAGATGGCAAGACAAGCATTCCACCAGTATGTTAAACTCAATGGTTCTAAATACGGCTAAGGTTCCCTGACTCATGATTCACACTGCCCGCCTGTGTGAAAATTTGGCCAGTTTTTGCATGGTCTTCTGTGGCCGTATAGAGGGCAAGAAAAAAATATTCTATTAATTTTCTACAACCTACCAGCAGAGTATCGTATGTACACACAAGTAAATACCTAAGCAATCATCTGATTGTTCTTAGTAACTGTATGATTTATTTTCGTATTACCTTTTGTCACTTGTGGATGATCACTTCTATTTAAGATATTGGAAACTGTGTACAAATTATTATTATTATTATTTTCCACTGGTTCTACATAAAGGTGCTATACTGAAAAACTCTGTAGCTGTCTTAACTGATTATCAAAATAAAGTTTAATAACGTTAGTTAATAATGTTGTGGATGATGACTATCACTGAAACACACGATATTGAAGTCTATTAAAAATTAATTATCTCCGAATGTTGAGGATTGAATAGACGCTGAAAACGACAAGTACCTCTGTGAAAATGTGCGGAATGCGTATGGTCCAGGCAGACGGCTTAGGCGTTTACGGCGGTGTGACGGAATGCAACATTTCAATGCTACTCACAGAATCTGGCGCCGAGCTTTGTCAGGTATTCTGCTACGCTCCTCTGGCAATTTACCAAACTCGCACTCCATTTCTTGACTGCTACACGATCCTCCTACTGAAATTTCGTCGGTGTTTCCTGAAAATTGTAGGATCACTTCATTGTACAAATTCCACGATACATTAAATTTTACGAGTGAGGAAGGTATTCAACAGGAATGGGTTAATTGAGAACACATTTAGAATTGTAAGACTAGTTTTCACTTCTTTTCGCGAGTAGGGAGTTGTTCCTGAGCACAGATTTTTTTTTTTTTTTTTATGTATATGAAAAAGTTTTATTTATTGAAACTTACACTGCTTAGTCATTTGTAGAGTTAGATTGCTGGAAATTTTTTCTTTGTTTACTGTTTACCACATTTATGTTACTGGTTACAGTACAAGTCTGTTCTAAAAAGTAAAATTAAAAAAAAAAAAAATCTGTCAGAAATCGGAATAAACGGCTGGCGGTAAACAGGGTTCCATCCCTGAAAAATAAAATGTTTCTAAGAAGACAAATTAAAACAGGAGATTTATGAACATATTTACCAACGATATTTGACCTTGACATAAGAAATTTTCTGATTCCATAAATGTAGTAAATTCCCAATTTGCTCCTTGCCTTAAAAAAAGAGACATATCGCCAATTGCAGGTTGGGTTTTTGCTGTTTATGTCGTACATGGGGATGAATGAAGGGAGTGAATGAAGCGTGCTACTGAACTGTCGAATTTTTTCGTTGTGACTTTACACCTCGTCGACGTAATTTTCATTAGATTAGGGAAAAGTCAGGGGGCAATGAACAGGAAGGAATTCGACCATGGAATTTTGAAGGAACCAACAGTGCATTCGTCATGAGTGATTTGGAAAAACCATGGAAAACCTAATTCTGGATCGTCGGACGGGGATTAGAACCCGCTTCCTTCGGAATACAAGGCCAGAACCTTACCGCTTACCAACAGCTTAGATTTACTATTATATACGAAGGGCCTACCCTATTCTATGGATGATTATTATCCATCAACACGTACACCCTATACCTTTGGCAGACGATCTGTTGAAGCACCAACAATTTCCCTATCTCCCTGGCCATAAATAAAGAATCCAGACTTTCGGCTGTTAGGTATGTAAGAATGTGTACAGTATAAGTTGTAACGACAGCAACTGAAACGAGCTGTCATTGTTTCTAGACTTACTGAAACTTATTTTGAAACACCGCGTGATGGAAAAAACTACCGATAAAAAAGACGAGTCATAGCCTAACAGAATCGCACTCTAGGTGCATGGCTAAAAGCAGAAATTCTACTTGTAGTTTATTCATTCATATGTTTGTTCCTGAGAAAAGAAACAGTTATTTTACTCCGCAATGAAATTAAAGGATTTTAACTATCCCACTGAATTGCAGTGAAACAAATCAAAGGACTACGCAGTGTTCAACTCTACTAAATATAGACTGCGAATCATATTTCTTGTGATACCCCAGTCTGTTTGATACAACTACTTATCCTTGGCATCGACGTCGACTAAGCGTAAAGCCATAAGGGGAGAAAACTACCTCACTATTTGGTATCGAATCACTGGAATAATGGAAATTTAACACGTTTAGGGTGTTTCATGCAGGTTATTCTAATGATTATCTATGTGACTGAAAATCATTAAAATGTGGACAAGAAAATTAATGACATTTCTAAGGCACACTGAAATATGATTTGGAGATTTAATCAAATATATTTAGCAGTATTTTTGAGATTTTACTAAGTCTAACCAGTTCGTAATACTTCTGAGTAAATTGATGTTCCAACATGAAACATGATGTGAGATACTCCCTGACTCCACCGATTCTGCGTTCTGCCGCGTTGTCTGAGGCAGAATTCCGCCAGATAAACTGAGCAGCTCAGCAACGTTCTAACCAAGCAATTAGCATAGCCACGTTAATTAATTCTCGATTCAGCCGAGCTACGCTACATAAGATCAAACTGGTTGACTCAATCTGGTAAGACGAGAGAGTGCCACCCGTAATGTTGCCAAACTCTGTTACTGGCTCTGTGAATAGTGATTAATAACGGGTATGATGTGGATGCACAGTTTTGTTTACGACATGTAAACATAAAATCAAATATATATATTTACCTCGTGCTGTCAGTGAATGGATTAGAAGAATGGTAAATGGAGCAAAAGATTGCGGGTAGGGTAGTCGGAGCTATAACAGCAGGTGTTTGCGTGAATATGTCTATGTTTAGCCAAACAGCAAGTGAAACAAAAAAATTGTTTATAGCTTAGCATTTTATTTAGGTACATAAGTGACACTAGTACTAGTTTTATAAATACAGCAAACACTCCAGATCGATTAGGTTGGTCTTCCAAGCAGAATGCCTCTTCATCTATGGGTCCTGAGGTGGCTGTGGAATAGATTGCGAGTAGCACACCCTTTACCGCAACGATGACAGGCATTTTTCATCAACTGTTCATTTTCTTTCCTGTGTTACCTCTTTTCATTCGCTGATCGTCGGTGATTTTCCTCAAATAACATGGTTCCATGAGTAACGAGTGACCTCCAGGACGCGTGGTCAAGGACAGACGATCCCTAGGTACTCAACTGCTAAACATTTATTTAGGTATACAAGAGAAACTACTGCTCAGTACAGGATGTTTACAGAACTCTTTACCCCGCACCGCTGGGTTCGCTGAGTATTTTATACGGAATGGTTTTATTTTTCCTTAATTACTGACAAAAACTAGCGGCGTTTACTCTCATAGACAACTCGGCGAGTATACGTAAAAGGCTGATCGACATCTGGACCAACATCGTGGCGCCTCGTGGTTCTCTTATTTGCGCAATTGGTAAACGACAAGTGCCTTCCGCATTTCCAAGGAGGTTTGAATGATTTCAACTTCTGTTTCGCTTGTCATATATTTACTTTCTTAAATGCTATTTTGACGTTTTCATTTTTGAAGTACCACAGTTATTCTAAATTTCCTTTTATCGATCCTGAAATGGTTTTAAAACGTCCAATGTAGTGTATTTCATAGGAAACTATTATTTTTGCACAAGTCATATGACAAACATTGAAAGTAATTACAATGATATACTGTAGTACATATACACGTGAGGAAACGAAATAACACACTTGCAGCTGGCTGTATCGCCATTTTTTTTTTTTTTTTTTAACTTTTTCTGTCGGACGTCGTTCAACCCTTTGTGTAGTTTTTGAGCACTAGGTGTTTCGAAATAGACAATTTTCACGTCATTGGTGGTGCTGGATCTACTCAGTTCCGACAGGAGAAGAAGTAATCACGCCAAAAACTCTAAGAAACCGTTAGAATACACTTCTAAGGAATTGTCATATAACGTAAATCAACGGTACTTGTTATGGACGACGGCACAGATACACGAATCTCAGCGATTATAAACGTGAATTTTCGTAGAGGATGGCCTTTCCGGTGAACAGGCTGGCAGGAGTCGCCGGTTCAATTCCGGCCTAGGGCATGGGTGGTTTTAATTAATTACGTACTAAGTGGAACTGATAAACTAGAAAAAATGAATCATAAATAGGCTGGCTATATGTCCTGCTAGCTGAACTCCATTATTTATTTTTGAAAAAATAAAACATTTCGCCGGCAATCTTTAGTCGCGAGCAATGGATAGTAATCGAGTGAGGTAGCTCCTCTGGCATCCTTTCATTTGCACCATGTTCATCTTCGGAAGATAGCTTTATTTTCTCTTGTTGTTTGTGTTGTGGGTTTTATTTCGCCGCCCCCTCTGGCTGTGGCACTGGCCAGGAGTTCGCCTTCGCCCGCCTCATAAGGCGGCGTCAGCACGCGCTTCGCAGGAAGTCGCGTGCCAGACACGGGACTCGTGTTCTGCTGTGTTATGGCAGGGCGGGGCCTGTAGGTGTGCAAAGTGGACGCTGTAACAACCGGCGACACGATACCTACTCGCATTTTTACTCAGAGTATAAGTGTGAAATGGGATCTGCCGATCCTTGTCAAAGTAACTCCAGGAGTTACTACCCAACTACCCACAATAACATACATCAGTAAACTCACCCATACAAAGAAGTTTATGTATGCACTTTCAACCCACTCTGCTACCACATTTTACAAAATACGACGGAAGGTAGAAATAGAATTCTAATTTGAATTTAATTACAGATAAAGTAACGAAATGGCTAAGTTGACGGTGTTGCCCGGTGCTCGAATTACTTGTTTGATAAGCGTAGGTGCCGCATAAGTTAATCAGGCGTGGAGTTATGTATTATTATCGAAACTATTTTAATTTTTGAGAACTTTAATGAGAGTTAGATGGAAATATCTGTAAATGATGGTTGCGTAGATGTAAAATCTGCCTCTAATAACCTCAACGTAGACGAGGCGTAAAGACATCAACCAAAAAAAAAAAAAAAAAAAAAAAAAAACAATATGGAAGGTATAAGGTAGGAACTGCACTACCATCTTTGGAAAAACTTCTAAAAAAGAAGAAATGATTATCAAAATTTATACATAAGCTACCAGGATGAGAACGCAATTGCAATTAAAAGTAGTAATAGTATATTGTAAAACAACAGTTTGTATAATACTCGTCATATGCTAGTTATTTATCGACTGATTAATGAATTGGTATTTTAATATGAACGCTCCTACATTATTTGTAGGGTATCTGAAAAAGAAAGCGCAGTACTCTTCCAAGAGGATACAGATGTCACCTATCAAAAAAATATCTAATTACAGCTTTTCGCATCAACAATCTACATCTACATCCATACTCTGCAATTCAAAAATATTGTGGGTGGCAAAAGTTGCTAAGAACCAATCCTAATTTTGTGCATTCCAATCCAAAAGAGCACAGGGAAGGAAAAATACTTGAAAATATCAGTACAGCATCTTATTTCTCTAATGTTATACCTAAATAGGTTGGTGGAAGAAGCATTTCATTGCAGCTCGCAAATGAAGGAAGAATTTCGCATATTTGCCAACAAATTCGGACGAAACCGACGTACTCTGTCTGCCAGACAATCCCAGCCCCATCTATGTAACAATTCTGTGAAGCTTTCGTAAGTGCTGTAGCAAGCAGTCACAAATCGAGAGGCTCTCCTCTGTACTATCGCTATTGTGTCAATCAATCCCTTGCGATACAGATTCCAAACTCCACAATATTAATCCTGATGCGGACGCACTAGTGTTTTGTATGCTGTTTTATTTGAAAGAGCATTACAATTCCTCAAAATACGACCTATGAATCGTAATCTAGAATTAGATTTACCTACAATGGAAGTTATGTGCAAGTTACATTTCATGCTACTTTCTACTGTTACACCCAGATCGTACTTCAGTGATTCAACCGTCTCGACAACTGATTTGTTTATACAAAAAGTAGAATCAAAAACAGCCTTCAGTCACTAGAATACAAATTTTATTGTGTATATATATATATATATATATAACTGCTATTCAACATCTCGTCAATTCTGGTAAATTTTCCACAATGTTTTCATATTTACTCCTTTCTCTCATGATAAAACGAGTTCACGACACTTACTTGAAATCAATTTTCAGCACAGGAATAAACTTTACTGGGCATGAATCTCGCTTAAGAAAAATTTAAACCAATGTAAATACCATAGACACCTGAAGATGGGTCCACAGGGTCCGAAATGCATTGTGTAATACAATAAAATTTGTATTTTAGTGACTGAAGGCTGTTTTTCATTCTACCTTTTGTCTGATCAATACAGTGAATTATGGATAAAATTAAACTGAATTGTTTACTCTGTACTCTTTAACATTCGGATTCTTTTTGTTACTTATTCGCATTGTCTTGCACTTTTTGCAGTTAAGTGTAAGTTGCCATTTATAGCACCATTCCGAAACAGCATCCAAATCGCTCTGAATTTCTAAGCAATCGTCAGAGCAGATTACTTCCCTATAGATAACTGCATCATCAGCAAACAATCGCAACCAGCATTTAACGTTATCACCTTGATCGATTATAAAAATTAGGAAGGAAGTGGTCATATTACACTTCCTTGAGGAACGTTACAAGTAACATTTATCTTAGAAGAGACTTCCCCTCCTAAATGCTTTCCCCTCATAGCTTTGGTGCTGAGCACCCACCCTCTGCCACCTACAATTTTGTGAATTGCAGTGTATATATGTAGATTTAGATTAGATGTAGATGAATGTAAATGTTAATGTTTCCGCAGTCTGAATTCGTTTTGCCCTTTTCAACGAGCAGATTACATCATTACTGATACATCTGGTAGGATAACAGACAGATTATCCTAAAATACATATTTTAATGTCATTCTATATCTTTGAATTTTAGAGGTTCCTTGGCAAGGCCTGTTAGTATTACTCTTGGAAAGTTTCCATAGCAACAACTAGCAACGAGTGTATTGCCTAGGTTGGTTGGCACATAAGGAGAACTTGCAAATAAGAAGTCCGATTATATAATTACCTGGTGTGTTTGAGTTTATTAAAACTGATTTAAACTGTGCAGAGTATATGACTATTATTTCGTTTTCTTAGTTTAACTGCACGTTTAATAAACAAATAAAATAAATGACGCCAATCGTAGTTAAAACCACAAACATTAATTAATAATTAAGAAGAATAAAAAGCACGGTAAATACAACAAGAATCTTCGGAAATACATATTTTACTACAACTCAAGTTTATAAAGTTGTTATAATGTGAAGTGAGACTAACTGTTTTGTGATCTTGTGGATAAGGAACTGGTACACAGAAAGATCAATTGGTGGCTCATGTAATTAAGGGTTTTGGTTAATGTTACAGCATTTCACACAGGTTAACAAAATGACTGTAAGATATGTGGAAGCTCCGACTAGCGCATTGTTGTGGACAGGCTGAGGCTCTCTTTAACCCTCTTCTAAATCTCCGTGAGGTATCATGGCCATACCACCCCCTGCTGGCGGCCTGATGGCTCCTCAAACCCTAAAACCCATTTCCTTCGGGCAGACAATGGTGCTATTGCTTTCGTCTCGAGTAGCTGGCTGGCAGATGAATTATGACAAGTGTTGAGGCACATTCTGCTGCGGTGGAGAGACGACGTAAAAACTGAAAAGGCTGTGCTGGTGGGCGAGTGACTCAGGTAAGCCCGGAGCACAATGTGGTGATTGTGCCGCCTGGAGTGCAGCGGACTTTGAAGAGGACCAACTCGCAGCTCACGGCGTGAGAAACACACAACATTAGGCTTGCTTACATTCCCTGTAGTTCTCAGGCCTAACGTCAGTAATTTTTATATTAATCCGATCGTGGCAATGAGAATAAAGGATTACCTGCCCATAATCGAAAGAACTAATTTAAACATATTATCTTGTGCCTTGTGAATTAGGTAATAACACCCACGAAGTTACAGATAAGCTGGAAAAATACTTAAAAGCGAGGTATTCTCCCAAGCTTCACATAGTTTTATCTCCTTCAATCGGTATTTCCCTTCACTTATAACACAAAAGTCATTCTATGTTTTACTCTTCATTGTAGAAACTTGACTAGCAAAATGTGTCCCTTGGGGATGATTAGGCGTTTTATGAACTTTTGGTATTGATTACAAAGGTCATTTGGTTGTTTTAAGTACTAGCGACTAATATTTTTTTCCTGACTGCATAGTTTGCCATTGATACGTCTATTATAGATTACTTTTGTTATTAATAGTTTTAATTATTTTTCGGCTCGGATTATCTGCAGCATGGATACATCACAATATGAAATGTATAATATCCTCATGATGCAAACAAAATTTTACAGACATCATATACCAAAATTTCTGTCAATTACATAAAGAATCATTTGCGGAACGTAAAACTTTTTCAGCTAGATTCGTTTCAATGTCTTTTTAAGATCCTAAAAAAAATAATTATTTAAGCAATTTTATCGTAAAATACACACTTTTTAATAGCCCTGTTCTTTACAATGAAATCTTACTCGAACACTGAAATAGTTGTGTAAATTAATGAATAATTAGGTTTAGAGGTGGAATTAATTAAAAATTATGTTGTTAGCTGTATAAATCAAACGTCATATTCTTATCTTAATAATCATTTTAACGGTTAAAAGAATTAGTGATAGCGACTTACACGTCACATTACCAATATTTGAAGACGAACTAGCCTATAATTCATTGGTCTATAATGTTGCTGACGCCATCAAACAGCAAAAGCGTGTCATAAATGTCCATGTTCTGTTGATATTTTCTTCCCGAGGACTCATTCGCTGATACGCCGTCCTTTTATTTGAAAAACTTAGGAGAAATATTGTTTCAGAAATAAATAAAAATCAATCCAGCAAGCCAGATACATCTTCTTCAGTTTATTCCTCTCATTTCAATTTTTTCTTCACTTTTCAAAAACATCAAAACGTCCTCTGCAAAGATTTTTCTTCTTAAATCCTCCATCCTGCTGTGCTTCTCCTCATCTTTTGTCTTCCTTTACTTCATTTCTTTCCCCACTAAGCTGATCGTTATACTTTCTATACAACTTTCTTCTTTCTATAAAATTCCAGTACCATTTTGAACAACCTTCCCAGAACTTTCTTGGAAAACGTATTCACTTGAATTATTTATTCTTCTTTTAGTTCCTTTTCCTCTCTGTCCTAGTGTTTCCCATTATTTGTTACCGCGTTTCTATCAAGCACTGTGGGTGATGTGAGAGGTTTGTTTGTTGTTAACCGTCGTTCCCCTTGTATTCTGCATGTTATGGGCAATCAGTTAATCAATTCGACCACCAACTATCGCAGAACTTAATTTTCAACATTTCCTTGTGACAGTACCAGCGTGAATCTGAATCAAAGTATACGGTACTCACTGATCACACCTTTCACTTTATATTCAACCACTGAAATTTATGATACACTACTTTCTAGTCGAGAATCCCTTCTTACTCTCGAGCGGGGGTCGACCACCGACCCAGCTGGCCAAAATTCACGTCTAAAAATCACTTTCTGTTGTCTCCCCACACGGCTGAGTGGCTCTAGCACTGACAATATTTATTCTTACGTCAACTAAACGAAAGATTGAGCATGTTAAACCTCAGGTACAAAAACACATAGGTCTTATGTATACATACATCTACGTCACAATGAAGAATTAACCTTAAGCCTACCGTTCGGGAGAGGACGAATTTGATCTTCGGTCCAGCCATCCAGAATTCGGTTTTCCATGGTTTCCTTAAATCACTCCAGGTAAATGTCTGAATGGCTCCTTCGAAGAGCCATTCGATTTATTTCCCATTACCTGTACTCACTCCTCTCATAATGTAATCTGACCTTTAAATACCTGCAAAACTTGTGCGATTTGGTTTTTTTTTAATTTATTTTTTTAATGCAGCCTTATCATTTAAGAAGTCTCAAGGGTTTTTCCAGGGTTTTTTTCCCAATTTTGCATATCACTACTGTAATCCACTGGCTGTTTCTTCACAGTATTATAAGCTTTACTTTCTGGATCGGCTTCAGCTTCTTTTGAATCACAAAACCCCTGTAATTTCTACGCAGTTACTCTAATAGCTGGATTGTTTATCACCAATTGCTCTCTTGAAGGATTTCGAGAGGATACTACGTTAATTTGTAACATCAAAACATCATCCATCAATAGCTGATTTCTGGTACCAGACGATCTCTTTATAGACACAAGGCGTGCGCCTTTAGCGTGGCCCTGAAGAAGCTGTCAGCTACTGCGGTGGGAACGAAGAGGCCGTTGCCGCAGGGTCTGGGACGTGCCGGTTTTGTCTGATCATTGCCTCCAAGGACACAACACGCGGGGGCCGACTGCAGACGCCACTGCAGCTCAGAGGACCGTAAACCTGTTACTAACTCTACTAGTTCTATCTGTACCTAGTTTTTGAAAGCACTACTCTTTTCCAACTTATATTATTTACCGATCAAGGTATTATTGCTGGAAAGTTTTCTAGCGAATCAGAAGTTTTCATCTTAAATTAAAAAAAAAAAGCAAGAAATATTATGACTCATTTGCCAAAATTTTGTTCTATGTATCTTGTACGATTCCAATTGTATTTATAATCTTTCTCCGTAAAATTCTTTACCTTTACAAGTTTTCTTTCTCATTACTTCTCCTCTGCAACTAAAATAAAAGCTACAAGAGAAAGTATTCCAAATAATATTATTTCGTAATTAATATTGGTTAAATGGGTGAGTATTTCTGTTTAACTTATTTTAATTTATTCTCTATGATATAACTTATTTTATTATCTTCTACATAGTTTACCTTTCCGACTCACATTTACTGCATAGAAACAAACACTTTTATAATATTCAAGCGATGCAATGATTAATTAATTTACCTTTAGAAGTATTCTCACACCTATTACCAAAAATACCCTATTTAAAAGTCTCGTACAAAATTATCCAAATGTTTGCATCGAACCTCTTGTGGTCAACGATTCTCCTCTTTTCTCCAGACTCCGCCAAAGGTAGCCTGCTTCAGTACCTTGATTCAACAACCTCATATCACTCTGAAGAATTATTAGTATTTATTGTGTTTCATCCATAATTTAAGGTACATTTTCATCTCCTACATTAGATCACTGATTACGAATGCTTTATTGTTATTTTAAAAGTTGTATTTATTTATTATATGTCAATAAAAATGACTATGGCGTATTTATTATGTGTCAAAAATGAATATGGCGTATAAAACAAATAATAAATAGTGATTTCAATTGTGAGTTAATACACCAGTAGTGTTCCCAATTTGTTTGGAGAAACTCGCCAGTTTTCAGTGCTTTCCCAGTCGCTTCACCTCCACGCATAGATTACATTACATATCCTCAATTATCTGGCTCGAATCGTCTAACTTTTCCAGTGTCGTCTTATCGAGTGCTTTAAAACATAAAACTTCCTTCAGCTCAGCCCACCGTCTTCATTAGAGTATGTGAAGCGGTTCGCTCTGGGATGCTTCATTGTCGTAATAAGAAATTGATAAAATCCGTGTAGTTTCGGTTGTGTGGAATGATATTTTAGTTTGCATTCGGACAGAGACAGCAGCATTTCTCCCAGGTAGAAGGATTTTGCCGGCTGGAGTAACGGACAGGTATGGCGCCGCATAGACGGACGCAGTGGGCGACCTGTCGCCATACTGTGGCTGTGAATGTCAGTGGACATAAGCACTACAGTCCATAGACCTGCACAAGTGTGGGAGTGAGTGTGTCTGAGAAACTCACTGAGTACGTCTTTCGTAAGATTCACGCTTATATGTGTTAAAAAGAAAAAATAAATAAATATAAAGAAAACAATATCATCAGAAGGAGAAGAATTATTACTAAAATCGTTAAAGAAAGAAAATTCGGTAGGAAGGAAAGTTAAAAATAGGTTCAACCTGCTTCAGAATACTATTAAATGTCTACATAAGTCCTAAATTTAAGAGCTCTGATGTACATTTCTGAGACCAATGACCAAGCCAACAAATGGTCTGTGAGGCTTTTGATCTCACTAAATCATAGTGACGGAAAAACTGAGAAGTGCTATTACCCTGCCATGTCGTCTCAGGTTCGATCAAAATCGAAGTGCAATGCAGTTTTAAATGTTCTTATAGGATGTTTACCCTTATTTTTGTGGTCACGCAGCACCACAGTTTTATCCGTTCACCATTCAGCCAATGCAGGATGGTAACTTTACCACCAAATACTTTTCTTATACACACTTTCATAATAACCGCATTGCATTTCGTAATCGACAAGCCAATTAAAAAAATAATAGAATAAAAGTCCCTTAAGATCTGTTTCACATGCGTGCACAACCTAACAAAACTCTGTCGGTTAATTCATCTCACAAAAGTTTTACTAGGCTAAAAATATGCCGGCCCATGTCGGTCTCAATAGCGGCGTCCTAGCGAAACGCGTAAATGCCACTGGCCAGGCAAACCCCTGCTGTGTCTAACACTCAGCTCGCAAGGGAACAGTGACCCGATCCCGCCCTTTTGTTCCGAGTACGTGCTGTCTGTCCAAACAGAAAATTACTTTCACTGACTTCGCAGCTACAAGCATCTGTTCTTTCTTTTAAATATTAAGTTTATGAGATGATTCAATTTTTATAATATCAAGAATGTGATGGTATGAGTGTAAACTGAAATTCCAGTATAGATAGTGTAAACCCGAGCTGACACGCCGTGCATTCTGCCTAGTGTTGCAAACTAAAAAAAAATGTTTTTTATCAGCTTTTTGAAAAAAACATAGCACTCTTGTTTTTTTTCTAAATTTGTTTTTTTTTTCCTTTAGGAAACTATATTTGATAAATTATAGTTTTATTTACGGAACTTACATTTTACATGTGTGTTTTAAATTTTACTGAATCATATAATGTCTTACATAATGATTAATAAATGTATCTATATAGGTAACATAATTTTATTCATCATCTATATCAGTACCACAGTCACTAGTATCAGGACTACGAACACTAGTTCGATCTGTGTCAGAATTTTGTGTTTCTTCTTCTGTCTCCTCTAGATCCATAACTTCAGACATAATTACATGTTCTTTTACTGGTTGTCCTTGTATTGTACGCAAAAGATTTTGAGATTGCAATTTTAAATTTTGAGCAAAGTACACACTGTGCGTAAAGACTGCGCCGATAATTCTGTATTAAGGTCTTTTAAGTTTGAATTTAAATCTATTATCATACAAAATAGGAACTTTATTTCTTTTTCAATCGTTAGTTTACGCCAACAGTTTCAAGGAAACGATTCATAATTACTGACAATTTAATGACTCAGTATCACTATACGCTGAGAGTTTAACAAGTATATGAATATAAGTAAAGCACAATAAGTAATAAAAATAGGAAAAAAGCCATAGATAAATTTATAATTCCTATTTTTTTGAAAAGATCCGTAGGTATACAGATAAATTCGCAGGGTTGGCAGCACTAGTTCAAATAGCAAGTATCAATCCAAACAACGGGGATTCTTTCTCACGCAACCTAGCCTCTTCTGGAAGTCCCCGTTCGTAAAAGAAAACTTCAGTCAATGTTGCCAATATTTTCGTAATTTTCTTTTCTACTGAACCAGAAAAATATAGTAAATTTAAAAATTAAGAAAAGTACTTAGTATAAACTCTAAAACAGTCATATTAAACGATAAATACTCTTACAAATTAGAGATTTAGTAGTTATGAAAAAAACATGTCGCAGAAAAAAAGTTTTTTTCATATTTTTTTTCATGTTTTCTTTCAAGTCAGAGAAAAAAAAACCGTTTTTTTACAACACTAATTCTGACACACATACATTAATTTTCTCCCTACCCGTCGCGTCGGTTGGGAGTAAAACATGATTCAGCGTAAAATTTGTAACTGGATTTTGCTGATGAAATTCAATTTATACTGCCCGAACATGGGGGAAGAATTTTTTTATTAACAGTTTCCAATTTCATATACTTCTTCATTAAAAAAAAAAAAAAAAAACTTTGCGATTTCTAAGAAGATTTATAATACAAACATCCCTCTAGGTCAGATAAGCAATGTCTCGAGTTGTGCTGTACGCAAAGAGCCACTTTCCATATTAAGTCAAGAGATAAATATACACAGTGGTTAGCACCTAATTTTCCTCTCTTCATAAAGGCGACGACATGTTGTCTCTGTCATGCACTTTACGATGCAGAACTTCGTCACTTAGTAACAACGATAACCCATCAGGCAAAAATGTGTTTCTTAAGGCATACTGTTGGCGACTGGAAATCAGGTTAGAATCTTTCCCATGAAATCAAGAGAGTGAGAAAGTATTGTCGTAAAAGTAAGTATTGGAGAAATGGATAACGTATTATTTCAGGTTTTTTTTTCAAATATAATTATGACTTTACTACCGAATGTTTGTTTCAAAACATTATTAATAATTTTAGTGTCCAATTAATGATACAAAGTAGCAATGATTTCCATCACTAATCGAAGGACCTTTTTCTGAAATAGATGAAGCTGTTTTGCTTTCAGCTGGCAACGGATTAAGCAATCTGTGAAGTAGATTTAAACCCGAACAAACATCACCAACTGTCAATCTAACAATCCTAATGGGCCACGGATTCTACTGTGGAAATTACTTAGAGAACCCAAGGATTTTATAAGCGACTGCATATCCTTAATGACCAGATTAATTTAAAGTCACCGCTATTACCTCAACTGCGATCGGACCCCAGTCTGAGGTGCAGAGAAAGTAGTTCCTCACCGCCGAGAAGCAGAAGCGAAATATTCAAGGTGTTTTGAAATTACGTCCCGAGAGAAGAGAAGGCTGGGAAAAAAATAACGCCTTGTTAAAAGTACATTCATTTCTGAGGTGAGCTAAAGACGGAGACGGTGAAAAACCTTAATTAAAAGCCAGCCCGGTTCATTACCGAGGTCGGAGCGCTGAGACGGTCGTCTGAAAGGGCCGAGACACCCAGTTAGCTCTTAAATACGGGACTCGGCAGAGCAAGAAAAGGCGGCCACGGCAGCACACACCCCGATATAAATTACAAAGTAATCCTTCGGCCTTGTTTTCCTCTTCCCGCCGCCATTTTTTTCCCGCTGCTCGGTCTGTTGGTTGCCGTCCGCCGGGTCTCCACCAGAGTGGAAACAAAACACGGAGACCATTGTTCCAGTCTGGGAGCCTTTGTCCGTTCGCGACACGGGGCCAAATATCCCGAACATTCGTTAGCAAGTAATCCACCTGCAGCGTGTTGTGCAGGTGCTTAAATCAGTCGTGGCGTGTCCCTGCACACAATGCGCAGTTCGCTGTCGATGGGTGATTCATGTCGACTGCTTTATAACCACACAAATGCAGCTGGACCAGTTCTTATTGGCACTCACAAGAAATTTCGCCCGTCTTTTGTACTTTTGTCCGTGGAAGTTTCTTATAAACGACGACCTCAGTTATCTAAGCTAGGGTGTCTTGTTTTCTGCTGGTAAAACTCCCAGTTACCTGGCTCCATAATACATATAACAACAGTATCTATATTGTTATTCCAGTAGCGGTAATCAATAGATCAGGGGGGGTGTGACACAAGCAAAATACCGACGAAGTAATAAGAAGTGACTGAATCGGGTCATTAACTGCCAATTGGGAAACAAAATGACAGGTGTTGATTCATGGTACGAAACTTCCAGAAATGCACTGTATTTACAATATAAGTAGTACACGAATTTCCTGTTGGATATATTTCAACTGTGGGGTTCATATCATCAAGGAAAAAGTATTCGAAGAAGTCGATGGTTACCATTGCTAACATTACAATTTGGAGAATTTATGAGTAGTGACTGAACTGGTAGCAAATGAATTTTTAGCTTCGACTCTTCTCTCTCCAGTGTTTATTTCTTTATTACCGATGTTCCATAGATTCCTATTGAGGAAGGACCTCTGGGATATGAAATATGTAGTGGGTAAAATATATTCATACAAGACAAATAATAATCACAATTAAAAAATTATTATATGTTACAAAAGCAAAAAATAAAAGAAAAAATAAACATTTATTTTTACAACCGAGGTTTACGATAAAATAACAATTCTTTCCATGACATTCTTCGGTTTTTTAGGTAGCCTTGGTTTAAAAAAATGGTAAAAAAATTACAATACTGATTTCTTTATTTCCCAGTGAAAAAATTACGAAAAACTACCTTAGTCTTCTAGTTGAAGCGCTTTAAATATGTGTGCCCAAAATATTTTTCGACTAGCTTTATTTATATGGAGGCCCCTAGAACACAATTACACAAGAGTATAAAAATGATTTACGAAATATATTTAATGTGCAGATTTGATGTCTGAAAATTATTTTACTTACTAGCTAGACACACAGTGAAACCACGGCAACAGGGTCTCGTTTCATTTTGAGTAAGGAACTCTACAGATAGATAACAATTGTTTTTCAGAAACGTGAGAAAATATATTATTAGTTGAGAGTAATTAGAAACGGAGCTAAAAATTAGAAACTATGATATCAAGAGGCCATTGAAACCAGCAGAAGCATCATATTTGTAATATTTTCGTGTTGAACATTGAAATAAGACTCAAAAGAGCTTTCTGGAAGTGCACGCAGTGCAGCATAACTCTCTATGAAATCAAAGTTTAAAAAATGTGAAAACTGAAAAAGGGAAAACTGAAACATTCAAAACCTAGCGGTGTGCAAGATAATGAAAATTGTGGTGGTGGGGGGGGGGGGGGAATAAAGTGAAAAATAAATTAATGCTGTGAGAAAAGAGTTTGTTGAGCAAAGAACAGACAATCAGTCAAACCGGATTGGTTCATTTGAAAGGGGGAAGAGCAGTAGTAGTGAAGACCTGAAGAGGAAAACTAAGAATCGCGTAACTGGGAATTTGAACTGTAAGTTTAGAATAAAAAGAATAAATAAACTTAGGAAATGAGTGATGGACGGTAACTAAACGACTCATGAGGCGTATGACAGAAAAAAACATTTGCCGCCTCCACGTTTTTATTCGATAATTGACAAAATTCATTATTTAACATATAGTTAATCACACAACGACTCTGAGAAGCGCAGCAGAAAACAATGCATCCTGGAAATAACAAAACGGGAAAGCTATCAAAATTTGCGATCTTTTTGTAGAAATGTTTCGTCAATCCATAAATTTATTTACCATTATAATGTAGATTATTGTATGCGGTAGAGGCCTAGATATTTTGACCACTCAACCTGCAATATGTACTGACGGAAAATAACAAGAAGAAGAATTCTGTCAACTGTGGATGTTTTCTAAGTCTTGAGCTATTTGATGGAGGAAATAATCGTTTCGATAGTCATTTATTTAATTAAATTCAACTTCACTTTAGTTTTCTGGATTTGCCTGCCAACATTAAATTTTAAATGCATATTTTCTGTTTTTTTTACGGTGTTTTTACTATGTAGATAGAAATTTTGGTCCAAATATTGCTACGGCTATCCAGAATTCAGTGTTGAAAACCTATCATATTTATTGATGTCAGTGGAGACGACTTCCATGATTGTTTAATTTACACTGTCTTCAGTTAACTTTGTTGTTAGTAGTATAATCACCTGCAGAAGCTACGCACCACAGCATCGTGTGTCCTAGAAACTCAAAAGAAACAATACAGGACAGAATAATGGAATAGGTCACTAGACGAAATCATTCCATGTAAAAGCATAAAATAAATTTTAGAGAGTATCAATAGTGGGATATAAGCCATAGAAATATATAGAACGCCTTAAATTACAATCAGTTCACTGTTTTCCATCAGGAAAACAATTTGCTTGGACATTAACAAATCGTATTAGAGTACTCACAGAGTTTGACATGATGTGTATTTTGGGTCATTTCATCAGATCTTAAGATCAATGTCTTCTCTTTTGACAGAAGCTACTTCATTCCAAGAAAGCCTTGACATTTTCCCACAATCGGTTAATTTTGTTCGCACCCGAACTTTCATCCCCTTTCCTCATTCCGAAAACAATATCCATACAACAGCGATCAGCGCTGTCCCGTATCATGAGACAATATTCCGATATTTTTGTTTTGTTTTTCAAAAAAATTTACTTTTATTCCTCTCGCAGTTTGTTGTTGTAAATTACGCTCGTGCGGACACCGTTGATTTAGCTTCCCTTATTTCGAAGCGCAAACACGAAACGAGCGCCCAAATAAAACAATGGCGGTATTTGGTCCGGTTGTATCAGCAGCGGAGCAACCCTCGCGTCCCCGAATTTGACAGGCGTCAAACAACGCATTCAGCGCCCCCCAATCCACCCGCACCCCTCGCAGTTCCAACGCTCTGACGCGGAAAACAAATGGAAACTGGGGATGGTCACCCCATCCCTGAAGCACCAACGTGATGAATACAGAATCACATGTACACAACCTTCCGCCGAAAATATTCCGCCCGCAGTAAAACTATAATTATTTTATTTTGGTAATTTAATGCCTGTGGACGTACCAGAACAAATGATCCGGCGATTTGCGAGTTATTAACACTGAGAGGTCACAGTCGGTTTTCTGTTTTGAGCTCTTCCTCTTCGTCAGGTAACACCTGCACAAGAGACAGTTAGAATTTTTTATTGAATATTCCACAAGACACGAGGTCTATAAGAAAGGATTTTTTTTCTTCTTCTTCTTTGCCTACACTCGAGTAGATCCTGGTTGTATCCTGACTAACGTATTGGTGATAAAATACGGTAAATAAAAATTTAATCCTCAACTGACCTACTTCTAGTTTTCTCATCCGAATAGATTCAAGCGATTGGGAGACTACAATGTCAGCGATCAGTGATTATTTTCATGTCAAGATGTAGTTCTGTACGCAAGTGAAACTCTGATACTCAACAGAAAAGGTGATCTAGAAAACATCGTGAAGGAAGAACGAAAGATCATGAGGAAAATTCTGGGCCCAACGAAACCGGGAAGACGGGTGCAGACTGCAATCCCAAAAAACATAATCACTGTCTTACCTTGCAGCAGACATCAGAAAACGAAGATTGAAGTTTTATGGACACGTTCGAAGATTCCCAACAATTCGATTTACACATAAGATCATGACATACGCAGGAACGCTGAAGAGTATACCGTAGATCCAACAAGTCAAATAAGACCCAGAGAGGGCCCAAATAGACACGTCTTAGACAGGAACTTATACAGTCAATAGATTAACAGATAGGGCAGCCAGAGAACAAAGTGGACTGAAGAAAGAAAGATAGCTCATGGAGAGAAAATGAGAGCTATATGGAATATCAGAAAGGCGAATCATAAAAGCATTGCGTAATCCAACTGGGTCCATTCACGCACCGAGCGTGGTGGGTGAGCGGTTAACGTTCTGGCTTCGAATTCGGGAGGACACCAGTCCGAATACCCGTCCGCGCGTCCAGATTTGGATTTTTCATGGTTTCCCCAAATCACTCCAGGTGAATGCCGGGATGTTCCTTCAAACGGCCTTGGCCGAATTCATCCTCGTTCCTTGTCCCCAGTCGCATTCCGCCGTTAATGACGTCGACAAGGCGTAAAGCCGTATGTAAAAAAAAAAAAAAAAAAAAAAAAAAAATCGATACGCGCATAATAATGGTAATGTAGCTAGCTAAAATTTATTTTAAACAATTGTTTTGTGGGACGTAGCTGCATGTTTATTTGTTTCAGTTAATGGAAAAGATACTCAACTGTCAGAATTAAAATTCGAAAGCAACTACAGGAGAAGTATTTTCGTAGAGAAATAGTATCAGCAGTTCGTAAAAAATGCAGGAACACGCTTAAAATTTAGTTCAAAGAATCGTTCCATTATCACTATTTATAAGTTGAATGCAATTTTTACAATAATCCGTATTTCTTTTTAATGTGTCCCATATTCAATAAGAGATCTTAGCATCTAGCAAATAAACATTATCCAAAATATTACAGGACTCTCTTATATTGGTTGTAAAATAATTCCGTGAGTTCTTGAAATATGCATTTTTTATTTTTACAGAAAATTATGCCTTTTGGTTATTAAACATTTTTCTTGATTTATTTGTTTTATTTTTCAATTATGTTATCTTTTAGGTGCCTCTAAAGACAGGTGAGATATACATGTTTTGTGTTAATTGATAAAAGAAGTAGAAAAGCTGTCAGAAATTCTTCCTATTATTATCTAAATGTATCTGCTGTATGGAAACTAATTTTTACCTATGGAATCTTGTTGGAAGATTTTAAGATGACCTGTGGTTTCATGAAAGTTAATCCTGTCGTAATGGCTTTATCGCACTTAGTTCCTTAGTGTTACTGTTGCTGAAAATTCACAAAAAAACTGTTCTTAATAAGATACGTGATACATTTGATGAAAGTGCACTTAGTTCCTTAGTGTTACTGTTGCTGAAAATTCACAAAATAAAACTGTTCTTAATAAGATACGTGATACATTTGATGAAAGTTTGAACAAAACGTCACCATAATTAGCAGAACTTTATATTGCGATACAGTTGAGTTACTTAATGGAAGGGTTAATGTTGCCAGTAAGATGGTGCTCATGAAAGCAACTTAAATTATTATTATTATTTATTCGTTGAGGCCAACTAAGATCACGTTAAGCCTTTGTGCATTTGGCAGCGAGTTTCATCTTCTTTTGGGCCCAGAACTCCTTCATTCCTCTCAACACACATTCGTCTAGACATCTAGGCCTTCACTGGCGAAACTGCAGGTAAGTTCTAAAACTATTATATAAATATATTAAGTAAATAGTACACGCTGTGTTTTTAGTTACAGTTTTTGTCGCCTGTACTGTATATTTTAGAATTTGAGGTGAAGAAATGAAACTGTAAATAAAAAAAACCAGTACGTAATAAATTTCTTAGAGTGTCTAAAGCTGTCCATAGTAAACCAAAGGAATACGTGCAATCACCAATCCTATACATGCAATAGCTGCGACTTGATTCCAAAGCAAAGTTAAAGGTGGATTAATAAGTAATAGGCAGGGACACTGACTTGTAAATATCATCATCTGTTGTCCAGACTGCGTATACAACAAGAATGATTTAAATCAATTAAAACTTGAGAAGATATTTTAAAACTTAATACAATATTAACAACATGTAAGTTTTATTTTAAATTTCAATGACACTGAAGTATTTGCACAATGGCAAGAAAACTCTGTTACGATCAGACCGTAAAAAAATACTAACAGAAGAAGATAAAAGAATTTTGTCAGTTAATAATTATAATAATCATAACAATCCGTTAAAGACCTGCACGATTGAATTGTCACCTTAAACTAATGGAGGAAAACACTGACTTAAAAAAAATCTTTAATTTATTTGATTCAAAACTGCAATGCCTTGGTTTGTAAATATTAAAGAAGACCTTCATTTGTTGGGATTAAAACCCGAAGATGCTTTCTATAGCGATCTTTTTCGCAAGAAGTTAGTGACAAATGGAACAAACTGAGACGAATACTCCAAAAGAAGGCGCGGTACCCCGTGGACATGCCCACTCAAAACGAATGAAGGACTGCTGGGCCCAAAAGAAGACGAAACTCGCTGCCAATAGTAAGAAGGCTTAACATGGTCCTAGGTGGCCACAACGAATATATATAATAATCATACGGAAAAATCAATTACTCTTCATTAGTGAGAAAAAAATTAGAATGTTAAGAATATGAAACATATATCAGAAATTCAGTTTCTAAAGTTATGAATGACCTCGTTGTTGACGCGCTCTAGAGCCACTCTAAAGATATTTCAAGCAATCCAAACCTAGAAGTATCAAAAGAGCCACTGAAAGATGGTGTTACAGTTGCTTGTTAAAATAATGCGGGTAAAACAGTCTTTACAATGAGACTCATTAAAATCCTTAGATTCTGAATATGGTTTATTATTTTTTACAAGAACAACAAAATCTGAAAATTCAAGTTCCACGTCCACGCATGTACTATGCGATTCGGCACATCCATGATTCGCTTAGCAGACAATGTTTGTCCAAACTCAGACCATTGTTTCTGCGAGTCGCGGGCTTAGTCAAAGGACACACACACACAGCCGACAGGAAATGCAAAAGATGCGGTAGGCGCATGTTAATGTGACAAACGTGCTGCACAACAGGAAACTACTGTACCCCACGACTCGGCGCTTGGATACGTTGACCCCACAAAGACTTTCATGTCCGTCCTGCTTCCAGAACTACACAGCAACTAACAACACTGCCATTCAGTCACAACTTTGATGCAATAGCAGGAAAGTCCTCTCACACTACAATGCTCATTTCCCAGAAATATTAATTCGACTGTAATGCATCAGAAAAATATTACTTTTACACTTCTGACAATGCTACACCTTATTTTCTCTTATCCTATTTCCGTTTCCAACGAGCACTGATGCCATCAGATTCGAGAAACTTAAAATCGAAACCAGTAAGTTCCTGTTTCGAATATCCGAGTCAAGTAGGTGAATAACTCTTGTATCCAAATAATAATAAATATCACAGTAATACCAAACACATTCATAGTAATTTATTCTGCTGTCATAAACAATGTATTAATAACAACGTATCTTTGTGGTCTTGCAATGGCTTATAAATTGCTATAGACACACGAATTATTTACGCGACCTTCTGAAACTTCCTGTGCACATTTAGCAATTCCTTAGTTTCATGGACATCTCACTGTCGGAGAGACAATCATTATTAAGATCAACACTAAAGGCATTTTTATTAAATAAAATCTTGTGTGTATAGTAAATCTGTAACGGAGCTAGTTTGTAGAATGAAGATTTTGTTTAAAATAAAAAAAGCGGAAGATGGGGATCTATTATTTGGAAGACTCAAGAATAAAAAAAAAAAAAAAAAAAAAAAAAAAAAAAAAAAAAAAAAATTTTTCTCTCTGGGATCAAGTAAAAACTGATGAATTAATTTTTACGTCTTTTTTTTTTTATAGGTTTAGATCAGTCTGAAATAAGTCTATAATCCTACGACATACATCAGAGCATTAGGAAATAAAATCTATTTGAACATTTGTTTTTCTTTAGTTTGTCATCACTTTAAAACGATGTGGTGTGACTTAAGATCTGAGGTATATTTCACTACTAGCTGTGCCCGCGACTTCGTCCGCGTGGAATAGTTATTTTGAGCATCATATTTATTTTTTGCAAACAATCTCCTCAGCTTTATAAATTATAGCAGTTACCCACGACTTTGTCCGCGTCAATTTCTGTTATTATTTTAGACAATTTTTTGCAAATTTAGTTTTAAAGTTTTTAAAAGAACGTAATTATTTTAAAGTACTTCTGCGTAAATTATATTTTTAGTTTTATTTTCTTGTGGCAGAAGAACATATTGGTTTTCTCCGTAACCCGATCTTGACAACGCGACATATAGTTGGCCGTGTGAAAAGCAGTCTTGACGTAAATCGATTCCTACGTGTTTAAATGTTTGCCCCTGTGATTTATTAATTGTAACGGCGAAAGATAGCTTAACGGGAAATTGAATTCTTTTAAAATTAAAAGGTAAATCATTTGGAATCATTGGGATGCGAGGTATAAGCACTGTTTGACCAACTGCTGGACCAGTCAAAACTATTGCAACGATCACGTTATTGCGTAGAAATTTAATTTGAAGTCGGGTTCCGTTACATAAATTTGGTGGTTTGAGATTTCTAAGTAAAATTATTGGGGCACCTATCTTTAACTTGAGGGAATATGGGGGAAGGCCACTTGGGTTCAAAGAATTAAGAAACTCTTGTGGGTAATGTACCGCATCTTCTTGATCCATTACGTTATCAATAGATGTGTAGGTAACTATGTCTCCTGGAAGTTTACTTAAAATTAGGTCGTTAATTTCGTCCACGCCACTGTTTCTCGCCGCCAATATTGCCCTTTGACACATCCATTGATGATCTTTATTTTCTATTTCGCTGATTTCAGGGTAAACTTTCGATATTAAGTCCTCAATGTTACTTACTCTTTCTCCTAAATCGCGATCAATTTCAATTTTATTTTCAAAATGAGGTACTTTCCCGTCTCCTATTAAAAGTAACTTTGAAGGAAAAGTTATACTACCTCCCCCCAAATGTGCTCTCATATTTGTAGTTAATTTTAAAATGTTAACAAACTTCCATAATGGGGAACTACAACCGTTCAGAAGGGAGCCGACTGCGCGTAATATCTTCTAAGATGTTCATTGAAATTAAGTGATGCCAAAGACAATTTTGTTCACAATTAAATACTCTTAATCAACAACACATTTATTTGGATAAAGATTAATATTTTTATGTTGATACAACTCTAACAAATAATTGGTAATAATGCATTAATTTCGACCAAATTTGATTACCATAAAAACGGTTCTAGTGAGTTAATCTTAAAAGATAGACATATACTGTCGAGGACATTTTTTTAGATCATTTCAAGAGGAATAATCCTTTCATACATATTTTTTTGGTATCTTGAACCGTTTTCGCAGCGCACGCAACAGAAGCCCTCAAAGATGAATAATTTTCCCCGTTTTTTCCACATTTTCCATTGTTTCTTCGCTCCTATTAGTCGCTGCGTGATGTTACATAGCTTAAAGCCTTCCTCGATAAATGGTCTATTCAACACAAAAAGTATTTTTCAATTCGAACCAGTAGTTCCTGAGATTAGCGCGTTCAAACAAACAAACAAACAAACAAACTCTTCAGCTTTATAATATTAGTATAGATTCTAATTCACCTCGGAGAAAACAAGAAATTAAATTTTATCGAAACATTATCAATGACATTTTTTTTTAATAGCGTTATAATTTAAATAATACTAAAATATATATTTACGTTGCTATCAGAAACGAATAGATTATAGTTATCGTTTACTAATATTTGCCTTCACCTTTCATTAATTAGGTCATAGCTCAGTGGTTAAGGCACCAGCTTCGAAATTTCAGAGATACGCGCTTGAATCCGGAGGGATTCAGGAATTTTTAACAGATTTCTTTTATAGTATGAGAGACGCATAGAAGTTCTGTGGTTCGGATTTCGTGTTAAACTGTTAAGTCGAGCCACGATAAAGGCACAATGCACGGAAAATCGAAACTCGCCCACCATGTCTTAAGACCACGCGAATTTAGTTTACCGATAGATATTGTCAAAGAAAATATTTAACCCCCCCCCCCCAAAAAAAAACATGAATTTATAAGTCGTCTAAGTCAGGAAGAAATTAGGCCATGGCCTTTTGAACTAACCATCGCGGCTTTTGATTGGAGTGATCCGCGAGAAATAATGGACAAAAGAAATCTTGATACTGAACTGAGGTTCGAACCCTTGTCCTCAATAATTCCAGTCCAGGACGTTAACAACTCACACAACGAGCTTGGGAAACTGAGAGACTCACCGGCAAAAATTAGTCAAGAATATTTGTAGACACAAGGAGGTCCATGCGAAAACTTCGTGATAGATAAACTGTTTCCCTAACAGAAACAAAAATATTCATAAAGCTCCTTATTCTAGAAAACACACAGAGTTTATCCATATCTCTGCTATCTAGCGGTAATGAAATCAGTCGTTGTCGGTGCCAGCGAAGATTAGCAGCTTGGTGCTGACCAATCTCATTTTGTAGCAACATTTTTTTTTTGTGTGTGTGTGTGTGTGTGTGTGTGTGTGTGTGTGTGAACTGAAGTATTTTGTGGTAATGCGCTCATGGCTGAGGCGATCACTACTTATCGATGATCGATGCCTAGATGCTTGACTCTGAACTATCGCATACCTGTGACCTTGATTGTTCATTATTATGTCATTTACGCATTGACTATCGAAAAAATTCTTTCTAAATTAATGATTTTACAAAGGCGGAGAATATAATCTTGAAAATGATACCTCATTTATTATTGATTTTGGTTAAGTATAAAGGAAGAAAAATAGCTCGTCACAAAACAAAAAAACAAAAAAAAAAAAAAAAAAAAAATATATATATATAATAAAAAAATTAAACAACATTCAAAATCTTTCTTTGGTCAGTTAACAACGATTACAACTAATTCTAAAGATTGTCATTTACCTTATAGTGATACTTAACATCTTCGACCAGGGAGGAAATACGTGTTTCGACATCTTTTATACTAACCCGTCTCTAAAGACCTCGCTGTTAAGAGACGTTAAGCAGTTAAAAAAAAAAATGTGCTAAGATGGGTTTCCACGTTCATCATTCCGGTTATAATTCCTTCCCATCCTTCGTATCTTCTGAAATTAACTTTAATACTGTACCTGGACTTATTTTACAATTCCTTCTTTTAAATGAAATCAGCACAGTAAAAGATCTGTCTACTACACTCCGTTTATTATTGCACTTTATACAACGCTATTCAAACTATGAACAATTATCATAACACAACTTTTTCATCATGTTCTCTTTCGCCGCCAGTCGTACAAATTATTAATAATACATTAATTATCCTTTTATATCCCGGCAACTCCCTACTGACACCATTTCCAATTTCAGATCAGGCAGATCTGCTCAATTACTTCCCTTCCATCCATCCATTTTCATTCTTCCTTATTCTATTCATGTAATCTCCATGACCAGTCCACACACTATTTGTTTGCTGTCAAAGATTCCTAACAATAATATCTCATTAATATCTTATAAAATCACTTTGTTAATTTATTCATTTCACACAAAATAAATATTATTCAATCTTAATTCCTAACATTTAAAAAATTAATGGGACGTCTGAATGTTTTTTTTTTTTTTTTTTTTTTTTTTTTTTTTTTTTTTTTGTAACAGTTTAACGTCCCTTTTTAACAACGTGGTCTTTAGAGACGGGAAAGGATGGGGGCAAGGAATGGGAAGGAATTCGGCCATGGCCTTTTGAAGGAAGCATCCCGGCATTCACCTGGAGTGATTTGGGGAAACCATGGAAAACCCAAATCTGGATGCCCGGACGGGGATTCGAACCGCCGTCCTCCCGAATGCGAGGCCAGAAGTCTGAATGTTACAGCCTTTAAGAGATAATATGTACGATACCTTCCCAATTCTTGACAGTAAAATAGTTCCACTAATTTCGGCTTTAGTAATAAGTTTTACTCTGGATATCAGCTTTCCGTCATTAGGCCTCATATTGGGGCGACACTGGCTGCAAGTTTTTGCCTCCAGCCGGGACAATGGCAGCCGGAATGTGTGCAGCTGTCCTTGCGTCCGGTTTTTTAATCGCCGCATCAGTTGCACACGTGTGTGTGTGCGTGTGTGGAGAGCTCATTCGTACAGTACTTGTAATGTCGCATACCCGCCGGGAAGAGCAAAACAAAAAAATACTCAACACGCAAACATTATGGAACAGCACAAACAAATGCGCGGCCTGGGAACAATGAATGAGTATTGTGTGGAGCACAGTCCGCAAACTAATCTGGACCGGTGATCTGTCTAGTAGCAGCCATGTTTACTGCTGCGAGGAAGTTAATAGGTTTGGCTACCGAATAATCATAAACACCCACACGATGCGATTCGTGGGAAGTTTATACAACATGCAAGTTTCATAGCTCATCTTCCCACACGGTATGAATCCTGATTATACGTCAATAAAGTTGAAAAATGTCGACACAATAAAAGTATCATGTTACAACCGTCAGTTATTGGCGTAATGTGTGAAGTTTTTCAGCAGAAAGCAAATTGAAGTATTTTCCAACACCGATACCGTTATAATAACAGTGTTGTTCTAATTGTAGTGCGTTACTTTTAAATATGAAAATTAATAAAGGGAAGACCAAAGTTAATGTGTGTGATAAAGATAAAGACTCAAAATTTAAAATTATAATCAAAGGGTAATCATATGCAGGGATACCTAAGAAGTAGAATTACAAAGGGAGGAAGAAACAAGAAAGAGATAAAATGCAGGATTCTTCAAGCAAAAATAGCATTCAACAAAAAGAAACGAATATTTATAACAAATAACATCAGCTGGATGACAAGGTACATATAATTAAAAGCCTATGTTTGGAGTATTGTCCTGTCGAATGTAAAACCTGGACAGTTGGGAAATAAGAGAAAAGGAGATTAATTTCATTTGAACAATGGTGTAGCCAAAGGAGGTTAAGCATTAGTTGGAGGAACAAGATTACTAACGAAGAGTTTTTCCAGAGGGTTGGAGGACATAACACTATATGAAAGAGTATAAAAAGGTGGAGGACAATATTAGCTGAATATATTTTAACACATAAGAGCATAGTGAAACAAGGGAACGGCGGAAGGAAAGAGATATCGAGAAAGACCATGATTAAAATACACCCAGCAGATAATGGAAGATGTTGATATGAAGAGGAGGGCAGAGAATAGAGCTGAATGGAGGACCACCGAGGACCAATTCCAGGGTTGACTACCGCAGAAGACGACTTGCTGGTAAATACAATGTTTTTTACCAGTATAAAATTTCTTTAGATGGTCATACAGGTATCACCATTGGCATTACCTCCTTTCGTATATCTGAAAAAGTAGTAAATGCGAAAGTTGTCTTGTATATCATATATTAGTTTTCAAAATTAAGTTAAAATATTACATCACGTCGAAAGCTGTACTGTTTATTCAGAAAGATGCTAATTTAACACAATCCCTTGAGCAAAGTTTGTAGTTTTTTTTTTTTCCATCCATTGCGCTGACTTCCATGTAGAGTTACAAAACTACTTATTTTCAAGACAAATTCCAGGAAAATAATAGATACAGCGGTTCTGTATAGATCTATGTTATTAAAGTTTATGGGTAATACTTTTTTCAGTTTTGTAGAACTAAGATAAAGTTTCAACAGTTTAAAAATAGTGCCTGCTTTCCGAGCTGATTTTTTGCTGCAAGATCTGTACTTTTTTATGTGTTTGCAAAAGGTAAACTGTGAACAATCCAAAGAGCTATATATAGGATAAAATGTTTCTTCCGACCAGAAGCCAAAATTCGGGACTACCTCCGTTCGGTTGATGATGACATTGGCCTTCAATTTCGCGGAATTTACAGCATTCCGTGAGAGTGTGGAAAGTCTCACACCGGCCAAACTATCCGCACTGTACAAAATCGGTGTGAACAACACAAACGCCATCTTCACCTGGGACAATACAGTAAATCAGCTATCACCGAGCACGTGTACGACTATGGCCACATGGTAGATTTTAACAACGTCGGGATATTGGCTAGGACCTTATATTTTTGCGATTCTATAGTCAAGGAAGCAATCGAAATTCGGTTGGCCAATACCTTCATCAGAGACAGTGGACTATTTCTTAGTGAGGCGTGGAAACCGGCCTTCGCGAAGCTCCGCAGAGAGCGTGGTACCTCTGTCCAGCCGCCGCCATAGACGGCTTAATATCAGGGTGCGTGGCCCGCAACGAACATCTACACCATGACATAGTCTGCCGGATTACATACTTCCCGGAGTATTGGGAAGTTCTTACAGCGGCGCTGTATCTCCTTCCAGTTCATGCAGATTGTCATAATCGGTGTGGCTTTACTGGATTGTCATTTTCGATGTTTTTGTTGTTCATTGTTGTGCTAGGTGGATGTGCCACCTGATGTTTTCATTAAGTCTGGGAGTGCTGCCTAGTTGTTCAATCAGCGAGTTGACAGATTGAGAGTAATTTTTGTAAAATTGCGTAGCCATTTTGGAGAACCTCTGTCTTTAGGGGTTCGAGACCGCTGATGTTATGTAGGACTTCAGTGGGCGTATCTCTTGGCAGGTTATATGCGAAGCGGATCGCTCTGTTTTGTATTGTCTGGATCCGATTTATGTGTGTGGAGGCCGCATTGCCCCATACTACTGCAGCATAATCGAGGATTGGACGTACTAGTGCAGTGTACAACCTGATGGCCAGAGTTGATTTAATCTCTGAAGAAGAATTTAGTATTTGGTAGAGTGATTTCATCCTTCCTTCCGCCTTTGCTCTCAAGTTGTTAACATGCTGTTTCCAAGTCAGTCTCCTGTCGATAGTGACTCCGAGGTACACAGCAGTTTTTGTCCATGAAATAACCTCGTTGAACAGGGTGATTGGTGGTAGTTGCGGGACCTTCCTTCTAGTGATGAAGATTGCTTAGCTATTTCCAGCATTAAATCCAACGCGCCACTTTTTGGCCTAGCCCTCGGTGTTATTACAGGATCTCTGTAGTACAGTTCTTGCTTGTGTGGCTCTCATGCTCCTGGCATACTGAGCCGTGTCATACGCGTAAAGTGCAGTGTGAACACGGTAAGTTTTTTGGCGTATCAGATATATGTAAGTCGTAAAGCACTGGCCCGATGACTGATACTTGGGGGACGACAGCCTCCATTCGTCTTTCCGAGGAAACCGCGTCTTCCAAGATTACTCTGTACGTCCTTTTAGAAAGTTAGCTTTTTAATAGCCTCACACGCGACAGAGGAAAACCCAAAATTAGCAGCTTGTATAGTCAAAGGCTCTCGTAACGTCTAAAACCACAGCCCCGAAGAATTCTTTCTTCTCAGTTGCACTAAAAGCGTGTTCTACCGGACGCAGCAATTGTTGAGAAGTGGCATGTTGCTTTCTGAAGTTTGGACATTATTGGTAACAGGCTGATTGGCCTATAAGATTTGGGAGATCGGTCTTTTTCTGGATTTGGTATCGCCACTATTTCAACCTGCTCTCAAGAGTCAAGATATTCGTCAGAGTCTAGTATCCGATTGAAGGCTGCTGTAAGGTATTGTACTACTTGTTCAGGTAGTTGTTTAGCAGTGTGGCTCCAATGCCATCATGACCAGTTGCTTTGTTTGGATTACAGTGCCGGTTCATGTTATTGACTTCTTCAGGGGTTATAGGAACAATTTCTTCCTCGTAAGGGGTATTTGTACTGAGGAAGTGTTTAAGTAGTTCCTCCACTTGCCGGACATGTTGGGCGTCAAGATGTTCATTGACTGGCTTGAAGTTTGCTTGAAAAACCTCCGCCAAAGCTTCAGCTCTGAGATGGTGTTGTTGCCGATGCAAAGAGGTGGCAGGCTGGTTGTTCGTCGGAGGATTCTGCGGGAGAGCTTCTAGGAGGAGCCATCTTCTACGTTGATTGTTCCCAGGATACCAGCCCATTCACGATTCCTGTGCTGTTGAACCTCGGCTTTGATTTGTCTTTGCATCCTGTTGATGTTATGCTTGGTGGCAGGATTTTGAGTAATTTGCCACTTTCTTGTCACGCTGGTTTTTTATTTTATTGTAATGGCTTCTCTGATATGCGGCAGTGATATGCCGCTTATGGACAACCTACGAAACACAAAACACTCACACTAAACATCCGTGCACATGGAGCCGGTAGCCCCTAGACTAACGGGTCCAGTTATTTACTGTACAGAAATTCTGATGAGACCACAAATACAGCTTCAAGGTTTACCCAACGAAAGTCAGGCTCCTTCACGGCAGGTTTTCTTCTGGACATTTTGTGCCATGTCTGCCGGGGTAGATGTTGCAAGTAATCGCCAACAGCAGATGTAGAAGATTTGCTGTTAGCATCTTTAAATTTTTGAGTGTTGTTAGCCTCTGTTCCAGTGAGGGAGACTAGAGGTTTACCTTCGGGTCTCCGTATCGGGTGACGTAGGTCTGCAGCCAGTTCTGGTCGTAGCTTCTCCACGCTAACCGCAGCTCGCCTCGACCAACCAAACAGAGCGGCCTAACAGGAGCTGGACCGGGAATCACTGTTTGCTCGGCCGGACGCTAATATCGCAAGGCAGCGGGCTGCTCCTCCACGCTCCGAAGGCAATTTCCACCGAGATGGCGCCACGCGTCCGTCCATTAATAAGCCATGGCCGAGTCCAGAATAGCACGCGCTAACCGGCTCTGTAAACCCTGCCGCAAGAGGCCTCGCGGCAGGGATAAATTCTTAGGATAATGCTTACAGAATAAAAGTCCCTAACCCTGTGTTTGATAACGTGTTACAGTCTTAAATAGTTCTAGAATATTGCCTCAGAGTGTATCATTAAAACTTGTACCTTCTCCATGTAATATGTTAAATTATTTAGGGCAAGGCTAACACGAATTGATTTCAGAAATTTTCGACAGTAAGATAAACAACGATTAAACTTGTACAACAAGTTATAGTTGAAAATTAATTGTGGTTATCCATTCCATACACTGAGGTGTTGAATGAAAATGTGTTTACCGAATGTGATGTATGAGCGATAACGCGTAGTCCAAGATCCGGCTGCATGATTTCTACCTCCATTTGTTATTTGATTGAAATGCAATTTTTATGTATAATTACGATTCTTCCAGGTTGCCTATCAAAATATAGCTGTTAGTATTTTAAATTAAATTTACAAAAAAATATAGTTTACTTGTTTTTTTTAAAAAAAAAAAAAAAATTATAATTCATTTCAAATAGAGACTTGTAAAGAACATAAATAGTTTGGGTTGCCTATGTAAAAGTGGCGGCAAGTAGGGGCTGCCAGCTTATATACGAGTAGTTAGCACACCACACCATCTGATGGATGGTGTTGTACACTAACTCTGACGCGTATCTTTAACAGCTGGCGATCCCTACTTGCGTCCACTTTTACATAGGCAACCCTAGCTTTTTATCTTCTTTAGATGTCTCTTTGTGAAATTAATTACAATTTAAAAAAAAAAGTGAACGAATTTAAAAAAAAAAATGATATTCTGCAAAGTTAATTAACAATACTTGCTGCCATATTTGGATAGGAAACCTGGCTGAAACGTATTCTGCTACTAATAATTATACATAAAACCTGCATTTCAATCAAATAACAGATGGACGTAGAAACATGCAGCCGAATCTTAGGCTAGTGGATTCGAATAGCGGTCTGGGCATCTAGATTTGGGTTTTCCAAGGTTTCCTTAAATTACTTCAGTCGAATGGCTTAATTCCTTTCCGTTCCTTGCCCCTAGTCCTTTCGCGCATCTAGTTACCTAGACATCGCCGAGACGTTAAGCCAAAAAAAAAAAAAAAAAAAAAGAAGAAGTCTTAGAATGTACTTTGGAGTCACAGTATGGCGCTGATGGTCTTCCCACCTTATGTAAATAGTCCACACATTTACCGTCTTAGGTGATAATTCTACTAAGATGTGTCCAGACTTTAAATCAAGTTAAGAACATTACGGATTTGTGTTGGCATTATTAAAAGTTATTCTTATTATAGTGTATTTTTCTGACCAGTATTCGTCTGATAGTATTGTTAGAGTTGTCAGCAGTAATTTTTTTGAGCCAAGGGTTGAGTACACTTATTTCTTTCGAGATAAGGATATCACAGTGGATGGGTAGCAAAGGGTTGTTCATAATTTGAACGCAAACTGTCATGAGAGAATTTTGCCTCCATACAGCTAATGGAGCTATGTGACAGAGTGTTGTAACCAATACAGAGTAGACTTGATGTAGTCTGTAGTTGGATGTGCCTGTATCTGAGGGTATGTGCTGCTCAGTTATCTAGTTGTGGTTGAGGAGAAAGCTGCGGCAATTTACGAACAAACAACTTGAAATAACAGTATATCAGGTACGCTTAGGATGTTTTCTAGTTTGTAAGACGGACTCAGACATCAAGGTTCATGGCATGGGAACAAATAACGTTAGGATCACGGCATCCCAGAACCTTTTGTGTACTAACACAACTGGAAAAAATGAAAATTTAAAAATGTAAAAAAATAAAAACTTATTTGATTTATTCTCGTAGAATACCATAGAAACTGTGATATCATTTCTCAGTAAACACGTTTAGCATAAATAAGTAAATAAATGCCGTGAGTTTTAAATGGGTGATTGGTAATTACGAAAGTTCTTCGAAGCGTTTGATGAACAGTAGTAAGTTAAATCCATTTCTCGAGGGTGATAAGCGAAAACTATGCAGTCAGAATCCAAAGACCTCATTTAAACTACTCTGAAAAGAAAACCTTTTCAAAACAAATAAAAGCTTGCTGATATAGGCCCCTATTTCGTTTATGCTAATAGATGTCCTCATAGCTCCCTCCGTCATTTGTGTATGAGAAAACAATTTTACTATTCTCTTACCAAAATTAACAACGTATTGCAGTAATTTCTCTATGAATACAAATAACAGTATAACTCAGAAGGTTATGTTTTTTACTTTTATTGTGAAATGAAACTGAAACGTGTTAATTGTAGTGTTCTGGAGAATCATTTCGACTGATGCCTGACAGCGGCTAAAATCATTCCACAATCGAGGGTTGGATATAAAATTCACTAATAGAGTTAACGAAACAAGAAATCACAAGATGTTAGTCGCAAATTAATTGGATGATATTCTATGAACGGCTCCTTTAAACTCTGATTTTAGAAGGAATACCTTCAAACTATATTTTTTCTTGATGAACAGCATTGGAAGTACCACTGAATATTCAAATTTGATAAGAAACATGTTTTCATCTATTATAAGACAGTAATTATTTGCCGTTGATATTATCCATAGGTCGACCCCACAATGAGAGCTTAGGGTCGTTGAAATCACTGGAGTTCCGCACAAACAAATTCTCTTTTTCTACGTTTGAAGGGTTTTAAAGAAGCTGCAGCAAATACAAGTCAAATAGATTGATCATTAAGGGCAAGCTTTTTATTCGTAAAGCGACATGCAATTCGGAAATGATCAGAATCGACCCAAGGGTCCACACAGAAAATAAATTGTTATTCTCTTTACTTAATACTATTCAAGAACGAAAATTATTTGGAACAAAATTTGCCTCATTTTGAATGGTCAACATGAATCATTATTTTTTTCTTTCTGGTAATTGATATCGTGGATACGATATTCAATTTTTCTTATCAAGTAATTTCTTCAGTTAGCAGAGGTTAAGTTTTATTAAAAATATTTATATTTTTCACTATAATGCTGATGTATATTGAAGTCTGCAGTCCTGCTGATACTATGAAACTCAGCTGCTGGTTTATCGTAAAATGCATAGCTGAGGTGCGGAAGTGTAGAAGGCGAGAAGAAATATATATTGGAAAAATATTTAGTGCAACGACCTTTTTTTTTTTTTTTTTTTTTTTTTTTTTTTTTTTTTTAGATGTAGAGATTGGCATAGCATAGAGTTAAATGTAGGGTCGCTTCTAACCAACGGAAGCCAAAAAAATTAATACCACGGTTACTGGATGTGATTCTGCCCAGCAGCTCAATATTTCTCAGTACCTCACATTATTTTTGGACTTGAATTTAGCAATAAAAATGACCACAACCAGCCTTATTATGCAACATCAAACGATAGTGAAATTTAGTTCTCTTTTAAAATGTTGAAATGACATTGCAAAAACATAAGCTTGATTTTTTCGTGAGTAAGAAAATTAACCTTTCATGCAACAAATTTTATCACATGAATTTTCCGTAACGAATAAATACTTCGTAAAGGTAATTTTTCCCTACTGAAATACAAAATGATTGCATATGTTCCACTTTCCTTTGTTTCATTAAAAAAACACCCAATTAATAGAAAAGCGAAGTTTACAAAAATTGTTGCCATCCTAAGTGCTGTGGTGACAGGAAACAGGTACTTGTAGTAAGAAGGCGTCCATTAAATACGTGAAGTGAAATAGGGGGTAGGGGTCCGGGGGGGGGGGGGGTGGAATATCAAAAGCAAGGGAGGGGGTCAACCAGATCTCACCAGAGGGGGGAGTGGGCCACAGTCCGCAATTCCGGAGAAACACCTCACGTAATTAGTGGAGGCCATGGACGCCCCCTAAGAAGTGTTGTAGGGTGTTTTTGCATTACGAATATTATAATTAAACGTTTTGTGACTTTAATGAGTTTCAAGTAGCCGCAGATTCAGTCTGTTGTGGCTTAAAATAAATGGATGATCTTTGCCAGCTAAAAAAACCCACAGCTTAACGTAGATTACGTACAATGGTCCCTTCTAGATCCCGCCGAAAGAAAGCTTCGCCCTCAACTGAAGGTTAAACAAACAGTCTGTGAACTTTAGAATCGAAATCAGGATTTTAAGGATGACCTCTTTATCTAACGTACGATATCATGGATCATCCATAACACATTATTTACAACACATCGGGAGTAAAAATTTTGAACGATAATTTAGTGTCCTTAACTCTGGAGAAGTAACTGTTTTTTAGCTGTATTACAACTTTATTATTCATGCAGATTTATTTTAAGTATCAATCTGACTTCTTATCGGAGGAGAAATTATAATACTTCATGTTGTATAATTTTATTTTCTGCTAGAAACCGTCTTCACTTACCCTGCGTGTAGAGCCGATCGCAATAATTGGAAGCGGGGGGGGGGGGGGGGGAGGGGGCGGAAAGGATGAGAATGACAAAAGAGTTTTTTTTTTTGGTGATTTGTGGATTTTCGATGTCTAGATAATTAGAGTAGGAGCGCAAGGTAACCTGATAATAATTTTTTGAAAGAACACCCATAAATTCGCCTGGAGTTATTTCGAGAAACCGTGGAAAACCAAAGTTAAAATGGCCGGACTAGGGATCAAAAACACGACTTCCTGAATACTAGCGCTTATCACCCGCAGAGTTCGTTTTTTAATGTAGGATTTTTATTCAGAAATAAAGAGGATTCGAATGCTCTGTGCGTAGTATTGATAACGGATGAGGTGCTTTCATGTAGCCTATGAATGTCTAACATTACACTGATGCCTCTGTTATGAACAACAAAGCAAATCACAACAACTGGATTTTGCAGAAACGCCGCGTTTTTATTTTGCAGTCTAAGTTTTCGGCTGCCATTCTGCAGCCTTCAACAGAGATACTCTTTATGTTTACATAGTAGCGAGCGCTAAGCAACGCCGAGTAATAGGTCTCTGACATCGTTGAAATTGTTCATATTTTTTAAAGAACATGTCCGCCACTATAAACAAAACAATAGCGACAAATCCACCGTAGTTCGGAAAGCTATCAACATTGAGCACGAAATAAAATTCGAAGACACGAGGCTACTGTGAACAGAAGATCAGTGGTTGCCTCGATGAGTTAAGGAGGTAACAAAAATTTTAAAGAATACGAACAATTTCAACAATGACAGCGGCCTATTACTCTGCGATGTTTGGTGCTCGTTGCTGTGTACACATAAATAGTATCTCTGACAAAGGTTGCAGAAATGCAGCCGAAAACTTAGATCATCAAATAAATTAAACGACATTCCCGTAAAATTCAGTTGTTAATAAAAAAAGATGGTCAGGGAATTCAAAAGCAAAGCATATTCCAGTTGCAATAGCGTTAGTAACAAATTGTGCGATCGGAGAATAAGACGAGGTTCAATCAGAGACTCAAGTCTCGAAATATAGTAGCTTGTAATGGCGTGCCAAATAATACCTTCCGAATAAATATAATTTTAAAAAACATTAATATTTGTTACAATCATTCTCATATATACTCATAAGTATATTATGACCAATTCATATACCCTGACATTTTGATCGAATAATCTCTCACAAACCGCAATAAACAAAATCAGACGCCATATAAGCATGAAATTAACGAATTAAAATAATGATTGAAAGAAAGTGAAAAGTCATTATGAAGCAAGGGGTACCATTCTCTGAATAATTGAAAAAAAAATAACTGTCAGCTAGGTGACTGGTAAATCACTTCATGTATCAATAAACTGTCGTTCAAAAAATAATTATTTGTAGCGTGTAATCGCACTTTATGTGATTGTGGACAAAATAATAGAGGAAAAAAAATCCATGAATGAAAATTTATGTAACTGATGTAGACAGCAACAAGAGCATTTCATATACAGATAGAAAGGATCTCTCATGTTTATGTAAACGACCTGGCATGTGTGACACATTAATCCAAAAAATAAATTCTTCGGGCCTTCTTCTAGGAAGAGATAATTCCATCGTAATTAGCCCCTTCTCATAGACAGAGATTGAAATATAATAAGAGAAGTTATCAGAACTAGTACGCTGGCGGTTGGCGTAATAAAAATTTTTTCTTTAGTGGCTACTCTAAATTTTTGGAATTCACTATTGCAGGAGCGCTATTGAAAAGTTATGTTCATGATAGTTAATACGTATTTCCACTTCTTGAGAGTAGGAGGCTCAGGGGCTACGAAATAACTTTGTTTACATTCTTCAAAGCACTCTCAGAAGACGTCCAGCTGCCACGAGTTAGACACGCCCGCTGAACGATTTGACATCAACATCTACCGCGAAATTCAAAAGCTACCAACCACTTAATTCAAAACGATGTTCATCTATGTTATAAAGAATTTGATTAACTGTTACTTCAAATATCATTATGACAACGATCGCGTCGGTGTGTTTTAATTCCTGTTTACATCTGCCAACGCTGTATGTAATTGACGTTCTGGCGTCACAGTGTTGAGTACCTTCGACACATCTTACATCTTTAAAACATTCTCTGAGTGTTCCTATAACCATAGCTCACAGTACTTTTTTCCTAATGACCATTCCCGTGTAATTTACACGGAATTATCTCCACTGTTTGTTTATTTGAATGCGTTTTTTAGTTTATCACGGCTCCTAGTTCCGCAGCCCCCCAGTAGTTATTACGCCTCCTTCAAGTTCTAGCTCATTTCTTTCTTTCTTCCTTACTACTTGTTTCCTCCTGGTGTTCGTTCTGTCCCACCTTCCTTCCTTTGAACACCAAAATAGTCGCATGCAGCAAGTATTTCCTCATTCAGTACGTATTTCTGTTTTGTTTTTGTTTTTGTTTTTTGTACTATAAATTGCAATCTGTATTAATACTTTTTCTGAATATGATCTTAAAAAAAAGGCTAATTAAAGCGCACTTCACACAAATAGTTATGTTCACGGATGTAGTTTACCGTAACACAAATAAGTTGCGGTTGTTAATGTGTTGTATGCACCACGCGCATAATGTCTTTATCCTTCATTGGTAGTTGACATCGTGGTATTATGTTACTTTCAGTGTCCATAACTATCTTTCAAAACAATTTTCGCCTACTTCTCAAACGTATTAAGAACCGGTGACAATACAATAATTTCATAGCGATGTCCTGCTATTCTTGTTACATTGACAGTAACAATAGAAGAATAGTTGTATGTAATAGAATCTTTCATTTCAGTGTTCACCCACTTCCTGACGTCGGAATCGTTTGAAATTTTGCATACTTATTAAGAACCGTTGAGAATACAATAACTTCATTCTCATTAAGTTGACAGTAACAACTTAAAAGTGGTTGAATGTAATGTTAAAAAAAATTCAGTTCAATTTTCACCCACTTCAAAAAGTCGAACTGTGTGAAATTTCGTACACGTATTAAGAACCGATGACAATACTATAATTTCATATCTATGTCTTGGTATTCTCATCACCTTGACAGTAAGAACAGAAAGGTGACTTAGCCGTCTTATGACAGATGTGGCTCATTTTTACCCACTTTCGGCATCCCCTTTGTTAAATTGCCGGTAACCTATACCTGATGCGATTACCGAGTTAGGCAAATATAGCCGCGACATTAGTGCACATGCGCTACAATTCGAGAAATCTTCATTTGGCGGCCAGACCCTTTGGAGATTTCCCGGTCATCATCGCCATATGCATTTAATTTAATTTTGCACACGTATTAAGTACGTTTAACAATACAATGATTTCACAGCTATAACCCGGGATTCTCAGTACTTTGACAGTAACAACAGAAAAGCAGTTTTGATGCGTAACTTTTTGCACATACACACTTGACGATACCTTCATACAAGCAATTACGATAGTGTCTGCAATTTCTTAAAGTGATGTTAAATAGTGAGTATTCGAAACATCATTTTGAATTAGGTCGTACTGTTATAGAAGAGTAGTATTCCACATTTACTCTACTATTAGACCTCTGTCTGGGTTGACCATTTAACTGTCCGTTGCTCGTTACAAAGATAGATAGGAAAAACAAAATCAAACAGTACGAAAGATACTTTTGTGACCCTCTGAACTAAAAAGTTAAAAATAAAATTATAGTTTAAAAAATACTAAAAACACACTTTTGTAGCAATGTGAACTAAAGGGTTTAAAATAATCTTTAAACATAAAGATTTTGTTTAGCAGTGATAGGAAGTCCCACAGTTCAGTATAAATTTTTTGAATAAGCTTAAAGTACGAATGAAGTCACAGATTAAAAACTTAATAAACGTGGAGTTCTCTCTACATACTTTTCACAATGACTCTATTTTTACAAACAGCTAGTGACAAAAAATATAAGACAACATGATATCTAGCACCCCAAGAGATTTTGTTGTTGGTTCTTTGGTACAGTTGAATACAGACGCGTTAACAAACTTGGCTGTGTACTGTCCGTTTATGGAGTTCATCGGAGTAGATTTTTATTTATTACTGGAGGTATCTTATTATTTGTCCACAGAGGTGGATAATGAAGAACGATTAATTACCTTACCGCCAGCAGATATGTTGAACCATTAATAAGATAACAGGTACGCAGTTGAAGATTTATTAAGCAGATGAAAGTGGCTTTCATGATGTGACGGTTAAAAGTACAACTATGCTTGTAGATTACCTGAAATAATGAGCTGCGGTGCAATTCTCTCACGTACTATGGACTCCTACAGAATTTTGCCTCTGTACCACTGTTCGGAAACTGAATACATCACAAATGAAGCCAAAGTCTCACAGACGTTAATGATGCGGAACCGCTGTAACGAAATTTTTGTTTCGCGATGAAATAACAACGCATTATAAAAATTAATTCTGCGAGTTTTTATTGGGTGCAGCAGGCATAAACGCTGGAAAAGCCCGGGACGGAGGGGATGCATTATGCAGGATACATGAAAAATATTTCTGCGCGCCGAATACCACCATTGTGTTAGAACGTCACCGCTGGTAAATTTTTAGCATTAGTGTACAATTATTTCAATGAACACTCATAAAAATTCTACGAGTATTCAGCCTTTGAGGCTAAATTTACGGGCCACCGGAAACGAACGAACCCTAAATAACAATAAACCGTAGCTTCTGCTCTGACGGTTGTCAATATACCACCTAACTTTGGGACTAATGATGCGTTATCTGTTTTTCCGCTTGGTCTTCATGTATCTTAAATAATACTAATATTTGTTCGAGACAGTACTCTAAATTCTTGACGTTATTTACTGCTACAACGCTGGTAGATAAAGCTCATTTCTATTACCCCCAGTTTGACTGCATCTGAATTAATCAGTTTCAAGCAATCTGTACATAATTAACAAAAATAAATAAAAAATAGCAATTTTAAACAGATTAATGTTTTAAAAATTGTCATATAATTGCTTCTTGCGAATGTTTTGAAACTTCCACTATTTTCTAGGAGACAGCTTTAAGTAAATTATGAGTGCTGCAGGCTACCATGATAGTAGTACATATCCAAACACTAGCAGGATTAGCGGTCTGGTGGTTCAGCGTTTAAGGTGTTTAACTGGAGATTGAAAGGTGCCTGGTTCGAAATCTCGCTGGGGATTTTTCAGAGGCCCTTGAATAACCTTCACCTCTGGCACAGTTTGCTGTGGAATTTGAAGTTGGTTCGTATTCCAAGTTAAAACTGCAGGCTCCATATACCCGGTAGGATTAACGGGTTTGGTTAGACGTCTACAATAGGGTTGGATTGCACAGGCAGGAAAAATCGTGTCATCTAGTCACTTCTGGTCACTACGTCCACACTAGTATGGTTTTTTTTTTTTTACTTATCGTTTTACACCTTGTTAACGTTGAGGTAATTAGGGGCGGTATGGGACTGGGAACTAGACACAAGAAGGAATTCGGAGATGGCATTTTGAAGGAAGCATCCCGGCATTCGCCTGGAGTGATTTGGAGAAAACATGAAAAACCCATACCTGGATGCCCGGACGGGGATTCGAACCGGCGTCCTCCCGAATGCGAGGACAGAATGTTAACCGCTCACTCACCGCGCTAGATTTTACTAGTAGCATTCGTTTAAATTGAAAAGAGGTCGATGTACTGAAACTAACTCAGAAAATGCAGACAGAAATACATTTTTTTTATGGAAATTGTCCTTACAGCAGAAACTGAAACCCATCGTTGAGTGGCACTGAAATAGAGATTTTTCAAAATTTCCAAATTACAAGATCTCCGGTGCCGGTGAGATTTATGCTAGTAGACCAGTAACGCTGTGGTCGCATCTAATGAATTTTTATGCGCAGTGTTGTTAAAACGTTAATTATGTAGCGCTCTGCGCAGCCTGAAATGCTAATCACAGCTCCATAAGTAATACCTCTCTACGACGTTTCGTATTCCCCACGAGTGGTAGGAGGGTATTTACGTTTTACGGTACTGGAAAGTTTACATGGAATAACGGCAATTTTTGTGACGAGAAGAAGATGTGGAGCTACGTAGAAGGGACGACCGCAGTGCGTCAGTAGCTGATGCCTGCACAGTGAGTAGCATCTGCCTCTTCGCGTCGGCTCAGCGTCGACCATTCTGCGGCGATCAGCAGGCTGCCGCCGCTCGGGGAATCCAATTAACGTCGTCAAACAAAAGGCGCCGCCGGAGGCCCTTCCACGTGCCTCATTTGCAGTCAGGCCCACTGGAGGGCGCCCTCCAGTTGCACGGATAGGCCGACCCGACCACTGGTCGGCCGGGAAACCACCTGGCGCGGCGGCACGAGTTGAAGCGGAATATTTACTTGTATGTTTCATTTCAGAAGAAATTCAGAAATATTTATTACATGTTATAGTATGTCGTATAACATGTGAATGTTTTCGTAATAGTTTCTTATACTGGAAAATTATGATCAGCGGAGGTACCAGTCGTGGCAGCTCGAGTCTCCACATCTCTTTGTAACCACGAACACTCCGCTATTTAGTGGTACAAAACTGTGGTGGCGTAACCACTCCTAATTTTATCCTGATATGGTAACATGTGTAGAAGAATTCATAGACCAAAGTCACTTTAACTGATACACTACCAGCGTCTTTGCAGTGTTACCTTGTACGATACCACAACCAAAATACGTAATAATTGTTAAAGTTTATAACCGAATGGATGAAGTCAGAAACGAGAATCAGTCAACAGCTAGTCATAGACGTCCTCGCAGTGAGATATCAAACAGCTCAGCTGCGTCAGAAAATGACGCTACAGAAGTAATTATGAGAACATGAAAGCCCATTGGAATGGCCGTGCTTAGTAAGTTATGTATTAATTCCCAACTATAGAAAGGGTAAGAGCGCAGATCCATCTAATTATTAGTGAAGGAAGATACTCTTCAAAAATAATCCATGGGTGTGAACTGTCTGAAAGGCAGATAGGAGATGGTATTCACTTACCTTCGTTTCATCCACTTGAGGTATAGCTGACATGTTTAATCCAGATGTGTCTGACTTAATAACTTGTGCTCGTTTCACCTAGTTCTTTCATCAGTCACTGGTTTTCAGGTGCAGCAATGAAGATTCTAATACAATTAACTCAACAAGAACTACCGGAAGGAGAAAACTTTCTATTTGACACATAAGTTTCTAAGAAATTTTTGTATCACACAGAATTACAACATTCCTGCGACGATTTTCACACTGTTTTGATATGATAAACTTTTTCATGAATGAAGTTTCTGACTACTTCTATCTTGACTATTGTCACTGATTAACTACTTGCTTCGTATTATTTCTTTATGTTCCAGGGTGCAGCTACGTCGATTTATAGAAATCTGTCTTTTTTTCCATACTGATGTCGCTTCACTAGTTAACAGGATGGCTCAAAACGTCAATTAGTCAAGAGTCACATGTCTTGTCTGATAGCTTCCAAACACGAAAACCGCAGTAGTTTATGCATTGCTGATGTGATATGTTTGTATTGCATAGATAACAAATGCTTTTAGGTTTATTCATGGACATAAAATTTACAGACTTCTCTAATGACCTCGATATAGAAGAGCAGGAAATCCCCAACTAAAACAGGGCGAGTTAAAAACAAATACTTAGAACTAAATTTGAGAATTCCATTCAACCAGTTTAAGTAGGAAAAGTAAATCATTTTTTTTAATTAACGGACAGATAAATCTCAGCAGTGTAATGTGGCTGAGGTATTACAATGCAGATAATTAGAAGAATATTTTGTAAAACGGATATTTATGAATGGGGAAAACACGCTGAAAACAAAGGAACTTACAAAAACTCTATAATGCACGGGACAAGTTAAGTCGAGTGTGGTGAGGATACCTACATCCTGTATCTGGTCAAAGATCAATGTCCAAAGAAAACGCCTTTCTGCACCTCTGATTCAAATCTATAAATTAGAAAGGCAGAAAGTTATTTACGCAGAATACTACTTTGTTGTATAAAAAGGCTGATATATGAGAGTAACGCATTACTATCGTCAGCTTAGATGCAACATTAGGAAAACGTGAAGTTTTGAACGAAACGCGATCATTATTTGCCAACATCTCTCGTAGGCCTATTTCAAACTTGAGTTCTTCCATCATGCCAGAATTACTTGTTAAAACATAAAAACGAATGTATTTAGTTTTAAAGGTAATGAGGGCTTTATGCAGTAATTTACCTGATTTTCTTTAACGTTCTATTTTAGTCATAAAATTCATTCCCTGTGTAACGGACCCAATCATGGAAAGATATTGGTGTAGGTTTGAAAAGGAGTTCATGGAAGGGGAAAGATGACCACGACCACAAGCTGGCACTCGATTTCAGGCACAAGGGTATGGGAAATTCTCTTTTTTAGGTGAGGGTATCAGGGAATGGAATAATTTACCATGGGAAATGATTAATAAATTACCTAAAACGTTGAAATAATTTAAAATTTGTACACACACACACACACACACACGACTGTTTTGTTTCGGGTGGCGTGACGTCATTCAAGACGCCCTGAGTCTTGAGCGTTCTCGAGGTAAATTTAAATTCGTTTCTAAAAATACTTAATGTAAATGTTCAATTTTTTTGAAAAAAAAAACGTTGTTTGAGTAAATAGATAATAAGGTAAAGTATTAACCTATTTTTCAAGTTTAGTCAACTAGCCAATTCGCCCGTATGGCCATAAATGATAAATCACGGCGCCGCTTTATCCTTGGTTCGATTCCTCACGGCTTGCACTTTCAGAATTTGTAAGCAAAGGACGCGTGATGTTGGTCACAGTGAGTGGCTGGTGGTCGTTGTGCACGTCCCGTGCAGGAAGACGCGTCGCCAATGCAAATGGGAACGGCCTTCAGCTCAGGGAGATAACCCCGAATACACTTCAGGCCACCAGCTAAACCTTCCAGTCAACGACTGAACACAGGCTAGTTCCGATAGCAGGATTACTGACGATAAATTCAGGAAAATTAATTCAACTGAATGGTAGTTGTTGCTCAAACCATTCTGACCAAAGGAATTCAAAGTGAGCCCTGAAGCAATTCTGTTACAATGATTCAGTGATTTAGCCTGTGACTGGTTTTCTTTCTTTTTTAAAAAGAAAAATCAACCTAAAATATCCATCAGAACAAAAGTGAAATGATACTTCATACAAAAAAATTAATCTAACATATACATCAGACATATTACTATGTTATTTAACAAAGACAATAAATCTGTGAAAAAAATAATAAGGGAAAATTATCTGCGATTATCTTTCTGATTCATCTCTTAATGACCTCCCACATCCTCAAGTAAATAACTTTTGGATAATGTGTTACTTTGTAAAAAAATATTTTAACCTTGATTTGTTAATTAAATGGGGATTCTTTTAGAAAAGGGAACAATATTGATGCGTTACTCGGTGTAGAGAATTTCAGTTTCCAAGTTGCGATAGTTTTGAGAAACCCTGAAGTCAATCTGCGGGTGGAAATTTTTTATGAAAGTAGTCCCAACAAATGTTTCGGCTTTTTTTAACATAAATGTTGTCTTAATAAAAAATTGTATGACAAGAAATCCACTTTGCATAAACATCGATATTCCCAGCTACAAATAATACATTCAAAAAAACTATTTTCTTGAGTTTATGACATTCAGATGTAAGTTCAAACACAAAGACTATTTTTTTAGTAAACCTGAATTTGTGGTTAGCATAAACATTTCACCCCTCTTAGATTTCTTTGGAAAAATATTGATTCCAAAATACCTTTTATTTTTTGTTTAATATTTTAATTCACAAAAATTATAGATTTACAGTATCCTTCCACGATCGTGAAATTCAATGAAGATATTGAAGTAACGAGTGAAAATATCATATTACAAGAATTGGAAATATATTAATTAACTTAAGAGAAAACATCAAAGTCTGGTAAGATAAAAGTAATAAATGCGAAGCTTCATGAAAATCAGAGATTTTCTTCCTCAACCATTACTACTAGATTTCATGTGCATTTGTTACATATCAACACATTTGCTTCAAAAATCTTAGACACAAGAGAGATATGAACATCATTATTAACAGATACACAAATACCAAATATGAGTAGTGAAGAAAAACCACTAACAGAAAACTTAAAATCAGAATTTCGTAAAAGTACAGTTACACTATCTGGATTAAAATATTCAAAAAAAAATTGTCAGCGAGAAACTGGTATAGCGGGTATAATGTCTTAGTGTAAATTAAATGTAAGGATTCGCTGAAAAAATCAGACTCGATTGCAAGGAGAAAATATAAAATGATTAACGCCTATAACATCGACATTTAAATTAGTTATCCGAGAGTGTTTGCGGTCCTAGGTGCAGATTACATCAGAGAGCATTCCTACCCACTCACTGGTCCCAAGAGCAGCTGGGTATTACGCCACTCGGCGTCTGCAATTACTGCAATTTGCTTTGAGTGCTCTATAAACAGAGCATACATCTGGCACTTCCTTTTTAACGTTCCTGACCTAAGAACCTGCTAATTTAGCACTGCCATCTTTATAATATCTGTTCCTTCCTGGTTTCCTTGAGTGTCTTATTAATTTTCTCATTACTATTTGCTTACTACACTATTACTTCTAGTTGAAATTAAAATTAAAACGAAATCGTGTGGGTAGTTGATTGACTGATACATTTTAGCAATTTATCCCTTTCAAAATTGACAGCTTGTGTACTTCAGCCTAAATGATTTCTCTGATTCGAACAACGTAAATAAGGAAACATAACATTCTGAAAAGGAGGCTACATAGAGTTATAAAAGCATTTTGTTGACAGAAAAAGTTATTTAACGCTCAATTCCATTCTTTTATACCAGGAATTTAAATAAGAATCAAATGATCGCCCACATTACATTTTTTCTTAAAATACGGTGCCAAAAATGTCACTCCAAAAATATTATAAATCCCTCCAAGAAATTCCAGAACTGTCTAACTGAAAAAAAAAAAAAATATTTTCATTACCGCGTCGTTGCAGGAAGGCAATGGAGAAACATGTGTTCATTATTATGGTTCATATCTTGTTGCGTTCACAGTCATTTCATTGTATTTCTTTTAATAATAATGCTAGCGGCGGAGTAATCAACGTCTGTCTGACAGACTTCAAACATTTTCCGTTTTTCTGTCGTATGTCTGCCGCAGAGCAAATTGCTTCGGGCGAGTTAATTTGTCCGTCTGACATTTAACTGTTATTACAGTGTAGTGTTGTTCTATTATAATTACTAGACACTCTATAACGTTTTATTTGTAATGAGGTTAATTAATAACGAAGCGACTGTTAAATTTACTCTAGTTAAAAAACACAAACGTGGAACGTTGTTCGTTTGATATTTTAACTATGATGATGGTTTTTACTCTCATCTTCAGGTTCCTCCTCTCATTAATAATTGTTATGTGTATTGCCAACATGCAGACATCTGTTCCATAGTACATTTCTCCTACATGGTCCGCATTCGTCTTACGCATTTTCATCTAAATTTCTGGGAATGGCCAATTGATTTTCACAGCGGATTAAGAGGATGGACGAGAGGAATTTGTGACTTAGTATGAACAAAAAAAAAATAATTTATCTAGAACCGTCAGTTACATGTAATCGTCGGAGTAGGGTAAGGTTAGACAGTAGGCAAAATAGTTTGCCATAGTATAGAAGAATAAAACAATGTAGCATTGAATTTATAAATAAGGAACAGAATCTATAAGCAAATCCCAAATAATATTTCGAAAAGTATTTAAAAATAGAATGAAGTTTTCGCGCGTGAACAAAAGGATTCTGTTGTGAAAACACTACGTTTCGATGACTAGTTCCATCGTCTTCCTCAGGTGCGAAAATATGTGTACTGGCCATCTGTACTGTACATCTGTAGGTCAGGAGAGCAATACGGATGTTTTCGCATCTGAGGAAGACGACGGAGCGTTTTCAGAACACAATCCGGCGGTACACCCGTGAAGATTTCATTGCAATTATACACCAGGAAAGTCTCCATTCTTATATTTATAATTTCATGAATGATGAAAATGGCAAACTTGAGATTCATTCGTTTTTTACTTAACCATTCCAGATCTTCGTTAGGTGCAAATACCGTTATCTTTTTTGTTTTTGTTTTGTTTTGTTTGTTTTTTGTTTTTTTGTTTTTTTTTTGTTTTTAATCATAGATGCAACTTAGCTAATGGTGAATCTACAACCCAACGAGCGTCCACCGCTAAACACAGCCTTCCTGTTTTGAAATTCGCAAGTACACTGTTTTGTCGTACAATTATCTCATCTTTCTCCTCTACGATTTCTCTCCTTCACCAGGCTGAAAATGTGATCTCTTTCGATGATGTAGTTAATTACTCATGTACGTACTTGTACACACTTTGACAATAAATTTGGCCGCCGCTGAAAAATTTTATCACTCTTATTTTGCACAATCTGATATCAATGTCATCCTAAGAAAGAGTAACGCAATACTGGCTTGCCAGTATTGCGTTACTGTTTCCTGAGATGACATTGATGTCAGATTGTGAAAAATAAGAGTCATAGAATTTTTCAGCGGCGGCCAAATTTATTGTCAAAGTGTGTACATGAAACAGTATGCGTTTTTCTCTTTTCATACAAACACTATACTGCCGACTACCAGGAAAAATTTCGATAGATATTGTATATTGTATTTTACTTTATCTTGTCAAATTGTCTTTCTGTTGACAGTTTTGCCTTTCATCACGAAACACACGAAGGAGAGCAACACTCCTGGCATTTAGGGGAAGTCAACTATGACGCGGTATTTCGCAATGGATAATTATGAGATATCCATCCGTTGTGAATCACAGGGTCATGGGTGAGCTCACGTTATGATATAACCTACTGCGAGGAGAAGAACGTATCTTAATTTCACTCATAAGCACTAGTTCAAGAGAAAAACCCATTACAGTGTAGTCACTCAATTCTCAGGTTTAGTTAAAAAAAAAGACAGTTTACAATAGAAAAGGACGTGACAGGACAAGTCTTCCATACACATACTGATTAATTTAAAGTTCTTATGTACTTAGCGAATAAAATTGATGTAGAAAACCAAATATTTGTAATCTCACCAAAAAAAAAAACTAATTCCTATTCGTAATTTTGACAAAGTAGTAAGGTAAACAGTTTCAAGCAATATAATGATAGTTCTTATAGTTGCTGTTAGTAAAAGCTCTCATTTAACATAGAGTAAAAGAGTAATTGCAATCTACACAATGTTGCATCGGCTTAAGGTAATACCAGAAATATGAAAGAACCTTAATGTAGGTTTCTTCTAAAAGGAACGGGCAGCTTAGTACTCAGAAAAATCAAGAACCTTATCCATTGTGGTTTTAGCAACAGCCGTTTATTCTAGAGCCCAGCGTCTTGCGAATACTTCACCAGAACCCGGTAGAGTTCAAGCGTGTCCTTGGTCACAAATTCGTTGTAATCACCTAGGGAATACTAAGAATGTTTAGTAATTCCATTTTTCTGTGAATTACAATAGAGCAGTTTTATAAGTTTTTGCAAGTTGTAGAATAGTTAACGATCGGAGCAGTTATATCTGGGGATTGCGAAGCCTGGATGCCGTGCTCGGCAAAAAGCGTCGAACCAAATGAGAAGGATTGATGGGTTACAAAAGAGGCAATGGAATTTCCGCTCGTTGAGAGCCTTGTGACGATCTAATTATATTTCACTTTATTCCCTACAAAATATAGTAAACTTGTAGTGCATTGAATGCAGCCTTTCCCGTCTCACCGGCGAGTACATTTACGTCTGTATTTCAGGACAGATTTCCTCGTACCATTTGTGCCTATCTGTTATGAAATATGAAGACATACATTCACTACTCACACTCACCGAAAGACTGAAAGACTGACGCTCTTCGAGGGAAGTAAAAAAACTCTCCCATCCCTTTGACATTATCGTGTATCTCCTCACTGGGCTGACGTCACTCATTTGTAAGATTTTATCCTTTTTAAAGTAGTAATCTTGACCATTTACTTTTTGTGTCTGCGCAGTTTAACATCCGAACCCAAGGAGTTTACATTGAAAGTAAAGTGTTTTTTCTATGAAATAGTGATATCTTTGTCATGAGACATGTTGTGTGTATTATTTATTACCGATTGGAATAAAATGCGTGGTAAATATTGATTATAAGTAGAAAAACTGAGAGCTAATTGCTTAATATCAGTAATTAATTATAAAATAGTCATAAATTTCAAGAATTTTTAATTATATGAGTGTCAAACAGACAAAATAAGCCAAACGATTATAAAATTTTGCTCAAAGATAAAAATACGGTTTATTTGGCTGGAAAATGAAGCCATGCTAGGAACTAAGATTTTCTTCTTTATCCTGATACAAAACAGATTGAACAGCATTATCGATCAAAATATTAATGAAATCTCTAAACTGTTCTCGCAAAGCAAAAGCAGTGTTTTTTGTAGATCAACTTTTCGTCTTAAAGCGAAGAAATACCGGCTGTGTGTTTCACAGATTCACTGATCTCCGCCTATGTCAGATGTACTTTTGTAAGCATCATACTCACACATTTTAGTTCTATTGTGTTTTCAAAGTACTTTGCTAGATAATATTTGCTCATTGATTATTGCGAAGTCTTCCCAACCACTTGAAAGTCGTACATCAAAGACTGCGTCGGTTAACTTGATGGAATTTCCGTCTCACCCTATGTGTTCTTATCCAACAAATTAAGCATTACAGTTAAACTACAAGTAAGAATATTATTTTGAAAATACCGAAACAATTTCCGTTTATAAGTAAGTAAATACATTATTATTGATGCCAAAGAAACTTTGTGAGCAATCTAGGAATTAATGCGCTGTCTTAAACTTTCATACATCGCAACATACCATAATTTGGTATACATCATGTTATAAATTCCCATTCAATAGAAAAATGATACCTATCTCAAACATGCGGTTCGAAGAATGACTGACAGAAACAAAATCAGAGAACGTTATGGAGTTATTAAAAATCAGAAGATTACTGAACTAGCCTCGAAACTTCAATTTTAAATTAAATTTATGAAACAATTGTTTTTGAAGAGACTGACATTAAATGGGTCAATGACAGAAAAATGAGCGTTAGCTCTGTGAAAGCTAATGGCCAACAAATTGCCTATAGTTTTATTAATACTTAAGAATACTTAAACATTATTGAAATGAATATCCCCCACGAACATATCAAAATATTTTTTACTACTTCACTCGCTTGAACACGCATTCAACAACTGACTGGTAGAACGAATCAGAATTATAGGAACTACTGTTAGCAGATTTCCCGACATTTTTAGCAGTTATAACTATGGTAATAGTGAAAGTTCAACAGAAACTTTCTGACGAGTAGAACAGACTAAAGTAAATTAAAGAAGAAGTCAACATGATAACAAACTTTAGAAAGAACAGGGTAAAGACTTACTGATCTGGACTTGGAATAAATATCCTTAACACTGTGGTAGAGGATTCTGTGTAGAGCATTAAAATGGCCACCAAACGTCTGCAGGACGCAGCTGCAACAACAGCGACAAAAATCCTCTAAGAAGGCGACAGTAATTGACCCCATATTGCATCACCTCGTCACCATTCCACAACTATGACATCACATGAGCTTTGGCGCGTGCCGCGTCTGAAGTCAAGTGGAGAATTCTATTGTGAAGGATGGTAAGATTTAGCTGCTTCTCTCACACCCAGTGACATTGGATGTTTCAGAATGATTAATAAACTAGTATCCTTGCAGTTCGACAAAAATATTTTGACTTTAGCCTTAAATTTAAATGTCTACAATGCACCGAACTATTTTATGACGTCTTAAATAGCAACTGTCCTCTCTTTTGGATTTCTGGCAGTCCACAATATTATCAAATATCTTGTAAAAGACATACCGTAAAAGAAACTTTCTTCCTTTGGTATACTACATCTTTTATTTCACGTCTTTCCTAAGTTCTCCAAATGTGATGATTATTTCATGCAGCCAGAGAATGTTCCTATTGTATCCAAGTATCAGGAAAGATCCCCAATTTTAATTAAATATTAATCAGATGTTATTAATTTGGTTGATGAAGGTCGCAAGTGCGTTCCTTTACGTCACATCGAAATTCGTAAGCCTGCTAATAAAAATATAATTGCATCTATTACTGCCTCACAGACTTAAACTATAAAAAAAAGTGTGCTGACAGATTGGCAACAGCGACTAAACCCTTATTCATTGTAAACTTTTGGTTAATACCAAGCAGTCATCCTGTCTTTAAAACACTGATTCAGATGGAAAAGGTTAGATTATTCTTGGATGAGTTAAGAAAAAATGATTTAATGTTTGGAAGAAAATATAAAAAAAAACTTTGTTGGTCATTGAGATCTGAATCAGTGCGGATCACCTAAATATTTATTGTTTGACGAAAAAATAAAACAAATAAATAAAAAAATTTGAGTAAAATTAGATTATTTAAAAACCATTTTAACAGTCATTTTAAACATTTCTACAAACTCTATTTTCAAGAGAGATGAAATAAAAGAAGAGTCCCAGAATCTGGTTCATTCATAAAATGTTATTGTTCCTAGGAAATGTCATTCAGTATCAATTCGTCATTTTAGTCACGGTTTTCATTTTGAGATTTCAAAGGTATGGTATTGCAACTTTTTTATGGAGTTGTACATCTTCAAAAATTTTAATATAAAAAATAACTTTAAGACATAATAATAGCTTAACTCAGTCCACATCCCGAACCTCTGAAAGGAAGAGTCCTTAGCGACCACGTCAAAAGACGTACGACCAGTTCCTACACTACGGGACATAAAGATTAACGGAATGTTCTGGCGAAGCTCATACGAACCAAACATAGCCTACAAAAATTCCTGTCACACGAGTATTCGAACAAGGAACCTGGAATTTTGAAGACGAGCGATTTATCTACTTAAAAAACACTAGTTGCACTGGGATTAGAAACCGCAAACACTGGATTTAAAAATTAGGATCTGAGATTCCAGACCGCTCCTGTAATTGTGACATTGAGATTTAAATAGATCTTCGGAGTTTAGGATTCTGTGAAGCCAATTCGATGTTAAGCCTCCGTGTCTGTTCGTTGTGGGGTTTAGAAATTTTTCTGAGGCCAGGAGTTATGAACGTATTCACATTAAATATCAAACGACGTTTTTCAAGTCATGAGATAAAGTATGGTTCATTTTATTTCAATTCTAATGTTCGTCTCAAAACAATTTTGTTTTAGACCTATCGTTCAGAAACGTAGATAAAATCTGAGGAAGCAATCGGTGGATAAATCATCACAAAAACTTACCACCTTTGATCGAAAAATTTCTGCGCAGTTTTTGATTATCCAGCTACTTGGATTCAGATATCTGAATTTAGATTATCAGAAATTTTATTTAGGCTTTTAGGCTCTTCTCTCAGAAGAATGAAGCGGATTTCTCAAGAGCTTATATTATCTTTAAATTTACTTGGGCTGGCATAAATTTTTACCAATAATAAATGAAAAAATATCTATAAGATATTGAAAATTTGGTTACGTAGCATCACAAACATTATATCTGTTGAATTATTAAAAATTAATACTGAGAAACGAAATATAAGTTAATAATGGTAATAAAATATATTTCGCAATTATTATTTTTTTACAGAAAAGAGTACTATAGATTGTTTTCACGTGTTGTGGTCAAAAGGAATAGATAGTATAACAAGCCGCTACTGAGTAGCTTTTTCTGCCTCTTCATTTAACAAATCGTTTAATGATTGTTGTTTCTGTACTTCCCGACAACGCCTCACAAGTTTTTAAGTTCAAACTCAACGATACATCTGCTTCCCTTGGTTTGCTATCAGCCAAAATATTTGTGAGTAGAGACTTTCGCGGCGTACTGATTCAATGTAAGTTTCACGTGTGTTCACTCGGATAGCGTCATAAAAACACAACGTTTCCACAGCTGGCTCTGCTGTCTTCATCAGGTGCGGAAACCTTCAGGTGTTGTAAACAGGAAGTCACCGCCTAGACTGACTTAGTAGAAGTCCTGTATTACAAATTTACTGACATCCTGCTTCACGTATTGTAAGCATGAAGTCATCGCCTAGACTGGCTTAGTATAAGCACATTACTTACAAACTTACTGACTTCCTGCTTACAACACCTGAAGGTTTCCGCACCTGATGAAGACAGCAGAGTCAGCTGTAGAAACGTTGTGTTTTTATCCGGCTAAACACCCGTGAAGCTTACATTGAGACAAAAAATGTTTCTTCGTTACTTTCTCCAAATACATCGATAAATTAAAACTAATTTGATTGCTACCGTTGAGCAGTTTCCTTCGATGTGGACCCTTCATATGTATGTTCACAGAATGGCGGGTGGTTAGAGGAAGATATTCTATTAAACTCGAGGGCCAATGATAAGATTACCGTTGTTTTCTGTTTTTACTGCTCTGACTTAAGCTCTTAATCTTAATTAATTCTCAGATATTTTTTATTTTAGGTCTATTGGTTCCAGGCATCTATTTTCGTAACATTTCTATTGCCAGCATATATATAGTTACAAAATTACATCGAAAAACAGTAGTAAAAGTAAATAATTTAATGACACATAAAATGAATTTATATCATCATTCTTGGTTGATTAGAGTTAAATTTTTATATGAACATACCAATAAAAAATAGTTAGAAAGAGATAAGAACCCTCCATCGATTGCCTACATAAACCAACATATACGGAATTTATGGGTTTGACCTCTTCTCGAGTAGAAGAACAAACAAGATGTGCTATGGATTGAGGTCACAAAGGAATAGTAACAGTTTGATTTTGTTGAGAGCCCACACTGAATCGATTCGTCTCAAGTTTACTGCTTGTAATAAACCGTGTGCTACATCTCCTAAATTGAAAAACTCCACATTTCAGTACTGACATCACCACATATCATCTTACGTATAAGTCAGGTTTATTCTTTTAAAAGCTAATGCAGAAAATGGAAGACGTTAACTAGTCATAAATAATTGACTTCGTTTTGTGTCAGTACTAGGGAACATGTGTGCAATCTTTCGATTTAATTAACATCATCCGACGTGTTTTGATTGTCACAGATGTGTTGACATCATCAGAGAATTTCGGGTCGCAGAGAGATTACCTGCAGGGCGCAGTCTTGAGGCGGATGCGCCGCCTCCCACGTGTCCGTGACGTAACTCACGTGGGACGACGCCTGGCTGGGCGTCGGCCGCAACCCGCGTAACGGCTGTCGGGTGACACGTGACAGAATGCTCCCCGCTCTGTTCATCTTCTACACTGCCACAATGTAGCCTCGGGGCGAGGCCAAAGATTGTTTATTCCGTCCTATCAGATAATAGTAATGAATGACAGGAATTAAAAACATTCTTACGCTACATTATTGAGAATTATAATAATCCTGCGAATGTTCTGTCTCCATTCTTCTTCATCGGATCTTGACGTTTAAAGACAATCGTAAGCAGCTTATAATATTTACTCCCATGGAATGGAAGATAGTGATAAACAAGGTAACTCTTAAAATAAAAGTAAAATTAAATTCATGTTGTAATTACCTGGTGACAGGGTTTCTTATTGGATGCGCAATCCGCCCCTATCGCAAGCACCAAACCAAAACCTGTACTCCTACCGGGTATATAAGGAGATCTACAGTTTAAAGTGGAACCCGAACCACGTAACTCATTTAAAAAATCACGTTTTACACTAAATCACGTAAAATTGACATTTGATGTAACAATTTTTGGTTATAATATTTTTTTCTATTTAGGCCTTTTAGTATTAGACCGTTAATCATTAGCTCTTTGGTACATTAGTATTTACAGTTTTGTATGGTACGGTCATAAATAAATAAATACTACGTACCCACAAATCACCTGATTGCTGGACTGGTTCTTTTATAATTACAGTGCAGGATTTCTTCCGGTTACGTCTTTACGATCCTCTCTGCTCAAATAATCTCGTTGTAATCGAGTTGCAAAGCTGCTGCAATAAATATAAAAGTCTCCATACTCTGCAGTTCAGGGCTATTACCAGTAAGAGTCTCCCTTCCCGAAGTCAATCAATAATTGCTGTGTGACTTCTTCTGCAGTTCCATTTATACTAAGATATCATTCAAAAAGATGTTCTTTCTTCACCACAAATTACGGTAATCTAGCAATCTGGTGGGCCAGTAGTTAAGACATCTGATTGGAGATCAAAAGGTCCCCTATTCGAATTCCTGTCTAGGCGGGGAATTTCAAAGGCCTTCTCACCTATTGAATAGCTTGCTCTGCAACGTGAATTACACCACAACGCTGTGAGGTACAAATTCCTCGTTAAACTGTAGGTCCCCTTTACCATGTGTATTACCGGGTAAGGTGAAGATAGCCACGACAGAGGTGCATGTACGGGATGCTCTGTCAATCAGCGGCCGAGTCCTTCCGAGATATCCCGGTGAATAATGTCTTTCGCATTATTAGTATTATCACTGTCATCTAATGCCGATCTTACGAGTAGAGGTTAAGAGATTTACAGCCAGTTTGTCTGCATGCTGCTGCCCCATACCAGCCCCTTAGCCGCCTCTTCCCTTTTATACGTTCATCTCCTTAAAATTTTTAACCGCACGCTAATAGGTCTTATTGTTGTCGCTCGGCTGCCAGTCTATCTATCGCAAGCCTCTAGCCCGTAAACGAAATAATTTGCAGGCTTTAAAATTGAAAAAGTTGTGTATTTCTTTACTAAAAACATAATACCGTGTTCAAAATTTGTAAACATATTCTATGACATCACAACAAAATAAAGCTGGCCGAAAGAGAATGAGAGGTATCGATGTTTAGAACTGGTCAAATAGAGGACTACAACAATTTTTCTCTTTTTTTTTTCATGGAAAACGAGAATTTCTGTCAAAGTTAAACTTGTATTAAAAACGCTGGTACCTAGGATACTGAAATCTGTTTCTAATATCAACCACATCATGTATTTAAATGGCAAATACTAAAATACTTATTTCTAATACAGTTTGTAAGTGGCGAGTAATAAAAAGAAATATTCTTTTTGATTGTTGTTTCTTCAGAGTGCCTTCATCGTAATGTATGAGTTAGGTATCGTCTATAATAAATTTAACTGGAATTAAATAACTGCATTAGTGACGCTAGTGGCAAGATATATCAAATACTAATCTTTGCAACAAGCTTCAGGCACGTGACCTGTAAAATTCATGTGTGAGAAGGTAATTAAATCACTAAACCATAACTGAGTGATGCCTCTATTATTTTTATTTCCTCAGTAGGTGCCTTTGTCCACAGCGAAATAGTGATACTATTATAGTTCCATATTTTTAGATCTTCGCTCTGTTGGTTCACTACTGTCAATGCTTTTGACAATTTCGTCAACTCTCAACCGAATTCATTCTGAGGAAATATCGCATACATGGTGTACGTTATTGGCAAATGAGGAGCAGATAGCTGAAATAGAGTTTTACGCTGCGGAGCGAGGTTAGATCACGGATGTGTCATTCGACGCGGCCGTTCCCTGCTATGGCTACACCTTCACCTGATACCACGTGATGCGTTACGACACGCTCTGTTAATATTTCCTTTCCCCCGAGAGGCGAGAGTGAAGCACACGTGGCTACTTCGCGTGCGCTAGTCATTGTATAACCGTAGTACTGGTGAATAGAGGTGATTACGGAGTACAAGATTAATATCTCTTATGTTCGGGTAGTTTCAAAACATTAATTTTTCTAATTTCAGTCAGAAGAATTCACATGCTGCACATCCAATATTTGGGATTTAATCCAGAACATTGGCGCATAATATTGTGATTAGGAATTGTGCACCACCACTTCTACCCTGCCTGATGAAGAAAATTCCTTCCATCACAAGGACTAAAACAGCTGGCGCCGGACACTATCATGGCGTTCGAAACTGATCTGAAGAAATCTGCCTAGAAAATTCGAGAATGATTTAATGATTTCAAAATAAGTTTTACGTTTCTGCATTTTTTCTGAGATCAATACATTTAATTCACTGGTGTTCCAACACCATTATATCTTGCACGTATGAGAATATTATTAGATCACAAAACAATGATTGTTAAATTTAGGTTTTATTTTTATTCCCTGAGTGGGAGCCTTTGTCCACATGGTAAACAGAGGAGTAGAAATACAATTATTTTAGTTCCACACTACTTGACGCCTTTAAAATACCGTTCAACAATCTCTACTTGATTCGATAAAAAATGAAGATCTACGAGGAAGAGTTTTCGTTTCTGGAAGTAACAGAATCAGGAGGTAGCTCCGTTTGTGGAACAGGATGGATATACCAGAAATATTTGGTTAATTTTTCTATCATCATTACACCTTTCAGAGAAGGTGCATTATCTTGGTGAAAAATTACTTTTTTGCAGGCCTGGTTTTTCTCATTACTGTTTACTTCGAATTGGTTTATAATACTGGAACAATAATACCTATTAATTTATTGCTTTACACTTTGGCATGCTAAGGAGTAAATTACCTTCAGAATACAGGGATATTTTGTACGATTAGCTCTATGCCTTAGGAGTTGACTTTAACTGACCCTCCATTGATTTGAGAGAATTGTTTCAGAGAATTTTATACCACTCCGTTGTTAATCTTCTGCAAGCAAATGTGGTGCCCATTGGAATACAGCAAATGTAAAAAAATGCTTTACACATTAGTCTGAACTTCTTTTACCTTTAATATTTCAGAACATCTGCGTGCCCATTCGGGTCTACTCTTCCGAAGACGTCATACTTAAAGTCCCAATTCGACGGACCGCCACCACCAGTACCGAATGCCTTCGTTCCATACGCGCTGCGGAGGGGTATGGTTTTATCCCAGAACACTGGCGCTTAAAATTAGGAATTGCCGGCGACATCCTCATGAAGAAAAATTCTTCCACCACCAGTACTAAAACAGCTGGCGCCGGACACCATCATGGTGCTGCAAACAACTGAGTCAACGGGATGGAGTTACTGTTTATACATCCACAATCATATACACAAGAAAAGATGAAACCAGTTCCATTTAAAACCTTTCTTCCTTCGGCCGATGTTGAATAGGTAATAGGCAATCCGCTTCCCTCAAAGTTCACTGTAAATATATTCGTAGATAAACATATGTATTTATTATTTCTTATTAAGTTATTACTGTGTAACTAATATGCCTCTCGTCTACAGCAGGGTATTTAAGGCCTATAATTAGGAAGAACAAGGTAACAGGTTTTACACTGTTTTCAAAAATCAACCTAAAACGACTTCGGGGAACAGTATTGTACAGAATTACTGTCGAAACTTGGGTTTGCATATTAGCTCTTCAGAATGAAAAAAGTGGTGCAGACGCCACTCCATGTTGTTGAGTTGGCTGTTGTTGACAGTCCTAGAGATTTAACAATCTAGTTAGATTATGTGACGTGGTAGATACCATCAATTAGCGTCTGTGATGTAATTTTTTTACTACGAACTAGATCAAAAATTGTTTCGGAAATTTGCGGCCGGTTACCAGGTGTACGTTTTATTAAACACCGAATTAATAACAGCATTTTGATTGAGCCCTGAAGTAACAACAGACTAAAACCGATACCAAAAACATAATGCTTTATAATAACGGAAAAGTACCACTAATAATAAAATACTATTATATCACAGTTTTTTGTTGATACACTGGGTCAACTGAAAAATAAGATTGTTGGAGACATCGTCTGTACTAGGAGAAGTGATGCAGAAACACAAATTTCTCTTAATAATATTCTTATTGAATTGTGGATTCTGGAATAAAAAAAACTCACCAATATAACCCCGAGAATAATAAAGTCTTTCACGGTGTTAAATGTTAATAAAATTCTCTCGGATTTCCAGCTGCTCAAAGTGACAATCTCTGGTACTTTTCGAGGAATAAATTGTGAAAATTATAGTATTTTAATTAAATATTGTACTACGTTGCTAATTCTAGCGGTTTTAATTAATATTAAAAACTTCGTATGGTTTATGCCATTTTTGCTGTTCTGGCGACTTCAGATACTTAAGAACTGTAGATTAACATATTATTTCTGGTACTTGAGTTATTTAGGATTAGAAAGCATATATCAAATGTAAATGTGATATGAATAATGGCCTAAGATTAGTCAAATAATTTTTCTGAACTTATATGAGAAATAAATAAATTTGAAGGTAGGTACATGTTATGTCATAGTTGGAGATAGAATTTAGAATGTAACTACCGGTACAAATTTCAACTCTTGTGTTTTGAATTCGCTTTTTAGCTTTGGCGAATCTGTACACTATATAGGCTACATCCGCAGTCATTTTGACATGTACAAATCTACTAATCTCAGTGCAATAATCCTTTTAGGGCTGTGATTTTTGCAGGCAGAAACGTGAAATCTGCTGAGGGGGAAATCATGGAAAATCGAAATCAGGAGTACAGGAGTGGGGATCGAACGCATGTTCTCCGGAATGGAAGGACCAAACGCCACCTCTCACCAATCAGAACCCGTCACAGCAATCTAAAACAAGTTTGTAATCGATCTGGAATTCGTGAGAATTGGAGGATAGTTATTCCAAACAGATGACAGGGAGCGTGGTTCAAATTGATTGTTGAGTTCTTACTAACAGTTATTTCCAGTTATTTGGTACAAACTCAAATATTTGTATAACAGAATCAAACGAAAAAGTTTGGAACGTTACGATGTAGATCTAAGTCGCTGTTTTATTTTGTAACCAAAAATTTAAAGCTACAACATCAAAAGGAAAGTCATATGTTATTTCATCAACCTCTTTTCTGTAATGGCCCTGCATTAATTTTAAACATATATTTAGACTAGCTGACCCGGCCACGCGTTGCTGTGACTTACTAATTATAGTACGCTGGATTAATGTTATTCTAAACTTCCTCAAGTAGTCAAATTAATATTCACTAATAAAGACAAAAACATTGTAGTCGATTTGGAAATTCAAATGTAATTGGTAAAGACTTACGGAGAGTTGAAATTAAGGACAAACGATCATAAAAAATTTTAATTTACATTTCATTACAAATTACTTAATTGAAATTATATAAAAATTGATATTTATAAAAAAATATTTTTTATTTATTTATATAAACTGAAATTGCAGTTATATCTTCAGTCATACTGTTTTTATATTTTTCCCACAAATTCGAAGATTGTGTTAGATAACATGTTGTCACAATAATTGCAAACAGTTTGACGAATACTATTCGGCGTGGCTGTCAACGCTGCATCAGCAAGTATCAGGTCGCAATAATTGCCGTCTACCAGCAACTGCAACTCGCGACATGCATCTTGACATGTATTGAACACTCGACATGTATTGAACACTCGACCATTATCTGTTCGTAAACATTCGAAAGAAGCTGGTCCAGGAACATTCACCAATAACAAACGCCGAAAGAAACATTCACGTTGTTTTGGATGCAAAATCTTTGCTTTGAATATGCCTGCGATCGAAGGATGTGGTTCTCCTTGTTTACGTGGCTACCATTTTTTACCTAATTTGTTCCATGAAAAATGGCTTGGCACATCGGTATATAATAATGTTTTTGCGAATTGGCGGAACACATCAGATATTTGACACGATGTGAAAAATTCAGTTTGTGGTTTGTCGTTTTTGGTGGCTCAAGTATTCTTTGGAAAATATTTTCTTCGGTGAAATATACACTTTGATCGTATTCAAGATGTATTGCAAGATGCTGGATGGAAGGGTCTCTTTCATGGATGCGAAAACTAAAAATATGCCAGATAGCTTCGTTGCTGCTGATGTATCTACCTATTTAGTATCGTGTTATTTCGTCATTTTTATTTACATTTTGAACTTCAAATACGTCCAAATCACTGCCTTTATTAACATATTTACAAACGTACTTAATGGATTTTACAGAACTGAAAAACTCGACGTTAATATGAGCCTTATACGTTTTTGAAAGCAATAGTGAGTATGGTACGACCCACTGATTGTCAATTTCAACTTGGTTTCTAGAATTTGACATTCGCATTGTAAATGTTTGGCCACCATTCTCAGCGTTTCTGCGGCGATACAACGGATAACCATCGATATCCGTAATAGTATCATTCGTATATTCCTTTGGAAAACGCTTCTTACATTTTCCACCTTCCATGCATGGCGATGTCATGTTAAAAGCACCGCACGGTCCGTGGATCGAGTGATTGGTAACAATATCAAACAATTCTTGATCAATTAATGGGTCCGGAATTTCGGCTGAAATTATTTGATTAGTTTCTTCTGGACGGATTTTAACTTCAAGCCAAATCAAAATGTGAGAATGAGGCAAACCTCGCTTTTGCCACTCAATCAAATACAGATAGCAACGTGTGTTACCGAAAACTGAATGTTTTACGATTAAATCAATCAATGATTTTAATTTTTGTTTGAACACACGTTCCGTGACATCATGACGATGCATTGATTGATGGCCTGGTAATAGCAAAGTTTATATTTCCTCCCAATTCGGATTACATGTAAATGTAATAAACAAATCTGGACGACCATAATGACGTACGTAAGTCATCGCATCTTGTATATATTCCTGCATGTTCCGTGAACTGCCGATGTAGCTCGAAGGTAAAATAAATGCATTACCGATATCATTAGCGTTAAAATTTTCATAAATATTGCCGATAACAGTATCTCGTAAGAGGATGTATTCCTCCGATTGTAATTTAACCTGGTTGTATGGAATAAATCGCAAATGCTTGTTTTCAACCTTGGCGTACATATCCACGACGTATTGAAGGCACAGTTGACGATATCGAAGGATATAGTTATCCTAATTACGTCTAATCATCAATCGGGGGGCGTAGTACATCATTGAAGTAACTTTTTTATTTGTTTTATTACCTGAAAAAATAATAAATTAAATAGTAAAAAAAAGGAATAAGAAATCAATATAGTGGGCCCGCTATAATCCGGCCCCTGGTCGGAATACTGCGGGTCTACTGTACTAATAAAATAACGAATTAAATAGTTGAATATTAAATTTACCAGCAACTGGATCACGCTGTTTGATGTTGATGTGATATTCATTCTGCCCTTGCCAGAATATCAGTGGATTCTGGAGTGCGTCATATGAACGGTGTAGATCCGAAATTATACTAACAGTTCTATCTTGCCGTGTGACTTTAATCAACTGAGTCACCAACCATAAAAACTGCAACTTCATCTACGGTTGGCGCGTTGAATCTGCCAGCGTATTCTCTTGATGGTAATTTGTCAGCTTTGATGACAATTTGATAGTTGTCATTTTTTAATTGTGGCGACACAATTGAATAAGTTGATTATTATTTTCCAAACAATTTTCCAACAATACCACAATTGCTCTCTCTTCTGCTTGTTCGATGAAATTATACTGGCACGTAGTTTTCAAGCGTTCCTCACAATTTCCAATAGATTTGGAAAAACTTCGGGTCATCGTTTGGCATCGGTATCAACGACCCAATCTTATGGCACACCTGGCCTTGTATTTTGAATTTAGTTTCAAAATGACGTCCATCAGATGTAAGATCGCATATTTTTGTTGCCCCAAAAGACGTCATCTGGAAGCAAGAATTGAATTTGCGTGTCTTGCGCAGAAACAATTTCGAATCGTTTGATTCGCCAGCAAGACGGATTGTAAATGTTCTGGCGGATTGGGTAGTGGTAATAATACATCTTTTCCTGATGCACAACACATGCCGGCTGCTTCATTGCCGGATTTCAACGCCTGATAATACTGGCATATTTTGCTCACTGCACCGATTGCAGTTTTTGAATGTGCAGAGTAATCAATGGCTGGTGCATATTGGAACGCAAGACGAACAAATGATACACGTGTTAAAGCACGGCTGATTTACTGTCTCTCTCGTTCTCTTTCTCTAAATGTAGCTATGTGCTGTTCTCGTGCCGCTCTTGTTCATGATATATTCTGTCACAGACGTTCATCACGCTGTTCTTGAGATTCTTGCATAAGATGCTCAGCTGTCCTGATTCCTTGAACTTCTTTATTTGCCGCGATTTGTGTTGCTGATTGATGAGCTCTCTCGTCGTGCGTCTTGCCTCTCAGCTACACGCATTGTCGAGGTTAGATTCTTTGGCGACATTTACCTGAAAAATATTTGAATTACAGCAAAAAGTGCCTTTCTGAAAGCCTTAAAATAAGACACTATAATACAGTGGTGAAACCGGAATTTTTGGGTCCATTGAAAAATACAGTAAATTGGAAGTTAAGAACTAATGAGGAAATATAATATAACATTGAAACAAATAACAGAAAAAGATGAATGATATTTTTTGATACATTTATAGCATGGATGACACCAGGCTTTAAAGAGGTTTTAAAAAGATTTGAAACGAAATAATACCAGTGACTTTGAATATGGCAGGATTCAAAGGTAGAGAGGAGTGCAATAATGAAGAAATACTGGGGAGGAAGAAAGAAAAAACAACAGGAGAGGAATTGATATTGACACGTGGAGTCTAGCTGACCATAACAAAAAGAAGAAGAAAAATGATAAGTTAGCGAGAAATGCTTACACGATTTGAATTTATCGTAACGTTTTCTTCAATGTTATATTCATGTGTGTAATTACTTTGTCGTTAGGTATAAAGACACACAAACGATGAACAACAATACAGTATAATTATAACACAATACACAGCACAATTAAAATTGAAGAAACTCAAACATATGGTATGGAATAGACCGTAGCATAAATAAATCGAAATACAACGCCATCTACTGGATAGTTCGATAAATTAACACACTGCCATCTGTTAGGAATAAACTGTAGCATAAAATAAATTGAAACAGAACGTGATATACTGGATGATTACCAAACCTAGCTAACCAAGTTTTGTATAGATAAGTTAACACATCGCCATCTGTTAGAAACTTATGGAACTATAATAATCATTACGTGTGGTCGTAATGACCTGGTGACATGGATTCTACCCCTACCCCTTTCTGCCCCTATCGTTGCCGCCTTTACCTAGCCCGCCCATCCTGCCTTGTACAGGGGACCTATATTTTAACGTCGAATCCGAACCACACTATCGTCCTGGCGTATTTCACCTCATACAGCATGCTGCGCCGGGGGTTAATGCCGGGTTAAGTGTCTATTAAAATCCTCGCCGAGACAGGGACTCAAACCGGGGGACCTTTCCATCTCCAGTCAGGCGCCCTAACCACTTAGCCAGCAGATCGCTTAGCCTTGGTGGCTTACAAATAATTACAAACCATTGTCCTATGACAAACATTTAATGAACATTTATTTCGCAAATAATAAATATTGAGGTCTATAATCCAGATAAAAACTATCCTATCTTTTAAGTTGGACTAAATCACACACATTAAGCCAAATTTCATCTAAATCGGTTATGTAGTTTCGGAGTTCATCCCGGACGAACATCGTGACACGAGATTTTTATATATATAAAGATAAGTCAAGGACTTAATTCTTAAAATAACTACTAAACAAATTTTTTTAAAGAAAAATCGTGTATGGACCCAAGTAGGAAAATTTTGGGACCACTTAAAATTGAAAATGGAGATTTCAACGAAGAAGAAATTGAAAGGATGTAGGACACAATAAGAAAAAGGTGAACTAGTTTTTTTGGTCATATAATGAGAATGGATAACAACAGACTTAAAAAAAAAAAAAAGAATTTTCACCTATGTTTACAAGAGTAAGAAGGGCAACCAGTGAATCCAAGGAATAAAGAAAGATATAACAGAATAACGGAATAACAGAAGATATAATACATGATAGCGCAACTTTCAGGTGATTGATCCAAAATTTCAATGGTTTCAAGGAGAAGGAATAGAGGAAATGTAATAACATGTGGAATATTGGCCGAAGAAAGGAAGAAACAGCAAATTGAAAGTATGTAGAACTATTAGAAGTCAAGAAAAGAACCACCGACATGAATGCACGGGAATCTTTTTCGCTGTCGTTAGATGGTCGAAATAGAAGAGAAGAAGAAGACCAAAGTAGAAGGTACAGATCAAAAAAAAATAGGCAAATTTTAATATTCTAATTACTTAATCAATCTCTAAGATAAATATAATAGTGCACAGTGCAAATGATTCAAAAGTAGTTTATATTGTTTTGAGGACATTAGAAATGCTTAACATTATCGACGAATAATTCAAAACCATATACAAAAATATTAAGAATTCATAATGTGAAAGTACTAACTTAGAAGTAATTCCAGCTATATTCTACTTGTTGTAAGTAGAAACTTTTAACAGCAAAAATATAAATTTTCTTGTGTTAAAGGTGGTAGGAATGTGACTGGCGGTGCTCTTGTAACGTTTGCTGCATGTGATGAAGCTATTTAGTCACACTCTTTATGAATATAACCCGCGTCGAATAAGTCGCCTTCGACATACTCCTCCAGGAATTCCATCATGCTTTATCGTAGAAGGTTGCCTTGCGTGCTCCCAAACGTCCACTCATCAAACAATTTTTATACTGTGACCAAACTGAAATAACACGGAGTCTTGATAGATAACTGATATTGTGTGTATTATGCCGAGAAATTAGGTCCCAAAGTGTTGGTAGGAAGCGGTGTGCCCGTCACAGCAGACAACAAAGAACTGGCCCATCGGTCTCGAACAAAAAATCAGGTGGAGCTAACAGCAAAATCATAGTGGCCGGCTATTAGGAGTAATATTCTGTGCTCCCCGCAGGTGCCAATCACACCACTGAAAGCTCTGAAAGTGGGGGATGACTCATGGAAACGCTGCACCCGCTTTTTTGGTAAGTGTTCGCACCCTTGTTCGTGGGAAGATTTAATTTAACACAAAACCAGTTTTTCCATTTCATACTTTGTGTACACTAGGCTTCTTGTTGAGAGTCAATTATAAAAATTGGTGGAAATTAAGTTAAAGACAGCAGTTTGTAAGAAACACAAGTATGTTAAATAATGATTATAATCATTCATATTAGGCGATAAAGTTTCGTGACCTATAAATAAAACACAAACATATATTCAAAATTGAAAATTCAAAGATTTCTGATAGAAACTTCAAGGAATAAATTTACCCTTCTTTGCTCGTTATCAATGTTGAGAATAGGATTATATCGTTTTAAAATATTCTCCCATCACCACAGTATCCCGAAGTCCTTTGTACTTGGTTACAACCTCCATGATGTCCTGATTGAACCGTTCCCCTTGTTCGTCGTTAACATGCCAGAGATTTTCAGGAAAGCCATCAAGATGACTAAAAATAAAACACATTTCAATGTTCTTATACACTCCAATATCACGAAACGTTGACAACAGGTCTCAGTAGTTTTCACGTTTGTGTTTCGTAAGGAAAATTTTGCACTGCTTCTAAAAGGGCTCGCCAACTAACGCTTCGTTCCGATGGATCGTTTTCACGAAATTTGTGTCCTTTATGAGATTACCAAAAATCCATCAAAAATCCCTGCTTCAATTTTTCAACCGTCTTGTCTGGAAATACGTTGCAGATATACTTAAAGCACTCCATATGTTTGTAAAAATTGTTCTATCAACCCGAATCTGAAGTGCAAAGGAAGATGATTTTTTTCTAACATATTTCCAGCTCTACAAGGAGCCATAATTCTTCGATGGTGCCAGTCTTTCTTCACATAGTGATTGTCTTGGTATCTACTGTTCCACATGGAAAGGAAACATGGGTATTTTAAATAACCCTTCACTGTCCTAAGAAAAAATTCATCACCCGTAAGTCAACGAAAATTGCCCATTTATGCTAATGATACAGAATGTTCTCCAAAACCAATTTAATTGCTTCATATTTTTCATATGTTTGGAAAAATAACATTCCCATTGAGATGCACACAATTATAAACATCGTGCGCTTTGACTAACACCTAATATATAACAGAGGGATATCACATAGCTTAAAAACTAAACCTGATATATCAAAATGAAGGCCATATTTGGAATCAGAATTATTATTATAGAAATTGTGTTTTTTTTTTTTTCTAAACAACAAAATCTTTGTTGCCCAGTGTTATGGTCATTTTATATGATACATTCGATGATCTCACCTAGACTGATGGAACTGGTATGAGGTTTTTATTTATTTTAAACCGACCTTGTCACAGCCAACATAGCCAGTGAGAGATAGGGGGGGGAGGACTATAACTTGATTCGTAAATCACAATAAATATTTCGACTGCAGAACTAACAAAGCTTTAAGTGGATACTAATTTGTATATACTTTTATCTTAAGTACTCAGTTTTTGAGACCACACCATTTTAAAACATTCCTTATTCCATTCGTAGGATCATGTAAGTTGTTCCAAACTCCATCCAAATTCTAAATATAGTTTTTGCAGCAATCACGAAATAGGGATACTAACTGCCCAGCACTTTTATATTTCTTTACCAGCGATTCGATATTATATCAAGATAAAACACCTTACTTTGATCCTGGAAGCTAGCATGTGCATCATTCAAAGCTCCATCAAAATTCCATCAAAAATTTCTTAAATGTATCATATCATCCATCTATAGTGTGCTTCTGTTTGTTCCATTGTGCGTATACATCACTATAATAATTATTTTATCTGTAGTGAGGACAACATGAGACTAAAAAAACAGTTACTTAAAACCACCAGTGCTCAGAGTTAGACTGGTACCTGTGACGTTTGCAGCTTGAGTCTAGTGCGGTAGTCCAAATACTGCCATACGCGACGGAGTAATTATTACCGAAACCAGAGAAAGAGAAAGGAGTTAGAGAAGACCTGGTTTAAGTTGATAGCACAGAATTAAATTTCCGTAAATAAACAAATCTGTTATGGCAATAAGAGAAGATTATGTCTTGATAAAATATCAATATGATTTGTACTAACTGTAACTGGAAGTAGCTAGTCCAAAGGACGTCCAGTACTTACGGCTGTAGTGAACAGAGACTACAGAACTGAGAAAGAAGTAAAGTATACGAGAATAAGAGCTTGTAAAGGGACTTCCTTTACCTACTCTATTATGGGTGAAACGACGTGGAATATTTACTTGTGTATTGCTAGACACGTGGAAACTTTTAATATAGTATAATTTGCATAATCCCTTAATATGAATGTGTCTTTTAGTTCCAGCTGTAATTCTCGGCATCAGTTCCTTGTAAACATTTACATCAGCCAACAGTATTATTTCAAAACGAAGGTGCCTAACCGGAGTAAGGGTTAATTTCGCTTCTGTCGAACTATTCCTACTAAACCTGCAGAGAAGGTACTGAAGTGTACGAAATCGAAGGATTTGTGATAAGTAATCTCGATAGATGAAACATATCGAATCTGATATTATTAAATTACAAATGAGTAGTGATTAAATCATCCAATAACTATTTCTATTGTGTGGCACTCAAATGCGTTTCCTTTTGACAGACTTTGTTACGAATCTTAAAGATTGCATAACAAATTTGAAGCTAAATATTGATACGTCAATTAAAATTTTGTAACATAAACACGTCAGTCTTCTGCGTAAAATCTTCTCGAGGTTTCCACCGGGATATAGCGTCAATGTAGGGCGACGTTTCGAAGCCTGCCTCTGGGTCCATCTTCCGACGAAGGCAGAGGCAGGCTTTGAAACGTCGCCCTACATTGACGGACGCGCTATCCCGGTGGAAAGCTCGAGAAGATTTTACGCAACTGACTCACCGAGAAAGCTTATATTCGTTCAACGTCGGTCTTCTATTAATTCCTTATTTGTTTGTAAAAAATCTTGGAGAATCAAAATTTTTGCCTAGGACACGAATAAATAATTAAATAAATCTGAGGATTTTGTATGAACATTCCTTTCAGTCGAATAACTATTTCTGTAATGTTGTCATGAAATGAACAGAAGTTTAACGTTGTGCTATTTTGAATTACCTTTATCTAACGCACGTCAACAAGAAATATGGAGCAAAAGTTTAATAACTACGAATAAAAATATAAAACAATTCTGAATTATCACAAAAATTTCAACACCGCAATTTAGGCAGATCTCTTCAACTCTTAAGGAAAGAAATGTAAAAGTTATGGCAGCAGTAAAGAATAAAAACATACTAGAAATTTGACAAATATAGCGAAGATAATCACTAACTTGTTGCAAGGGTCTATAAATATTATTAATATGAAAGCCAAAAGAAAATATTTAATTCAAGAATGCAGTAGAGAGCCTAAAATTATATTCTTTTGTAGACGAATATAGACAAATCAGATAATATTCGTAGCAAATCATCTTTTCGAAAATATGCTACGAAAGGACGGAAGCCGAAAACGTTAGATAAATTCTTGAGAAAGCTTAAGTGAGAAACAACAGGTAGATAAACAATCAAATATTTCATAAACATAGATGTTACTATATTGAAAACAATATGAAATATAAATTAATCAGTGGTTCACAAAAACAAGAAATGTGTGAGACCCGTATGTGTCAAAAACAAAGATAAACCCATAAAAATGTTGTCCAAGAAGAAGAATAAAATGTCTTGCTTGCACAGAAAGATGAACCGTCACCAAAGGCAAGCAACATAAAAAATGGGATGAGGAAAGGATAAAAAAATGGGAAAGAGAGAACGCTATACATTTGAATATATTATTTTAAAATTAAAATCTTAAAAAAATAGGGCCAGAATAATCAACTTGTGATACAGGTATAATGTTTAAGAATTTTTTTTTTTTTTTTTGTGCAGCTGATTGAAGAACCACTACATAAACTTCATAATCAAACTAGATATCAAACAGAAAAAAAACAGCTGCGTATCCAGGAATTTCAATGCTCCCTAATCTCTTTCTTTGCAATTACAAACTTCTTATGTTCTTCAGCAGTCAAAAGCCTCCAAGCTCTTTCAGAGTAACGTTGGAGGAATGCACACGAAAGTTATTTGTAGACATTCCTGTTAGTTTCCTTGAGTTGGGCTTAATGAAGTTCCTCCGAGTTTGAAATGAATAATTTACATCTTTATCTCCAGGGCATGCAGCAAACTTGTGAGTAATCTAATTGCTGTGTTGTGCGTTGCAACTTGAGAGCAGCTTCAAGGAAGCAGGATCTGGTACGAGTAGTGATAATCTGTGTTCCTCACCTAACATATAATTGGCCCACTGAGCTGCATCCGTGCTTGCATCGTCTTACCGGGTAGCACTGTCTTGTTAGCTGAAGTTTCTTCTTCCATACAATCATTTCTCAAGATGATATAGCTTCCCAAGCAGTTCTTTTAAAATCATTCAGCTTACGTGTTTTCTTTTGCTTCCGTTTCTTTTTATTAAATATCTTCAAGAAAAGTGAACGTTTAAATCAATTATTTTTTTATCAGTTTCTAACTGTTGAGAAAGAGCACCAGAACGTTTGCTTTGCTCTTTTGAAAACATATTGATTTTAATGGAGGTAATCACTGGTGACTTTACTTAGCCTAAGCTTAAAGGGATAGCTTTCAAACATTAAATGCAGGTTTATATATATTTTGTTTTGTTTTGGCTTTACTGTTTTTCGATGTCGAGGTCATTAGAGCGAGAGGAGAATGGGAGGGTGGAATGAATGGGAAGGAATTCAGCCACGGCCACCGCCTTTTGAAGGAGCCATTCCAGCATTCACCTGTAGTGATTTCGGGAATCGATCGAAAGCTGAAATCTGGTTGGCTGATAGGAATTTGAAACCGCCTCCTTCCGATTGCAAAGCCAGAATGTAACTGCTCATCCACACAACTGGGTACCCAGGTATAGTAAAGATCGTGGAGCCAGGAAGTAAATTAAAACGTTTGATTATAACATGAATATACGTACTTTTAAAAGAGCACAATTTGTAGTTATTAAATGTTATATAAAACAAGCTAAATACGTCCTAGATATAGGAAGAACTAACTTCAGCAATCTATTTTCAGTACAGTAGAAGGTCTATACTGCAGAAAGATAAACAGATTCTTTTTTATGAACGTGTGGCATACATATTTCTTTGCTGTTTGAACGTTTTGACCATTAATACTTTCCCAACGATTACGCCACAACCACAGTTTAACTCCTAGAATTTTCGTTGCTGAACTTACTCCAAAGGAAATTCTACACCGACTGTAACCATCAAGTACCGTAATTTTGTTGCCAATGATTGTTGTGGACAACTTGATTAGATAAAGGGAATAATCAATCTACTTTCGCTATACTCCATAACAACATTAGTTTGAGAAAATTGATTAATTTATTGCGGAATGCACCATTCTTCCTTCTCTGAGGTTCAGTGGCAGATAAAGAATTAAGCATTTCAGAAAAGAAAGAATAAAAACTGTCATTCTGAAATATATAGCCGCTAAGAGAACAGTTGCACTTAAAGTAGAATTAGTGGATGGAGAATGTATTTGGTGAAGTAAATACGGTATTACGTACAGTACAATAGAACGAATGTTTAAAGCACGAGGGAAATATTGAACAATTTACTCAATTTCTTACATTGTTCGGAATGTAAGTTACGAAACATACATTATGTGCATAAGAAACGTTTTATGGCTGGTTACTAATTTTTTTAATTTATGAAAGAACGACATATCTAATATTAACATAAAAATATTGACTGCTTGCCTTCAGCATTTTGAGTGCTTTCAGGTAATAGCTTCCCTTCACTTGAAATATGACAACTGCCCAGAACACGTCGTTGGCAGGGGAAGACTTATCGAGTATGGAGGGTAAACCTTAACGCTCTGGCCTCGCATTCGGGACAACACTGGTTCCACCACCAGTCCGGGCATCCAGATTTGGGTTTTCCATGGTTTCCTCAAATCACTCCAGGCGAATGCGGGGATGCTTCCTTCAAAAGGCTTGGCGCAATTCCTTCCCATTCCTTGTCCCCAGTACCCTCCCGCCTCTAATGACCTAGACGTCGACGAGATGTAAAGCCATAATTAAAAAAACAGTGGGTAAAGATTGTTATACCTGCCCTTTGGTGACTACCTGAAGTATTAGACGGCTGGATCGAAATGCATTCACAGACCCATGACAATACGAAACTGTCTGTTCATTGATTATTTCACTGAACATTGTCTGGAAATTGAATATGATACTTTGTTCGAAGAACATTGCAGAAAACTCCGTTTGTATGTACAGCACATGTGGGCGGAACTGAAACTAACTGAGGAAACTAGGAGGAAACTTACCTAAAACTAAAGGAATGTTTAGAATGAACAGTGAAAATGGGTATTGAAGACCGTGATGTTAGGTCTTTTTTGAAAGCAATGTCCTGCTTACGAAAGCTGGACCAGACCTGCTTTCTTAAAAAAAAAAAGAATTTAATTCAAATATATAAAATGTGAATAAAATATATATAAAAAAGTAAGTAGCCGTAGAAAATCTAGTTTTTAAAGTTTGGGGCACTTGTAATAAGCTAGAGAAGAAATACTCAACCTTTTTAAATTTGCGTCTGTATATTTTGATGAATCGTATGTACGAAAAAACTATCACTTGGATTTTTATGGGATTTCTAGTAATTTATAGCTAATGGTTCTGGGAGTAAAATAGGATATTTTTCTTTTTGATGTGATATCAAAAACCTAAATAAATTAAATAAAATGGTTATTTTTATTTGGACGTTATTCACGTAAAAACTATTGGCCTGATTTTGATTTAAATTCAAACAATGTACAACCCATGTTTAATTTTGATGTGAGTCCGGAAATTAAGATAAAATTATTTGCAAATTAGTATCCAATTGAAGGTTAGTTACATTTATCTGTCACCGTATTTGCGACATTCTTGAATATGCGTTGACTGCAATTTAGGAGGTTCAGTCAGCCGTGCGAATAATTTAGGCAGAAGATCTGACTTTTCTCATAAACCTTTATAAACAAAACAACCAAGCAAACTAAGTTACGGGCATCAGCTGGAATGTAAATAAAGAAATACTGCCGAAGCATAATTCAAGCTGATTTTAAATATGTCTAAATGATTGTAAGCTAACATCTGGATATTGTGGGCCTTTTCCTCAATTGCGATCGGATCAATTTTTATGAATAATTGTCACGCCAATGCAATTGAGATTGTTGTTTTATTTCCTGAACGCGTTTCAGTTCATTCTCTGAAGCATCTTCTGTGGTTCTGTATTTTGCATTGTTCACATTGGTTTGTAACTGTATAGTATTTCAGCATCAGTTATGTCCGTAGCTGCAGTTGGATCACAGGTATTTGTTGCATGTTTATGAATAATTCCGTAACACATTAACTGCACTATAATATATTGATTTCTGATGGCTTACATTTGTTTACTGTGTGATGTACATCGCTGAGCGGCCGGTTTGTTTATGGTTTGCCTTCTGTTTTATTCGTTGGTGGCGCGCTTTTAAATATGTGTTTGTGCTTAGTTTGGTGTGTTATTATTATTATTGGCTGTGTCTTTTTGTGGTAGATGGTTGTGTTTCTTGTTTCGTTTTAAGTATTGTGTATAGTGTTGGGTCCATTAGGTTCGTGTATTGATTTATTATGTTCTTTTCTTCCGACAGTGATTTGTGGTAGTTTTCCTGAAATTTTAGTAGTTGTGGTTTACTATTATTAATGGTTAGTATTTGCATGTCTGTCTCTATGTTTGTGGGTTGGTGATTATGCTCTAGTAGGTGTTCTGCGAAATTATTCATAAAGATGCAACAAAATCCTGTGACCTGCTACAGACATAACTCATGCTGAAATACTGTATAATCACAAACCAATGTGACCAATGAAAAATACAGAACACCTAGAAAAATTGTCGTGGAAATCAGTTATAAAAATGGGATTAAAGTAACAGCATGGGGCGTATTAATTATTTCAGGAAGATTCATGACTTCCAGGATTCTGTGTCTTTATTTTTTATTTTTTTATGTTTTGCCTATGGTTTTTCACCTCGTTGAGGTCGAGGTAAATAGAGGTTGGAGAGGATCGGGAAATGGAATGGGAAGGGATCCGGTCATGGCCTTCTGAAGGAACCATCCGGCATTTGCCTGGAGTGATTTCGGGAAATCATGGAAAACCGCTTTCTTGCCTCTGCCCTTATTTCCTTGTGCGCTATTTGCCGTATATCCGTTATTGGAGGCTGCCACCCTTTTTTTTTTTTTGTTGTCGTCAGTCTTTCGACTGGTTTGATGCAATCCTCCATCCTTTCCTATCCTGTGCTAACCTCTTCATTTCTACATACCCCTTACAGCCCACGTCCTCAATTATCTGTTTCATATATTCTAATCTCTGTCTTCCTCTACAGTTCTTACCTTCGACTGTTCCCTCCACTAACAAGTTAACCAATCCAGCATGTCTCAAAATATGACCTACCAGCCTGTCTCTTCTTTCCTGTAAGCTTCTTCCACAAACTTCTTTTCTCACCCATCATTTCCAAAACTCGTTCATTTCTTACTTTGTCTGTCCACTTAATTTTCAGCATTCTTCTGTAGCACCACATTTCAAATGCTTCAATTTTCTTTCTTTCCGGTATTCCTAAAGTCCACTGTTTCGCTACCATAAAGAGCTGTGCTCCACACAAAGAGTTTCAAAAAGTTCTTTCTAATTCCTAGATCAATATTTGAAACTAAAAGGTTTCTCTTTTTCATGAAAGCTCTTTTTGCTAGTGCTATTCTGCTTTTGACATCATTCCTGCTTCGGCCATCGGTTGTAATTTTACTTCCCAAGTAACAGAATTCGCTTACTTCTCCTATTGCATCCGATCCTATTTTTATATTTAATCTACTAGTATTGGTATCATTTCTGCTACATTTCATCACTTTTGTCTTGCTTTGATTTATATTCAGTCCAAAATCTTCCTTCAGTATTTTGTTCATGCCATTCAGTAACTTCTCAATATCCTCAGCCCTCTCTGCTAACAAGACAATGTCATCAGCAAATCGTAGCATACTGATTTTTTCTCCCTGAAAACTTATGCCACATGGAAATTTTTCTTTGACTTTCTTCATTGCTTCTTCTACATACAAGTTGAATATTAACGGGGATAGACTACAACCTTGTCTCACACCCTTTTTAACTGATGCATGTCTCTCGTGATTCTCTACTTTTATTATAGCCACTTGATTCTTATATAGTTTATAGAGTATTCTTCTATCTCGATACTTTAGACCTGACTTCTTTAAAATTTTGAACATCTTGTCCCACCTAACATTATCAAAAGCTTTTTCTAAATCAACAAATGCCATAAAAGTATCTTTGTTTTTCTTGATCCGCCCTTCAAGTATTAATCTTAAAGACAGAATTGCTTCCCTTGTACCGCGATTTTTCCTAAACCCAAACTGATCTTCACCTACTATCTCTTCTACTACCCTTTCCATCCTTCTGTATATTATTCTGGTCAGTAATTTTGAAGCATGTGATGTTAGACTAATGGTGCGATAATTCTCACATTTGTCGGCTTGTGCTTTCTTTGGAAGTGTGAACATGATATTTTTATTAAAATCAGTTGGAATTTCTCCTGTTTCATAACTTTTTGATATCAGCTTGAATAATCTTTCGATTCCTTCCTCTCCTAGGGATTTAAGAAGTTCTGCAGGGATCTTCATCAATTCCAACTGCCTTATTTGCTTTCAAGTCATTCAGAGCTTTATTAAATTCTGTCCTCAAAACAGGATCTCCTAAGTCATCAATGTCAACATCATCTTCCTTTTCCATTACACTATTGTTCAAGTCGTCCCCATCATAAAGTTTCTCAATGTATTCTTTCCATCGGTTAGCTCTATCTTCTGAGCTTAAAAGAGGTTTCCCATCGGCAGCTTTAATGTTCATACCTCTTTTCTTCATTTCTCCAAAATTCTGTTTGATCTTTCTGTAGGCAACATCTACTTTACCTACGACCATTTCCTTTTCTACTTCTTCACACTTTTGTTGTAGCCATTTTTCTTTTGCTATTTTGCATTTCCTATTTATTTGATTTCTAAATTGCCTGTACTGCTCTCTTCCTGCTTCATCCTGAGCATTTTTGTACCTTCTCCTCTGATCCATCAGCTCCAAAATTTCTTCTGTGATCCAAGGTTTTCGGGCAGATTGTTCCCTAAAGCCTAATGTTTCTTTACCAGCTTTCATTATTTCGGTCTTTAATGCATTCCATTCGTCCTCGGTTGAGCTCCTTTCAGAGTTACTTCTTAGACCCAAGTCTACTATTTCTGCAAATTTTTCTCTAGTGCTAGATTGTTTCAGTTTATTCACTTCCAGTCTGTTCTGCTTATACTGCTTCCTTATTCGCTTAAATTTCAGCCTGCACTCCATTATTATCAAATTATGGTCAGAGTCTATGTCTGCTCCTGGGTACGCTTTACAGTCTAGAACTTGATTCCTGAATCTCTGTTTGACCATGATATAATCTAGCTGATATCTGCCTGTATCCCCAGGACGTTTCCACGTGTAAATTCTTCTTGCATGGTTCTTAAACAGTGTGTTTGCCACTACTAGCTTATATCTTTCACAAAATTCTAGCAACCTGCTTCCTCGTTCATTTCTTTCTCCTAGACCAAAACTTCCTACAGTATTCCCATCTTTTCCTTCTCCCACTATTGCATTCCAATCACCCATGATTATTAGATTTTCCTCCCCCTTCACATATTGAATTAATTCTTCAATTTCAGCGTATATTTTTTCTATTTCTTCGTCATCTTCCTGTGATGTTGGCATATACACTTGTACTAATGTGGTTGGGACGGGCTTAGTTTCTAACCTCATCAAAATAATCCTGTCACTAAACTGTTCATAATAACTCACCCGTTTCCCTACTTTCTTGTTCATTACAAATCCTACACCAGTGACTCCATTGACAGCTTGTGTGCTAATTATCCTGTGTTCCCCAGACCAGAAATCCTGTGCGTCCTTCCATTTAATCTCACTAATCCCAACAACATCTAACTTAAGTTGTTCCATCTCCCTTTTTAAGTTTTCTAACCTACCTGCCCTATTCAGACTTCTAACATTCCACGCTCCGACTCGTAGAATGTTTCTATCCATTCTGATGACTCCTCCCTGAGCAGTCCCCACCCGGAGATCCGATTGGGGGACTATTTTACCTCCGGAATATTTTACCCAGGAAGAAGCCATCATGATATATGTTATTTGAGAGGATTACATGTCCTCGGGATACCCTTTGGGTCTTTAATGCAGTGGTTTCCCGTTGCCTTCTGCATCCCCATGCCGTTGATCATTTCTGATTCATCCGCCTTTAGGGGCCGTTTCCAACCCCAAGGGCAAGAGGGCGCCCTGAACCGCTCCCCGCTCTTCCGCCCTCCTTTCGGAGGCCGTTGGCAAGCAGTGGGTGATTCCTTTTACCGGGAATCTTTCAGTCGCCAGAGCCTCGTCCGTGCAAACAGGGTGCACCACGTGAAGGAGAGGTTGACATTTGGTTGGAAAAGGCTAGTACAGCCTCTCCCAAACCCTTACACCCCCTGCCACCCTATGTTCCCTTAAAAGCGCTAATGGTGGGACTGGTCCTGCCAGAAAGCTTGCCTAATCCCCTGATCTATACATTGTCCAACACACGCCTCAGGCTGTTTCATGTACCAACTCGCTGTATTTCTTCGAATAGGAGCTGCAATGACGCACTGTACACTGAAATACATTACACTGTGTATATATTTTCTAGGTTCATGATTACTGAAAACTTAGGATCTCCATACAGAGCTTAGTTAAGTGAAAAGTACTGTATATGTGAGATAAAAACAGGTATTAAATTTTAGCTAAGGAAATATCCGATTTATTGGTACTAATATAATGCAGCCATCAGATCGAAACATGAGTTTTGGCTTGGAATGAGAATTTGAGAAGTGACTACTTGCTGGTAACAACGTCTGGCTTTTAGTTTACAAAAGATTAACCTAGACGACGTACGACTTTGAATCAAACAGTAGCATTAAATGTGTAAGCTCCAAAAACTAAAATAATGAAATGAAATGTTGTTATTTAATTTCCGGTTACAGTGAGATGAATAAGGATTAATACGCTTCTAAGTATCCCTCGGATGTTACAGAAAACACACATACACAAAATTTGTTTAATTTCTGAAGTGATGTGATAGGGAACAACCCAGTATCATTACAAAAATAGAAAAGAATTGGAACCACATGTTAAAAAAAAAAAAATATATGTAAAAAAATCACAAACACATTGTTTGAAAGTTTCTTAATAGTTGTGATTACAATTTTCGTACTTTCTGCAAGAGTCAGTGAGTTTTCTGTATAGAAACGTTCTCCATTCTCAAGCAGTCAAATCCCTGTCCGATGACCCACTACCTGATCGAACAAGGTGTAAAGCCCGACGAAGTCTACGGTTGTTGTTAGGAGGTAAGCTTGCCATTTCGACCTACCCTGCTGCAAATGAGTTCCAGGATTATGAGGGAGATCATGATACAGTACTAGTTGGTACTAGTGATGATGCCACCTCCATTATATTGCTAAGGTATTGAGTCATTTTGTCGTCGACTATGAGGTCATTACTGCCGAGAAAAAACTGTGAACAAGGAAATGGGATCAAATAGGCCATGGACTGTCTAAAATAATCATCCCTATATTCGTTGGACGTGTTTTTTTTTTCTTATAGTTTCATGCCTCGTCGTCGTCGAGGTCATTAGAGGTGGGATGGGACTGAGGACAAAGAACGGAAAGCAATTCGGCCATGGACTTTTGAAGGCATTCTCCTAGAGTGATTTGGGGAAACCATGGAATACCCAAATCTGAATACCGGGACGGATATTCGAACCGGCGTCCTCCCGAATGCGAAGCCGGAGCGTTAACCGCTCATCCACCACGCTCGGTTTTAGTGTATTATTTTATGTTACTCGAAATAATAGTTGCATCTATTATCGATATTTATAAAATTATTGTATTGGTTATCAGATGGTTTATACACCCACCAAATTATTCTTCTTGATTGTTGAAATTATGTGGATGTGACAGAAAAGCACTTCCCTATAAAAAACTGAATGTAATACGTCACTTTTGTTAAATCGTTGGAACTTCTCGCGTGCTTCAGAACACAGTCCTCAAAAATATGCCAAAACACAGTAACTTTAGAAAACAGTTCGAATCATATTATACCGGGCTGACTCTTCGAAAATTATACGTCTTGAAAATGGTTAAGCGGCTAACTTCCCTACGCACTAAAGGTGAGAAGTCTTTCAGAATGGAAGCATTCAGGATTCGATCCGTAGCGCCAAAGAAATAAAATCCAAAATTTCATCAAAATATCCACAACTGGCAACCGCGATTATTCAATAAAATAATACTAAAATGATTAAACAAGATAAAAGAAATTATCATAATTGTTTTTAGAAGTAAATTGAATGTATTAAACAATCTGTATGAGTTGAAACTCAAGTGTAGTACGCCGATACTATTCTAGTGTCCCTTTTAAGATATTTGACAGGTCCTTAACCCCACCAGCACAGCTTGCTGTCAGAACGAATCCGTAGTTCGGATTCCAAGTTAAACTGTAGGTCCCGTCTACCCGGTAGAATCACCAGGTTATGCTAGTGCGGGCGACGACAGGAATCCTCATGCGTGGCAAACAGAAAAAAATCTTGTCACTCGCCGGACGAACACTTTCGGGATGTAAGATACTTTTTTATCCTTCGGAAAAAGGAAACGTGAGTGGCCGGATCGAGGATCGAACTCAGAGCCTCCAGAATGCGTGGCACAACCGTTATCACTCACCAACCGGGTTCTATTCTCGTAGAGGTACCTTCACCAGTGTCACCCTGTAGACGGAGGTGAACGTGGGAGAGCCGTGCGCAGCTCCGTGACGGAGTGCCGTCTAATCGCTGCTCACAGCGCCGGAGTTCCGTCACGACGTCAGAGGCCCACGCGCCACCCACGGAGACACGCCGGGTAAACACTGTGCGTCGTTTGGCGAAAGCGCCAAGGAGCCTGGAACTTGTCGCTCAGTTTACACAAAATCTCTTGTAACTTCAAGAGCAACCTAAAGTTTACACCAGCTAAATAGAACTGAGGAAACAGTTAAGGAAAAGAATGACTAAAGGACATATACACTGATCAGCCAAAACATTATGACCACCTGCTTACTTGCATAGTAGTCCAAATTTCGAATGCAATACAGCAGCGATTCGGCGAGCATGTCCTTGGTAGGCTTCCAGAGGTATTTGAAACCAGATTTCTACGCACAGGTCACGAAATTCTCTTAAATAAAGGGCCAGCGGTTTGTGGGTGTTGCGCCTGGAACGAGCATCTCGGAAACGGAATTCTAATCGGCTGTAGCATCTGTGGAAAGTTTTTGAAGGACGGTAAAACCACGAGTTGGTGACAATATGGTTGTCACCCACGCCACATCACAGAAAGTCGGAAGCTTGTCCGCTCTTAAAGCAGGATAGAGGCTCATCTGTAGAAGAATCGTATCTTGTGCTCTGAAACACTAGAACCACTAGAAGTGTACTCTTCCGTCAGATCTGGTGCATCAAACGTAATAGGTAACGCGCCTGCAGGTAGGCAGCAATGAGCAACACGGCGATCCGCGAAGGTTATCGTGATTCGGAGGTATTTGTCCATTTTGACATTTCAACACACAGTTTGTGCGATTTCAGCTGATTAACGAGGATAATTAGCTGCTGAGAATTAACAGTGTAGATTAATAGCAATTCCAAACTATAAGGAATACAGCGTGTTCTGGACGACAAGGCCCATCTCATCAGTAATACATTCTAGCTGCTGCTCTTTTAGTTTTAAATGAAAATGCAGTTAATTAATTTCGATCCACCAAACTGATAGGCGTGATCGTTACCATCGAGATGAAAATCATTGTTCCAAAAGAGAGAATTTCTTGATTTCTTTAACACTGTTACTCTTAATCAACATTTAATAGTCTTTATAGCAGTTCTTGCAGTAACTATAGACATCAGAATTAAGCAAACAACTTTCCATGTTATAGACTGTCCGCTTCTCACACGCGTATACACTTGAGCATTTGCCCCGAATGAGCATGCGGGTTGAGAGGAGGGAGGGCGCACGGCCACCCCCTGCATAGCAGTGGGCCATCGTGTTCCGAGCCCATGCGGCCCGAACAGGGAACCCAGTCTGTTTTACGCAAATGCTGAGTACACTGCAATGGTTAACCGGAATTTGTTACCAGTTATTGTTACATGTATTTGTTGCAGTCTTCGAACAAGAAATCGAGAAAGCGGTGGTGCTTGCTTTGGTGGATGCTGACTACAATTTTTTGTACGTCGATGTGGGTTGTCAAGGCAGAATTTCAGACGGTGGTGTTTTAAAAAATTGTGACTTTTATAAGAAAATTGAAAAAGGGGACCTGAATCTTCCAGAGCCATCGATATTTGAAGATTTAAATATGACTCTTCCTTACTTTTTCTTGGCAGATTCAGCTTTCTCTTTAAATGACAATTTATTGAAGCCAATCCCCGGGATTCATCCAAAGGGATCAACACAGAATTTTTAAATTAAGCAGAGTGCGCAGAGTAGTGGAGAATGCTTTTGGGATATTATCAAGCGTTTTCCGCGTTTTATGGAAACCTTTGCTAGTGGAACCTGAGGCGCAGATCGTTGTATTAGCGACAGTTTTTCTACATAATTTTTTAAGAAAAAGTGCTACTTCACAAAATTACTGCACCCCCTCCACATGTTTTGATAGTGAAATAGAAGGAGAAATTCTGCCTGGAGATTGGAGAAATGATGTTACACACAAGGGTGGTTCACTTCTACCCATTAAAACTATCCCACGCAAAAGTAAAGCGAGCGCAGAAAATGTAAGACAGCATTTGGCAAAATATTTTACTTCAACTGGAAGGTTAAGCTGGAAAGAGAAATATGCCTAATTTTAATTTGATTAAAGTTTGTAATTCTCAATTACCATACGAATAACTGCGAATGTACTAATTAATTAAGCATAATTTACCATATAGTAAATAAATGACATAAAACACGATTTTTTTTTTCAATTTCAGATAAACTTAAATAATTGTGAAGCGCAAATTAAGGATAAATTTGAAAACTTACGCTTACTGTTTCACGAGGCTTAGTTTTTTCATCGAGAAATACCATCGCATTAAATGCAAACCATTTTGATTTGTACGCTTCAGCTGTTCCTGAAACAAATGGCAATAAGCTCAAAAGGTCGGCTGATTTGTTTATATTTACTGTTCAATATAGTTTCAATAACCCAAACCAAAAAATAATAATACTTATTGATATATCCTCTCAAGTTACTATTTCTTTTAAAAATTGATTCTGTGAACTTACATTAACGCAAAAGAAAAAATCATTAATTAAACAAGAACTTAGCCGTTCCAGTGGTGTTTGTTTTTTTAATTCGTGCCTTCTCCCTACGGTAGGAACCCTTGAGGCTTTCAATTTTCTTGCGACATTCATCTTTAGAAATTTGCATAAGATCAGAAATTTCATTCCATGCATCTTCCTTTTTTAAATTATTATAATAAAAATCATCCTTGGGGTTCCACAGCACGGGATACTTTTGGTAACACCCGATAAGGGCAAGAGAAATATCCTGAGACATCTCCATGTTTATAAAAACAAAATAACAGTTTACACAAATTAGGCACGAGATACGTGTGTCTACAGCAGAGGATTCACTGAAACTGGAGGGGGCAGTCGGCTCATATTGTACGGTTCGACCGCATACACAAAGCGCGTACCCACTGAGCACGAACCGAGCACGTGCTCACTTTGAAGTACCGACAACCCTCGGATCGGGCTGAGGCATGCGGACCCATTCTGCTCGCCCCGTATACATCTGAGCAAAACGGGCCGAACGCATGCTCATTCGGGGCAAATGCTCAAGTGTATACGCGGCTTTTACAGTGCTTGTGCATGGCGTTCTGCCCCGCTCTTGCTAGCCGGAGTATCTTGCACTACTTATGACTATACAGACAACAGCTTGTGGAAATACTACAAATACAGATTAATTTAAAGACATCAATATAGTTATACATAAACACTTATAATTGATTAAAGAAAAATGATAATAATGATAATACATTCCAGGGACCGAGCGTGGTGGGTGAACGGTTAACGTTCTGGCCTCGCATCCGGGAGGACGCGGGTTTGAATTCCCATCCGGGCATCCAGATTTGGGTTTTCCATGGTATCCCCAAATCACTCCAAGCGAATGCCGGGATGCTTCCTTCAAAAAGGCCATGACCGAATTCCTTCCCGTTCCTTGCCAGAATTCCATCCCGCCTCTAATGTCCTCGCTGTCGAAGAGGCGTAAAGCCCCAGCAAAAAAAAAAAGAAACTTTCCAGGGAGCTGTAAGGAGACAATGGGATCCAAATGTTTCTCCGACTACAACCCTCGGAAAGACTATTCACTTCAAACAGAAAGGCAATTGGCTGTATGAAGCAACTGTTCCGGCATTCGCAGGGAGCAATTTCGGTTACGTGTGAAAGACCAAAATCTAATGGCTGAACCTGGGATCAAAACCCAGTCCTCTCCAAGAGCAAAGCAGGGCGTTACTGCCCACCCATCAACCTCCACCATTATTTTCTGATTATCGGTTTCGCTCAATAGGTCTCGATCATAAATAGAAGAAAATAAGAAAGGACGAAGTTTTCTGTTCGATCGCCATCTTTTATAACGACGGTATTATCAGGCCTCCGCACAGACGTCGATGAAAAGTTTACAGCAAGTGGAAAGACTGGTGGGGAGGCAATTTTGAAGCTGTGGCATCACAATCACTATAAACCGTTGGCCGAGATGATTACTTTGTTTTGGAGCGACACGCGCTGGCTTGATCCAGGCCTGCTGCTCGTTTCGGCCGTTCCACTCTATAAACTTTTATCGGCCGTTACGGGCGCCGCCGCGTCTGTTTTTTGTGTGGCTGAGACCAGGCACGGTACAGCGGGCAAGGCGCCGCGGCCTAAAACGGGACTTGCGGTACTGCGCTGTGCCCTCGTAATGAAGAGGGGCGCGAGTCGTATCCACACGGAATGAGTTGGTGCATCACACCACAAGAAAGGAGGCTTCAGAAATTTATCTCTGTCTAAAAGTGAATTTCACCGTTAGAATTCTACATCAAGGAGTGACATTTGACAGCACCTACACATATAAGAAGCACTGCTTGAACTGAAAATCTCCACAAGAAACAAACTACTGCGTAAACTGGCTGGATCACAGTGGAGCGGTCAACCACAAACAGTTGGTACATCAGCAATGACTCTTTGTTACTATGATGCAGCATATACATACCCAGTTCGGTACTCATCACCTCATACCAAACAGGTGGATGTAGCCCTCAGCTAAACCTGTAGGCTGGTGACAGGCTGCCTAGAGCTTACCCTGGTTAATAGGCTTTATCAGCTTACAGAGATAGCACCAACCAGTATCCGAAGAAAAGTGGGTACCAACAGTGGAACGGTAAAGCGCGCATCCAATGCATGGCCATGCACCGCCAACCCAGAGACTACTCAAGTCCAGAAAAATCTTCCTGAGAACATCGCAGGAACTAATTGGGAGGCCTGAAAATACAAAAGTTCATTTGTGGGAAACCAAGGTCCTCAACATCTCGATACCACCGACAGTTGCGGAGCGCTTGTCACCTGATCACAATGAGGACTGGAATGTCTGGAGGTACTTGAACCGATCGCGGAGTGGCATGGGCAGGTCGAAGGTTAATCTCGTGAAATGGGATTATATTAACGCCACAAACATTATGTGTGAATATGGTGAGGACCAAGCTCTGAATCATCCAGACAACACCGAATGCAGTTGAGGTTGCGAAGTACTGGGAGAAATGTGTTTAAAGTGGTTAATTTGTACAATTTTTACTGTCTGTTTGATGTTTGTGACCACAGAATAATAATTCGAGGTGCCCATGTGTCTAAAATTAATGGCACAATGTAGCACTCATACGTCATGATTGGCTAATTTTTATTATTATTATTTTTCTTTTCATTTCAGCCATCTATGGACTACAACTACGCAACTTCATTTCCTTGAGTTTCCTTCCTCCGTCGCCAGTACTCTTTCATTCTCTGGCTCACTCTTGCTTTTTCTTCATCTGAAATTGCCCTCTTTTTCCTGATTGGTGTTTCTTCAGTCAGATCCTTTACCTCCGCAATTTTTCCTATGAATAATTCCCTGCCTTGTATGTCTTCCATACTGATCCCACATCTTTTCAGATCCTGATGGACCTCCTTCACCCATGGAACTTGAGTCTTCCTGTTCTCTTGAAAGTTGAGTATTTTCTTTGCCATTCTTTCTGGTTCCATTCTCTTGATGAGTCCATAGAAAGCTAATCTCATTTTCTTAATTGTGTTTGATACCTTTTCAAAACTTGTATAATTCTCGGTTCGATCTCAAACGGAAATTAAATTCGCTTCCTGTAACATTTCTTGGTCCCAAAATTTTCCTTAGAAACTTTCTTTCTTCCTTTTCAGTTTCCGTCAATCCCTTTCTGGCTAGTGTTTCTGCTGCGTATAAACATTCTGGCTTCGCTACCATACTATAGTGCTTGTATTTCGCCTGATGGGAGAGTAATTTTGATTTGTATGCTCTTTGACAAATCCTGAAATCTGTCTCCATCTTTCTCACCCTATCTTCAAACGCAGCCTTTTCATTAACATTGGGTATCATAATTTCACCAAGGTATTTGAACTTCTGTGTTATTTTAATATCACCATATTTAGTTTTCACTGTCCATGTCTGGTCTTTTGCGTCTATGTTCATGTATTCCGTTTTCTCAAACGATATTTGCAGTCCTGCTTTCTCAGCTGTTTCTTTCAAGACTTCTATCTGATTGCAGTCTCCAGATCTCTTTCAAAGAACACAATGTCATCCGAAAAAGTGAGACATTCAAATGTCAAGCCATTCTTTTGGTGTCCTAATCTAATTCTGTTTAGGATGTCTGACTGACACATCACTTTCCGCCATTCTCTGATGACCTTTTCCAAGATGCAGTTGAAAAATAGCGGGGATAGCCCGTCACCTTGCCTTACTTCAGTTTTGATCTCCAACGGATCTGACAGTTATCCTAAAAATTTAACTTGGTATTCATATTAATAAGTATAAACACAATATAACGTAACTATTTTACTGTTTTTGTGAATCGTAAATGTATGGTACTGATATTATTTTATAAGTGTCTTTGAAAGCAAAGATTAACTAATGGAATTACTGTGGAAGTGGAGGAATAAATATTAAAACAAGAATAGAAACAGGCAGATAGAGAAAGCCGAGAGTTGCGTAAGTTTGCGATTTAGATTACCTGGCGCAGCACAAATTATGTATAAATTTCCTGAACTCTAAGAGCAAAAGTCAAATGCATTATGTAAAAATTGACATGGTGACTGAAAAAAAATCACAAGTCAAAAAATTTTGTAATTTCTTTCTGATATAGAACGAAAACTTAAACAATAAAAACGGTGTTCAGTATAACTCGTAAAGTTATTTGGTGGAAGGTTGTTCAACGATTATTTTGATGCAATAGCATAAATAATGCGATAAGGTGGCATAAAATTTGATTTTTTTCAGAGATTAAGAGAGGAAGAAACGAGAGTTTTGGAGACTGTAACACGAGAGCAATCATCATAGATCATCTAAGTGAAAAAGATGACATCAGATGTTTTCATCCTGCTTGGACGATTACCAAGCTATTCTAAGGGAAAATGTAAGATAGTAATAATCTGACCAAGACACGGTAATTAAAAGTAAACAATTCGTAGTTGTGTATAAGAGGAAAAATAACAAGTCATTTCTTACGAGGAAGCTTTGTTGATTTAGTATACTGTTTTTGGATAGATAAGGTCACACACATCCAACCAGTGCACCAGGATAGTGATGCAGGTTATAATATGCTTTACTCTTTTCCTATCCAAACCGTCTAAACAAAATTCCAATCACAGATATGCCTATCTGATCAATATATAGTGAAAGGGACTGACATTTGAATCAAATATTAAGTGTCCCAACTACCTAAACAAATCTGCATCAAATCTTGACAGTTGAACAACCCAGTACGAAAAACATTGAGTGCACTATTAGGAACTAGATACATAGAAGAGTACCTGGTCATAGGGATATCTAAAAGAGGTGAATGTTACCATCTAAGCCTCTGGTTCTATAACGAGGTATTTAAAAAAAAATCAATTCCATGCAAGAAATTTATATACCTATCTTGAAGTATTTTCGACAGATTAATACAAATACAAATAAAATATTAATTTCTGTTTTATGATTCAATTGCTTCAATTTTTATTTTTTGAGACGTTCATATGTATTAAGAGCTAAATGAAATTATTCAAGTTGCTGGTTTGATAATAAGATTGAAACCAAATAAATTAATAATAGTTTTTTAAAACAACATATCTTTGTTTTAGGAATGAATTCAACTGAAATTGGATTTCAGTAACAAGGTTATAAGATCTACTCCACAAAGCAGTTTGTAAACGTCGAAAAGGTTTTGAAGGGGAAGCGAGTGAGGAGCTGCTCCCTTTGTAATATACATTCTATTTGGTTACAGCATGCTAACAGTAAAAACGAAATGCAGATATATTAAATTTAAGTAATGGAGCACAAAACGCTACATCTATCTGCATGTGCAATTTTAGCAGCTTAACGACTTGATACCTGAATGTAAATCATACTCAGGCAGCCGTTTGTCATGATTCATCGGTAATGATCAAAGATATTTCTCGACGTACCCTATCTTGACTGGACACAACATGACTTTTTATGAAATTTTGATTCGTTAACTACTTAAAAAAAAAGAAACTAACTTATTCCATTTCCCAGTGGTTGGTTGTATCCTCTGGAAGGAGGTTACTAAGTAGGACATGGAATCACACCCACTGAGCATCCTGGCCTAGCTCTTGTGGAGAAACCAAAGTGCTTGAAAATTCCTTGATACGTGTTCTTGACTTTTCAAGACAAGCGCCAACATTTTATATTACGTTATTTAGAGCTATACGCCTCATCGAATTAAAGGTCATAAAAGGCTAGGGCAAGGAACGGGAAGGAACTCGTCCATGGCCTTCTATATATGAACCATCTCGTCATTCGACTTGAGTGATTTCGAGAATAGTAATAAATACAGTCGCTTTTCCATAAATAACGGTAGTTTATACGAAATGTTTAATATAGTAGACACAATCTTTCTCATCGAACTGTTTCTAAACCTTTTTTTTTTCGCTGTCATCAGTCTTTCGACTGGTTTGATGCAATCCTCCATCCCTTCCTATCTTAAGCTACCCTCTTCATCTCTACATATCCTCAATTATCTGCTTCATATATTCTAATCTCTGTCTTCCTCTACAGTTCTTACCTTCGACTGTTCCCTCCACTAAAAAATTAACCAATCCAGCATGTCACAAAATATGACCAAGCAACCTTTCTCTTCTTTCAGTAAGCTTCTTCCACAAACTTCTTTCCTCACCCATCATTTTCAAAATTTGTTCATTTCGTACTTTGTCCATTTAATTACGGTTTACATAAAATGTGAATGAATTAATATGGTTCCTACATAAATAGTCGTTGATTTCAATCCTGATTCTATTCTCCTGCTATACTTTCCCACAAGGTTTTTTTTTTGCTGATATGGGACTGAGATAAATCCATAATCAACCGCTATTTTAAAACTTTTTTAAAGAAAATGAGCATAATAATCGTTGTAACGACTATTGGAATTAGATCACATTGCCATTGAGTGTATCGGACCTAACTACTACCATGATCAACGAGCTTAAATTACGTGAGGGGACAAACAGCGAACAAAAGAGGGAGCGGCTACACAAGCAGCCTAATCTGGCGTGGCGCAGCGCGTGAGATAATGAGGCAGAAGAGCGATAGAATTCGATTCACGGAGTGATCGATTACCCCCCAACGCGACACACGGGAATAAAATCGCCCGACACGTTAACTGTTTACGCTACACGAGCTGTCGTAACGATGTGAAATGTCAGGCGTACTGAAAATGTTGATGGCGCAATTTGATTATCGCGTTCTTCAAACTTCGTTTCTGGCATTTCTGAAAATATTTAGCAGTTATTGCGGTGACTTGAAATACTTAGTGACAGCAAATAGGATTCTGGAAACTGCAGTCGATTTGTATTGTTCAATAAAATTCCCTGATTTGACAGCTACAACTTGGTAAAATGAAGGTGTAATGGAGAAACACGTCACTTTCGAATAGCTACCTTCCGATCATTCCAGGATTTAGCACCTTCGTCTCACTTTACATTTGTGAAGATATTTAGTCTTCTTCTTCCCACACAAGGATTAGTCCTGTTGATCTATTCTGGGTTCAGGGACTATTCCAGTCTCTTCCTTGGTCTACGTACACCTCTTCTACCTTTAGGTTTATACTGGTTTACTGCTTTTGGTAATCGTGCAACATGTATTCTGTACAGATGGTCTCTCCAGTTATTCCCATGTTCTCCAATCTGGTCATTTATACAATATATTTTCAACGCATCTCTTATTGCCTCGTTTCTTTTTAGATCCCATTATATATCTTACAGATTTTCATCTGCTGCTTGTATGCTGTATTTTTTCTCTCTCTCTCTCTCTTCTCTTCATCATGCATGATTCACATCTATAGAGATGCATAGGAACTGTCATACCTTAATAAAATTTGGACTTTGTATCTCTGCGCGTCCTTTTTACTAAAGTGTTTTAGCTATCGTTCCACACATTTTACAACATGTTAATTTGCACAGACAGTTTACAGTTTAGGTTTGCCATTGTATAATAAATTAATGTCAACATTTTAAGACAAGAAAAAATAATTCACAGTACACCAAAACGATTACTGTGTTATGATTTATCTGATTCTTTAATACTTTTATTTCAGTGGCTACTTGCAAGGAAGTACTTCCAAAGTCGGAAAAAGTTTCTGACGGGGAACGGAAAAGTACTTTCCTACAATTTTCCTGGAGTGATTTCTAGAAAACCATGTAAAACCGAACGCTGGATGGACGAACGAGGATTTTTTCGCACACTATCCAAAATTCCAGACCCTCACTCACCTTCTTAGGTTTAAAGTTTACAGCTCTGAAAGGGACATTTTATAATTTTCTAAGAAATGAGGTTTAAAATTGAGACTACAACTGAATGTATTAATATAGTTTATATTCAATCAGTAGTTACTATTATCACCACATTAGATTTAGAACCACAGCAATCAGATTTCAAAACCGTTCAGCCACTACACTGGTTACTAACTCTGGATTTATTAGTCATCAGAATTTCAGATTGCTGAGCAAAGCACGATGAAATTACTTGTAGATTCTTTGACATGCAATTTTCCTTTCCTATTGATTATTAATTAATTATTCATTTAATTTCGATAGAGCAAGCGCGCCGGAGGCAATTCCCTCGGTCATCTAATTATCCCTTATTATGTGATTTTTAATTATCTCAAACAATTTGACTGTTAAATTCCTCCCCATCTACTTTTGTTATTTACGAATTTTAATTAAAAAAAAAAAATCCACTCCTTTATGAATGAAGTCGATTGCAAGCTTGTGGTTATTGTCATCTTTTCCTACCGTGCACTGTTCCTAGTTCTTCGACCAATATGCTTCCCAGCCCATCACTAACATACGCCTTCTAATGTACATTCCTAGTACTCTCTTCACCTTCCTTCCGTCTTCCAATGAATTCCAATCCTGATCCTTTATCATATCAGTTACTGAGTGGTGATGCGGTAATTTCCACAAACAAATCTACTCTCCTGTATGTGTAGACGACTGTGAGAAGAACGTGTATAGCGATGTGTCTTGGTCGTGCTGTGCCTGGGACATAACAGAAGGGAGTGGGTTAAACCAGGTGCCAGCTCATTCAGGTCTATCCTTTTTTTTTTTTTTAAAAAAAAAAAAAAAAAAACGTCACTGAAGCCGTCATGTTTTACTTCTCTACATCATATATTAATCACCGTTACCGTTAGCTTTCTTTCCTAATAGGCACTGCGCTGGGAGTTCAATCGGCCCTGGCATTAATACTCAATCTGGTGATCACTTCGGTTATCCCGTGGCCAAGTTTCGGCGGATGAAAATTCATCCACCAGGGGTTTGACAAGTGCCTAAACAATGTCACCTCCCCTGGCATCTATCAATTATTATCAGTCATCAGAGACTTAATTTTTTTAGCCACTGAAAGTTGCTGAGAGAGTTTCCAATATCTTTTTTCGTACTTTTAGAGCCTGTAGCTACCAATTTTATTTTTGGTAAAATGACACGTGCGACAGGTGCAAATTTTTATCGAGGAGAAAAGCAGTTGTCATAGAATTATGAATAATATTTCTTGGTGACATGCAGATATTACAGCGCAATGAAATAATTTTGGGTTTTCTGAAAGACGCAAATTTCGAGTTATGTTTTGGACAGTTGGAGGTGGGAAGTTCTGACAGGTAGACACATATGACCATGGCTAATGGGTTTGCGCTAGAGATGATGGAGATTACGTGATGTGAAGAGCACCGAATGACACAGCGATCGGCGGAAGAAATTCCCTTGAAGGCAGCGACATCTTACGTTGCTCTGAGCCAACGTTGATCGTTTGACTGCTGAAGGCGTAAGTAATTTGAATGTAGCCAATTGGGGACGCAAGAAAAATTACGTAGATCTAATACTAATATTTGTTTCTCCATTGCTGAGATGATAAAGTTCGTCGAAGAAGGCAATCGGCGAAAGGTTGGATGCGGCGACCCATGCCAATTACCGAGAACTGTGTGGGAGAACCTTGAACTTTGGCGCTTCATCTTGGCGAGGAACTGTGTTGCTAGCTGCCGGTGGAAGAAGACAAGATCATATATGACAGTCCAGCACTTCATAGCTATGGCAAAAGTTTCCAGTTTGCTTCTGTACTCAGCATGAGTTCATACAGCATCTTAATGATGCATTTCACTTAGTGTCAGTCGAGGCACTGTTTAGTCAGAGGTGTGGTCATTTCAGTCGTGTAGCTGTGAAGACTGCAGTCAACATTGGTCGATAAAGTAACTGTAAACCTTCAGAGTCATTGCATTGTGCCTCCTGCGATTCTGAACCTGAAGTTCCAGGCATGAAGATATCTGTCCAAGTTAAAAATAAATATAAATTGCTCTGAGCATAATATTTTTTTTTTTTTTTGGCCCCATTCTGTTCTAAACTATAACGTATCGTCCAGGCATGTACGGACTAGGAATTGTCAGTATGAGAATGTGTAAAGCTAACAAATACCTCATGCCAGAAGGTATAATTTGTAATTCAGTGCAAAGTTGTAAAGATGAATGTTTAAATAATTTTTGTCAGGTGGAATGCTTTCAGCGCCAATTGTCAATGACCAATGCAAGACTGAAGCTTTGCCCACTTCGATTTTACTCGTGCCCAGCTTATGATTTGATCCCATCGATCCTTCATTATGTTTTTAAATTTCTGTTTTAATACTTTTGATTGGCGCAGGGTAGGGACATTGTGGTTTAATGATCATTTATTGAAGACTGTCAATCAAATAGTTGGCGAATTTTCCATTCCACAACCATCGTGCCATGTTTTTTTCAAGGATAAGCTAACCCATGGTGTCGTAATCGTAGCGATTCTCAATAATGAAATGAGCAATGATTTTGCTATGTGCGGTTTTGTGGGATTACTTTGAGGACCTGGTATATCAAGCCTAATATAGTTGTAAAATTTTGCTGGTGGGAATTAAAGAAACAAAGGCCATCTGGTTTCAGGGCTTGTCCAACGCCTTTAATGTCCGATAATGATTACCAAAGTCGATTTAGCCTTGTTAGCAATCACATCCCTCTTCAAATGACTAATGCCTTGTGGTTCACACCACGCAGGCGCAAATAATTTTTTTACTTATGGCTTTACGCCTCGTCAACGTTGAGATCATTAGAAGCGGGAAAGAACTGGGGACTAGGCACGGAAAGGAATTCGGCCATGACCTTTTGACGGAAGCATCCCGGCATTCGTCTGGAGCGATTTGGGGAAACTGTGAAAAACCCAAATCTGGATGCTCGGACGGGGATTCCAACCGGCGTCCTCCCGAATGCGAGGCCATAGCGTGGCCATTCACCCACCAGTTTCCGTGGGCGCAAATAAGAATCTTGAATTCTTAACATCTCTCAAAAGTGACTGAATTGCGTCCATATTTACTCCGAGTTACTAAGTTTGTTGTAAATTATAAATTATACAGTAGTTGATTTAACGCGTTCAGTGTAAATGGTAGCTGTATTTCATTAAATATGTAATGTGGCACTGTTCTTAATTTTTTAAATAATTAGACACATCTCTAACTTTCCAGAAAACTAAGCGTCGTTTGTACTAACTAACCATACATCGACAAATATTTACTGTAAACCAATCATTGGACAAAAAAGTTTACGAAAGTTTCAGCTTGAAATGTAGAGTGAAATGGTGTTTCTTTGATGGTGTAAACGTTTTAGAATGGCAGGAAAATAACTGGAGATGGCCAGTTAAACTTTTTTTAGTTTGAAATGTAACCATTCACAACCTTGTTTTTCCTCTTTTTCAGAAATGAATACTCGGAAACTTAAGTTTGAGTGATGAGGATTTCAATTGAACAAATTTAATGAAGCACTTTATGGTAAATATCCGTTTTTTTTTTTAAAATGGATTTGCAGTGATCTATGTGTTGCGTATTTTGTTCCCACCCGTGCCAAACGCTTCGGAAATAATGAATTCACAGCAGCGCGACGGTGCAAATCGCTTGCGAAGTTAAAACGCCCGGACAAAGTGACCGCCACCGGGGAGTCCGTATTAACTGCGCTAATGCTTTAAAATATATCGACACTGCACGAGGTCGGGAAGGGAAGTGCGGATAAATCGAGGAGTGTCAGTTCTGACATGCCGGGGGCCGCATTAACATTTTCATTACCCGTGACGCTTACTGCGAACGGGGCCAGAAATGGCCGGCGAGATAAAATCCATGACGTGGAACAAAATGGCTTTCATTCCGGCGTGACCTCGCCAACTCGCTCGTTTAACACCGATGCTACTGCTGCCACTGCCGCTATTACCGTATTTTAGTCCAATTTTTTTGACACGCGTTCGAGCTGCATAGTGTCTACTTGTCCAACGATAATGCTACGCCGCCTGTAGAAAAATAGACACCCCCGACAGGGTGGGGGAAAAGAGGCATGAAGTTCAAAGAGCCATTAATTTAGATTCCAGCGAGAGCTAATTTTTCATTTGACATAATTCAGCAGTAGTCCAACCTCCTCTTTTTTGTATGCGTGTATGTCAGCTACAGTAATATCTAAAAAAGTGAAAAGTATATCTCTCGGTTCATAAAATAATATAGGGAGGACACGTTTGACTTCTACAACGTTACATACATATAGCCTAGGGGAATCAATCGACTTAAATATATTTTAAAAGGTTTGTAATTGCATAAAAACAGAAAATTTACCTTAAATGGGTCAACGTCTTGCCAACGAGATATCGACGATCTTCCGCGAATCTTTAACTTATTTTTTCCCCTATGGCAGTGGTTCCCAATTAAGCCGCGTTCCCACGACGCCTTGTAACGAAGGCGGGACGGGACAGGACCTCATTAGCCGAAGTTTAGGGACGAGCGCGCGCCGCAGGTTAGCACTCACTTACCTCGCCGCCATCTCCCCATCAGTGTCGTTTGGCATAGAGCACTTTACAGCAACAGAAGGGGTGCGCACCGCTGTTGCAAACCGATTGCAACAGCTCTCCACTACGCACGACTGTGATGTTTACCGACACAGAGTGGGTAGCTGCGTCTCGTCCCCGCTAGCAGAGGTAGCCCTGTTCCCATGGCGTGTTGCTGAGTATTCGTCCCGTCCCGTCCCGCCTTCGTTAAAAGACGTCGTGGGAACCCGGCTTTAGTGGTACGTGTACCCCTAGGGTACGAGACGTCGCTTCAAGCGGTGCGGGCGGTAATCTCTTGGCTAAGATGATTGAAAAAAAAAAAAAAAAATACGCAAACACTACTATCGCCAAAATATATTTTAAGACACACTGTGTTGTGGGTGGGTGTGGGTGGGTGTGTGTGAACTATATTACTGTAACGTTGTGCTTGTGTAAAACACTCGACTTGGATTTATTTATTTATCATTTCAGTTATAGGGGGTATGCAAGGTCTACCTCTTTATTGAAGTGGTACTTGGGGAAAAGTAATTGGGAATCACTGCCCTATGGCTTTACGCCTCGTAGACGTCAATGTAATTGGAAACAGGAAAGGACTGGAGGCAAGAAATTGGAAGGAATTTGGCCATCGCCTTTTGGAGGAACCATTCCGGCATTTGTCTCGAATGATTTGGGGAAACCAAGTAAAATCCAACTCTGAATGGCAGGAATGGGACTCGAATCTACGTTCTCCCGGCTGCGAGACGAGAATATTACAGCTCAACCACAAGAGTTTTCTTTTTCCTTTTTTCAAGCTTAATTACAATTATCGATTTATTTTATTTTTTAAAGAAAACGTTACATATCGGTAGAAGTAAGGCAAGAGTTTACTTTTTCCTTTATTCAAGCTTAGTTACAACTATTGAATAACTAAATTCAATAACTATTGCACATCGCAGAATAAGTGGAAAAAAGGAAGAGCGAAATAGTTTGGTAAAACGCAATTCGTGTCACCCGATCCGCATTTGACGCGGAAGATTACTTTTTGCAGCTTCCAATATTTACAAAGTTATGTCGTTGGCCATTAGGGTCTCATCCATCACAGTGGTGGCTGGAGGGGGGTCGCCAGTCTCTCCGGTCAATGGTCAACAGGCCCGTGGGGCTCTTCCGGTGATTAAAACGAGAAGCAAGAAGAGTGGTGACCTTCTCGGAAGGAGCTTCAACAGCGGAGGATTCGCAAGTACTTAACTACAGTGTTAACTCGTGTCGCTAATTTGTATTGTCTTAGCCATCGTCATTTATCTTGTGTCACAAGATAAATGACGACGTAACTGAATTAAGCATCCATTGTCAGATTTTAAGAACAGACTTACCGTCATTAAAATGAAATATATATTACAACGAGATCTAACGAAAATTTGTAAGTTGTCTTGTATCTGTATAATAATAATTAAAATATTTTCAATTAAGTTTTTGAGTCACATAATAGTTTCTTTTGGTACTTATAACACGGAAACTTCAGCAGTCATACAGAATGTCATTAAAGGCCATTGCGATTCTCACTGATATTTCACCCTATTAAACCCGTTCTCAAAACAAATATTTCAATTTACCTGCGTAGCGCGCTTGTTATTCCATAAAAAAATCGCAAATTATAGCTATTCTATCATCCTACAGCTGAATTTCAAGCAAATTTCACGCTGGCTATTTTATAGTCACTTTACACTTATCTCATTCATAATAAATTAGATTAATTCAATTAATTGATATTTTTATCTCAGATCAGAGATTATTTCTGACTGAAGTAAATTGCCAATTTACTTAATGCCCAGTGTAAGACCTATTTCTTTGAAGGAGCGTCTATTTCCGCTGAAGGCACTATTTTTGTAAGAATCTCCTATATGTAGGGGTGTATATTATCTTTCTTTGTTACAACCTGAGCTTATGTTTACATTTACAAGGTCTACTCAAAGTGTATATACTACCTTCATGGTGGTACTGAATTGATTTTGAGGCATCACTATATTAAAACACTTCTTATTAAGCACTTTTTATTAAAACACTTTTTATTTTATGACGAGTAAATATAAATGCAACTACACGTTTGCTGAGACGGATTCCGAAAGCTGTTAAACGTTTATACTGACAGCAGCAGAATACTTGTAACTGAGTTTAAACAGAATTTCCGAAATGATGATGTTGACTGAATTAATACAAGAAACAACGTCTACTTTCCAACTTGAAATTAGACGACAGTAACATGAAAAGCGATGTGAATTCTTGACTACTAAGCGTAGTGCAGTTATGAAAGCACATCACAACATTATAAATAATATTAATAATCCTCTGTTTATTAGACAAGACTATCTCTGTGACATTTCAGCTAACATTATGAAGGATGGTGGAATTGACACGTTATCTCGTAACAGAACTCCTTACATGAGTAAAACTGACACCCATAATACTTTAAAAGACAAAATATTGAACAGTCTAACATTGTAAAGATTATGACAGACAACTGATTTTGAAATGCAAGGGGCAAACTAATTTGTAGGAAGCAAACTTGACTGACCTACTGTACTGAATACTACGGCGAATTGCGTAAGTGACTAAATCTTGCTAGAAGAATGATGAATGTTGGAATGAAGGGAGAGAAAAAATGGCTACAGGCATTTTGTTTAAACTCAGCACTGACATGTTCCTGCCTCCCCTCCCCCACCCCCCTTGTCACCGGCGAGATTATTAGAGGCGGGAAGGGACTGGGGATAAGAACGAGAAGGAATTAGGTCATGGCTTTTCGAAGGTACCATTCTGGCGTTCACCTCAAGCGATTTTGGGAAACTATGGAAAACCCAAATCTGGACGGCCGGATAGGGATTTGAAACCGCCTCTTCCCGAATGCAGTGACACTTCTCATCCACTCTGCCATCCACGAATGGGAGGCTAGCAGGGTCGTGTTATATTTTCCTTATTTTTCGTTGTTGTTTGTCGTTTCCGCAGAAACTGTTTACACTATTCTATACATTAATGTTAAATATAAGAAAATATATAAATGGAAATTTGTACTACGGACGCCTCTGTTCCGGTTAAGCTATGCAACTGTTGATGGTCTCTGTGCAATATTCTGTAGATTCACACACGGCAGTATAGCGTAAACTTACATATTTTATGATGCTTTCCAAACTAATAACCTATTCATTAGTAATTTTAAATCCATTAAAAATATTACATAAATGAATCTAAAATAAAAGTTGCAATTGTTTTCTCCGTATAGTAACTTAATTAGTTATCTTTAAGGCTCAGACTAGTGTCAAAAACTTACAGTTCCTATTCTCTGCATGTACCTTCATCCACATTCCTCACTTTTATCGATAGTGCTTTATTTTAGATTTACCATGCAACCTTTTTTTCTGTCACAGTTATTGAAAGGCGGATCAGAAAGCATGCTGAATTAATGTTCATTCACAGCGTCGAGTATAGTAGTTTTTGTTTGGTCTTCCCTCTGCTTGGACAATAGCGCAGGTGGCATGTAAACACGGACAGGTTTGTGAGGTGACTCGGGCCGTTACAGCTGGCGCGGCGTGACAATGGCCGACACCCGCCTACACGTGTGGGTGGAGACGCTGACTCAGGCAGACACCCACCGAACAGCCTCAAACACGAAACAGCGCGCTCACGGTACGTACTACTGGACGCAGTACAGGAATTAAATGTTATTCCATCGAGCGTGGTGGGTAAGTGATAACGATTTTGCTTCGCATTAGGAAGGACTCGGGTTCGAATCTCCATCCGGCCATACATATTTCGGATTTTACATTGTTTCCCCAAATCACTTCAGCCGAATACCGGAATGGTTCCTTCAGAAGGCCATGTCAGAATTCCTTCCCGTTCCTTTCCTCCAGTCCAGTTTATCCAAGTGATACGATATGTTGGTGCTTTTCCCTTCAAAGATGAAAAGATGTAGAAAGACGTAATAATGTTAATTACTACAGAAGTTCGTTTCAATAAATTAAAACTTGGAATAGGAATTGTATTCACTATAAAGAAAGAATACATCCGGTTATTGAAAAGGGATATACATAAGGATTTGGTAAGAAACAACATTCCTGCAAAACGTATACGAAGCGAGGAAAATATATAATAAGCAGACGAAAAATACTATAAGATAAGTTAAGTTAAGAAGTACAATCTTTCAGTATCCTCAAATATTGCGTTGGGGCTCAAAATATCATCAACGTAGTAATCACAAAGGATGAAGTCAGTTAAAGACGTTTACTCGTATATTCCCGCTTGTGAATAGTGTAGTTACAAATAATCCACTACAACAAAGGAAACTTTTCTGTCTGACGTTCCAAGGAAGTTGTACTGGTTATTGTTACGACTTGGGGCAGAAATCGTAAAACAATTCTTTGTAAGGAAGTGTCTTAGCTTGCCAACTTCAAAATGTGAAAAGTTACATATGTTTAAAAATCTTCAAGGGGGTAGATATTTTTCCATTGAAGTGACAAAATTGAGAAAACAACAAGTACTCTAAAATTTTAGTTAGGATACAAAAATAAGAGTAGCTGGAAAAAAAAGAAAGAGGGGGGGCTATTGATTCAAAGGATCCAGAACATATGCCTCAAAACCATACGAAATCTTCCAAGATAAGCCTCCGCCGCTGAAATACGTGCAGCAACTGGTAAAAATTTGATAGTTCGAGAAATTCAACAACAATATAACCATTTTCACGAACGACTAACTATGAGGTAATTGAAACGGACTGGAATACTTAGAAACCATCCTTCCAAAAATGTGGCATAGTTATGAAATGCCACTGAGTGTCATAATAACACTAGTATGACACATAAATAACCAAGAGAATTTTTATAAGGCCAACCGGCCATAGCCCATTTTTTTCCTCAAGCGAAATATACTCTCCCAAAACCAACCAACGAATCACAGTAAATAAGGCTTCAAAAGCAGCAAGATTTCACCCAAGCAGCAAAGTACCGAAAGAGTATAGGTGAGATTCGTATGGGTGTCAGAGACTAACAGAAAGCTCTTGAGCATGATTACAATCGTGTTTCTGTATCACACAGCTCACAAAAGATCTACTTTCTGAAATACCAAACCCTGCTACATCCATGCGTTAATATTTGGGCAGGCAGTGATGGACACAAATCTTAGAGCTGAACGATGGACAGAGCGGAAATAACGAATCTGGACTCAGAAGTTGGTTGTACGTCAGATTAAGTCAACTTCAAGGCACAGATTACATCTAATTCAAGTTCAAAGTAGAAATAACAATTTTTTCATGATCAGAATGTTAATGTCGATTAGTGACCAGTGAACGAGACACATTAGCTCCGTAGTAACGTATGAAATAGGTCCATATAAGTGATATATGGTTTATAAAATGCCAATCAATTTCATAAATAATGAGTGGAATCCATCTGGGAACTTTATATTTGTAAGAATTCGGGAAAGAACAGTAATGTTACCGGTGATATTGAAAAAAACTTTTACGGATGTTATAAAAATATTTTCTAGCCATCATCAGCATAGTAATAGAAATGGGAAGGATTTGATATACGGTAGCCACCCACGAAATTCTTGTTAGAATAGTATAATTAAAAGAAATAAACCGTTATTAATTTTAAATAATAAAGAAACAAAATTATTCAGAGTTGTTAAATCAGAGAGCTTGAGGAAAGGATTATTTCATCAATTTATAAAATTAGAAATTTAGAAATGATATTCTGGAACGCAATTTTAAGTCAAATTCGGTCTAATGGTTCATAGCTTTTGCTTTGTTGAACAGCGGTTCAAAACTGTATCCTTCCCAGAGATTATTTATAGACGTTATTTGTCCGTGGTGGAGTCCGGAGATGGTTGCGCAGCACAACAGGACGTCATGCCTGGCTTCATTGTGTCTTCACCCAATTGTATCCACTGAAGACCGTTTTATGTTGATTAGTTGTTGTGTACTTTGCTTTCTTCCAGTATTTTGCATATTGTCAGCATCCCTCGTGATTTTCAAGGGATGTTCTTTCTACCAGTGGAGTAAAACTTTCTCGGATAGTTCAGCATCTTATTCGAAAATTAGAACGAAACTATCACTTGTCATTGTCACAGTACGCCTAAAGATACATTGTTGCATAGTAGTCGGCATGGATCAAATCTGACGACTTCGGAAACCTGAATATCTGGTACGGCGTTAAACGAAAACTACAGGAAGAAGAAATATTTCGCTATTTGTTAACACGTACCAATGTTCGCTAAGATATCACAGTAAATTTGGTGCCTATAAAAGATTTTTAAAGTATGAACAAAAAAAAAGGCCTATAGTACATTGTTAAGCCGAATTTCACATGAATTGAAATCTTGTTCCTCGAGTTACCGTGTTGAAAGTAATCTGTCACCTTGGTCATGATATAAACTAAGCTGTTAACGGGAATACAGATCGCGAAGATACGTTGAAATCTGAAATTATCTTTTTTTTTGGAAATATATATATATATATATGTTCTTGATTTGCATTATTATGTTTTTCAAAACTAAATTATAATTTCAGACATGTTTTATTAGCCAATGAAATGGTGTAAGACACATTGTGTTGTTACCTATAATCATTTTTAACCATCATCCACGACTTGCCGTACAAACTGTGTGAAGTCTCATAATTACGTTCACAAACTTCGGTTTACAGGAGACGTTTATGAAGTATAGGTAGCTTCCTGATCGTAGTGATTTTCAGCAATGAGTTATGTAGCGAACTTAACTGTCTAAGCTCGCATATATCGTTTTTATTGATCTCAAGATCGTCGTTGTCACTGGATTCAAACCAATGGGCAGTGAGCCACAGTTCGGATCGAGACGTGTAATACCGCAGGCTGACACGAGCGTGCGAGCCAGATGCAGACGGCACGTGTCGGCGGGAGGATGTCTTCCGGCTGCACAGCCATCCGCGGCGTAAACAGAGCAGCCAGCACCTGCTGGCACCGCGCTTACTACGAGGCCCGCAACAACACTAGACGTGACAACTGTCTCATCAAGTGAACCGACAATTCCAACAATGTCAAACAAGTAAGGCCAGCCAAAATTAAAATGGAAGGTGATGCGTTATCACGCAAAAACTTCCCCGCACTCTGGGGACCTATGTCTTCCCCAGCAATATGTTGTCATGTCATGTCAAGTATGACCTGACTGAAGCGGAAAAACGCGCAGCCAATGACATAACAAGCACTGCGCTAACCATTATGACCGAACAACCAGAGGATGAACCGGAACTAATAACACCAGCCGAAGTTCGGAAAATAATAAAAAATCTTGCCAAAAACAAAGCCCCAGGAGCTGACAAAATCTCCAATCAACACCTCAAGAGCCTACCAACAAAAAGGGATAGTACTCCTAACCAGAATCTGTAACGCCTGCCTCCTACAGAGATACTTCCCGGAAGCGTGGAAAGTCGTGAAGGTCACGGCCATCCCGAAGCGCGGGAAAACCCAGCGAGAGCCATCACATTATAGGCCAATTAGCCTACTCCCCTCCGCTTCAAAAGTGTTGGAGCGAGTAGTGCTCAAACGAATAAACAGCACCCTAGAAGCGGAAAAAACCATCCGCAAGGAACAGTTTGGCTTCCAAAGCAGAGTAGGTAGCACAAGCCAACTCCTCCGATTGACTGAAGACGTCTCCCGGGGATTCAATCTAAGTAAGTCGACGGCGGCTGTGTTCTTGAATATTGAGAAAGCTTACGACAAGGTTTGGCACGCCAGTCTTATCACCAAAGTAAGAACACAGACGACCGTACGACACAGTTACGTTCAGTTGATCGGAAGCTACCTGGAGAACAGACGGTTCTATGTTTCAATTGACGGCCAAAAATCATCAACACACCCCATACCAGCCGGCATACCCCAAGGATCACCGTTAGCGCCAATACTATTCAAGGTCAACGTCAACGACATTCCAACACCACCCTACGTAGAACTGGCACAATTTGCCGATGATACCACCATATACACAATTAGCAGGAGGCATGGCCTCAACATCAGCCACCTGCAGCACGGCCTTGACCAATTAGAAAAACACGGAAACGACCAATAATTGACCGCAAACTAAGAATCATGGGACAAGACATCGAGTGATCAGAAGAAACAAAGTATCTAGGGGTGATATTAGATAAAAAGCTTCTGTTCCGCAAACACATTTTAGACAGACGGAAACAGGGCACCGCAATATTAGCAAGCCTGTTCCCAATACTTCACAGCTCGGACCTAGCTATTCAAACCAAACTCAGAATTTATCAATCAATCATCCTCCCCTACTTACTCTACGGATGCCAAGTATGGGGAACAGCATACCAAACTAACCTAAACCAACTCCAGATACTGCAGAACAGATGTCTGAGAGTTATACTAAGGGCCTCAAGATACACGCCAAACGACGCCCTTCACGAGCAAGCAGACGTAAGCCCCATTTACGCAGAAATATTTAACCAAACAGACAAATTCTATAATGGAATAGAGCAATTCAGAGAAACAGACGAAAGGCTCCATACCCTTGGCATAAATATGCCAAGGCACTGGCACGCCTATAAAGTGCCACTAAGCATTATATACCAGGCAGAATGAAACTGATATGAATATAAGAAAACTGTAGGGGTTTTTCACATAAGGTCGTTTTTGACGAACCATAGCCATGTTTTCCCCTCAAAGAGCAATAAAAAGAGTCCCCAAAACAAACCCATCCTATACAGAGAGACACGTAAAGTAGAGCTACCTTGGTAGCGGGACTTCACAAACACGCCGTTGAGGCAGCGACACACACACACACACAAAATTTTACTGATTTTTCGGGCTGTTGATATTTTCTTTAAAGTATCGGAGTTTCAATATATCGATATTTTTAAAAGTATCAATATTGGATTCGATAGATCGAAGAAAAAGTATCGATGTATCGTTATATCGACCCTATTTCAAGAAACAATGTTAGAAAAACGAATCGGGTAAAAATAGAACGAAGTATTGTGGCTATTTACTGATAAAAGGTTGTGAGATATTCTTCTGAATAAAGTATTCGATTTCTGAAACAGAACGGTTTTTCACGGCGTTATAGATAATTTTTTTTTAAAAAAAGAGGAAAATTATGATTTAGCTATTATACATTTTTACTAAAATGAAAGGAATAATGTGTAATATTTACTCTAAGACTTGTAAAAACCAAAAGAGGGTCCAGGGAAATCTTTGCAACGTGTCCAGACAAGAATTCGAACGAAAGCTAACTGCTTGAAAGAGCATTAATACCTATCCTTATTTTTTACTCTTGCTTCTTGCTCCGATTTTAATTAATTAGAAGACCTAACTGATTGTTTACAATAAGGTGCAATAAATTTTATATTATCAGCTAAGTTTTAAATTTGTTCATTGTTTCTTGAATTTTTTTTTATTTTTTTATGTGCAACACAAGTAATCGTTTTGTTTTACCCTAATAATAATTTAACGGAAAAATGATAACTTATTTTTTTTTAAATCGACATCGATATACAGATTTCAATATCGTAATATCGATATATCATACTAAAAATATCACTCATAAATATCGATATTTTATATTAGCCCTACTGCTGTTTGCGGCATGCTTGCAAAGTTAATTCAACAAAACTGGGAAATTACGAGCGTCTGTTAAACACTTCTGTATGGCGTTACAATCCCTGAGTACGGAAATATCGAAACGAGGTAACTTTCTTAACGTTTGAAATATTCATTCAGTATTTGAATATATAAAACTAGCATTTCACCGTGTTTAGGACGTGGTCGCAGGTCTAAAGTAGTTTTGTTTTTAGAATCAAAGAACATCATCGCATAATCAGATCTGGCTGAAATACAAAATTTTGGTTTTAACCTTAAAATTCGCTGTGCGTAGTTGGAAGATATTCTGTTGAGTTTTAGTAAAGCCAGAGACTTTTCACGGACAGAGACCATCGCATTATACAATGTGCGCTTGATCCAATATGGCTGAAATACAATCTTGACCTGTATTACATTATTTGTGTTTACTCAGCTAAATCTGAATAGTTTATGTTGAGTGTGAAAAGAGTTAGAACGCGTAAAGACAGAGATTTCACGACCACAGAGACTACACACTTCATAGTATAGAGTCAACGGTCTTTACAGCTTTACATGATCTGTTGAAAATACGAACTTCAGCTGCGTTTCACCCTAAGGGTCATTTCTGTAAAACCTGATTATAATTTGTTAAGTTTGAAGGTAATTAGAAGAAATAAAGGCAGAGGTTTTGCGTGGAATGAGTATTATATCGTAAAAGGTCAAAGGTCATAACCAAGTGAACCGATATGGCTGAAATACGAACCTGACCCATGTTTTACATTTTGTGTTCACTCAGCAAACCTTGTAAAATTATGTTGAGTTTGTAGGGAGCAAAAATCCATAAAGGCAAACATTTCAATTGGACAGAGACAACAGATTATTCAATAAGTGGTTACAGGTCTAATTTAGTTGAAAAATGCAGTACGACGTGTCTAAAAATTCTCTCTGAAAAATTTGAAGAATTTCTCTTGAGTTTGAGATGGTTAGAATGTGAAAAGACAGATTAGTGCAAACAGACAGTGCCTATGAATATAACAAAAGGATCAAAGGTCTTTATCTCCTGATCGTATATGGCTGATTTACGATCTTGTATTTTAGTCAAATGTTAGCACTATGTAAAATTCGAAGATTTTCTGTTTAATTTAAAGGTAGTTATCGTGCCTAAAGACATATTTGCGCAGACACATGGTAACATATACCCAGTACCACGCTATTTTCTTTAAAAACTAATTTGATTGGTACTTTCAAACACATAACACGTGACAAAATTTATTTGATATTAGTTTCATTCATATGAAAAAAAAACCAAAAAAAACCAACCACTAAAAAAGACATTAATGACTTATTTTGATTTTAGACGTCGGTATTTGATCTTTGTAGATTTCAGGGTTACTGGAAAGCTAAATTAGTTGTCTTCAGAAAATCCAACTTCCATCGTAAACTTCGGATAAGCTCTTTTGGCTATAGGGAATTATTATTCCAAATTTGACGTGTATACATATGTAAAGTTTTGTATTTACTTATCAGATTTTAGATACAAATAACAAATAAGTCTCAATTAAATATTGATTCTTATTTCAGCGTTATGGCACTCGCATTAGACAAAGATGTAAATATAAATGTGAGAAAATCGTAATTTCAGTCAAAATCGTAATTTCATTCAATACGCTTTCTTCTTCGGATGCACGTAATTATACACATCCCAGTTATATGGTTTTCAGAAGATAAGTGGAAATCAACCAACAAATGTGGTATAGAGGTTTCGCCTACTTTGGCAGTTACCTACGAAGTTAGTGGAAGATCTGCTGTATCAAGAAACAAAATAATAGACTGTAAACCAAGGTGTGACGCCACCTCCTGTCTGGTAGCCGGTTCCGACGATACAAATCATTTCAGATACAACAATTACCAGCCACTCCGAACCACGCCCGGCGTCTGTAGGGATCCAAAGATGAATGTAAACATCCAGCAACACCAAAGCACCACACCCATCTCACAAACTCCATCAACATATGTAACATAGATATTCATGAAGAATAATAATATAAAAAATTAACTACAGCCAACTCTGTACCATTTAAAAACATACAAGAAATTTTGCAACCAGTTTGTTTAGCTGATTACCCAGTTAATATGCACTTTAATTTTATTTAGATTTCTGTCAGCCCTTTTTACAGCTGGAATAAGAAATTTACTCGTTTTTTAAACCTCAGTTTATTGGTGTTTAATTATATGGAATACTAAATAATTTTTACTGTACTTTTTAAAATTTCTTGTCTACTACTTTAAATTTTGTATTCTATATACTAAACTACAGTCTTACACAACTGGAATTCTAAGACTTGTTCCGGCTCAACACTAAGCTGCAGTCACCTCAACTATTTTAAGATACAATGACACACATATGGTCATCAAAGAATTTGGTTTAATCACTTCTTTAATGGAGTTTCAGTAACAGAATAAAACAACGCTAACGACACAGCGTGAAACTTTATAACAACTCTATAGTAGAAGTGGCCAATGATACGTATTTTGTAGAATTTACAGAACAAATACTATAGATCTTCTTTTGGTAGTTCATTTTCACTGCAAGTCTTCCAAGGTCGTTAGAATTATAGGCGATTTGTTGTGGCTTCCACTTTATTCGTAGTGAAGCATGGACTTCAGGAACACCTGAAATAAGGAAAATTAAAGTATTTAAAATGTAGTGTTCTCGAAAAAAGCAGAAAATTAGGTGTACAAATATAGTACGAAATGAACATGTTTGGCGATGATGGGTGAGAAGAGAAGTTTATGAAAGAGTCTTACAGAAAGAAGAGACAGGGTGATGGGTCACATTTTAAGACATGTAGGATTGGTTAATTTGACTGAGGATAGTAACAGCAGTGGTATACAAAGATTGGAATATATGAAACAGATAATTGAATACGTAGGTCGTAAGTGGTATATTGAGATGAGAGGTTAGCGTAAGGTAGGATGAGATGGAGGACAAGGAAACATCCGTGCCGCAATAGAATCTCGATTTGGGAATAAGGGAAAAATGTTACCCGAAACGTTGGAAGGATTTGATGTAATATGACAGTTAGTTTAAAAATTGTAAATAGTTTATTTGTGAGGATAAATGGTTGGACTCTTGTGATTGCTGGTAGGGGGAACAGAATAACCAACACTCAAGCCATCTAATAGTTAACAGAATATCAAAAGTTTAAAATTAATAATAAAAGAGTAGATTGTACAATGGCAGAGTTACTCTGATGATGTTAGAATGCAAGCAAAATAAATAATATATATGATCAAATAAAAATATGATTATGAGCGTAAAGAAATGTAAAGACTAAAATTCTATAGATCTTGGAAAATACTGAAATAGATAACGATAAAAAGGAAATATCATAGAGAATTTTTTCTCTATAATTGGAAGTTTAATTCGTTCTAGTCATGAAGAACAGAAAAAGAATATATATGTCAGAGGTCATCAGAAGACACCGGTTAGATAATATTATGAAATTCATCATAATTTTTAATTACAATTTGAATTTAACAATTAATGGAAAAAATATTGTGAAAGATAGTAGAACTGTAAGATGGGCAGCAGACAGTAGGTTATATGGAGATGAGCTAAAAAGGGTGTGAGACAAGTTTGTAGTCTATCCCCATTACCTTTCAACTTGTTTGTAGAAGAAGCAATAAATAAAGGGAAAGAAAGATTTTAAAATGGCATAATTGTTCTAAGGAGAAAAATTAGCATGCTACGATTTGCTGATGACATTGTCTTGTTAGCAGAACAGGTTAAGGATATTGAGAAGTTACTGAATACCATGAACAAAATACTGAAAGAAGATTTTGGACTAAATGTAAACCAAAGCAAGACAAAAGTGATTAAATTAAGCAGAAATGATACCAATAATAGAAGAAAATAAAAGTTACAACTGATGGCCGAAAAGAGACTTCATGAAAAAGATAAATCTTTTAGTTTCAAATAATTAAATAGAAACGAATGAGTTTTGGAAATGATGGGCGAAGAAAGAAGTTTGTGATAGAGTCTTACAGAAAGAAGAGACAGGCGGTAGGTCATATTTTAAGACATGCAGGATTGGTTAACCTGTTAGTGGAGGGAACAGTTGAAGAAAAGAACATCAGAGGAAGAGAGAGATTAGGATATACAGTATGAAGCAGGTAATTGAGAATGTGGGTTGTAAGGGGTATGTTGGAATGAAAAGTTAGCGCAAGATAGGAAGGGATGGAGGGTTGCATCAAACCAGTCGAGAGACTAATGACAGGGAAAAAAAAAAAAAAAAAAAAAAAAAAAAACAAAAACGGAGATGAGAGAACTAGTTGAAAACATGTGAAACTCTAAGAAACTTTTTTAGAAAAGTTGTAAAGCATAAAATATATATGTGAAGTAAAGCTCTTTAAAAAATGGACCTGAAGAGCCGAAAATGAATTTAATTCTCAACGTGCACAGATATCAGTAATATATATTTTTTCCCTTATTGAGGAATATGTGAGCTACGAGACAGATGAATCTAATTCATAGGAAATTAGAGCTACATAATTTGCTTGATTCATTTTACTTTTTGAGTAAAAAAAAAATTATACAATTTGAATTTGGAACGTTAAGAAATCCGGAATAAATTTCGTGACATATCAGATGAAGTATCATTTAGTCAATACATTTACGGTTACAAGAGCACTAATTCAGGCACCATGATAAAATTAATAGAATAGGTGAGAAACACAGGAGTTTTATAATGTTTTTATGGTATTAAAAATTACAGACTTCGGAGAAATTAAGCAAAAAATATAAAAAAAGTTCAATGGACAGTTGTTGTTGTCCATTTTCCCAGCAGTTGCTAAGTTCATTTATTGTTAATGAAGAACGCCAATTTAATTGTTCTTTCTTTGATTTTTGCTTCACACGTTTCACCTTTCAACGAGGCATCATCAGCGATGAATTATTTACATTAGTGTTATTAGGATTGGTAGAGTTATCTTTTAAAATATTGCTAGCCAGATGTACTATATTTAGCTGACAATACTTTGACAGATGGCTCTAGTTGGAATACGCTCTGTGGAAAAAGCAAAGATGTGCAGTTTCCCTCGCTAATAACACTAATGTAAATACTTCGTTGCCCATGATACCTCCCAATGAAAGATGAAACGCGTACGGTGATAAAAAATTAAACAACAATTGAATTAGTGTCTTTTATGAACAATCAATGACACAGGTTAATTTTCTGTGGAGTATAGAAGAATCGTGTGTCTATTAGTTACAAACGTTACATGCGCAGAACAATTTTAATTTGTTAGTGACACTTCTCCGCAAGTTTATAAAAATCTTTTTTCGGTAGTGAGAAATACATTTGAGGTATTAACGTTGAAACTGATTACAATAACGTGAACAAAATAGATACATAGAATATTGTTAAGAATATTATTTTGACTAATCACAAAAGAAACAAACATCTATAATAAAGTGAACAGAAATAACAATCAGTTGAATAAAGAAATAGGATAGGCAAGGCAGAAGTAATAATTCAAGTTTTAGGAATAACAATAACAACAAACCTTCGATGCTAGGATGATCTCACAGTTAGAAACATGTGGTAAGAAACTTCCCCTAAAACTGAATCGTTTTAAACTGATACATTGAACTCATAATGACAGAATGTGTCAAGAATTTCTGAGCTAAAAGCTATCTTCGGATAAGTTTCGGTAGAAGGGACATTTTTTTCTGCTTTTTTTTACTTTAGCAAGCTGTCATGGCAATTACAATCTATTCGGTGATTTAGACTTCACGCATGCTGTTAAAAAATTGACGAAGATTCGCGTCAGTAGGACTATCGTTTATAAAATTCAGTCTTGATCCTCAGTATTTGTGCATTTGTACCAAGTTAACTATTGACTCCAATTTCCATAAGCGATTATGTTTCCAGATGTTTGTTAGTGATTATAAATACTAGGATCAGTTATTATATTATTCCTTTTAAAATACAAAATTTAAAAGAAGAATTCTTAAACAAGTTGTTTTTCATACGTCCGAATGTATAAACAACAATTTTAGCATTAAAGAGACATGCATCTTCATTTTTTATTTTTTTTACTAATATTGGAATGGAAAATAACGGTAAGAAATTAAAACAAGTTATAGCGGATTAAATGACAAGAATGAAATTTTACTTAGCATAAACATTGACTTATAAATTAATCTCTTTTAATAACATGTAATCACAATGAATGTTTCTCCGAGCAAGTATTTCTGTAGGAGCAGAGTGCCCGGTATAATTAGACAAGCGAAATTAGGCAGCTGTAATTAGGTTAGCTTGTTATGATACTTAAAAGTTCGTTACTTTGTCTCGCGTTAACATTTGATTTAAAGATCAGGCCTATTAGCAAGATCTAGTGGTAATATGCCCAGAGTAATGACCACATTTCACGTTAAGAGGCACACATTTCGCTTTTAGTGACGAATATAATTTCTCCCCTGCCTCATTCACGCCAGCATGATGCTATCATCGTCCTGAAGTACAATAATTATTATTGCATTTTCTTCGCATTAACCTTTACTTGAAACATTTCACCTAATTAATTATTCAACACTACAAAAAACGCAATTATTTCAGAATAGATCGTATTTTTAAGTCACGCAACGCGATAAAAATTATCATTGCACACAAAAACTATGAAATTAATACATGTATTAATTATATATATTGAATCACTGCTTCCATTCGAGAATTTTGCTTTTGTATTTTATCCTCCTGTCACACTCAAATATTAATTTTTATGAGAGCTTAATATTTTTATGCATAATAGAACGCAGGAGGAAGTACAACCGATTAAAACTATTGAATCGAAAGTGCACTTTTTTAGCCGTAATACTGTTTTTGATACTTAATGTGTGGGGTTTCTTTTTGCCTCCTCAAACTTTGCATATAATTTACCATATGTTTATAAGTTACGGAGGCTTACTGGAGAAAGATTTCGGTTTCAGTCTAAAATAATAACTTTCTTTAATTAAAGTGTGAATGAACATATAGCCTGTTGATCATTTCTTATTTTCGCATTTGTATTTAAAGTTCTTGGAATATGGTTTCTTAACTCGTCTACTTTAACCATTTACCAATTTTTTTATCATAAGTGCTTTTTGGCTTTGAGATAAATTTTTCAGCATTTTTTATCGTATCTCACTGCCTTATCTTAATGGGAAAAAAATTCAAATAAAAAAATACCATTTCCTCATGCCTCGAAAATCGAGTGCTGGTTTTTGGTCATGTTTATCTTATTATTTACATGGATTACGATTTTGGAAATAAAGATTTCAATATTGTTATCTCCGTCTCTAACGTACAAATATGTGAGTCAGGTATTAAACAGACAGTAGCACATTTGTTATAAAAACGAATGACATGATTTCAATTGTAAGAATGATATAGAATTTCTGAAGAAGAAATTTACGAGATACAATAAATAAATTAAGAATTCAAGATGTGTTGAGAAACTAATACTGAAGAAACATGCAGAATAAGTTTCAGACCATTTGAATTCAGACGATTGGTATTTCATTGTTAATCGTTACGAGACTATTTTGAATTAAAGAGAATAATACTTATTCCATGCTGTTAAAATAATGCAAAAGTAACAACCATTGGTGAACTGTGGTCTCCCCACTGCAAAAAAAATCCTCTACAGAGTAATACTTTGATCACCCCTGCTAACAACTAATCTGCGAATCATAAATGAAGACAGCTTGCGAACACTGTGTCCATCGAATCGAGCTCCAGCCATAATAACATCTCAGTGTTTGTAGTTTCCACGCTTCCAGGATAGTGACGTTTCGTTCGAACTACTTCTATCTTCTTCTGGCGCTAAGCTGACACTGACACGTGTTTCACACGCACTATAGTAAGCAACCTTCTGGAAGGTTTGAATGTCCTGGCCAATCAGGAAAGCGCAGGTGTGGCGTAGTTGGTCCGCTCGTGAGGTTGCCGCAAGGCATGTCTCTGATCTTCTTTCTATCGTCAGTGGTAGCTAAGGCAGATAAAAGAGGCATTTGAGATTGTTAAAAACCCCAACAATATCAACGAGGATAGCGGCCCAAAACTACACGATGCGTGGCATGCCTTGCTGAATAATGTACAATCGACGCAGTGATCCCTATCATGCGACAGCTGCACTTTCCTTATTGGCTGGACCATTCGAATCTCACAGAATACCGTTATTTGTGCTTAGCAGAGCGTGTGAAGCACGTATCGATGCTGCAAACAAACATATTGTTTGATTTTCTGTACAAAGTGAAAGAAAAGATCAGAATTTAATCACATGGTAAATAGTATAATTTTGAAGAGAGATTTAACTATACACTACAGTTGCGATATTAAAAAATCCCTAAAGATTCAGAAACATAGCCAGTGCTAATGGGTGATATGGATGGAATTTTCGTTTTCCTTCTTGCTTTACGACTGGTTGACGTAGATTTAAAGAGAAGCGGGAAAGGAATGGGAAGGAATTGGACGGTGTTTTTTTTTTAAAGGGACTATGCCGGCATTAGCCTGGAGTGATTTGGGGAAACCATGGAATACTCAAATGTAGATGGCCTGACGGGGATTCGAAACCGCGTCCTCTCGAATGCGAGGTAAGAGGAGGTCAAGAAATGGGAAGGAATTCGCCCACTGCCTTTTGAAGGAGTCGTCCCAGCATTCTCATGGAGTGATTTGGGGAAATCCTGGAAAACCAAAATCTGGAAGACCGGACGGGATTCGAAAGCGTCTGGCCGGAATAAAAAAAAGAGATTTCTATTGAAGATTTAGCAGTAACTCTACTCAATAAAATCATACTAGTGTCGTACAGATGATATCCATTACCAGGTACAGTGGCACAAGTTAAGAAGTAGCAGAAAATCGTTAAGCATGTGAGTAATCAACTTATCGTATCTGTAATATGAAAGATGGACGGTTGAAAATATGTTCTTTCAAGCAACAAGCTAATTTTAATAGATTATGTATCTATAATCCTGTATCCGAGACAGGAAATCAGTTTTACGAATAATTAGACCATTAACTGAAACTGCTGTTTCGGGAGATCTTGACGAGACAAGCGAGTGAAAGCTTCCGCGTTAATCAGAGTCCGTGCTGACGACAGAGGGCAGGCCGCTGTCGCCATTTCTGAATTAGAACTGGAGTGGCGAGCGCAGAGTGGCAATCGGCCATTAGCGTCCGTTGTGCTCGTCACAATGGGAACTGTTTAGTGCGTGTTTATCAGCGCCGATACAGCCCGGCCGGTCGCTTTGTGCCCGACAGTTCGGCCGTGCCTTTTAATATCCCGCTGAATGGCGGCTCGAGAGGTGGTTTTTTCGGATCTCTAGTCTCTGTGAGTTGACCCCAAATACACCACCGGAGGTCTAACAAGCTGACAGGGGGTTTAGTTTGTAATACAAGGCTCGTTCTCCTAAACGGAATGGATGGAGAACTTATCACAACACTGAACATGTGTGTGGTTACTCAATACGAGTAGGTTGCAGCAAGTAGTACCGTTCTCCAATGTGTCACGCTGTCAGTGACTCTAGTAGTCAAATTATGATTCGTTCTTTTACTGCTGTTAATTGACTGACTGACCAGCTGCGCGAAAATGGAGAAAACATAGGGCCCATTGGGTAGATCGAAAATTTAACAGGCCATCTAGATCTTGATCCTATATCTTGTTGACTCACAAATGACGACTCAGGGTCATAATCCTCTGGACCCACTCCTCCCTTCGTATTCCCCTCTCTTCCTTTCTCTCTTAGCTGACCGCTAGGCGAGTGGCAAATTTCTCCTCCGCATATACGGGTAAGGGCAGCCGAGTGGGGATAGAGCAGACTGACCTTGCGCCTCCTTTGTTATTGTGGATTCCCACGGCCCGTGGTTTTGTAGGCCGCGCCATGCTGCCGATTTGTACAGATCAGCACGCGCCACCTCGCAGTCATCTACACTCCACTCTCCTAGTGTCGTTTCAGCTACCCGGGCGTTTGATGTTTACCGACCAACAGAGCGGCTCCCTTGCCAAAGCTCTCTGTTGATAGCTAGACCGACGCGGTCGGCAAATGCGCGGGCCGTGAGAAGCCACATTTAACTGAACAGGCTCTTAGCTATTCTACAACCCCCCCCCATCTTTCCTGGCTCCTTGTGTATGTGTGTGTTTTAATAACTTAAAGACATACAAACACTTTATTTCAATGTATTTCACACTAGTGATATCATTGCAGGAATGTACTGATTGCGAGTTATGTGTAACACCACTAATTAACGGTTAAATAAAACACTTTAAGAGTAACATGATTAAATTTGACAGTGTTCAAATATGACATTGAGTAAGACTTGGTTACGTGCGAACAATTACGAACTTTTTTGTGATAATCATGTTAATCTTGCCGAATGGACGAATCTCTCAGGATTCGGCAGACTGACTGAAAAAGGATATGTTTTGATCATCCACCCTTACATGCTCAAGGTTGCAGTGGCTAACGGATATCCTCAAAACTGCTGTGTGTTAATTCAACAGAAGGAGATGACTAGCGGCTGAAGCAAGAAGACGCCGATCGTTCACAATAACATCTCGGGGAACTCAACGGGCGCCTGTGCTTGGTGGAATTTGTGTGCTTGAATGGTACTCGAGAATTAGTTGACATGGCTCTCCCAATAATAAATCTCCAGAGCTGGTAATATTCGCGTATGAAGTGATGAATCAAAGAGAATGATAATGCAACAATTTTGAAATAACGTGCCAACACACACCCCAAAAACCCATCGCCACCGCGGAGACGTGTTGGACGTTGCTATCGCAAGGAATATTCCAGGTCTCTTGGAAGCCAGAGTGGTAAACCGCTTATCATCAGACCACAAGCCAGTGATTATAGAAGCACCAGATGTAGAAGCGGAACAAAACACTGAAAAAGGAAAAAAATTATCAAAAGGCAGATTGGCAGCAATTCAAAATCAACCTGCCAGAACAGCTACACGGGGAAGAGCCTGACGAAGATGTTGATGTCGAGCTTGAGAAAATCACGAACCACATCAAAACAGCAGCCGACTCTGCAACACTACCATCACGGAGTGGTGCGCAGCAGAAGAGCCTTCCAGCTGACATCCTGGAGATGATTACAATTAAGAACAGAGCAGCCCGTCTGTGGCAAGAAACCAAGAGGCCCGAGAACAGACGACACCTAAATCGCCTGATCCGCGAGATCAAAGTCAGGATAACCGAGCACCGAAACCAACAGTGGGCAGACAAGTTGTCAACGTTGCAAGTAGAAGACGGTACGGCTTGGAAGCAGACCAAGCAACTCACTGGACGTCGCAGCCGAATACCACCCCTGAACGGAGCGAATGGTCTTGTCTGTAAGCCAACAGACAAAGCCAGCACGCTGGCGGATGCATTTGAGGGGAACTTTAGACCAGTCGCGGAGCCAATAGACAGACGCCACTGCCAAAGAGTCAGGTAACACCTCCGACGGTACCTTCGAGACAACGGCGAAGAAGAAGAGGGTGAAATCGACCCATTCACCGTTGAAGACCTACGGTAAGAGATCTCGAAGTTTCCCCCGGACAAGGCACCGGGACACGACGGCATCACCAACAGTGTACTGAAGAATCTGCCAGCAGGTGCCATCGTGAGGCTGGTAGAATTATTCAACAAGATCGCGAGGACTAAAGTGTACCCGGCAGCGTGGAAAAGAGCGGGGATCATCCCGACTTCTAAGCCTGGCAAAAACGCAGCTGACCCGCAGAACTATAGACCAATCAGCCTCCTACCTAATCTCAGCAAACTGTTTGAGAGGCTATTACTCAAGCAACTGCAGGTGCACATCCGCGACGGAGGTATGATACCAGCAGAGCAGCACGGTTTCCGACCTGGCCATTCAACCACGCACCAACTGCTGAGGGTCGTCGAGGAAGCAACCGCAGCATTCCACGCACGAGAGCACTGCGGCGTGGTCCTCCTCGACGTGGCGAAGGCCTTTGACTCCGTGTGGCACCGAGGGCTACTCTACAAAATGGCCACACTTGGAGTTCCAGGACCATATCTCCTTTTATTGAAGAGCTATCTCCAGCAAAGAACTTTCATGGTGAAAATAGGCGACGTGAAATCAACAACAAGACCCATCCGCGCCGGGGTACCTCAAGGTAGTGTGCTGGGTCCAGTTGTCTACACGCTGTACACAGCGGATATTCCGATGGGGCAACAAACCAAGCTGGCATTATACGCCAACGACACGGCGATCTTCACTACGTCCCGCTGCCGGATCCTCGTGGGACGCCGCCTCCGAGCAGTGCTGAAAGACGTCGAGGAGTGGGCCACCAAGTGGAGAATTAAGATCAACGCATCGAAGAGCCAGGCCATCATGTTGACGCGGAGGCGTAAGCCACCACGACCGATGCTGAGGCTCTTCGGGGAGAGAATTCCCTTGGTGACCACGGCAAAGTATCTTGGGGTAACCCTAGATACGAAACTAACATGGAAGCCGCACTTCGAAGATGTCTAGCGCAGAGTTCTTCAACGACTGGGGCAACTTTATTCAGTGTTGAATTACAGTAGCACACTACCACCCAGATGCGGCCTCCAATCATATCAAGCACTGGTGCGTCCGATTATGGAATATGCATCCCCTGTATGGGGATATGCGGCAAAAAACGCATATTGAGAAGCTGCAGAGAATGCAAAACAAGGCGCTGAAGAGAGCACTCCACCTGCCAATGAGATTCCCGACAGACATCCTCCACGAGACAGTGGGGATCCCGAGACTTCGGGATAGGTATAAAAAAAATAGCAAGACATTTTTACCAAAAAAACTGAGGAGAGCGACAACCACCTTATTCGCTCTCTAGCACAGTATGACATACACGAGGGTCCACATAGAAGACCACTCCAGCTGCTGAGAAAACGACAAATACAGTGCGAAACAGATGCACTTACACTGTTAAATTAAATTAAATACAAAAAAATAATAATAAAAATATTAGTAATATATATAATAATAAAAAAAAATAAATAAATAAAAGGCTCAACAGAAATGAAAAATATAAAAGTAAAACAAGCACTTACACGGAAACAGCAAATAAAAGAAGGCAATGCCAAGACGGCAAGTACTTCTGACAAGAATCCCTTAACCTAAGGGCTAAGGGAGACTGATATAGCCTCCACCTACGGGGAAACTACGAGGGTCATGTGAAAAAGCGAGCCTAAAATGATTTTAGAAATACACCTGGGGCATACCGGTAGTCTTGGTGTCTGATCTTCTAGTGACCTTGGACTCATATCCTCGGCTCGTTGATAATAATAATAATTCCGTGTGGTGACAGGGTTTTTATTGGCTTCGATTTCCGCCCCTGTCTTAGCCACCTTAAACTAACCCGGTAGTGCTACCAGCTACAGGAGGCCTACAGTTTAACATGGAAGAGTTCTGGTGTACTTCACATTACACAGGTGAACGTCGGGTTAATGGTCTATGAAAATCCCTGGCAAGACAGGGATTCGAACCAGGGACTTTTCGTTCGCCAGTCAGACACCTTAACCACTGAACCACCAGTCCGCAGGTTCGTTGATGAAGGAGTTGTCAGAGCCAAGAGAGGACTATGTATAAGAAACAAGACGGAAACTGGCCATCACCTTTTAGAGGAACCATTCTGGGAGTCACCTGGAATTTTCTAGAGAAATCTCATGAAACCTAAATCTTGATGGCTTCCTCCCGATTTCGACTACAAAAATTACCGCACTGTAATTATGCTGAACCCCTTCCCTTTAGATATACTGCAAACTAAAGATGATGTTTTCCTTCAGATGTTTGGGAGTCCAAAACCAAAAGCCCGACTTTGAATATCGTCTCGGAAATGAGTCAGTTCATGATTCTGGTGAACAAATACAAACCGAGACTTTGAGAGGAAGCTTGCTCGTATATTTCGTATGGACCACTCACTGCAGAACATGCCCTCGCATGTTGGCCTACAGAGAATTTTTACGCCGCGTATATCAGCTTCCTGCTTGCAGGGGAAAAAAAAGCAGCGACTCGTAAAGCCAGATGCAGGTAGCGAATGACTTAATTTTCGTGCTGTGAATCCCAGAGGCCTCCACCCGTAAGCAGGCGCGTTTGAAACAATCCCCCGGTTTGTTTAGCGGCGTATAAACAGTGGCGATTCCGACTGCGGCTTTATAAGGGTCTCCTTTGTTCTTGAGAAGAAACCACTCGCAACAGCGCCAGCAGAACATATTAACTCGCCTGCTTATCTGACGCACATAAATAACGGTAATAACACGCGCAGATGGAAAACGCAACGTGTTTATTAAGCGAAAACTTCACGGCACTGCGACCCCGGTTTTTAAAAAAAAAAAAAAAAAAAAAACAACATGACGTAAACCAGAGACAGAAATAAGCTACCTCCAGTGGCGAATGTTAATTCATCACGGAAAGATCAATGCAGATATTATTCGCCAAACGACGGGTCTCTGTATTTAGAGCAGTGCTTTATTTGCGGTTCGTCGCATGTCTGTAGCAAATTAGGCGTTCCCTGTAATAAAACACTGTTTATCGTCTTGGCGTCGTCTGTTTTCTTGTCAGAATTAGCTAGCTGAAAATGGCCTTTTTACAAACCAGTTGCGTTCCTCATCTTTTCAAGGCCGGGTTTTACTTCTGACCACAAAGATATTAATTACCTCTCAGAGCACTATGTGATCTTCGAATAGCTATATACCACTTTTCTGATAATAAAATAACCGCCCTAAATTTGTGGTTGTTAATAGGTAATCCTTGGTTGTCCCATAACGCGACGTGTTAATTAGTTCAGACTTATTTTGGCTACTGATGAAACTCTTAAATTAAATCACAGATGTTTCCACTCATACTTGGGAACTATACTTACAAGCTAAATGTTTATTTATTTTTTATTTTTTCTTTACCTATGGCTTTACGCCTTGTCGAGGCCATTAGAGGCGGGATGGGATTGGGGAGAAGGCACCGAAAGGAATTCGGCCATGGCATTTTTGATGGAATCATCCCGACGTTTGTCTGGAGTGATTTGGGGAAACCACGGAAAACCCAAATCTGGATATCCGAACGGGGATTCGAACCCGCGTCCTCCAGAATGCGAAGCCAGAGCGTTAACGCTCATCCACTACGCTCGGTGCTAAATGTCATGAGATACAACTGTAATAATGTGTTGGGCCTCCTTAAGACTTTGCGTATAGCAGCTCGACAAGGTAGTTCTATTAGTTGGCAGTAGTTCCCATGAGCGATCCGAAGCCGTGCTGTTTCGATAGTCACCCGAAGTTCAGTGATTGTAGTACATTATCGACCACGTTCAAGAACGACTGTATCCAGTAATATCCCAAATATGCTGCATGAAATTTATACATAATAATCTAGGTAGCAATATCTAGTGCTGGAATTGTTCAGGATACTTCTCGACCAATCGCGTACTATCTGGCTCCAGTGACGCAACACCTTATGTTCAGTGTACATGATATTCACAAAGGGTTGCATACGGTCACCAAGCAGCCAAACAAATGATGCCCTGTCATGGACCGATTTAACGTAATCAATGCACGCAAATCATTGCAGGTAAACATGACACACACAGTTGTCTGCACATTGCCTTGCAGGAAAGTTGGGTCTATGGCCTAACAGGTATGTGTCGGACCCGACTCCAACCTTTGGTGTATATTAACTGAAAAGATGACTCTTGAATCAAACTACCTTCCCATAGCCCTATTCATGCATCAGTTAGCCAAGGTGAGCAGCTGATCTGGACGCTGTTGTTCTGAGTAGAAGACACCAGATTCGGTCTTCTGCTGTCATATCCCATCAACCACAAGTCACGCTCCAAATATCGAGTCCGTCGTTGCCTGTAGCAGTCATTTTACACCATATTGTTCATCTGTTGGCATGGACGGATCTGCTCCTTCGTCGCAGGTTCCGAATATCCATCAGCCATTGTTTAAAAGCACGCGATCAGACATACAAGGTGTACGAGGTTTGTTTTAAAAAAAATATGGTTGGTTTTTTAATAAGAAGAAAAATAATGTAAATATCTTTAAAATAATTTATTTCCGTATCCTACACAATTTCGATTTTTATTCAAACATTTGTCATACAGCTCAACAAGTTTTTGAATTCCAACGTCGAAGAAATCTGCCACCTGTGAAGAAGCTTAATCCATAACTGCACAGTTTTCTACAATTTAGTTTCTCCGAAACATTGGTGTACAAAACTGACATTGAAAACTGTGGAAAATCAGTTGATAAATGTGAAATCGTGAATCGTTGGTCCTATAGAATTTTTCTGTCCACATCACGAACCTAATATTCAGATCAGAGAGGTAGGCATGGACCTCTTTGAACATTTTCATCACTTTCGAACTTTACTATCACTCATAGCAATTCACAAATCCAACGGTGAATTTCCACTGGAGCCAAGTTTGTTGTACTCAAGAATAAAATGGCAGATCTCGCAGTCGGTGGACGAAACAATTTTCTTTCTTAAACATTATAAGCTTCTTCAGCTCAGCACACAGACAGACGATACGGCTGCAAATGGTGTCTAACCGCAAGCAAAGCATGCTGGGAGCAGAAACGCATGCACACTGCAGCGATCGCATTCTCATTCACAAAGGGATGTTATTTGAAAAATAAGCTTCTTATTTATCCATACAAGAGCAAGAAAATGTATTCATACCTCTCATTAGCGAAAGAATCATACATTAGAGAAAACATATAATTTATTAGTGCTGACATCCTCTGAAGGAATTTTATGTTGACCTATACAGCAGGGATTCTTCGAGATGACTTCAGTTTCTTACGATTAATATTTTAAAGGGAACAGCAGAACCCTATCACAAGAGAAACACGTAGCGAACAGGCGGAGTAAGCACTTCCTTTGCTGGTTGGCTGCAGTGGGAAATATATCCAGCTTCCTGAGTACCTCCGGGCCACGTCTGCACGCGGTCTGCAGAGATTGCACCCTCCAGAGAAATTAGCTGCACACTTCTCTCACACAGTAGTGCCTGCGCCAGAATACAAAGCAGTGCTCTGCTCACAAGATCAATACAGCCAAGTCGGTCAGTGGATTGCCGCAAACAGCACCTCCGGGGCCCCAGCAAGAGATCTTTATGGCCCGTCTCCTGGAAAAGCTTCACTGTTCCGCCGGGGACTTCGGAGCCAGACGCCGATTCGCGAGACTGGTTGGCTTGGAGATGACCATTGATCGAAAACAGCGAGCAGTTTTTTTATTGCCTCAAAACACTTATTCAAATAAATCAGCGATGAGGTGTCGATATTCCATACAATAGTAAGGAGCTGTCAAATTCTCTAACGTGGAGTCGAAGAAATGTATTATTCCACTTTAGTCGCACGGACGATTTTCAGCTCTCCTTTTAATCTAACATACATCCGAACCAGCTAGATACATCTAAAGCCAATACTCTCGTTAGAGAGATCATGCGAGAATTTAGCAAGTGTAACCGATTTTACGCGCGAATAATTGTGATGAATTAGCAAAGCTCCAGCAATGAATGCCTGGTTTATTTGAGCTATGGCAGACATAAAGTGGGACAATTTGGAAAAAAACTACTACGCTAATCAATTTCGGAGCATACTTGATGCAACGAACTAAATGGATAAATTTTTAAGGCGTTTGTGAATATGAAAAATGCGTACTAATTATTCTGGGTAAATAATTCCTTTGATCAATAACACAACACCTCTTTTTACGTCACAAACTTTCTGGAATGTTCTTCGAGAGCCCTGTTAAAACTGTCAGCATACAATGCGGAACCGGCAACCACTATGAGCTAATTAATTAATTTTCTGCGGTGAATAATTACATGATTAATTAATCTAATAGATCGATAATGTCGCGGTAGGCAGGGATCCATCCAAACCAGCTCCTGGTTGGTGGACTGGGAGAATTACTACTAAGAAAGCATTCAAGTTCAATAATACATAATGCTGTTCACCATAAGTCCCACTGAAACTGATAAGCCACCACCAAAATTTAATAATTAGTAATCTTCCACTCCTTCTTTTTTAAACTGCTTAACGTCTCTTAACAGCGAGGTCTTTAGAGACGGGAAAGGATGGGGGGCAAGGAATGGGAAGGAATTTGGCCATGGCCTTTTGAAGGAAGCATCCCGGCATTTGCCTGGAGTGATTTGGGAAACCATGGAGAACCCAAATCTGGATGCCCGGACGGGGATTCGAACCGCTGTCCTCCCGAATGCGAGGCCAGAACGCTAACCGTTACACCACCATTCTCGGTTTCTTCCACTCTTACTGTTCAGTCAAAACTAATCACGTTCTATTAATAATCGGAAACAGTACCGGTCCACGATCTTACATTCACTTCACGCTATTTTAACAACACGTAAACGATAGTGGACACAGGCCACGCTACCCGCAACACGCCAAAGTTCGAGCCCGACTGAGTAACTCACTGCATTGTATCGTTGCGTGGACATGGCGCTACTTAAACCGGCGGCAGGTAATTATTGTTTTACACCCTCCAATGCGAACATTTAATCCCGTTATCAGAAATCCTAAATATTTGAGGTTAATTTTTTTTTTTTATTTCGTGGATTTTATATCATTGCATATAATTGAAACAAAAATATTATTTGAACTGAATGTATTTCATCACTATTCTTTCGGCTATCGCAGATTACTCTGGAATGTAGTGCCAGAGGAACAGTTATGGACACATCATGTACGCTGCGTGGTGGAAATTCCTCGGGCATGGCCAAGCGTCTCGCGGTGCACCAGAATAATACCTAATTACTCTCGAGCGCTTGGAAGGCTGCGTCGGACAAAAAGACAAAAAGAGTGCAGCGGTGAAGGCTACAAGATATAAAAGAACTTGATGGACGGATGATGAAGCGGCAAGATGACAGCGAAAAATCGGAACAACTTCTCAGTATACAACAAGAACTATATATTCTGGCTGAATAATTCGGGTTGCACCACTCACCCACACAACCAAACGAAATAAAATTGGTCTACAATCTTTGATGAATGTGTGCGACAAACAGACGAAAAACTCAATATCTTAATTCTGGTTTAGCCCATCAGAGAAACTTAAATTCAACACCAATACTTTTAATACCACTGATCATATGGAAGTAACATTTTTCTTCTTCAAAATATTTTTCAGTCAGCATCAAGTTAAATATAAACAATAACATGCATAGATATCTGACCGCGGAGGTGTCAGAAATCATCGTACTAGGCGTTTATGTGTGTAATTCAAATTTACTGGCTGATGCACAGTAGTTTCCGATAGTATACTAAAGAGCAATTGTAACTGCCGTTTTTGGTATCAAGAATAACAGGTCACCGTAACCTTACGGTCCAATCAAATCATATTGACGTAGTCTCGAAAGGGAATAAAATGCGGAATCTCCAATAATCAAATCATAAAGGACCAGAGGAGATGTCAGCTGCCATCGAATTATGCAGATTATTCTCTGGTAATTTTGTTCTTCCCATTGCTTTAGTTTCGTACTCAGACCATAGTCTTCAGGGGCAATGCTTCTCGTGACCACTGTTTTTAACAGTTAAACACTGGCTTAAGACCAGTAGACCAACTTTCGCCTAGATGAAACGGATTGAAACTTCAATCTGTAACGAAAAATCAAAAGAATCGATCAAACGCGAAGGTGATGGAGCGACACACAACTAACGTAAAGGATTTGCAGAGCAGGTGTCAGTTCTACTCGAGCAATTACCGAGGTACTTACTAAAGCCAAATTTGACATCTTCGTGAATCTAGGCCTGAAGTCAGTGAGTCATTTGTCTTCAAACCATGCAAATTAGGTTTGACGACCAAACAGATGACCTCAGTTACTGTGGCATACAGGTAACGTGACTCGAAGAGCAGGAATTGAGACTATAATTTGTTTCAGGCAGCATGGGATTATACGCCAAACATACAGTTACATACAGAATCTGGGTGTGAACGGAGACTCTACAAACAGAAGCTTCATAAGTGGATGAGATGCAGAGAGACAGGGGTCATGATTGAAACTAAATTAAGAAGCTAATTTTCCGTGAGGTTGCAACAATTTCGCAACTAATTGACTTCATTTGATAATACAAGCATACTGAAATAGAACTTGTAATGCTATATATGGCGTAAGAGTAAATAACAGTTGATGTTTGGGAACCTTAAATGATATTCTCTGTGATATAGACGTGTGCAGGACGATGTGGCCTGTAGCAATATCACCAGATGTTTACCACACACACAAAAAAGGAGCAGGGTTCGACTGCAAGGAGCTTGGCGAATGAAAGAGGGATCACAGAAGCCGGGGTGGGCCTGACAGCTAAAGGATGATGTCCCAGGGGACGAAAAAGAGAAGTCTTAGGTAGAACACTAGAGATAAGGTGGCTTCAGACATGTTTTGAGTGAAAGAAGAGTGCGTCAGAATTTATTGCTGGTCGTCTGATGGAGGACTGGGGTGTTTCAGGGTGGTGTGATGGGACAGACCAAGGAATAAGAGGCATTCGTCGTGGCTGAGGATTGGAGGTCGATTGGAGTCAGAACGTGGACCACAACTGCAAGCTGTTCGGCTAAGCGAGCCTTGCCGTGGTTGTTTACCTGGAACCAGGTGGGCACCAGAGGGCTTTACAGACGACTTAGCTACACGATGACCCCCCCCACAGGCGCCTAGGCACCGGGCGCACGAGTCTACAACTTCGGTAGTCCATGACGACATCGCAAAGCCGTAGCATCACAATGGTCAACGGCCGTTGCATCTCGCCTCGTCCAACCACATTCAACACACCTTAAAGGAGCCCAGTTCACACCACAGTTACAAAGCCCAGTAACGCCTATGGGAACATTCATGCGATTCACTGAACTGCAGTTATGAAATGCTAAGAGTGCATTAGATTTTCTTTGAGTTATTGTACGAGTAGTTTCAACATTAGATATTTGTTTTGTTTTGAATTAAAGTTCATAGCAGCTAGATAAAGACTTTCATGTCAACATATTTAAAAAAAAAAAATGGTTATAATTTTATTTCTTAATTTGCGGGTTTTTCAATTTTTATTATGTTTGCATTGGTCACCTTTGATTCATTATTTTGCATCAATGTATCAAGGAATTTGATTTGGCTCAGTGGCGCCAAAGGTATTATTTAAATCAACTCATTAATTTAGCAATCATACGCCGAGACAAAAGAATTAGTAATAAAATAGAAAACTGCGGGTAAAATACGAACTCGAACCCATCATCGAAATACTGTGTGAGATTAAAGATGTGTCCACAAAGCTTATGCAAGTCTGAAACAGGAAATACTGTCCAGTACCGTAGTTCAAACAGTCTAACTCGCATGTCAGTGAAACAGATCGAAAATTTAGCTTCAGTTGGTTCTTCACTTCGTTTTGATCTATAGTTCGAGTATTCTAATAATGTGAATCGTATAAATACAGATTTTCATGAATTTCCGTCTATGTTAGGGAATTTTTTATTCGCTTTTTCCAGCTGTCCAGATCTATCGTACTGTTACTCTGCGATAGTTTAATGGTTTCCAGAAGTTACTCTATCATGAAAAGTGTCCAGTTTTTACTATCAAAATGTATGATAATCAGTATGATAAATGTCGCAGATCAACATGTATTTGGTTCCAGTATTGGCAAGAGAGTCGATCTGTTTTATTTCTAACTAGGAAACCATATATCGAAAATGAATAATCACATTAAAATCAGATATGATTTTGTTGGAACGTTGATTACAGAGTCAAGATTTCGAACCGCACTAGATTGTACTTGGGTACTTTTCGCTAGAATTCCCACAGGTGGAAGACGCAGCATAAAATATTAAAGTGAGTTACAAATCTTATCTCTATGTGTAACGCCTGATTTTCGATCTGAGCTTTTCTCCATGCCGAAATGCCGCAGTTTTAAGTAGCCAGAAACCGCCCTTCTCCCACTGTCGGTAGGTATGGATTGCCTAAGGCTATACGACTTTTTCCGTCAAGGACTTAGGAGAAGGATTTGATGGCTGAACAATTCGGCATGAGATCTTCAAGCCATAACAGCTCTAATGCTGAGTATGAAAGATCTGAACGAGCATTTTAATACAATGAATCACAAAAGACTCCTTAAAATACCGTTGAACTGTAGATAGTCAAGACGAAGAACTGTCTATCGATGCAGGATGAGAAAAAAGAATGCAAAAAATCTCCACAATCAAGCATGACTGACAGGAACTTATGATATTGCATAATATTAGATGGTGAGTATAGATTTCTGGTAGGAATTTAGGCGTAAACAGGTAAGAAGTATTCCAAGGTCAGAATTTTGTAATCTGGTCATCGGATAACACAAAGAATAAGTTTTAAGGAATGATTATTCAAAACAATAGGAAAGATATGCATCCAGATTAACTGCAAACAAGATTCCAAAGATACAACCCACTGGGATTACGGAACCTAAGATCTACTGTAGATCAATTTAGGAAATACTCCAAGAACCAAAGCTATGAGTACGATTTTTTTATTTTTTTTTAAAATCCTTGTGACTTAACACCTGGTCGACGTCGATGTCATTAGAGGCGAGAAAGATTGAGGGCAAGGAATGGGAGCGAATTCGGCCATGGTCCTTCCTTTTACGGAACCATCTTGGCATTCAGCTGGAGTGATTTGGAGAAACCATTGTAAACCAAATCTGAATGACTGTTCGGTGATTTGAACCCCCGTCCACCCGAATGCAAGCCAGAGCGTTACCACCTACCCACCACGCCCGGAACGAAGGGTTCTACAGCTTCACCAAGAAAGAATCGAAACAAGTGAGAGAAACGTTTAATAATATCCGTAAAACTGGTTTCGTAACTGGTTCGGACAGTAAAAGAAACATGTTTCATTGTGTGACGATAAATACGTGAAGGAAATCACAAGGACCTCTGAGAATTATGGATACTTTATTTCGGTTAATTGGTGGATGCGGTTGGCGCCTAGTTAAGGCAAAAATAAATAAATACAGTAGGTACTGCAGATATACTAAGAAATTGTGCAGAATTTATATAGAAACATATAGGACCAATAAAATGAACTGGCACGCTGCAAAGCAAGAACAATAGTGTTTTTTTGTAACTGCTTTACGTCTCTTTTTAACATCGAGGTCTTTAGAGACGGGAAAGTATGGGGGCAAGGATGGGGGGCAAGGATGGGGGGCAAGGATGGGGGCAAGGAATGGGAAGGAATTCGGCCATGGCCTTTTGAAGGAAGCATCCCGGCATTTGCCTGGAGTGATTTGGGGAAACCATGGAAAACCCAAATCTGGATGCCCGGACGGGGATTCGAACCGCCGTCCTCCCGAATGCGAGGCGAGAACGCTAACCGTTACACCACCCCGCTCGGTTATAGTGCTTTTGAAAGGGCTTACATAAAGATAGAGGAAAAACTAGTGAAGTTGTTAACTCCTTGTAACCAAGCTACCGGCTATTTTCTTTTTTTCTTCTCCTTATTTAGATGAATTAATCTGAAACAGTTTGATTCAATAGTTTCAGCAAAGATATACGTCGCAGATGCTGAATATGCAGCAGGAACACATGCTTTCTGTTGTGCGCACACTTGTCACAGCACACACTCGTGTGGCCTCTGGCAGCAGTCAGCTCATTATAAGTTGTCACACGAACTCCTCGTGCCCACTCTCAAACTACTGCAGTGGACTTTCGTTCCAGCGGTTCAGAGAATTCTCCCTTAAATAACACAATACGTTAGGTTGTTAACTTCACATAATACAGTTTAAAAGTTAAATGATCAGTTAGCTTTTTATATGACTAAAAATTAATAACACACCAATGAACTAAATTTTATTTTATTCTTTGTATTTTTTTTTTTTCACTGTACGAATTTCACTACTTTTAATTCAGCATTTTCAGACTTATATATGTGAGATTTTTAAAGTTTTGTTAGTAACAATAAATTATTAAAAAAGTGCGAAGTACAGCGGATATTAATTTTACTTACGTGTGATTCTATGTCATATTTGTTTCGTCTCAGCGTTAGCGCGTGTTCTGTCGTTTTGAACCGGAACACGTTTAGATGTTTCCAGTTTCTCTTCAATGTGAATTTCTGCAAGAACACTACATTTTCCTAATTTCACCAACAAATTTTGATAATATCAACATGTTAAAACTGTACGTGGATACTGCATGTTATGTTATGTTTACTTTATATATATATAGCTTAACTCCTCGTCAACGTCGAGGTCAACAGAGGCGGGAAAGGATGGGGGAGGGGGGAGCAAGAAACGGGAAGGAATTCGGCCATGCCCTTTTGATGGAAGCATCCCGACATTCGCCTGGAGTGATCTGGGAAACACAAATCTGGATGCCCGGACGGGGATTCAAACCCGCGTCCTCCCAAACGCGAGGCAAATGCGATACGGCTCACCCACCGCGCTCGGTATGTTACGATTACGTTTCAAGTGTGACTGAGTTCTCAGTTACTTGGTTTTTGTGGTCTTTTTTGTGTTATCCTTGATGACAGGCGGATATTTTTAGTGGTTTGTTTCACTAAGTATATTGTCAGTATATCGTATAGTGTTGGATTTATAAATTGATGTAATCATTTATTCATATTTCCTTCCATCTGCCACTTTCTGGACGTGATAATTTTCTTGAAATGTTAACGTAGTAAACCATTATATTCAAAATATTACATATTACAGAAAGAAACCTCGACGAGAGGCGAAACGCGCCTGTGAAATAAATAATATCCAACCACAGTTGTATTGCTGTAATTATTAAAGAATAATTACTAGTTTAACAAGCAACTGTGGAAGAAATGGCCTACAATAATTACTTATTTAACGTGGCGGTTTGTTATTGTTTATGGTAAGTATTTTCATACCTTTCTGAAAGTATGTAGGTTGATGGTTGTGGTCTAGAAGGTACTCGGCAAATGTAACCAACCCAAAAGCCTAAAGATGGAACATCGGTGAGGTCTGTTGTTAATTTCAAAACAGCTTCGACCTATCACCTTGCCAAGCACATGCAAATATTTGAAAATGACAGAAACATCTAAAACGTCATAGAAAAAATCAAAGACATACAGACACCCAAATCAGCAACACTTCCATCATCTGATATACAGGTACACCAGTCAAATAAAGTAACCCAAACGTTAACATAACTATCGCATTCAGAAAGCGCTAGGAGATGGCAAGCATATAATAAACGAATAATCGAATTTGACAATGCAACACTATTTTTTTTTTTTTTTTTTTTTTTTTTTTTTTTTTTTTTTTTTTTTTTTTTTTTTTTTGTCGTCAGTCTTTCGACTGGTTTGATGCAATCCTCCATCCTTTCCTATCCTGTGCTAACCTCTTCATTTCTACATACCCCTTACAGCCCACGTCATCAATTATCTGTTTCATATATTCTAATCTCTGTCTTCCTCTACAGTTCTTACCTTCGACTGTTCCCTCCACTAACAAGTTAACCAATCCAGCATGTCTCAAAATATGACCTACCAGCCTGTCTCTTCTTTCTGTAAGCTTCTTCCATAGACTTCTTTTCTCACCCATCATTTCCAAAACTCGTTCATTTCTTACTTTGTCTGTCCACTTAATTTTCAGCATTCTTCTGTAACACCACATTTCAAATGCTTCAATTTTCTTTCTTTCCGGTATTCCTAAAGTCCACGTTTCGCTACCATAAAGAGCTGTGCTCCACACAAAGAGTTTCAAAAAGTTCTTTCTAATTCCTAGATCAATATTTGAAACTAAAAGGTTTCTCTTTTTCATGAAAGCTCTTTTTGCTAGTGCTATTCTGCTTTTGACATCATTCTTGCTTCGGCCATCGGTTGTAATTTTACTTCCCAAGTAACAGAATTCGCTTACTTACTCCTATTGCATCTGATCCTATTTTTATATTTAATCTAGTATTGGTATCATTTCTGCTACATTTCATCACTTTTGTCTTGCTTTGATTTATATTCAGTCCAAAATCTTCCTTCAGTATTTCGTTCATGCCATTCAGTAACTTCTCAATATCCTCAGCCCTCTCTGCTAACAAGACAATGTCATCAGCAAATCGTAGCATACTGATTTTTTCTCCCTGAAAACTTATGCCACATGGAAATTTTTCTTTGACTTTCTTCATTGCTTCTTCTACATACAAGTTGAATATTAACGGGGATAGACTACAACCTTGTCTCACACCCTTTTTAACTGATGCATGTCTCTCGTGATTCTCTACTTTTATTACAGCCACTTGATTCTTATATAGTTTATAGAGTATTCTTCTATCTCGATACTTTAGACCTGACTTCTTTAAAATTTTGAACATCTTGTCCCACCTAACATTATCAAAAGCTTTTTCTAAATCAACAAATGCCATAAAAGTATCTTTGTTTTTCTTGATCCGCCCTTCAAGTATTAATCTTAAAGACAGAATTGCTTCCCTTGTACCGCGATTTTTCCTAAACCCAAACTGATCTTCACCTACTATCTCTTCTACTACCCTTTCCATCCTTCTGTATATTATTCTGGTCAGTAATTTTGAAGCATGTGATGTTAGACTAATGGTGCGATAATTCTCACATTTGTCGGCTTGTGCTTTCTTTGGAAGTGTGAAGATGATATTTTTATTAAAATCAGTTGGAATTTCTCCTGTTTCATAACTTTTTGATATCAGCTTGAATAATCTTTCGATTCCTTCCTCTCCTAGGGATTTAAGAAGTTCTGCAGGGATCTCATCAATTCCAACTGCCTTATTTGCTTTCAAGTCATTCAGAGCTTTATTAAATTCTGTCCTCAAAACAGGATCTCCTAAGTCATCAATGTCGACATCATCTTCCTTTTCCATTACACTATTGTTCAAGTCGTCCCCATCATACAGTTTCTCAATGTATTCTTTCCATCGGTTAGCTCTATCTTCTGAGCTTAAAAGAGGTTTCCCATCGGCAGCTTTAATGTTCATACCTCTTTTCTTCATTTCTCCAAAATTCTGTTTGATCTTTCTGTATGCAACATCTACTTTACCTACGACCATTTCCTTTTCTACTTCTTCACACTTTTGCTTGTAGCCATTTTTCTTTTGCTATTTTGCATTTCCTATTTATTTGATTTCTAAATTGCCTGTACTGCTCTCTTCCTGCTTCATCCTGAGCATTTTTGTACCTTCTCCTCTGATCCATCAGCTCCAAAATTTCTTCTGTGATCCAAGGTTTTCGGGCAGATTGTTCCCTAAAGCCTAATGTTTCTTTACCAGCTTTCATTATTTCGGTCTTTAATGCATTCCATTCGTCCTCGGTTGAGCTCCTTTCAGAGTTACTTCTTAGACCCAAGTCTACTATTTCTGCAAATTTTTCTCTAGTGCTAGATTGTTTCAGTTTATTCACTTCCAGTCTGTTCTGCTTATACTGCTTCCTTATTCGCTTAAATTTCAGCCTGCACTCCATTATTATCAAATTATGGTCAGAGTCTATGTCTGCTCCTGGGTACGCTTTACAAGTCTAGAACTTGATTCCTGAATCTCTGTTTGACCATGATATAATCTAGCTGATATCTGCCTGTATCCCCAGGACGTTTCCAGGTGTAATTCTTCTTGCATGGTTCTTAAACAGTGTGTTTGCCACTACTAGCTTATATCTTTCACAAAATTCTAGCAACCTGCTTCCTCGCTCATTTCTTTCTCCTAGACCAAAACTTCCTACAGTATTCCCATCTTTTCCTTCTCCCACTATTGCATTCCAATCACCCATGACTTATTAGATTTTCCTCCCCCTTCACATATTGAATTAATTCTTCAATTTCAGCGTATATTTTTTCTATTTCTTCGTCATCTTCCTGTGATGTTGGCATATACACTTGTACTAATGTGGTTGGGACGGGCTTAGTTTCTAACCTCATCAAAATAATCCTGTCACTAAACTGTTCATAATAACTCACCCGTTTCCCTACTTTCTTGTTCATTACAAATCCTACACCAGTGACTCCATTGACAGCTTGTGTGCTAATTATCCTGTGTTCCCCAGACCAGAAATCCTGTGCGTCCTTCCATTTAATCTCACTAATCCCAACAACATCTAACTTAAGTTGTTCCATCTCCCTTTTTAAGTTTTCTAACCTACCTGCCCTATTCAGACTTCTAACATTCCACGCTCCGACTCGTAGAATGTTTCTATCCATTCTGATGACTCCTCCCTGAGCAGTCCCCACCCGGAGATCCGATTGGGGGACTATTTTACCTCCGGAATATTTTACCCAGGAAGAAGCCATCATGATATATGTAATTTGAGAGGATTACATGTCCTCGGGATACCCTTTGGGTCTTTAATGCAGTGGTTTCCCGTTGCCTTCTGCATCCCCATGCCGTTGATCATTTCTGATTCATCCGCCTTTAGGGGCCGTTTCCAACCCCAAGGGCAAGAGGGTGCCCTGAACCGCTCCCCGCTCTTCCGCCCTCCTTTCGGAGGCCGTTGGCAAGCAGTGGGTGATTCCTTATACCGGGAATCTTTCAGTCGCCAGAGCCTCGTCCGTGCAAACAGGGTGCACCACGTGAAGGAGAGGTTGACATTTGGTTGGAAAAGGCTAGTATAGCCTCTCCCAAACCCTTACACCCCGCAACACTATATGTTATAATAAAAAATATACATAAAGATACTAATTTTTAGAATTTCCCTCTATCAGCAATGTGAACACATAGTAGACCAAGACAACGAAGGAAGTTAAGTTCAGTAACACGAAACACTGAACATACGTGGAATAGTGAATCAGAAAGTGCGGATCCGTATTCATTTACAGTTTAAACGTGGTAATTAGAGTTCTGATCTTTAGGACAAGTCATATTTTTTTCCTGCCTTCTTTTTGAGCTGAAATACTGAATTAAACACTGATTCAACGTTTCTGATTATAGTTATATGTATTTTATGAGGCATATAACTGCATATTCAGAGCATTTCCCTAGTTTTTGTCATATTTCGATAATATTTATGGTTATATTTTGGGGAAAAATCTGGCAGTTTTTTAATAGTACCGGGAATTCACTAGAAATAGATGAGAAGAAATTAAGATAATTATTTACATAACTGTACTTCTGCTATACAGGTGGGGTGAAAAAACTAATTTTTACTGTGGTCAGAATTTACCAGTCAAGAATCAAAGTAATACATTATTGTCACTCTCTAAACGTAATGTTCCGCCTGCCTTTTAATCTCGACAATGCAGCACAAGCACGCCTGTGTCGATCGGCGTCAATCAAAATCTCAATCAAATATCCTCAGTCATTATTAAATCTGTAGTGGATCAGTGAACAGACCTACCGCCATGCCGAAAATAATTGTTTTTGAAATTGCGAATTTACGTAAGGGAATTTAGAGAGGTGTATTTTAGTACAGATGAAAGAGTTCTAATCTGTAAATTATTAGAAATTAAAGTGACATCAACAAAACAATTTAAAATTTAATTTCCACATGATGCAGCGAGTGCACGGAAGCAAATTATGCTTTCTACATGAAAGCGACACTACTAGACAAAATAAATGATGTATAATTGAGTATGTTTTGATGTATAGAAAATTTAAATGTTTGGTCATTTTTAAGTCATATTAACTCATTTTTAAGGTCATATTTGCCTGCATATTTCTCTATTTTTTTTAGTCATAAAGATCCGAACCCTAGTGATTATACTACCAAATCCTGTTGGTAATATTGTAAAATTTGATCAATGTGGTGTTGTGTAGCTGAAATCCACAATGAAGAGAAGCTTGGAAAAGGTCCAAACATGTTCTAATTCAAATCTACACGACAGAGCAAACACTGACGCCGATACAAAACAAGTATAAAAGAGAATCACACGTAACCAAAATTAACATACACTGTACTTCATATTGATTCCATACTTTAATGTCACACAGATACCGCTGATTATACTATATAAATTTTAACGAAACGCGTGTGGTGATAAATAAGAAGATAACAAAATTTAATTGCATTGGCTTGTTAATTATTATACAGATTGATTAGGCCTACGTAAAATTAATGAACTGACCAACAGCTTTCTATATCACAGCCAACCAAAGTGTCGGATGACAAGTTCCAAGATATGTGGCTTCGATTCATGAATTTAGTCAGGGAAGGTATGGACTTACATATACCGAAAATGACAATCAGGGTTGGGAACGATCCGCCGTGGTATACGCGTGAGGTTAAAAGGTTACTTAAAATGCAAAGGAAGATACATGCTCGCTCAAGAAGGACGATGTATAGGAGTGATTTAGAAAAGTTAGCTGAGATAAGAGGCCTTTAATGACTTTCGATACAACTCACTTTCCAAGAGCCTCGTCGAAAATCCAAAGAAATTTTGGTCGTATGTAAAATAAATAAGTAGTTGTGACAACAATATGCCAGTTCTACTACAAGACGGTTGGGAAGTTGATGACAGCCGTGACAAGGCTACTGCATTTAACACCGAATTTAAAAATTCTTTCACTGACGAAAACATGGAAAACATTCCCGTTTTTCCACGGCGTGTAGAATTTGAGATGGATCCAGTACAAACTGATAGTGTAGGTATCATAAAGCAATTAAAGTGCCTGAAGTGGGGGAAAGCGCCGGGTCGCCATGGTTTACCAGTAAGAGTATTTTCGGAATACGCGGAAAAAATAGAACCATTTCTGTCAGATATATTTCGTAAATCTTTAGAAGAAAGAAAAGTACCTTCTGACTGGAAAATAGCGCAGGTGATTCCCGTTTTCAAGACAGGAGATCGGAGAGATCCTAGGAATTATCGACCCATATCTCAATCATCTGTTTGCAGTAGAACTCTGGAGCATGTCATATGCTCCAACGTTATGAGGTTTCTAGATGAAAACGAGTTACTTACAGCAAACCAACATGGATTTCGGAAGAACCGATCGTGTGAAACGCAACTGGCTCTATTTTCGCATGACGTAATGAAAGTTATTGATGCAGGATCACAAGATGATGCTATTTTCTTGGATTTTCAGAAAGCTTTTGACTCTGTATCACACACGGACTTTTAGCGAAGATTCGAGCTTACGGTATATCTGATCATATTTGCGAATGGATACGCGATTTTCTAGATGGTCGGTCACAGTATGTCGTTGTTGACAGGGAAGCCTCTTCTAAGCTAGATGTTACTTCGGGCGTTCCTCAATTTTTATAAACGATCTCGGTGACAGCGTTAATTGCAAGATGCGATTTTTTGCTGATGATGCACTTTTATATAGGGAACTGAGGTGCTCTGACGATTGCTTAAAAATTCAGCGCGATATGGATGTTATTTCGGAATGGTGCTGTAAATGGCAGCTTACACTTAACTGCAAAAAGTACAAGGCAATGCAAATAAGTAATAAAAAGACCACGTTTGCTTACGAGTACAAAGTTAACAATTCAGTTGTTGACACTGTGGATTCCCTGAAGTATCTAGGCGTTACTGTACAAAGCAACAAGAAATGGGACTTGCACGTAACTTCCGTCGTAGGTAAAGCTAATTCTAAACTACGATTTATAGGTCGTATTTTGAGAAGTTGTAATGCTCATACAAAGGAAATAGCGTACAAAACACTAGTGCATCCGCATTTGGAATACTGTTGTGGAATTTGGGATCTGTATCGCAAGGGATTGATTGACACGTTAGAGAAAGTACAGAGGAGAGCCGCTCGATTCGTGACTGCTAGTTACAGTCCTTACGTGTCACAGAGCTGATTCGTGGGTTGGGCTGTGATTGTTTGGCGGACAGACGACGTCGTTTTCGTTTGAATTTGTTGGAGAATATGCGGAAATCTTTCATTTACGAGTGAAAGGAAATACTTCTTCCGCCAACCTATTTAGGTCGCAATGACAGGAGGGATAAGATTCGAGAAATAAGATGCCGTACTGATACATTTATGTATTCCTTCTTTCCTCGTTCTGTTCGGGATTGGAATGCACTGAATTAGGATTGGTGCTTTGCACCCTCTACCACCCACAATGTTTGTGATTTGAAGAGTATAGATGTAGATGTAGATTTTTACAGCCTCAAAATTATACGATGAATGAGAGAACATAACGAGAGCTAAAATTTTATTTAAGGGATACTACCTAATATATTACATAATTTAAATTTTGTGTATCGGCGTCACGACTTCTGGAATCATCAAGACGAAAGCTTGTACTGCTCCAAATATCCGCCTCATAAACTATTCATTACAGAAAAAATACTCTTTCCACACACAGAATATAGTTACATATTTCTCAGACTGTTGGTAATACATCTACTGCCTTATTGGACTACGACAGAAGTAGCAAGCCGCTACTCGAGCTGATAAATAGGTATACTTTGAAATTAAGCATAAGAATTTGGAAAGAGGAAGTTAGTTAGAAAAGATTATGTCCAGTTTTCCTCCTAAATGAATCCACACTTTTTAAATGTTTACATTGCATCCAATCTCTAACAATTGAATATAAAGTCACAATTACCAATTTAGGCCAAAATAAAATTAAAAAAAATAGCTATAAACATTCCGAAAATAATTTTTATATATTCATGACGCTACGGTTTCTTTAGTGCACTTTTAGCAAGAGTCTTCTATCCGTAAGCCTAACTAATGATAAAGTATCTCAATATTCACTGCCATTTGAAATACACTTGAAGTAAAAACATTTAAGTGAATATTGTTATCAAAATGTTTATAATCCCAATTTACTTGCTGCAAAGAATAAGATATTTTAACTTCTCGGCAGGAAGTAACTTATAAACAGATTAAATCTTTTGCCAATGGAATAGAATATTTAACTTAAGCTATGTCGAAAAATAGTAAATGAAATTCAGAATACAAAAGCTCATGGATATGATGATTACAGTTATGTTCCCTATCACTGGAACTCGTTTACTGAACCATTTTCAGTTTTAAAATAAATTACATCCGCTGTGAAGAAAGAATGTTTCAAATAAAAGCAATGCGCTTCCAAAATTGGAGGTACTTAAAAACATGTAACAAGGTTAATTGCTGTGGAGGACAGAGCATCCATGGACAAAACAACATGTTCCGGGACTCATTATTTCGACAGTGACCTTGGATATGAAACATAGTGACGCCCGGACGTACATTTCGGCTAAATAGTGTCTTCCTGCGCCAGACTACAGTCTCACCACAACACGCAAGCAATTTCCCAACTACGAGAGGGGAGAATCACTTGAGAACCTCCAAATTACAAAGCGGCACTGCTAACGAGACTGTTGGTGAGTTCCGTTTATTATTTCATTCCTCATTTTTTCCCCCCTCGCCTCTCCTCTGTTCGCCATCTGCAGTGCACGAGCCTTTGGTGCAGTCTGATACAGTCTCCACCTAGCTTCCCGGCCCAAAGCCCATAATTCATTTTATTAGCAGCGGAGGGCCAAAAGTTTACGCAGCGAAAATCCCACGCACAGACTCTTATATATACACCCACTCTACTTCTGCGGGAAAGCTAAGCGCGAAAACTAAACAGGGGGCTAGGGTTTATCCAACAACTCCGCGCGCACTGGCCAACTAGATTTATGACTTCCGTTTATCCAGAAGTTTTTAACATGCACCCTTCGCAGGCGATAGGCCTACTTGGACGGACTTAATTTCACGAGATGGAGATAAATGGCTGTTGCGGTGGCCGCATATCTAACAGCCGTCAGGGGCGATAACAGATCCCGCCCGCCGATAAACCGCGACCCGGCATCTCGCGTGAATATTACTATTATTAATACTTCACGCTAGCACCGGCCTGATGTTAACTGTTCTAATTGTGGGGGTGCCCTAATTCAGAGAGGCGAGGTCCACGGTCGTCGGGCGGTGCATGGTTCCGCAAACAAATCTCTTCTCCGCATCTCCCCTACGGCACCTAAAATTTTGTAGCTATCACCGAGATTCCCACGTTTTTGTCTCAGTGAATACGTCAGCACCTGCGACTGTAGTTACTTCTCTCTGAAGGTTACCAGAGAGATATGTTGATAATTTTCCCTTCGGTATTATCGAGCACGGTTTGAGTCCTGGTGGTGGAGGAAATTTTCATCATCAGAACTTGTCCTGCTGATTAGGAGCACCGACGTTACGGGTAAATCCGAAACCTCTCCGTAGACCGTATGGAGCAGTGGTTCCCAACGTGGACGGTACCATTGAAAAGATCAAAGGAGGCGTTTCTTGTCAATGAAAAATTTACGGCAAGTTGTTTTTTTTTTTTTTTTTTTAAAAAAAACCTGCTTAACGTCTCTCAACAGCGAGGTCTTTAGAGACGGGAAAGGATGGGGGGCAAGGAATTCGGCCACGCCCTTCTGAAGGAAGCATCCAGGTATTTGCCTGGAGTGATTTGGGAAACCATGGAAAACCCAAATCTCGATGCCCGGACGGGGATTCGAACCGCCGTCCTCCCGAATGCGAAGCCAGAACGCTAACCGTTACACGGTGCGGGGAGTTGTGGACCAACCACCGCCCCTGCTTTGAAGTATTATATTCGGCTCTAAGGGCTGCATCAAAGAAGTTTATAATTGCATTCCTATGACCATATGTAGCAAAAAATTTGATTCAGCGTTGTCCACAATTTATTAGCTAAGAAAAGAAATAGATTTTGAATCGGGGAACGGAGCAATTTAAGACTGTTGTTAACAAAAGTGGCGCCAAGCATCGAAAATTTAGTGTCATTACACCGAACTTTAAATAATATTTTTTGATAATATCTATTTGTTAATCAAACTGTGAACAATACGCCAATTTTTAATATCTTTTAATAAAGTAAATTTGGAAACGATACTTCATTTTCTATATATGATACTCTACATCGAATTACTGTTTCAAAAAGTGGGTTACGAGCCAAAACAATTGGAGCACTATGGATGGGTTGCATTGTTTATTAACAGAAGGGAGCTGGTGAATTTTTTTTCCCTGAAAAATGAGGTGGTGAGTAATTTTTTTCTTCAAATGGGGGGGAGGGGGGAAGGAGCGGTGAGCAATGTTTTCCCTGAAAGGGGGTGTTAGGCCAAAATAGGTTGGGAACCTATGATTTGGAGTGAGGGCATACGACATTGTTGATGGCGATTCGTCCGTTGACTGGGACGTTAGGCCTTGCGACCCCTTGGTGTGTTTCGGAAGAGCAGGTTCAAATGGGCCCAGCACCGGGTTCACCATCTCCCTTCTTTCATCTCTCACCCAAAATACAAGCAACACTCTACACTAGAAACACACACGACAACAGTCATGCACACAATAATACTAACACGGTCGCACAGGGAAGGCTACGGGAAACTACTCAAGTTTCATCTCCACGGGACATTCCCATGAAGGAGTGCACACTCCACATGGCAACCACCTGCGCCCAGACTCGGGTACGGCACTAATGGAAGAAGAGGATTATGGAAATAATCACATCTTTTTAATACCAATAAGTTCAAAATATGTGAGGGGATTGTACTACTAGGGAACTGTTACCGCCGCAAATGACCAGAAGTAACCTTTCTGGAGAACCTTAAACCGTCTTCGGGCACAGGTGGGAAATTGCAAGGTGCATATGCACAAATGGGGGTAAGAGACATGAAGGCATTTTAATGGCATAATGACGCAGTCTCACTTTTAAAGTCTTAGAAAATGCGGTACTGTTCTTGAGCCCTAAAAGCTCGTTTCTTATACACGCTGCATCCTTGGAGAGTTGTATTCTGTTTTGACTTTCATCTTGACAGCAAGAAATAGAGATTTTATTCGTGTAAAAACAAACAAGATCTTTATCTAAGATTTTATTGACGAGTATATTTAGCCTCCAAAATTATTATAATTAAGTCGTGTTTCGGCTTGTTGTATAAAGATCTTTAAATCTAGTTAGTTGTCCTCCACGCTGGATATTTTGTCTCTTCCCTAAGCCGAAGGGAAACATATATGTCTGACAAGGAATGCCGAACACTTGACCACACAAGCTCCCGCCTCCCTCCCCAGGTCTCTAATGGACAGCGTCGCCTTGGCCGCTCTATCAGATGAAACCAGAAGCAGCCGTCACTCTCCCGGGACGCGGAGAAAAAGAGTAATTAACGTTTGGCGGTCACCATCGGGAATTAATTACACGCCGATGAAACTTTCACGTCGGGGATAACACTGACAATATAGATAACAAGGCTAATGGAGCGACCCTAGAGCTGTCAGCTGCGGGAACAGGTGTGTCGGGCCTAATATGGAAGGCGCATTGTCACGCCCTGCATGGCCACCTCCACCACGCCCTGAAGCCGTTCACATTATGGCATCTGCGACTCAGGATCAAACTGGAGTCAAGGAAATGCGAACTCAGTATATTCCAGTAATTCAACGGAAGTGTCATAACGGAAGCAGAAACGGAAACAGATGTCAAATGTAAACCTTACCGGAAACGGAATCGGATGAGGAAACAGAAGTGTAAATACTATGAAGAAAATTAATATTAATAATTAAGTAGCTGTAAGTTGTATTTTACTGTAAAAAGATGATGATACTTGTGTGCAGTTGATTCATATCACATAAGAGGATCCTCGTGTAAAGGTAATTGCTAATCTTTTAAGAGGATCCTCGTGTAAAGGTAATCGATAATCTTCTTTGTGCTCTCGAAGATGTGACTGTAACTCCAAAAATAGATTCTAACTATCGTCAGTTTTTGCCGAGACTTGCTGGTCTTTATTGACACTTAACATGGGGGATCTAATGTTTGTAATGACGAAGAAGTAGACTGGACTTCATTCTCAATTTGATTTCGGCAGCTTTTCGGAAAAGTTATGCCATCATCATATTGAGTAGAATTTTTTGTAAATGTTATAGCATCATCATATTAAGTAGAGTTTCATGTATCTCTGGATTCTCTGGTTATGCTGATCGTCATCCTTAGTAATTTAAACTCAACTACTCGCTAGTGGTGCAGGTCAAAACTGAAATTTATATCATGGATCTAAATACGTCGCAGATGTGTATTTCCCGTAGTTTGTTAATTCTCCAAATCTTGCAGTTGGGTTCAATTCACCGCGTAAACTTTTGTCATATTTTTGAATTGTTCTGAAGTCCGCTGCGCCCGCGGCGCTACACTTTAAACTTTCGATCATATTTCCTTAATAACAGTTGTGGAAGCAGAAATGGATATAAAAAAGCGTGCAGAACTTCCGCAGTTGCGGAAGCAAAACCAGAGTTCTGTTGCGTGGCTGGTATATACTTGGTTTTCGTTGAATCGTTGAGATCTTGTGGCACGTCAAACCCCTTTCGATAAAAAGCTGCATCCACAATCCTCATAGGATAATGTAAATCATTTTTTTTTAACCTCGCTCAGGAAAATATTAAAAATAAAGGGAAGAAAGCTATAGGAAAAGAATATATATAAAATAGGAGCATACTGGCAGAAGGATCTCCAACGTCTCAATTATCACATAACATCAAAGTGTCAATATGAAACTAGACCAATATTTAAGTTTTCAGATTTCGTGATGTAAATCACAAAAGCAAATTACATGAAAACTGTTGGGAAATATCAATCATCTCGCAATCGCTTTCTGAAGATTATTTTAGGCAGAGTTTCTCAACCTGAAGATGCGTCCGGTGGTCAGAGGCATAATTTTAAAACTTTGAAACTAACGGCATTAAAGATATCAAAACAAAAAAAGAAATTAGTAAATTTTTTTTACGGAAAATGGTTACTGTGTTCGTAATGTGTATGGGTGTAAGCGATTATAAGCTACAAGCCACAATTTTTAAAACCCACGAATATTTCAACGGCCAGAAGACATCTGGTATTTCGAGGGCATTACTGCGTTGTTACTGTAATAGTCTACTCACTAAATACGTCTCCAGTCGGCGTAAAAAAAGAGCGGAGTTGCTTTGGGGATTAAGTTATCGTTTTTTTAGTGTATTTTTGTAGATATATTTTTTAAGGGAACTCGGTATGTGGACATAAAAATGAGAAGGGGTGGATAATAATATATTTTCTGTTTTTTTGTTTATGTCTTTACGCATCGTCGACGTCGAGGCAATTAGAGGCAGGAAAGGACTGCGTATAAGGAACGGGACGGAATTCTGCTATGGCCTTTTGAAGGATCATCCCGGAATTTGCCTGGTGTGATTTGGGGAAATCATGGAAACCCAAATCTGGATGCCAGGACGGGGATTCGAACCTGTGTCCTGAATGCGAGGCCAGAATGTTAACCGTTTACCAACCACGCGCGGTGATAATAACATATACAGAGATGAACATTTAGGCTTCATATAAGTTAGTGGTCCATTGAGCTATATTTGAACTTTTAGTGGTCCTCGAGTTGAAAATGGGTCGAGAAATTTGTAACGGAAACTTAGTACGGAGATTAACAGGGAAATGATAATCGGTGAAAAAGTGTTATAATAGATTACATCAAAGAAAACGTCGATAGTTGGAATTTTAGCATTCAGTGTAAATATGCATTTAATGAGTTTATTGAACCAAATTCGAGTTTCATAGAACGTATTTGCCTCTGCGCATGATCTTTTATTAATTTGAGAATGAAACTGCAGCCACATTTGCAGTATCCTGTATATTTTTCAAAAGCTCATTTTTTTTCCTGCTACAAATGGTCCATCAGGATTAATGGTTTCAAATTTTCTGCGTAATTACCGTTTGGCTGAGTTATTTTGTTTGCATTCGAATTATATACTATTGCTTGTTCGCAAGCCTCTCCGCTTTAATGATACGATTTGTTTTACGTTCTTAAGCGCTATAAAACATAAATTCTCTCAGTATAACAATTATCGTCAAAAATTGCTATAAGCGAGTGAAATTAATTGGCTAACCCTCCCACCTGTTCCTGGGAAACTGACAGGCATGACGAAGCTTCGGCAGATGGGAGTTCGGAGGCGCCGATTAAAAATAACATTGGAAGTCCATTCCGTTAATCACCATCCGTAAATTTCTATTACAAGTATAATGCGATGTTATTAAGGACTGATAAATCAGACGTGTTGAGGACTCTGGCATTTAAGTTCCGGGGACAGTAAACTATTATTAATTAAATTACTCGTGTATGAGATTCACTGTCAACGTTAATGGCGCTCCGTGTGTTGTTTTTTTAGCTCCGTTGTGTATGTGGAATCTGGTTCGTGATGCCAGGGAGGACCTCGTTAAGGACAGGGAGACGAGTCTTTCCACGTCACGCCCTAGTCCTGTAATTACTGTGGAGGAGGAAACACTTCTCGTGACCATTTTTTTTTATTCGGGATTTTTTTATTTTTACTGATTCTTGACCAGCAGACGTTATTACAACAGAACACTTTGCTTCTCCACGCGTATAGCTAATTATAGGATCAGAAATTGGCACAGAAGTTGGAAAAAATGAACTGTTTTTGGTGGTAAATGTTACCTTGAGTTCTTATAAGGTGAATGCGATATTATACAGTGCAGGAATGCGATTACTGCCCATTGGATCAAACAAGGAAATATGAAACCGTCCTTTATGATGAAGAAGAAAGAGAGAGATTTTTTTTTTAAGCCACACATTAAATGCACAAATCATGGACAAATTTGCTGAAGGAAAGTGTGAGGTAGCACAGAATCAATCATTACAAATAAAACGTATTCAGTATATGTGTGAAAAACAAATAAAAAGAGAAACAATGGATTATTAGTACATAAATACTGACGTAAAATAGCTACTTTTAAGCCAAAGGAGTAAAGAGTAGGTAGAAGGAAGAAAATAAATGCGCTGTGGGAAACACCAGACGAGTTGTGTGTGGGTAAAGATAAATGTGGGGTTGCTGGTGCATTAAGAAATTCAAAAGGTCTCAACAAAGTTTCGAAAGATTAAATCTCATACCAACCAATAGGAGCGTAAGACGTTTATTTCAGAACTTGCTGGTGCCCGCAGCTTCGTTCGTGTGGACCGTTTCTTCACAAACATTGCTCATAAAACATCATGATCCACGGTCCACGCTGCTCGTTGAATACAAAATCTTTTTCTATGAATGGTTTTATAAGATAACACCTTATATTTGTGTTTCATTTTAAATTCAATGTTTCTAAGTTTGATATGACAGATTTCATTTTGACTAGAAGGCAGCCAGACAATGTCTATGAATTCCGAGAGTCTGATTGGCAGTAACAACTTCAGTGAAGCAGAATCTTTGGATGTGCGGCAGAGAGATTACGTACATTGAACTGCAATCAGATACAGATAATAAGAAGAGGCAGCCTGTCAATAATATATTGGATTATGATGTAAAGATAAAATAATCTTTATTGGTTTATAAGTCGTTACAGTCAAAGGAATTGTATAATTTGAAACGTGAATTATTAAGTACAAAATTGCAGCTAAATAAAAGAAGTTTTTACCTGTATTTTTTAGAGACAAGTTGTTTTTTTTTATCGCGTTAATGTAACTAACATTAAAGTTATATTCTCCACAACAAATAGTAATTTTATTCCTCAATTTAAATCAAGATCAACATTTCGAATGCGGGAAGTTCCTTACCTTTGAACTGATACTAATTTGTGTTTACTTTTATCTGATTTTTTCAGCTTTTCAATGTCACATGAAAATAAAACATACTTTATTGTAATGAGGGATCCACGGTATGTACATTGATAGAAACACAATCATTTTTAGCGTGAATCACGTTCAACACAAAATTATATTAAAATTTTCACCTTTCCAACGTCACATCAAAGTCAAACACACCTTATTATTCCCGGGCTATACAATAATCAAAACCCCATTAAAATTCGACGTTTCTGCTTCAATCATGTACAGCAAAAAATTACCTTAAATTTATCAGCTTAACGATGATACATCAAAATGAAACATAGCCTATTTCACCCGCGGAATATTATACTGTACATTAATCGAAATACTACTAAAATCTTGTCTCTACTTTTTACTTAAATTGCGCTCAACAAAAAATTAATACTAATTTCTGGCTAGTTTTATTTTAAATATTCATATCAGGTGATTCAAAACTGTGAAGTATTTCAGTACATTGAAGAATAGAAAGAAAGTGGCCATAAAGATTTCCGAATATTAAAGGTAAGACAATGTTCCGAAAGTTGTGTGATTACGGGGATATAGGGGCAGGAAGAGAGGCAGAATCATTGGAGCAGGTGAAGAGCGCACGGTTGCGCGTGCCAGTGAAGTTGATTCCACGGTAGTGATGAGAAGCGAGCTCAGCGCGGGATTTGGACAGTTTGAAGCACCCACGGCGAGGACCAGACAGCGCTGATAATTACGGCCCCACTGCCAGCAGGTGATTATTCACTCTCATAACAGGAAATTTATTGGCTCACGAATGCTCCGAGCTGCAAAGTGATTTTAAATTGCGGCGTAAATAATATATTAGCAGTTTTATCTCCTGATTTATACCCCGCTCTGCAGAATAATGCTGGAACATCCCCCAAACACTTCCATTTGTAAGCTGGGAATTTCTGGATAGAATACCATCAGAGTGTTCTATTGTGCTTTTCTTTACGCTGATAAGGGAACATTTTCTACTCATGTTAATAACAGCTATCGATAAGGTACTCAAAATAATGTCTCATTTTTTTCTGAAAATTTTGTATTAGTGTCCAGGGAATTTGTGTTATTTTCATTTGCGTTTCTTTAATAACAAGTCCATCACAACCGTGTCTTAAATTTAACTGTAGCTGAGTTGTAGAAATGAAACAAGCAGTATTTTTTTAATATCGTTAGTTGTTATTTAGACTGGAATTTTTAAAGGAAACATACAAAATGAAAAAGTAAATTGCGATAAAATGGATAAAAAAGGAACATGGGATCAATGACACATTATTGTACCATCCATAAAGAATGCAAATTTTCTTTAAAAATATTCTTATCTGATGTCTTTTCATCTTGGCAGTAATATTAAATATTGCGTCATACATAGAAAATGTTTGACATCCATTTGGTCTTACCTTTAATAACTAAAATATTTCTTTTAATCGACTTAATAACTCATTTTTTTTTACTGTATTCATCAGAAAGGTCTCACAGACAGTTCCATCAGATATATACCAAGGAAACCACAATTGCAACAAATGAAACACTCCCATTCAAAGATTACTTGGTGAACATCCTAGAATTTCAACATGCCAGGTTTTCTGCTTACAGACTGCTAGCTCTCTATAACGATTGTTGTTAACATTTGTATGTATTTAGCATGCAGAGAGATTCTATTTGTTTGCATATACATGGATGAGAACACTTTCAGTTGTAATTCTATTTCAACTCTATATGTATACAAAATGAGTTAGAGGTCTATCACGCAGATATTTAAATGAATGATTATTAACCGTCTAGGAATGAAATCTAATTGTTAATAATTCCAAAACCAAAGTTACTGCATTTTCTAAAACAACAGAACATGTAATTTAAAAAAAAATAAAAGACAGTAACATTAACATAATGACTATCTCAAATATTTTGAAGCTGTCGTGGATTATCAGTGCGCCTAGAAACGAGAGTACTATTCTTGGAAGGAACAGGCTACACGATATTTCATCAGCAGGAAACTATACTTTGTCAGATCTAACTCTAGCGTATAACTCAGAAACTCTCTATTGTTTATAATATTAACATCGAACAGGAGGTTAATGTCTTCAAGGTGTGTTCATATCTTGCTTATATTTTGATGAAAAAAAAATCACAAATAAGGAGAAGTACTGCTTACTGTTCAAAAAATAAGAAGATGTGAAAGACGTTAGTTGTTATGCCCCAATGTAGAAGAGAATGATCGCATGACTGAAAAATATGCCAAAGTGGTACAGCGAAGCGTAAATGAATGTTTTCTTTCCTGTAACCAACCTCCAATAGGAACTAGTGTGTCGCAAAAATCAGAACACCTGAGGCATTAAATTTGGTGAATTTAAATGATTCGTTCGAGAGGTAACAGATATAGTAGTAAGGTACGAAAACTAATGTTCAATTTAAAAATGATGAAAATAATGTGCAGATTATATGCATTGTTTATTTATGCAGTGAGAAGTGAAACCGATGTAAACATACGTGACAGAAGAGTACTTATTCCTGAATGAATTCATCATTCACGCGGAATGTATTGTGGAAGGAAATTATCATTTTCTTACAGTTGGGTGCAGATGAAACGAGCAGCTGTGCCGTAGTAAACAGAGCTTAAACGATTTTCTTTACACCTGTGTTTACGTGCATTTGCGTAATTATCAACACGCCTGTAATGTTAGAGACCCACCATTACGACGACTTGCCTAAATTCAAAATGTCCGTGTTAATGTGCTGATAATTTTTATTGGGGCATTAATGTTAGATAAAATTCATCACTGTGGAAACGTAATTGCAGCTTAACTGTGCGGAACGCTGATAGCGTAAATTTTTCGCGTCACGCAAGATCTCATATAAAATAACTTTTTTAGCGCAAGCATTAAGATAAAAATATAAAAAGAATCAGCTAGAGCAACAAACTGAACTTGCTGTAGCAAAACTTAGTTCCATGCTAGCTATTCAACGATCCTGGATGATTCAGAACCACTTGCCTCTGGTACTGTTGGTAGCAACTTTTCCACGATATTTAGTTCATTAAGATCGCATTGTTAGCTCAGTTGGTTGCAGCACCATGATGGTTTTTCACGCCTAAAAAGCGGTTAGCTGGTTCGAAGTTTTCACCATTAGGACTTGTCCGGCAGGATAGGAGACGTGGTAGTGGATAATTCCTAGTCACCAGATTGTGTACCAGAGTCCTGGGTTAAATCTCAAATCCTTTCCCGCTGTGTAAGAAGTGACTGTATACGAGAATGTTAATGGTGATTCTTTTGTCTGATGGGGTGTGGTACACCCGAAGTATTCAGGAAGAATAGATCCGAATGGCATCGGATTTAACCCTCTTCCTTCCTTCATGTTTCATTCATTCCTAACACGAACAACAGACTACACTAAAAATATACACATAGCAGACGTTTATACAAATAGTGACACGTAAATACCCTTCTAAAAGCGAAGGAAAATTTCTCCCGTTAAATTTCTCAAGAAAGGTGTCATCGAGGTGAAACTCCCTATAGTTCATTTATTAAATCTTGGTCACCTGGTAGTGGAGATAAAAAAAATTAAGTGATGATTATGCGAAATAGTTCATTCTTTAATTTGTTCACGAAATTCTAAAGAATATTACCAACATAACTGACCGAACACAATTCTTCATGTGTGGTCGCAGCAGTATTCACTGTGTTATTAATAATATCCAACAAATGATAAGACTATTTTTTTTTTACTTATTGCATTATGCCTCATTAATGTCAAGCAACGACTAGAGGGAAAAGAACGGGGAGTAATTCAGTCATTACTTTTTGAAGTAACCATTCCGGCATTCGCCTGGAGTGATTTCGCGAAATCATAGAAAACCGAAATCTGGACGGTGATTCGAACCCATGTCCTCCCGAACGCTCTGATAGACGTATCAAATAATATATTCCGCAAACAAGTTTGACTCTAAATTCTCTATCTGAAGTTATCAGCTATAACCCATCATTCATGTCTAAACACGTCACTAGTTGTTATTGATTTCACATTCTATGGAATAAACGAGGTGGAAGGTTTTTCTTTGACATTCCGTGTAATAATATATTCTATTCAAGAGAAAATATTTCGTCAGGTCATTACAGTCAGTTTATGATTGGGATCAAGGAAAGAGAAGGAATTCGACTATTATTTTCTGATGGTACCATACCGGCAGTCACCTGGTTTAATTCCGATTAATCTTTAAAACCAAAATCAAGGTGGCTGGACCAGGAAGTAACCTAGAACAATGTATTGGCTGCATTCTGAGGCATAAACAGCAGACTGTAAAAAAACTGAATTCACAGATATGAAAAGCCTAACAAATTTAACACTAACCTAACCCTAAAGTTGTTTGGACCCTTTCGTGGATGTAATACTAAATCGCTACGTGAAAGGCAGCGAGGTCAGTGCTTTACCACAGGAACTAAAGTTTAACATAAAATCAGAAGCAAAGCGTCCGCTACGTATTTCTCAAAAACAAAGAAAGGTGTACCAATGGTGAAGGCAAGATTAAATCTATAAAAGATAAGACCAAAATCGACAGGTCTTCTCGACTTCAGCCAGACAACTTCCCACTCAGCCTTCAGTTCTTAGTTATTAATTTAATCCACAGCCAAAGTGTTGACTGGATCTTCCTAAAGCAGAAACTCTAGACGGAGTGTCAGAAAAAAATTGCCATTTCGTTTCTTCCTAGAACTACCGTTTAACAAATAGCAAAATTTTTCAGATACAGAGATTGTATTTGAGGCTTGTAAAATTGTCTACCACAGCAAAACCTGATCTGGGTGCCTCAATTTTTCAAGACAAGTGGTTAGCTCTTTGCTTGAAGAGTCTCCTACAGCGGACGATATATACAATTTCTAAACAGAATGGAACTGTAAAACGATTTTCAGCCGAATTGTCGACTATGTGACTAATATGGGAAATATTTCTTGAGTTGGGAGTTTACCCACTATCAGCAGGAATCCGACGTTATTCCTACTCGAGGAATAACGTCGGATATACATCTATTGTGTGCGCTCATTTTTCTTGTGGTGTCCTATAAAGGCTTCAGTACTCTCACTAATTCTTGAATTAATATCCATAGTCGCGTAAGCTGGACGTTCGTCGATAATAGATCGTAGTTGACGACTTATCGTTCCCATTCCTTGCCCCCCATCCTTTCCCGTCTCTAAAGACCTCTCTGTTAGAGAGACGTTAAGCAGATTTAAAAAAAAAATGAACCAACGGATTGGTGAGTTCTTAGGTACTCTTTGTTTTTATGCGGTATCGACTCATATAAGACCACATTTAAATAATTGTTATAATCTCTCTTTAATCGTACTTGTTAAGTAGACGGAGAGACCAGAAAAATGAACTACCCTAGGAAAGTGTATTGTCCCTAATAGTCTTTAACATCTATACAAACGACTAACCGAAATAGCTTCATTTATACTGATGACATGGCTATCAGTGCCCGAGGTAAAACTTTCGAAGAAGTAGAGAAGAAGCTTACCGAAGCCCTTGAGGGTTTATCAGTTTACTATGAAGACAACCTGCTGCAAACAACCCGAAGGAAAAATCAGGTCTGTCCATTCCATCTGAGAAGCAATAAAACCACTAAAAATAGTATTGAAGGAGGCTACTCAGGAACTCACTACCCATCCAAAATACTTGGGAGTTAAACTCGATAGATATCTCACAAAATTAAAAAAAAAAAACACCGTAAAAAGAGCTTAAAGGAAAAATAAGTGCCAGAAATAATATACTATGCAAACTTAACAGCTCCTCCTGAGAAACTTTCCCCAAAGTTTTAAGATCCACAGCTATGGCTCTCTGGTTTTCGACCTCAGAATATTGCACACCAGTATGGAAGCCTCCACCCACGTTAAAGAGGCGGACGTGGCTATCAGTGAGACTGTTGGGTTGGTAACCAGGTGCATGAGACCAACTCCAGCACAAAATATATGTGCACTGGCGGGAATAGCACCACCGGAAAGTGGCCACAGAGAAGGAGAAGTTCAAACAGAAGGCAGACCCAAAGCACCCAGCGCAGAGACGTGGGATTCGTGTGCCAAGCAGAAGACATGTTCTTAGCCAACAACAAAAGAATCTAAGCAGTTAGTTTCTGGAAAAACGTAATTTGAGACAGCCCGGACATGGAAAGTAAGTAAATATATACATAAATGGGTTAAGGTGGCGAAAATAGTAGGAAAGACTTTTTGAATATGTTCCCAGACATAAAAGCGTTAAATAAACAAAAAAGAAGAATAAATTAAACTAAAATGCCCTCATTGTTTATTGTTTGACTGTATCCAGCGAAAAACAGAACGGTTGTCGTTAGAGATGTTCCTAGCGTTTTATTTAAATGACTCAAGGCAACCTCTGTTAACTTTTCTTGACTATGGAACTAATTCCCAGTGTATCTACTGTGTGGAAAGAACTGTCGCTAAGATATTTTGATGCTGCTTATTAAACCGTTGCTGAATGTCTGACACCACACAGAGAATGAGCTGTCTTTATTTCGACACACTTCTTATATGCGATAACCTTACTCGTAAGGTTTCATAATTATTACCCTCTTCTCGCAAAGGAACATCCGAAGGAAGAAGTTATACACGGTGCAGGCGTGGAAGCTCACGGGGATCTGATTATTTCTGCAGCAACCGTAGCTAAGCGATTTACGATCGTACAGCAAGCTCTCGGCCTGGGTCAAAGCTATCGCATGCACGGTGGGAGCGAGTCTTGATTTTAACCTCTCCTTTGAAGTCTGTACTTTGGAGTGCTGAAGCGCGTCTGCTAATAGTTATGAAAGGTTAGTCCAGAGATAAGGCCGTGCACGGCGTATTCAGGCACACCTCTCAGAAGTTTATCTACAAACGGACGGAGCAGAGGAGAAATCTCGAATGGGCTTCACGGATAGATTATTCCCGTGTAAGCCTCGCAGATGTTTCCAGGATATTTCTAAATGTATATGACTGATGTTTCGTTACCAAGTGGTACTGTGAATGGAAAAACAAACTGAGGACGTCAAGGATACCAAATGTTGATGATATTAAAGTTCAGAACAGCTACCATAAGATGGAGTGAACGGTGGAAAATAAAGAGTAACGGAAAACGTTTAGAGAAGACTCGCAATGTTAATACCTACCTTTGGACAAAGCACTTGTTATTTCCTGCCTGCTTCTTTGCAATATTGTTGACCGTGTGTGTGACTGAAGACTTTCGCTTTCTCTGTGCAATGATGCAATCTCCTCGGCTGTTCTGAAATTACCGTATACTTTACCACCCATTCGGAGCGATTGAAACTCGATAGTCCACAGCCATTAAATTTAATTTATTCATTCACACGTCTAAAATAATATTGAAATACCTTCAACAATTTCTCAGTCTTAACAGTTCTGGGTTCACTCAAACCTTATCTGGAAATAGTAAGGAAAGAATAATTTATAAGTAATTTCTCTTCAGTTGATGATCTCTTCCGAACTTACTCTGAAACTTTCAAAAGTTCGGAAGGATCTCAAAACTAATAAACGAAAACATTCAGTTAGAGATAAATTATTTAAATTATTTTTCTTAAAAAAATAAATAAAAAAACACATTTCTGATAGGGTAAAAAATAAAAAAACCTTAACAGTTCCTAAAATCTTATTTCGATCACATATGCGTCTTTCGTGATTAAAAATTCCTAACCTTCACTGTATATGTTTCAGCATGATGAAATACTTAGAGAACAATCAAGTGCTCCTAACTGGGGCAGATTGCACGATGACTTTCTACAAGCAGCGGACTATTGGCGCGGAATCTGAATGGCTACGGAGCGTGGAGGGTGAGAGGTGACATTCTGGCTTTGTATTCGGGAGGACGCGGGTTCGAATCCTCGTCCGGGCATCCAGATTTGGGTTTCCCAGTTCAATAAATTTGACTCATTACTTTGCCTCGACGAAGGGAAAAAACTTAATCTGGGAAAACTAACGACTATAAGAAAGTCTTCACTTACGAAGAAAAGATGGAGGAAGACTAACATTTACTAAAAAACAACGTTTTAAAAAATGACAAATATCTTACGATTGACCCAACATTCCCACGCACACACTCTTTTCTACGTTGATACATATGAAAACGTGTTCTACCAAGATAGTGCACCTCCATGACGATAACTGATGAAAATATCCCCATCCAGCGCCGCGTCTTTGTAGGCTTATATGCCTTATCCCGATATGTCTCACCCTGTTGAGTTTTCCAAAGTGTGGTTCTTGCACGGAACACCTCTGTTGCAATGATTTACCCTAGGAACGAATTCTGACATTGCACCATGCGCGCAATTCATGAAACTTACTACAAAAGATCGAGCGTGGTGGGTGAACGGTTAACGTTCTGGCCTCGCATTCGGGAGGACGCGGGTTCGAATCCCCGCCCGGATATCTAAGTAAGCCAAAAGCAAAAAAAAAAAAAAAAAAACTGCAAAAACCTGAGTCCTTGTTACATTTACTAAAGCTCTACAGACGTCACAGATTCCAGCCGGATGGCGTCGTAGAAACACAACGTTGAGACAGCTGACTCTGCTGTCATCATCAGACGTCAAATAGCTTTCGGATGTTGTAAGCTTGCTGTGACCGCCAGTGTCACCTGATGATACCAGTAGAACCAGCTGTCGAAACGTTGCGTTACTACGACACCATCAGGCTGGACACCTGACAAAACTACATTGCATTATTGAACTTCATTAAATTTGAGAAACACAGTTAACGTTAGTATTTGGTGTGGATAGGAAACCCGGATTTCAATAATTACCTATGATCCTTTTAAGTCGATGAAGTCGTAATGTGAAGTTACATTTTTAATCGCCCTGTGCTGTTCTTGATGGTAGCTGTAGGTAAGGTAGAATCATGCGTACTGCCATCTTTGGTTTGGCGTTGCAGCGTTATAAATACAGCAAAGAACTGTGACACCCTCCTTTATAAACACTTGGTGCAATCTCGAGACAGTATTTTGGATAAAGTCACGGGTCTATAACAGTCCCCGTTTTTAGGGGCAAAGATCACGACAGCTTCACCTGATCTGGTTAAAACACGAACTTGACCTTTGTTTCGCTACATGGGTTTGATCACAAAAATTTGAAGAGTTTCGGCAGAGTATGAAAGGATTCAGAAATGATAAAGATAGAGGTTTCGCGACAACAGATATTATGCGCTATATAATAGAAGGGTCAAAGGTCATAATCGCGTCAGCTGATCAGACTGAAATACAAACTTGAGCTGTGTTCAACCTTTGGGTTCACTCCACAAAATTTGAAGAATTGAGTTTGAAAGAAGTTAGAATGGGTGAAGACAGATTTACAAGATACAGACGAACTGACTAATGTATAGATACCTACTGCCTTGGACAGCGATATGCTGAACCGTTATTAGAAACTCGGCTCTGGCTGGGTGACTAGTCTGTTAATAACACATCTTGTGTAATTATTCGCCAGCTAAACATAGAATATATTATGCCTGTAAGCACAGAACTGCTGTAAACATAATTTACGCTATGCTGCATCATTTTACAAGGCTGCGCGCTTCATTACCTGGCTTTTTCATGAAAAAGCTTCACCGCGAACAATTCAGCTAATAATTACAATATCACAGCCATACTAAGAATAGGTGGCTATGGTACTGCAGCTATATGCATCACAGTCAGTAGCTTACATTAATTTCTCACAACGTAAATCGCACAATAAATAATACACAGAAAGTAAACTAAAAAATGAATGAAAATACACTGCTCATTCAATTAGTGATCAACTTTAAGTCAAAAAGACTGTAATTAAACTTGGGATAAAACACAGGTGCCTCAGGTTATGCACAGAAGAATTCGTCAATAAAGTACAAAAATGACTTCATTTATTGCCACAAAGAAACTATATACCGAACAGATCGTGGGATGCGTCTGTTCAGTAATTTACTGAAATGAGGGTAAAGGTGTATTTTAGAGTGACTTCCGATTTCAATTAAAAAATGGATTCGCTATCAATCCCGTAACGTTAGATTTTACTGATTATCAATCTCTCTATACGAATCACCAACGAAACTCAGTACACGCAGTGTCTACACATATCACCCCTAACAAAATGTTTCAGTACTATTTGCTTGTGCAGCGGTAATCAGAATCATTCAGTAAGTTTTAATCACTCTGAATCATTTATACACCGAAATCTGGTTGCCAGAATTTCATTGTGGTACAGTGTAGACATACAGAAATTTATGAACAAAAACAAACGAAGCTCGAAAGGAGAAGAAGAAGAGAACTTTGACAAACAAATAAAAACATATAGTCCTGACCGTTCAATCAGAAGTCTGCCTCTTAGATTGGCGAGATGAGGATAGTTATGACTAATAAAAAATACAGTAAACAAATTAATTTGCAGATGTTACTTCTTTAAGAGTCGAGGAATTAGTCTTGTCTAGTGCGGTAGCATGTCAGAGGAGTGGGTCGCAGATGGTCCAACGACGCTGCGGAGATGTCGACAGATGTGGTTGCTACTCCGCAGGCAGCCCCCGGAGCTCGAAGTGCGGCCATGCGAGTGCGCTGCCGGACGTGACGTCAGCAGGTGCTCACTTCCGGCCCGCTGGTGCAGATACCCATCCCAGAGGCTGCAGGCTGACGACTCACGGTGGAACTAGCTCACCTCCGGCATAGAGAGGCTCTCTGCTTCTACCTCAGGGCATGTCAGGTGAGAAAGACAACGTCGAATATACATTAAACCATCTGTGTCATGAGAGTATTTATTTAATGAAAGCTTATTGCTATCTAAAACAAGCACTGATAATTACAGCTGCATTTGTACATATGTCGAAGTATTCTAAAAGAATTTGTGTGGAGCAGCGTGAACCGGCAAACCGTAAAATCTGAAATATTAATCAGTTGACAAGACAGACGTTGTCCTGTCCAAATTTCAATAAATTTCTTTTGTGATCGTTATGTGAATTTGTGAAAAGCTGCTGAAAGTGTGTAAACAAAGTAAAAAAGAAAAAAAAATCAACATATTTTTGAATTATCATTGTATTTATTAACGAATGTGTCCAAGGTTATTCAACAACATTCAGAAGTGCGCCAATGGAAAATTTTACTTGCGAAATGAATTCTATCGGCAGTACATCGCTGAAATGCTGGAAATGTTTGGTGTGCCTGGAATATGATCGACTCGAAGCCATGAGGTTTTCTTCCAAAATTTAAGTCACAGTTAAATTTTATAAGAATTTCATGTTAGCTAAGTTTGAAATCTCAATGAATCTCAAGTTGTTTTATTTACATTTCGAGAACCCCTCGCCAAACCAGTTTTGATTGTTTCATAGATCTTGTTTCGTTTGGTCTAATGCTTCCAAAGACTTTTCATGTGCCGTCGTACATTCATTCCAAACAATCAATTTGTAATGTTGCAGAACTTTGGTCAGTTCTTCGAAAGGTTGCATGCTAGAGTTTCATTAATTTGCATATTCAACGGCTACTTGAACGCTTAATGAGCTGTCTGATCGCCTTCGAACAACTTAGCTGCAATTCCTGATGAAGCAAGGGCAAGTTCTGCGAGCGAATCGTTATCAAAATCAGTGAGATAAAGACTTTTTCCAGTTCTACCTGGAGCATCCAAGTAGAAAATCTCCCTAGTTTCATCCTTCATAACTTTCGTGAGCATATTTTTGCTGCCGGTTTAACAGTGATTATCTCAGTGCATCATAATCATATTGTTTTTGCGTTCCAACTACTGATTACATGTGTTCTACATCGGTAGATTGGACGCTGTAATGACTGTTTGAGGTAATACCTTGTTCGATATCATAAAGCACATGTCCTCAATTAATATCAGTAAAATGGAAATAAAATAACTACATTCGTTGGACAAATTGCAAAACAACACAAAAATAAAAAATAAAAGTAATTTTACTTTTATTTTTGCTGGAATGTGTTTTTCCAGATTTTTCTCCAGATCTTCCACTTTTTTCAATAGAAAACATTTAATTCAGTTATCCCGAGACCATAAAGAACAAAACAAAAATTATTAATTACGCATATCCATCCTTCGAGTCATGAGTTATGATACTGAGTTCGTTACAAAAATCCGATAGAAAAAGCGCTTTCAAATTTTCCAATTTTCCTAGGAAATTTTCCAAATTTTCTTTCCCTAAAATTTTATTCGGACTATTAATATCATTTTTTAAAAAGTTAGTCAAATTAGTTAATTAAAAAAAACACTTTCAGTTTTTCCGAATTTTCTAGTTTTCCGGGCAATTCAATTTTTCTCTCTAAAAACCATGTTCGAAATCTCACTAACATTGTAAAAACAATTATTCAAATCGTTCCATAGGAAAATAAACACTTTTAGTTTTTCCAGAATTTTCTTTTTTCCGGGCAACTATTGGAATTTTTCTTTCTGTAAAACCTTTTTCGGACTATTATGAACAATTAAAAAAAAATCTGTCCATAGAAGAAAGCACGTTCAGTTTTTTTACTCATTTTCAGATTTTACAGATAATTTTTCCAATTTTCCTTGCAACTTTTCCAATTTTTCTTTCTCTAAAAACTTTATCGGAATAATATGAAAACTAAAAAAATAGTCCATAGAAAAAATCAGTTTTTCCCAAGTTTTCCAATTTTTCGGGCATCTGTTCCAATTTTTATTTCTCTAAAATCTTATTCAGACTATTATGAACATTTTTTTTTTTTTAATGTTCCAGCCGTTTTCTAGTGATGCGGTTACCAACGAACAGCATTTCATTATTATTTATGTAGACAAAATCCATCTCTCCTATTCAATCTGGTACTAGACATGATTATTAACATGATTTGTCAGTAACTACAAGAACTCCAGAGGAAGTCAGACATGCTGTTGAGAAGCTTCATGACATAGCCATCAAAATCGGTTCCCAAATCTCTTATTAGATAATACAATATATGGACTCCAAAACCATAAACCTGAGGCCACTCGTGGTCAAATATGGCACTATCAAACAAGTAAAACGCTTTCAGTACTTAGGGGAAACTATGGTAATACTGGGACTGAGGAAGAAACCCACAAAACGCACACAGAAAAACTGCGAAAAGCATATACAATTACGTGGAATAATTACAATAAGAAATCACTTTCCACCAAAGTCAAGCAGCCCTGACAAAGGCCCCAGGTTGGAGCCAAAACGAGGCATTAACAGCAAAAAATAAATAATAAAAATATAAAATGACGCCTGCAAACACTGTGAAATTTTACGTATTAGAAATAAGTGTTTATACTACTGGTCGCTAAAATACAGGATGTGGTTGACTATTGTGGAGCAAGTGCCTATGTTACAGCGTTTTTGAGAGAGACCTGGTATAAATAACAGACTACTCTGGCGGCTGTTCATAGCTTTATATTCCAATGGAAATGTTTTTAAAGTATCTTCTTCCTCAAACTGACTAGGTCTAAACATTTCTATTCAACAAGTTGGGACAGAACAAAATAATAATTCCTTTCTATCCTGCTTTACTTCCCCTTACTCCCCTACATGCGACATTAGCTTTTTGGCAAATATCAAGTCCGAATTTGAAGTGTGAAAGTTATGTCACTCAAGAACTAGAGATCAATAGAGAAAAGAATGAAAGTATAGGCTAGTGATTAAAAACTGTTAAATCCACTATGTGATATCTGAATGAGGAATTATTCTCTAATTACTTCTTAAGTCCAGAAAAAAAATACGAGATGCAATGCATCATAACATTTAATTAATGTTCCAATTACAATAGAACCATGCAAATACCGCGATGGTTAATTAAAAGGTACTGTAACAGCCCTCATACCTGAACTTTAAGTAGAATTGTATTTAATGAAGTATTTGTAGTGAGCTAAAGTTTGCTTGAATATGATCTGGTATGTTTGTTTCACAATTTCTTGTAAATCAGTGTATATAGACTTTATTTTATGAAAGGAAATTATTTAAAGGCCATTTAATATGTTTAAGAACAGAATAATGCAAGAGAATTGCTTAAATGTGTGTAATTCCAAGTATTAATGCAAGTTACGATGTCTACAGTACAATTTTCTACAGTTTAAAATTATTTCCGTAAATAATATTGTGTTTACGTATCTTATTTTCAATTTCTAACCATTTTGTAATGATGTTAAGTGATTATGTATTAATTCTGATTGTTTTTAATATGTTTAATCGTTTGAGTAATTGTTAAAGTTCGAGAAATATCTGGCGGACGCTTTTGAAGAATTCCAGAAATTTCGATAGGGCCTATATAAAGAAATCGGCAGAAGGACAGAGTTTAGTTTTATAGTTAGTTTACAGTAAGTTTATACAGATTCTCTTTGTAACTGCGTTAGTAGTATCTCTGGATTGTATCTATGCATGTGAAAAATATCGCTGACTTGTTGTTTTGAAACATAAACAAAAAATCTTAAACTGAGTCTTATGGTGGACTATTTAATTAATTACTACTGTAATTAAACCACCGAAGACCCTAATAGTACCATGCATTAATTCCTTCCCGTTCTTTGATACACCAAGTGGAGAAAGTACACATCTACAAGTCAAAGAAGTTCAAATACAGACTGAATCATTATTTGGGATAACTGAAATGTAGCACCGCGAATTAAAGGAGCCCTCGGCGTCCACCTTGTGCCTCGTCAAAGTCTCCTGTAGCTCGTTAGTGGAGACCAGGGTTCCCCTCGGCTGGCTGGATCTAAAATTCCATTAGTAAGTGGAGCCGATGCCTTAATGTACGCCGCTGCAGCCCGCTGAAACTTTGATGCCTGCCTGCGTGGCGGAGACGCGCGCCCGGACAAAGGAAACGCTTTAAAAATTTGGTAAATCTTGAGCGTCACCTCGCTCGTGGATATTTCATTTCAAGAGGCTACCGCAGAGAACAAGATGGATGGAACCAGAAAACATACTTCTAAGTAGCGAAAGCAATTTTCGTTCCTTACAATCTAATTGGTTTTCGAGAGAAAAGCTTTTACAATTATTAAGGAAAGAAGAACCATGCATTTACAGTTTGAGAAGGAAAAAGTGTTTTTTTTTTTTTTTTTTTTTTTTTTTTTTTTTTTTTTAACAATACAGAAAGAATGATATGAAATATAAAAGAATATTGGGCTTTAATAATCCTATGTGATCTATGTCCTCATCATTCATCACAAATTCAGATGGACTGAACATGTTCAGCGTATTAGTAACAATGATAAAGGATCTCGTGGTGAAGCGCTACAAAGACCAGGTTAAAAAGACCATTAATAGCACAAACATAAACCTGAACACCTGGTACTACCTTGCAGTAGTTCCAGATCTATGGGAGAGTGGGAGGAAAGCGGGAAGAGATCGGGGCATGTGCCCCGGGCGGCAACTTCAGGGGGGCGGCAAAATCATGTTCAGAGTTTTTGCTAAAAGAATTTGTAGATCCGGCAGTGCCTTGCAGAAGACCGTGATCTCTGTTGGAAAACCACCTCTTTGGTTGTCGTATTATTTGGAAAGGATTGACAGTGGCGGACAATAGAAGCTGATAACAGAGAAATAATAATAATAATAATTCGACAATCCAACCAGGTCTAACACCCACGGCCTCATTTAGGATCCGTGGGCAACTAGGCTATACCTGTGGTGCAGGCCCCTTAGGATATGTAGGCCCCTAGGCTATAAATGTGGTGCAGGCCCTTTATATATATATATTATTATTATTATTATTATTATTATTATTATTGCAGCTATATCAATCCTTTTTTCAGGATGTAGCCTCTTTAAGCCTAATGAGCTATATATTAGAATTTAATTCTACATAGTGTTGCTGTAGTTCTTTCCAGGCCGATCGATCCTGAGCCGCCCTCTTCCAGTTCACGCCTGTAACTCGACGTATATCCTTATCCCAGCGATCCGGGGGTCTTCCTCTTGCTCTTTTCAGGTTTCTCGGTATCCAGTCCAGCACTACCGTAGTCCATCTTTCATCTCTTTTGCGAGCAACATGACCGGCCCATTGCCATTTTTGGGTCATGACTCTTTTTAAGATGTCTGTTACTTTAGTTATTGAACGGATGTGCACAGCCCTTTTCCTGTCTCTTCTTGTAAACCCTAGCATTGCTCTTTCCATACTTCGCTGGGCAGTTCTCAGTTTTTGCTTCGTGTGACTATTTAGGGTCCAAGTCTGGCAGGCATATGTGAGGACCGGTAATACACATTGTTCAAATACCTGTTTTTTAAGATGTATTGGCATGTTCGATTTAAAAACTATGGAATTTCTTCCATATGCTCTCCAGCCCAGCTTTATCCGTCTGTAGATCTCAGGCTTTGAGTCACCATTCATATTGATCAGTTGGCCAAGATAGATGTACTGATCTACGAACTCAATACCAGAATCTTTCATGTCCGCCTTGTCTTTATCTTTTTCTGCCCATTTGTTTTGCATGATTTTGCTTTTTGATATATTTATTTTAAGGCCCACTTCACTGCACGCTGTCTCTAGTTCATTTATCAGTTCTTTGAGCTCTTCCAGACTGTTTGAGAGTAAAACTATATCATCAGCGAATCTTAAGTTGTTGAGATTTCTTCCATTTATTCTCAAACCTCGGTTTTGCCATTGGATTTTTGACATTGCCAACTCTAGGACTGATGTGAATAGCTTGGGGGATATAGAGTCACCTTGTTTTACCCCTCTTTCTACTGGGAACTCTTTGGTGACTTCAGCGATGTTGACAAAAGCAGTGGAAGTGGTGTAGATGTTGTACAGTAAGTCAATATAGCCGGGATTCACTCCTTGTTCTAAAAGGGCTTGCATGATTGCAGAGTGATGGACTGAATCAAAAGCTTTTTCAAAATCGATAAAGGCCAAACAGAGGGGCATCTGGTATTCATTTGCTCGACTTATTACTTCGTTGATGACTTGGATGTGATCTACTGTGCTGAATCCTGACCTAAAACCAGCCTGTTCAATTGGTTGCGCTGTGTCCAAGGTGGAACTGATGCGGTTATTGATGACCTTTGTAAACACTTTGTATATGACAGGAAGAAGGCTGATGGGGCGGTAGTTTTTAATATTGTAACGACTGCCCTTTTTGTATAGCAACACAATCATTGCTTTGTTCCAGCTGGATGGGATATTTCTCTCTTCGAGGCATTGTGAAAACACCTTAGCTAGGTGTCTGTAAGTTTCTTCTCCAGTCAATTGGAGTACGTCAATAGACAGGCCGTCATAACCACTAGCTGATCCTTTTTTCATTTCGTTCACTGCCCTTCTAACTTCATATGGGAGGACTTCAGGAATTGGTGAGTCTGGGCTTGATGTCATTAAAGGATTTTCATCTTGCTTGCTGTATAAGGACTGATAGAAGTTCCTGATATGAACCAATACTGCCGTTTTGTCTGTAATACGCTCATTATCATCATCTAAAGCTATTATTTGTTTCTTTCCTATCATTAATATTTGTTTTGCTTTCTTATAGCCTTTCTTGTTCTCTATAACTGATCTGACCAGATTTTCGTTATATTTCTTGATGTCAGCTGTTATTTCTTTTCTAATGGTCTTGCACAGTTCAGCATATTCAATTAGGTTTTTTTCAGGTTTTACTTTCATATTCCTCCGTTTATTCAGGAGAGTTTTTGTATTATTGCTAATTTTACTTAATTTGGTGGTTTTAACAGTTCCTGCAATTTCTATGGCTAATGTGTTAATAATTGAAGCTAAATTTCCATTGGCGGTGGTAGCTAGTTTCTCCGATAGTGTGCGTTGAAAAATGTCTTTCTTTTCAGTGAGATTGATTATATTTACTGATGTTTTATTGGTTCCTTTTATTAGCTTTCGCCTTTCCTGTTTTATGCAGATACTAAGTTTCGCTCGGACCAGCCTGTGATCACTTCCGGTGTTGAATTGATTTAGAACAGTGACGTCTTGAACAAAATGTCGGCTATTGGACAGGATGTAGTCTATTTCATTTTTAGTTTTATGATCTGGACTTCTCCATGTCCACTTTCGACTTATTATTAAGTTAATAAACCTTTTAATGCAAAATATTGGATAATGCAATGATAGTAAAAATATACGAGGATAACTTACTGAAGAATCGAAAGTTTGTAACGTGCTTACGGTGTCGATTTCGCGACTGTAGTGAACGAGATTCTCACACGATCAGTTTTCGATTGATGATCGGTAGATAAGTTGCTGCCCATTGTACTTGTGTTGTTGAAAACGAACACCCTCAGCAAAATCCCGTGGAATAACAACATTTAATAACAATATGATAGAGCAGGCCTTCATATTAAGATAAAAAAAACGATAAAAAGTGATTGAGATAGAAAAAGATTAAAAACACAATTATTTACACACGCATGTCAACATGCTGTTTTTAGGCAGCGTTCCACTAACCAGCACCTTCCCACGTCGCACCAAGCGATCGAGATTTTTGGATACTGAAATGAAAGAAATGAAACAACAAATTAAATAAAAACGAATTAAAAATAGAATAATTATTAAATCCTAAATACATCTATTTCAATTATAAACGAATCTATTTTTTTTTTTTTTTTTTGTAAATACTTACTTTCAAACAAAACTTTAAAACTTGGAACGCCCATCACTATTAGCTGTTTACATCTGTACAACATGAATTTATCTTACCTAACCTTCCGGAACTACGGAATTTTAGTTCGTATTGCAGGTATACGAAGGCAACTTCAATCTAAATTCATACGCGCCGGCCACAGTATGCTGAAACCTTATGTTACAAGGATTATAAGTGCACGATGTTGAGCAACAAAGTTGTAATTTTTCGGTATAGGTGAACTGAAAAATTATTTTGCAGTACACCCATACTTCAAAAGATTGAATTGCGCATGCGTGAACTTTCTTTTCGGTTTTCACGAGTATTTAAGGACTTTCAGTGTTAAAACCGTTTCGGAAATTGGGTACTTTCTATGCACTTTTTTTCCCTCCATGTGTTGCGGGCCCCTAGGTTACAGCCTATGCCTAAATGCGGCTCTGCTAACACTTACAATTAAGTGAAAAATAAATAAGTTTTTGCAAGTGAGAAACTTAAACACGGAAACGAATATTAGCCGACAACGACAATATCGCGACAACGACAGGTAACAACACAACATTGTTTGATGGAAACAGTACAATGCATTTAACAAGTTCGGTTCCTCTGACATTTGCCTCTGATTTTGCAAATGTATTATTATAAGTGAAAATAATTCGCCGGTTTCGGTAGCATAAATCACCGGTTCGAGTCCGGCCTAGGGCATCAGTGTTATGTGTGCTAATGTCCTGAAGTTACACAGTTAGAAGTTACTACAACGTACGGGAGAAACTGAAACATTGCAAGAGTCACTATCACATTCAGCTAGCTGTATGGCTTAACTAGCCGAATGCCACTAAAAAAATACCGAAAGCTTTTTGAAACATGAAGAGAACTTCAACAAACCATAAATTACCACAATGACATTACATTGCGGAGTAGACTATGCAAACAAGGCCTTGCGAATATTTGCAGTGAAAGAAGTGCATCAAACAAGTTAAGGACGCATTTAACAAGCTACTGGTTAAATTTAAATAAATGTCTGTTAATTTTAAGTTGTCTTTGATACCATAAAATATTGCGTAGAATGCATTGACTATCACCACGAAGTAGTAATTGATTATTAAGCATAAGGAAGTGGGAAATATGGCGTTCGATATAACTGTTAAAGTAACTATTCTACTATTTGAAAGAAATGCATGATACATTTGGGGGGAAATAAACCGTTCAGCAGGCACTGCAGAGTTGGCGTCGAGTGGGCACTCTAACTAGCCGCACTAACAGGTGCTGCAGTGAGTTGAGATTAGCCGTCCGGGCGGCGCTGTGATTCGATTACCACCTGCCCGTGCGCTGTACTTAGTGTCTCCGTCACTCGCGGTTAGTGGTCACTGTGTATATTCTGTCAAAGGATTCCACCGCGAGCCAATGCCGAGAGCGCTCGCCTAACAAGGCGCTGCACCCGTCGGCAATGAGCTTAACGCGCAGCAAACAGCGAGCTCAAAGTGGGCAACTGGGTGTGGCCTCGTGGTCGATAGATTAGCTGGTCCATTCCACAAACGACGACACATAGGAAATGGGCAAGGATGCTATACAGAAAAGAAATGGTTGCTGTTATACTCCTTTCTTTATTTTCATAAAAGTCCCTAAATGCCACCGAGCTCTTAAAAAAGTTCGCCCTGTTCTTCAGTTTAATATATAAGTATCCTCTCTGCAAACATGTTCCTGTTATTTTCTATATGACCGGGGCCACACTGCCTCTTCGTATGAGAGGATGGGTGACCGACCGCCCAGCTAATGACATGTGTCAGTATTCAGCTTGCTATCCTTAGGGAGCGTCCATAAACCACGTAGCCCCATGCTGTTGTGGGTTCTGTACCTTATTTTAACTGTGACAAATAATATGGGGACATCCATTAATTACGTGAGGTGAAATAGGGGGGGGGGGGGTACGGCGAAATCTCATCAGATCTCACCAGGGGGGAGGGGGGGGTCTACGGAAATTTCACGTGAGATTTTGCGAAAAATTTGTGGACAGTAGAGCCAAAAAAAAGTCTACAATTTGCGCCCAAGTCGATTTTAGAAGGGTGTGACCTAAAAAAAGGTCTACAAAAGTTTCCAGGTCGATTTCTGGGGGGGTTCTCACGGACCAGATCTCACCAGAGGGGGGGGGGGAGTCCGGCCAGATCTCACGAAATCTCACCAGGGGGGACGGGGGTCCAGAAATCCGGAAAAACACCTCACGTAATTTGTGAATGCCCCCTATGAATGAAAAGCTACGTGGCTTGACTCCAAATCTCCCTCCCCCCACATAGCACAGCGTAGCTTTCTATCCAACTGCTCCCCTAGACTGAGTCACGTATTTTATGGACGCTCCCTTACTACAAACCTCGGCAAAACCAATATAGTTTCTTAAACAGAATATTATTATTCAGAGCAAGGGGACGTGTAATTCAAGTATTCCCTTACACAATGCTTAGTGTATATCACAAAAAGACTCCCTCAAAATTATGCATTTATTGAAATTTAGTGTCCTCGCAAGGGTTTTTTTTTAATGAAACCATGAAGCATGGAGAGGGTTAAACAACTATGCTGTGATTCTGTTTTCCATGAAGCCAAGGATTTTTATTCGAAGCTAAAACTCCGGAAGAGCTCCGCAGACCTGTTCAGCCTGCTGTCCCATAAGTATCGAGGAAGAAACTTCTCGAGGAGCTAAATATGTTAGTTGTGTGGCACTCGCCAAGTCAACTATCCGCTCGTACCAGATATCAGTACGGATATACCAAACTCCAAATGCCCGAATGGAACCCAACAGATATACAAGGCCCACCCGATATCGGCATCAAACGATGGCTTGGTAAGGTAAAAACACCTGGTCTTTTAATAGCAGATTACATTTATGTAGTATCTACATCAAGTTCTTTCTTATAATTTTTCACCAAATACTGTTATGACCAGACTAAGACTGCCTCGAACTTTTCGAGTGTGCGTGAGAATAGAAGGGGACAGGTCCACCGGATCCGAGTTTTGGTTATTGTTGTTTGAGAGCTACCTCTAAGGACATTCCACACCAAAAACATTTTCATCTATGTGGTGGCTGATGAGCATCGTGCCTTGTTTACCCATGGGGATTGACAAACTGTAGACATTTCCTATAGGCTGGAATTGGTCTTAACTACTTATAATACAGACTCTGGCAGTGAAGTTGTGGACTTAGTCACTCGATATTTTGATAGCTTAGTCTTTCAGTATTCAAGCAGTGATTTATTGTTGCTGCGACGAGTCTACTTTCTGTCACATCAACGGTTTTTTATTTGCTTGGGGCAATAGAACCGGGAAACAGCTTAACCGGGAAACAGCCACTGGAGTAATTTATGGAAACCATGGAGAACGTAACTATGAATGGCCGGAGCGCGGATGACACTTACCAAACTCGGTGATATGAATGCTGCAAAGGTAAGGGTGTGGGTGAGTAACCTTCAACTACAAGCGTAGTAATGTGCTGGGAGGATATTCTTGATATTTCACTCATCAGCGATCAAACCACCGACACCTCTGAACTCCACGATCAACCGTTTAAGTGATATTTCCCCAATGTTATGACGTAAGTTTTAGCTTCTGGTCGAAGTTCAAGAAAGCTGAATGCATGGCGAGAAGTGGTTACATCATCAAAAAATGCAATTCTTTGTAAAAAAAAAAGGAAGAGAATACATTATTAATTACAATTTGAAAGAGTCATTGGGAAAATGCTGATTTTACAAGTGTACGTCCGGAAAGAACTGTGGTATTTCGGAAGACTGATTAAGTACAGTAAAAGAAAGAGGTAAATATGTATTCAGAAACGCACAGAAATTCTTGACGTGAATCTCAGAACTGAAACTAGTTTCTGGGTGCCACAGAAGTGCAAAGAAATTACTTACATGATTTGTATCTGCCAGTATAGACTATGGTTCTGATGCTCGGGTGACGAAAGAAAGGGATTTTTTGTTCAATACAGATGATTGGACCTGTTGAGAAATGAATATGTAAGAAAAAATTTAAATAAGGAACCTGTACAGGACACAATAGAAATAATGCATTTAACGTGTTATAGGCATACTATGGGTGAAGAAAGAGGACCTGGGAATTTGTATAATCTTAAATTTGAAGGAGAGAGTACTTCAAAGGCGACCATGATCAGATGGATCAAAGAGGTGTAAGCAAATGTGCCAGAGAGAGGCGTGAATTGCCCCGTGTTGGAAGAGCAGGTTCGGTAGCAGATGAAGATAATCTGGAAAAGAATGTGTTCCACACAGACGAAGCCAGTGACTTGAAACTGTCCACTATTACGGAGACGTAGATTATACTGTATATATCGGTACTGTTTAATTTCAATTGTGTTAGCAAAATTAAATAATATAACGTTATTAAATAATCAGAACATAAAAAAATAGTATGATTAATACAATTCGCTGCCAAAATTCTGAATTTTTCCGTAAAAAGTATGAGGACGCGAGCAGAAATGAGGCAACAAACAGCACATCAGTTTGTTGCTACTGGCGTAGACGGTTGGATCATCCGGTAGGAATGAAGAACGAAATTTATTCCTTCTCGTTCTCTACTGTTCACAGTTGTACTAGGTGCATAAGAAAGAAATTCAAACAAAAAGGCCACATTTTGGATCACATGTTTATGTATAAATAAATTGTGGGATCTTCACAGAGGATTTATTGTTTCTGTGTATAGGGACAATTATAATTGCAATTGTTCTACTAAAACTGCAATAATGTGGCAAATTTCAAGATCAGAATTTAAAGTTCTCAGCATATTGATAAAAAATTAACTATATAGATACAAATACGTATTAGAATATAGTACAAAAAATTGGAAAACAAAAGGTACTGTTGCTCTGGGGTACAAGAAAATTCATTCAACTGGTTCAAAGGTTTCATGAAAAGGAATGTAACCTTTACAGACAAATTCGCATTTATTTGAGTGAAAACAGATTTATAGATGGAAAAATCTGTGCTTGGTGTTTCTTATTAAGGGTGTTTAGATTCGTATAAGAGAAATGTATGATCAGAAAAAGGGAAGCAAAATATGTTAATAGTTCCGAAGCCAGGTTATCTAAAGAAATGAAAATGAACTTAAATTTAAAAACTAAGAGATATTATATAAAATTATTATATAGAAGAGGAAAACGTTTCTGACGGACCACTTGGTTTATTAAAGTCTTGTGAAAGTAAAAACAGGTTACAGATACCAAGAATGGAAAAAGATACAAAATGAACAGAAAAATTACATTTGTAATTTATCACATCAGAGAAGTTCTAAAAATAAAATTACGCAGGAGCTAAAATCAAAAGCAATGTTACCAGCTTTTATGAATGGAAGAGACTCAGTCAATGAAGTTGCAAGAATCGTGATTCTGCGCCATTACTATTTAAGAATGCTGAAGCAGAACGTGCGCGAGTTGGCCAGGCAACACAGACGAGCCACAGGTGTTTCTTCCCGGTTATCGTTCACGCGAGAAAAACTCACTGACAACCGAAAAAGTAGGAAACAGTCTGGTTGCAGGGTCGTATTAACAGTATGCATTGTCGTTAGTTACTTCCATCAAATATTATTATTCTTATTATTTATTTAATTGGGATAGAGCACATTCTCCAGTGGCAAATCCCTAGTAATCTAATTTTTTAAAATTATCTTATACACTGAAGAGCCAAAGAAACTGGTATAGGCATGCATATGCAAACACAGAGATATGTAAACACTCAGAGTACGGCGCTGCGGTCGGCAACGCCTATATAAGACAACAGGTGTCTGGCGCAGGCGTTAGATTAGTTACTTTTGCTATAATGGCTGGTATAATGATTTAAGTGAGTTTCAACGTGGTGTTATAGTCGGCGCGCGAGAGATGGGACACAACATCTCCGAGGTAGTGATGAGGTGGGGATATTTCCGAACGACAATTTCACGATTGCACCGTGAATATCGGAAATCGGTAAAACATCAAATCTTCAACATAGCTGGGGCCGGAAAATGATCCTGCAACGACGACAGAAGAGAATCGTTTAGCGTGACAGAAGTGCAACCCTTTCGCAAATTGCTGCGGATTTCAATGCTGGGCTATCAACCAGTGTCAGCGTGGGAACCATTCAACGAAACATCATCGATACGGGCTTTCGGAGCCGAACGAGTCTCGTTTCCAATTGTATCGAGTGAATGGATGTGTACGGATATGGAGACAATCTCAAGAATTCATGGACCCTTCAAGTCAGCAGGGGACTGTTCAAACTGGTGGAGGCTCTGTAATATTGCGGGGCGTGTGCAGCTGGAGTGATATGGGACCCCTGATACGTCTAGATACGACTCAGACAGTTGAAACATACATACGCATCCTGACTGATCACCTGCATCCATTCATGTTAATTGTGTATGCCGACGTACTAGGACAGTTCCAGTAGGACAACGACACCCCACACGTCCAGAATTGCTACTCTTCGGAGTTTAAACACCTCCGCTTGCCACCAAACTCCCCAGACATGAAAATTATTGAGCATATCTGGGATGCCTTGCAACGTGCCTTTCAGAAGAGATCTTCACTCCCTCGTACTCTTACGGATTTATGGACAGCCCTGCAGGATGCATGGTATCAATTCCCTGTCTCAGCACTACTTCAGACATTAGTCGAGTCCACACCACGTCGTGTTGCGGCACTTCTGCGTGCGCGGGGGGTGGGGGGGGGGGAGGGCTACACGATTTTTGGCAGGTGTAACAGTTTCTTTGGCTCTTCAGTGTCTATTTTGAGTGTCAAATTCCACCCCACACCTGCATACATTATTTAGCAATTTTATTTTAAATTCCTTTAGCGTTTTTGTGCATGAAATTGGAGGCCAGTTTGGGGTCATTGTCATCTCTTCCCTTTCATGCACCTTTCGTAATTCTTCGACGAATATCCTTCCAAGTCCCAACATCAATATCCTTGTGCTCTCCCAGCACTCTCTTCGCCTTCTCCTGTATACCAGTGACTCCCTATCCAGCTCCTTTATCATAGAAGATACTGACTGTGTCATGCTATAATTTCCACAAACAAATTTAGCTACTCTTCTTTGCACGCCCTCCATCTCCTGTATTTGATACTAAAAATTTGAGTCCCATACTACGTCAGTACATCACCAAGCAATGGTCTGACCAATGTTTTGTAACACAATTCCTTAACTTCTCTGGTACATCCTCTCATCACCGTCCCCAGTAAATGAAGGTTTTTATAACCTTTTCCTACCATCTGCCCAATGTATTCTGCCCAGTTGAGTTTATTATCAAATGTAATGCCAAGATATTTACACTTGAGCATTCAACAAGCAATTCTGACCCCATCCTATAATTATGAACAACCTGTAGTTTTTTATACATGTACCTAATAAGCTGACTCCTCATTCCATTATCTTCATTTCATGCTGACTTACCCATTTAGATTTTGTATCCAGATCACCCTGCAGCTGACCACAGGCTTTCAGTGTTTTGAGCCTATTATCTCTTCTAGATTGATACGATCGTACACTTATTTACTTGTTATGTTTTCAGATTTGACCTGTTAAAATTTGTTAGTTCCAAAGCAAATAATTCTACGGCAGCAGTAAGGGGCATAAGTGATTTTAACTATAAAATTTTGTTAGTTTAACGTAGCAACGATAAATTTTATTTAATAATTACTTTTTTTCGTAACTCGTTGGCTATAACGCAGAGAAAAAGGAATAAAAACCAGATGATTGTTGACAGCCCGTTATGCAAAAGTGCCGGAGTTAGTTTCTGTCAAATAACATATAATGAGTAGTGTTTAGTTTCCATGGTTGCAGAGTTATGCCGCCGCGTCCTACAGCATTTACAATCAGTTTTTTTTTTAAGCCTCGTCGACGTCGAGGTAATTAAAGGTGGTAAAGGATTGGGGTAAGGAATGTAAAGTAATTCCGCCACGACCTTTTGATCCGTAATTAGCCTGGAGTGAGTTTGGGAAACCACGGAAAACCCAGGTCTGGATGGCCGGACGAAGATTCGAAACTACGTCTTCCCGAACGCGAGGCCAGAGCGTACATTCACACACCGCGCTCAATCTTACTACTACATAGTACGCGGCTTGGACCAGCGAAACTATTTATTCCAGTCTTGGATTAGAACTTGTTATTAAACTATTATTTATGTTATTATTGCAAAGTATCTTAATTTTCTACATAAAAGGTTACTTTCAATTAATTATTTTAATTACGAAAAATTTTATTAGCCAGGGCATTAAAAATTTTCTACCAATCCGCAACTTTAAAGAAACTTAAAAACTTTGAACTCTGGTGATTTTGCAACATGATATGTAAAACTTTAAAATTACTCGTTTTCATTAGCCTAGATGATTGTTCGGCGGCTCTTTGTTCTGGTAGGGACGAAAGGTCTATTCATGGAATACTAGTTTCAGTTCGGATTTTCAAATATCGTTAAACCACCATTCATCTATGGAAAAGATTGATTTCTACATGTGAAATTTGCTTGAAACCTTCTTTTGTTCAGATTCCAGTTGAAACTTTAAGTTCCACTACCGGTTAAACTATCGGGTTATTATTTGTATGCGTCTACAACAGAGGCTGATTCGCGACGGGTAACGAATAGAGTAATCGAAATTATTACTTTTAGATTTAGTCCCGATAGTCACAACAGACACCCGCCAGCTATCAATTAAACCATAGTAATAAACCATAAGCTTGTTCATAAAAATTCTCAATATTATCAACATGTATAGGACCTACCGTGACAACAATGATTTGAGTTCGTTACTGCCCATGCATTGCAAAAATGTTCTAAGAAATGGGACTTAAATAAACTTTTTAATAATTTAAGTACAAAGTCCAAAAGCTAAGCATGTCGAATGGTAGAGATCTAAATGTGCTGTTAAGGCGTCTGGAGCAACTTCACAGGGGTAGCTAGTTCGAGTCCGGATGGAGAATTTCATTATTCACGACTTCGGAACGGGATAGAAGCGGTGATCGTACCTTATTCCCAACCTCGAAACGGTGTACCATTCTCTTAGGCTAAATCCCAAACTTCACCCCAGAGATTGTGAAGTGAGAGCACACTGTTGATTGGTAAGCGTTCATCGGATAAGAGGGAACTTAACTCCGCTTCTTGAATTTTTAGGAGGAGTAGGTGTGAATAGATTAACGCCTTTTACCATTTTCTTTTATTTGATCATACATCCACAATATAAAGAATGAAGTACACTGAACACATACATGATCGCAGTACTCTATACATACACCAATACTTACGATCACTATTATAGGTACTCTGGTATAGTCTTCTTGGAATGAACATTTAACACCATTCACGGTAAATGCCTGCCTTTGAGGCGTCAGACGAAAATCTGATAAATCAAAAACGGTTTACTCCAGCTCTCTAAAAAATCGTACAAGACAGTACGTCCTCATTCTTCTCACTTTTCTCACTGTTAAAACCTCATTTACCATCAGTTGACACGCGATAATATTTTAACGGTCATAGATGATCTCTATTAGTCCGCCCTCTTCAATTGGCTGCGGCATCATCCGGTGTTGAGACGGGGTTAGCTGGTTCTAGTCCTGGTGGTGGTAGGTATTTTTACCATCAGGACTTTGCCGGCAGTGAAGCAGTGGTGCACAGTCACCACGCTGTGCATCAAAGTCCTAGGTTAAACCCCAAACCTCTGCTCAGTGTTTATGGAGTGAGGACATACGATATTGTTGATGGTGATTCGCCCGTCGAATGTGGCCAGGTGGCCCCCTCGGAATATTTGGGAAGAGTAGGCCGGAATTGGCTGGCACTGGGTTTCACCTTCTCCTTCTTTCATCTCTCATCCACAACACCAACAATACACTGAGCACGCAAATACACTACACTATCACATTGAGGAAGGTAACGGGAAACAACCATAGTTCGTCTTCCCAAACGTTGGCATGGAGTGGTAAATATCCCCCATGGTAAATGTCTACAACGGGACACGAGCAAGGAGTTAATAGGCCAAGAAGAAAATGATCCCTGTATATCAAATTCCGGTGGTACAATCGAATCCAAGTTTCATTCCACTACTGCACGCTCTCTATGTTACTTGAATAGTAGAGGTGATTCTTTCAGATTAATGTCTACACTGCAGCAGTAGCACCGGGGCACTGTGACGCGGCCAGTGCGTAGCTCTGCTAATTACAAGGTAAACCCGAGTCCAGACTGAGGTCAGGCCGCTAATTGCCGCCCACGCATATTAAACACTCAGTCGCCACGCCCGCCATTACAAGTCGGGAGCAACACGTGCAAAGTACCAACGCATACCAGGTCACCTTGATGCTTCTCTGTCCGTGACGATCACACAGTGAAAACAATCGGCGTCCTCTAGCATTACACCGCTGTTTCTAGGGTCCGCTTCTACTGTATGTACTACACGCGAAAACTGTGAGAAAAAGCCAGTTATACGCAGAGCTTGTCGCAGTTGGAGTAGGGAAATTAAAGTTTTGACTTTGAAATGCGTAATCTGTTCGCTGTAGGTGTAGCCATGTCTTGTACATGAAATGTGTAGCTCCTAAGGAGGAATCAGAAACTCTGAGTGATACTTCGTAATGATGGTGTTATGTTGTTCTGTGTTGAGTGTATACGAAGCTGTAGAAAACGAGTGTTGAACGATTCATGTTTACTCTTCCGAAGAAACTTTTGGAGCATCTAAACCAAAGGAGGAAGCAGCTTCTACAGAATAAGCTGGATCTCTCTTCATCAAATGTTTTTTATTCGGATTTTGCGCTCGTTGAAATCGAGGCAATTAGAGTCGGGAGAGGATTGGGAGTAAGAAACGGAGAAATTTGGACTTTTGATGGAACCATCCTGGAATTTACCTGAAATGATTTCCGTATACATGGAAATCTGGATGGGCGGAAGGAGAATTGACCCCTTGTCCGCCCAAGTGTTACCGCTCACCCATCTGTCTCGGTCTCTTCATCGAGCGGGACCGGCCGCCCAGTGTGGCCTTGAACCTCTGGAAGTTATTATTTAATCTAGCGTAATTATCACATTTTCTGCTTTGATTCGCTGTAACATACCTAATTTAAGTGGTGAACAGAACACAAGATACACGAAAGAGATGGAAACACTCCCACCATTAGAATTTGATCACGAATCAGTCAACGGAGCCGGCATTGTGATTAAAGCTCTACCTCTTTAAGAGATCGTGAGAGTTTCAAGACTATAAATAAGCCATTTCATTCGTGATGGGAGCTGCCTTCAAATGAGATATAGTATTGACAAATAATGGTCTTGAAAGATTCATAGAAACAACATCGACAACATGTGTTAAAAAAGTTCAATAATTTGAAATGTTTGTCACAATTTTTCTTGAGGAGGAGGCAGACTACAAGTATTAATACCAAGTACCTGGGTGACCAAGCTTTGCTCGGCATTTTTCGATTTCTATTCAATATGCAAGATTTCGTAAAAACCGTTAGAGAAGTCTGAGAGAATTTAATTTGACCTCTATACAAGACCATAATAGTATTAGAGAGATTAGATCTATTGTCTAATATATAATTAGAAAGTATATTTTCTCTGTATTTCATAACTACCTACATAAGAACTGCATTTGGTTAAATATAAAATTCTTTAAGTGCACGTAGTTCAACACTTTATTTTTAATAATCACCTGCATAATATGTAAATTGCATTTTTGAAGGGTGTCACTTATGTTACTAATTTTTTTAAATGAGTTTCGGCTGGGTGAAGTTTGATTAAAGCTAAAAGTTTTTCTTGTAGGCTTCCTCGTGCGAGGTCTTCTCGTAAACTGTTAATAATGGTAGCCCGTTGAAGACGAGATATGGCCCAAAAATGTCGTCTCGCACGTTTTGCACCTCGCTTTTAGATGCAATAGTATAACTTCAATAATTCAAGATATTTGGATTTCTCTAAAACCATTACGACAACCAACACGACAATAACTGTGATTTAGTCACACTCAGATCAATTAATACACTGTTTTTCACACTCATAAATTCATAAGCCGGTTTACATAAACGTTCAAATACATCTACCATCCGCCATAACAATCACACTCTCCGCCATTACAATTCTCATCCACGCGCCTTCTTTTCCAGTCGTCTACTTCGCTCATACACTATTACCAACTTCAAAAAAAATAACAAAATACTTAAATTACCAATGTTCTAAACATCCTACTATACAGTGAGGCCTTCTTACATACATACATATTTAGAAACTTATTTACATTATTCTTCAATACCTGGCGAAGCGGGACCTCACGCTCGGCATTTTGAAACAGTAGGCTTTCTGGTACCTGAAACTTTCACAAGATGGCGTCAGAGCCGTTTCCGAAATACGAAATACAGAATTACTCGTTTAATGTAAAACTGCATTTTTTTCATGTAAGACACCTATTTAGATAAACTTGAAAAGCGAAACGTTATCTAAATACGAAATTTCATCCAAATCGTTCCAGAGATACCAAATATATTACAATACACAAGAATATTTGTTTGTCACAATTTTTCCTGAGGAGGAGGCAGGCAGCTACTGTGAGGCTCAGGTTACTGGAAGGGCTGTTGTGCCCACCCTGTCTCCAAGTGCGAGGTAGCTATTCCAGGAGCCCACTACTCCCAACATACCACAATAATCGCCCGAGACCTGGCGCTACGACCCTCGCATTACTCCGGGGATAAAACTGCAGCGGTCGTAGTGGCGGCAATTACTCTCAAGCATCCGCCTGGCCTCTGTCCTCGCAGCAGAGAAAAGGAAGGATGTTGGTGTGGAGTTTCTTGTGTAGCCGTCTGAAGAACCGGGGAAAAATACAGGCTGCAGTAAGGCAGGACGTTGTCCGTTTAGTTGCAAATTTTTTCAAGAAATGGTGCAGTGTTAGCAGATAACATATACCACCATGCCTAGTTATATGCTACACGTCTCCTGTCGTATATTTCAAACAAGTGGTAATATTAATACCTTCTCGTAAAAGAAAACAAGATGTGAAAGAAGTTACAATTTTGTCGAGTATGTTCAGTATTAATTTCTTCATACATATAATACATAAGAGAATTTATTGCAGAACTTGATTATAAATTTTAGGTTCTATATTTCTTCAGCTTCCATAATTTTAAACATAATACAAATCAAGTTGTATGCCATATTCCGCAGTTGCTGCTGAATAGATTCTTATAAATAAAATGACTACGAACAGCTATTGTATTTAAGGCTATTTTATTCCCCGGACGCATTTCGTCCTAGCTTTATGTGCATTATCAGTAGAGGTATGGTGATAATCTTCTCATTGTGGTCTTAAAAGTGCTGTTCCAGATCACGATGTAAAGATTATCACCATACCTATACTGATGATGCTCCCAACACAAGGGCGAACCGCATATTATGAGGAATCAAGTAACATTAAAAAAATTGTTCGTAGTCGGCATTTTATTTATAAAAATATTTTAACATTATATTTGACTATCTACAGTTATGATTTTTTAACTTCGTACTTCGATGATAAACTAAAAAAATTACAAAAAAAAATATAAAAAAATCGTATTTATGTTCAGTGTTGTGTTGCCTCGTTCTGTGTTTCTGTTTTAAAATGATTTGTTCAGGACTAATGCTGCAGGAAAACATTTTTTATATTATTTCTGGTAAAAATCCTTCAATTTGCAAGAAAAAAACTGCGAATAATAGAGGCAGTAATCGTAAAAATTGGGCTAGTCCCCATTTTCTAGAACAGAGACATTGTATCCAGTCGACACTCGATTGATATAAAACGCAGTAGATATCAGAGATATCAAAGGTAAAACAGTGTAGTTACGGAAAAGGGACGAAGGTTGTCACAAAGCAAATAAAAAAAATTCTGGGTAGACTGTTCTTGAACGTAAAACACACATCCCAGTCGCTTTTCTGTGGAAGCAGAGTCCATGATAGACTAAAGTTCTGTCAGTGCTGCTGTTTGGAACTGGAGGTGAGCAAATGGCACCGTCTGCTACATAGCTCCGCTATGGAGGAGTCTTGCGAAGCCACCCCGCATTACATGGCATAGAATCCATATAACAGAATCACAGCATCGATTTTTTGTTGAGATCTTGGCCGCTTTTTCTCCTACACTTTACTGGCCAACTGCAAGCGAGCGCGGTTATGACGTGAAGTATAGATCAAATTGTAGGAGAGTGTCTTGACTGGTACCTGTGTGTTGACCACTCGTTACTCAGAGGTTAGTGACGATCATTGTGCTGGTAACGGCACCTTGTTACTGTACACTCCATACAAAGGTCCGAGATGGTGGTATAGTCTGTAATCCCCTTGGATAAACCATCCCTTGCATGCCAAGAGTCCACACTTACCATATAATAATAATATTAATTTAATTGTGGTGGAGCACATGCTCCGGAGGCAAATACCCTAGTCATCTAATTACCCCCTTTCTATTATTATCATTAAAAAAATAGCCTTCCACCACTTCCCTGTCAACTCCCCAATCTACATATACCAATCGCGAATTTTAAATCCATTCATCGTTTTTGGTCAATTATTTATGTCGCCTATAATGTTCTATTAATAAAGAACAGCTCAAGATTCTCCAAGAACAGCATTCCTAAGTCCATGGTCCGCGGACAAAATGTAGAACGAGAAGATTGTGACACGTGATTCTGACTGAGTTAAAGATAGCATATTAAAAAATAAATAATTATTATTTTTTTACGTAAAGTGGATACAATTCTCGTATAGTATAATGCTATAAGCTATTGTGAACCATAAGCCAACTCTAATACAAGACATGAATATTTCAATTATCATAAAAAATCTGGTATTTCCAGAATACGAGGATATGATTGCTTTGATACTATAACATTCTATTCACTACATATGTTTTTGGTCGGTAACAAACGGAGCGGCGTTCTTTTGAGGATGAAGTTAATGACCTTTATGTGTAGGTGTTGATTGGATGTATTGTTTAGTATAATACACGAAGGTAAAAACTTAAAGCTCATATAAGTTAGTGGTCCGTAGAACTATTTTCGACATTTTACTGTCCACCAGGATAAAAAAGTATGAGAAAGCGTTCCTAGAATGATCGATCGCCAGCGAGAGCAGTGTTCTCTATCATGCGGAGATATTCTGAAGTGTTCCAATAATATACCCTACTAATATGCTAGAATGTTCCGATCACTGATCAATTCCGTCTTATTAATTTAGATTAATCAAAGAAAAAATTTAGTGGCTATCGGTTCCTCCTCAGTTCATTCGCACATTCTATTTCGTCTTCCTTCCATTCTTGTCTGTCTCTATTGTGTCCTCCGTGTTTTTTGCAGCCCGGCGGGGAGGAACAAGACTCACGCCGGGGAATACCCGCGGAGGCGAATGCTACTCTCCAATGGAGACAAATGACGAACATGTGCCGCATTAGCATTACGAGCGAGCCGCTCCTCTCTATCTGGGATGTAGCATTACGCTCGGGACTGTGTTGACTACATTTTCGGGATTTCGAACGATTCTAATCAGAGCAGTTGCTTTACGCTGTTCTCGTTTGGACGACAGTAAATAGTTAACTTTCCTTCTAACCAATAACTTTAACTCAGACCTGCAAATACTTGCGAAGAAATCACCAGAACGAAATCGCTTCATCTATTGTTTCCAGTGAGTATCTCGGGAAATTTCTTTATGATTATCAAATTTATTGAATAATGTTTTGGTAGCACACCGTTATAGACAATCTTGGTGCTCTCTCCAACTTCTGTTTTCCCCCCCTTGCGGTCATTAGTTTTTCGACTGGTTTGATGCAATCCTCCAACCCTTCCTATCTTGTGCTAACCTCTTCATTTCTACATACCCCTTACAACACACGTCCTCAATTATCTGCTTCATATATTCTAATCTCCTCTAAAGCTTTTACCTTCGACAGTACCCTCCACTAACAAATTAACCAATCCAGCATGTCTCAAAATATGACCTACCAACCTGTCTCTTCTTTCTGTAAGCTTCTTTCCTCACCCGTTATTTCCAAAACTCGTTCATTTGGTACTTTGTCTGTCCATTTAATTTTCAGCATTCTTCTGTAGCTCCACATTTCAAATGCTTTAATTTTATTTATTTCTGATATTCCTAAGTTCATGTTTCGCTACCATAAGTGCTGTGCTCCACACAAAGAGTTTAAAAAGTTCTTTCTAATTCTTAGATGAATATTTGAAACTAAAAGATTTGTCTTTTTCATGAAGGCTCTTTTTGCTAGTGCTATTCCTGCTTTTAACATCATTCTTGCTTCCGCCATCGGTTGTAATTTTGCTTCCCAAGTAGCAGAATTCACTTACTTCTCCTATTGCATCCGATCCTATTTTTATATTTAATATACTGTGATTGGTATCATTTCTGCTACATTTCATCACTTTTGTCTTGCTTTGATTTATATTCAGTCCAAAATCCCCCTTCAGTATTTTTTTCATGATACTCAGTAACTTCCCATTATCCTCAGCTCGTTCTGCTAACAAGACAATGTCATCATCAGGAGATAGGCTACAATCTTGTCTCACACCCTTTTTAACTGAAGCATGTCTCTCATGGTTCTCTACTTTTATTATAGCTACCTGATTTTTATTTAAATCCCATTAATTTGATTAAAAAACCTGGCTCTCGACTCATTGGCCACTTCTCTTTCTTATCTGAGGTATTCCCTTATTACTTAATCTGAAACGTACATGACTTAAAAATCTTCTCAAGTCTCCTCTCCAATATGTCCTGCCGAAATAATTTATTGTCAAACGATATTCCCAGATATTAAGATTTTATGGCTTCCGCAGGCAATTTATCCACCGCCGCTAAACCATGAATTCCTCATCTGTGTACTACAGTATCACTGACTCCGATTAATAAATTATCACGTGAAATAATATCGAGGAACAAAGATATTTTTCCTCTGATTCGGCCAACTAGGACAGGTGGCCAGTATGATTCATCAAAGAGGGAAGGAGGAACTGAAGTCATGCAGGAAGTCTAATCGGGCCTGTTATGCTTGGTGTACCTAATCTATTAGAGGAAAGTCTTGTGTTGTCATATGCTTGCGGAACGTGTAACTCTCTGTGTATTTTGATTGTGAAATGTGTTGTTTCTGAGGCGAAGATTGGGAAATGTGCCAGCATTCACATTCATGATTGCGGTAAACCGCCTAATACTCGCAATCAAGATGGCCGCCACGCGGGGACAGGAGCTGGGCCTGTGCCCGATCCCGTTGAACCTTCCAGATCGCATGTGCGGCACTGAAAAAGGTGATATTCTTATGAACGTAAATCACTAAGGCTGTGAAGATTGTTTTAAAAAAATGCATTCATTGGAAATGATCCGCTAATTTCTTTTATTGGTTGCCTGAACAAATATACACATAATATCATGATTATAGAGTACCAACCGATTGCTAGTTGACATTCGTTGCCTATGAATCAAGAGTTGTAAAGGTCATTTGGTTGGTTGAAGGATTGAAGATAGTCTGTATTACCGATTTGTAGTCGGCGATGTTGTCGGAGAGATCTACTGTGGTCCTACGATGCGGTGTGAACGCTGTGGCAGCGAAACCTTATTCAGTTTAGACATGATGAATCGATGACCTGCAGGTCAGGCAATCGGCTGAGCGCTGACAGAAACGCCCACAGGAAATGTCGATAGGTATCGATAGCAACGTCTTGTTATCCGATCAAGCCTCAATGCTTTACGCATTAAATCTCGCTCTTGAAATCGAGCCAAGTTGAACGAGAAGTAATCCGAACCATCGAAAACTCAAGAAGTGTATTGAGAAGTCTCTTTTCCACTCAAGGTCACCGCGAAAATGTCTGTTTTCCATGAGTATAACCGTGAAAACAGCAAAGTTTCCCGCTGTACCGGAACATCTGACAATACAATGACCACGAATTGTTGCCTTCTAGACGCTGTTCTTCCCAGCGATCACCTTTATCTCTAGGTAGTTACGCGGATCCTTTCTGCAGCTATCCCCCTGGTTGCCGCTGTTCGGGTCCATGCAGGCGTTATAATCATATTGCCTGCCTCGGTCGGGTCTTCCGTCCCTGGACAATAGGCGCCTACACACTAAGCAAATCACGGCCAACAAATGGCGACCAAGCACTTCGTGGTGAGAGATTTGCTTAGTGTCTACGGGAGGCCAATCTGAACCATCGATGCGGTTGGATTTCCTTGGTTGAGGTTCGGTCTACTGGCGGTAACATCAAAGGGTTGGACCCCCTCCTGGTGTAAACGCCGAACCAGCATTGGTTTATTATTTTGTTAACGAGTGTGAGTTCCATTAATTAGTTGTTTGCCTTGCCGAACGGCGTGTGTTCACCATTTGTTGCTGTGTTGAAAATCATTGGAGTAAGGAATAATGAGACTGCATTAAAACTGGTCGATTTTTATGGTAAATGGAAATATTTATTGGACCTTACGACAAATTGAAGAGATTAGACGCTTGGAAGAAAATAAGTGAGCTTTTGGTAGTTAATATGCAAGATGTAAAGAAGAAAATGGAACCTTTGTTGACATCTCTTCTATGTCAAAATCAAAGAGAAGAAAGCAAATGCAAAAATTGGGTGCTGATGAAGTGTACAAATCAACATTGTTTCTTTTAACATTATGTGCTTCTTGCAGCATAAATATTAGTTATTAATTTATAATATAAAATGCTGTCTTTGTTGAATTCGCCATAATTTTTAAAGGAAAGGTCATTCACCAGCGTAATTTTTTCTTCTTTTCTGATCTGTTTCTTGCAGTAAAATAAATTTTGCACATGCGACAACTGATAAATATCCTTCTTCGCACATTATATCGACTAGTTAAATTGTAGTTAAAAAATCATTGATTAATTTATAATATAAAATGCTAGCAATTTCGACTTTTCAGAGCCAACTGCGATTCAACATGGCCGATTCCACTTGGTTTGATGAGAACGGAAGGCCGAACTCCAATGCATTGGACCGACGTTCGTCTCAGTGCATTGGTTGTCGTTCGTTGCCCTTGGTTGGACTAATGTGTTCGCGCCTTTGCATACACACATGAACAATTCCAGGTGTCCGCGCTGCACCTACCATATCTATATTAGCTATATAGTCCGCGGAAATATGAATGACTAACAATTAAGCCATTACATTACCCAATGAATTGATTCTTTTTGGCATTCATTTCATTGCATAATTACCTATCCCATAATGTACATAGTTGTTATTTAGAATTGATGCTCACAAACCTCTCTCAACAAAATCCTATTAAATAACATTATGTCATAACCTAGTTTCGACTATAGGAGAAAACAGAAGACGTACAGCAGTGGTCTCAATATCATACCCTGTTGCTCTTTTCAGATTTATATCTTCCAAAACCGGCATGGAGGGTAAGTGGTTAACGGTTGAGCTTGTCATTCGGGAGTGGATTCAATCCTCACTCCGGCCATCTTGATTGTGGATTACAATGATTCTCTAAAATTCTGGCGAAAGCCAGTATAGTGCGTTCAAAACGGCCCTCCTTTCCTCCCCCGGCTTTAACGACCATGTCGTCGCCAACCTTTAAAACTTCCCTCATACCCCTTTCGCTTTTCCGATACTGTCTGCTTGCTTCTTACCTAACAATAATTTCTCCACTTTGATAATCACATTATAATTCACCCCCATGTTTTTTACTGCATTAGGTACTGCTCTTCAGCTCGATTTGTAAGATACCTTCTTGAGATGAGTTGTCACAGTAACAAGTTGGCCTTCTTGAACATTTCATCTTGAATATTTTGCAAAGTAAAATTCGTAATTGACATTATAACATCTTTAACTCTATACTGCATGCCCAGAATCTATTTCCTTTGCGTACAGATGATACTCATGTTACTGAATATCTACCTCTCGATAAAATTAACTGCATGAGGGATTAAACTAATTGGTTGGTAATTCAGAACCCTATGCACCTCTCCTAGTTCGTAAATCGTTATTATTGTGGGTCACCTCTTCTGTATACAACAACACAAATACCTCAATATGCAGAATATTTTCGTATGTGGTGCTTTAGTCCAGCCATTTGGGCCGTACACACTTGAAACACGGAATATCAGTGATAAGTTTCTAAGTACCGCGTGCCCTTGCTGTAGTTTTTCTTAGACGGTTTTACACGATGCACAAACATACTAAGAATTAAAAAGCGGATTACACTTTACACTGTTCATGGAAAGAGTCGAGAAATACTCATTTTTTCCATCCCAGCACCTTGATACACACGTAAAGTCACAAATCACATTTTTTTTCTTTGTTTCTGGCTTTATGGTTTGTCTACGTTGAGGTCATTAGAGTGGAGAGAGGATGGGGGGACAATGAACGGGAAGAAATTTGGCAATGGCCTTTTGAAGTGATTTCGTGAAATTATAGAAAACCGAAATCTGGAGTTCAAACCCACGTCCTCTCAAAAGCCGAGCACGAACATTATATCTTCCCCACCAGGCCGGGGAAAATCTGAGTTACTAACCGTGGAAGTATAATTCATCTCCACAGGGAGATAACTCGTCACGTAATGTGTACATTGGACTACACCGAAACTGTTTTAATTTAATCTTCACAAGTATATTACTACCTACTGTACTATTTTATACAATTTCTAACCAACGCAGTTTCGTCACAAAAGTCTTCATATAGATCTCATTTCCTGGTCTGCCCATTGCTACTTTCTTGGAGAAGCTGCTACTTAGATATTTCTGCTGCGAGCAAGTAGCAAAAAAATGTTGCGGGTGAGCGGTAACGCTCTGAATCGCATTCGGAAGGAGCCAACTTCGAATCCCCGTCTAGCCATCCAGATTTGGGTTTTCCATGGTTTCCTCAGATCTCTCCAGGAGTATGTCGAACTGTTCCGTCAAAAGGCCATGGTCGAATTCATTACCGTTCCTTGTCCCCAGTTCTTTCCAGCCTCTAATGACCTCGACGTCGACGCATAAAGACATAGGAAAAAAAATGATACTACCAATGTCTCATCAAACTATTTGCTTAATATTGCTACCCATTCCGTATCGTCAGCAACATCTTTCCAATTCCCATCTGTAATTAAATTCTTTGCATCGACTAATCCAAAGAAGAAGTCTATGAAAATATCACGGGGGAAGGTTGGTAACCTGCCACCTCAGTGAACCTTTTAGCGAAAAGCGTCGGTGGATTTTCACTGCCCTTCGGTGCGTTCGGTCCGTGTGGACAAGCTGAGAGGCGTGATTGTCGTATCGGCGGAGTTGGCAGGCCACATGAATACAGAATGCTGTGCACACTGGCCGGTCCAACTTGCAAGTTCCAGTCAGTCCGTTCGGCTTGCCTTTGTTTATCCGGCGGCCACCGTAAATATTGTATGTGCGCCCCCGGCACGGCTCCGCCTGCGCAAACACAGACACTTGGCTCCAGCGCAGGAGGCTCGGCCGCCTAGCCACTGTGCGCCAGGAGACCACAGCTCGCTTCGTCATACGTCAGGCCTGCGTTTTGGTAATTGTAGCTATAAAATGCTTCAGCTTAGTAACCGTTAACAACCTAATATGCTTGAGTATATACCAGATGATAACACTGTAGTTTTATTAAACGAATGCTGAGAGTTTTGAATTTAAAGTTCATAGCTGCACACAAAAATTACTAAATTTCCTGAGTGATCTGCTGGTTCAGTGGTTAAGGTATCTGACTGGATATCGAAAGGTCTTCGGTTCGAATCCCTGTCTCGGCGGGGATTTTTTTTTAAAAAAAGCCCTTACCCGACCTTCACCTCCGGCATAGATTTCCGAAAAATGTGAAATACTGCAGAACGCTTCCATGGCTCGTATTACACATAAATTGTAGGTTCCATATACGCCGATAGCAAAAAAAAAAAAAAAACTGTCACCAGGTCGTTGGAACCACAAGAGCCTTGTCCTTAATAGTTTTCCTCTTCAATTCTTATGCTAATTATGCTCGTTAATCTGCATGTGAATCATTCAAGTTGCATTCAGTAGATTACTGAAACTATTATTGACCAGAATTGTTCTTTATAAAAGGCAATGACCAAATTCCTTCCAGTTCCTTGTGCCTAATAATCTACCGCCTCTAATAACCTCGACGTCAACTAGGTATTAATTCCGAGGAAAAAAGAAGTAACTATTCATTGGCTGTAAGATTATACAGATTATGCAGGGAGGACTATTATTGTTTTAGTCCGTGGCTTACCTCAAGTCGCACATGTTTACGTGGAGATGTGGCAGAATAATCTTATCGATTCTAAGATGTGAAGCATAGAAGGAATGGCAGCCAAAACATCTTTGTGATATCTTGTCTATTTCACATTGACTATAGAGAGCTTGCTTTACTGCGGTGTGGATGTTGGCATGTCATTGGTTAAAATAAAAAATTCTCAGCAATAGATTCAAATTTTTTATTAGTATGGGATATTTGATTGGCACAGTTCTCGGACATTAATCTCAGCCATCGAAACTGGTGGGTTTTGTAGTTTTCGTGGACGAGCTTCTACTTAAAAAAAATATATCTGCATAAAATTTGACTGATCCAAGCGTTAGTGAGCTTTAGCTAGATCTTTAAGCTGTTTAACGAGTTCCTATAAGGAGACAAAAGTAATAACAACGAAAACAGTACAACGATTCTTTGATGTGAAGATGTATAAGCTTTAGAGCTTTGCAGCCAACATGGAGAATATCGATATAAATTCTTCTCGGGTTTGCCGCCGAATTACATTTTCTACTGTCAAGCTTTCGGCGACTTTCACTGCCGAGAAAGACTTATATCTCATATTATATCTCATATGGAGAATATCTCTCTAAAAGCGTTTTTTTATTATTATTATTATTTGCTAACTAATCAGTTTTTTTTAAAGAGATGATTTGCATTTGCTACCGTTGGTCGCAATGATATTTGCATGACGCCAATACATGGATCAATCCACAAAGACAATTAAAACCACCGGAGATGTATCAACCAACTTTGGAACATACGACTTCTGCAGGTACAATAACGATTATGTCTGAGAACAAGTCGTTGGATATAGTAGCAAGGAATGGGAAGCAAGTTACTGAGCAAGTAAAGAAGGCAGGCGATGAAATGGAAATTACTGGTAGCCTTTCAAACTGATCAAGATATTTCAGAATTCCTGTCTGATATTTTCAATATAAGAGACACTTGATAGAGAAGGTTTTCGATACGTTTTCCTTTGTTTCACGGGGCACACACAAAACTCTTCAGTTTTTACATTTAGTTGTGCTGGTAAATTTAGTACAGTTTCCTGCCAGAAAAAATTCTCTCTTTTGTGAAGATGAAACTTCTAAACACAAACTGCGAGAAAGTCTTTTTTTCTTTACGTTAAAATCATTGGAGCAGAGATGATTGGGGATGTGGGGTAACGGGCGGAAAGAAATCTGACGATGACGTTTCTTAAAAAAGAAAAATCCGGGCGTTCACCTATAGTGATTTCGGGAAACCCAAATGTGGATGGCCGTAAGTGAACTCCCGAATGCCAGGCCTTAGCTTTACCGCTTACTCATAAGAGAAAATGAATAAACTGAGGGTACTTCTCTTAATACAATTTTTTTTTAAAAAAAATTAATGCAGCTAATTGATGATCAACACAAGAGCAGGAAAATTACGCACATTTTTTTTTTTCGGAACTCAGGCAGAGTAACAATAGAAGGCAAAATAGCTTAAGAAATTGTAGCTGAATAAGAACAATTCAGTTTTGTAATTTACTCAATACCTAAAGATGACGTAGGTAACACCAGTAAGACGACAATAGTGGAACAGGAGACGTATTTCCGGATATCAAACCAGTTCCTTTCCTTGATACTAACAGTAATACCCGCACGGAATGATAGTAAAACTATAAGACCTAGGGGAAGTTTTGAAGGAAATCTACAACAGGAATGTGCTAGGTCATAGATATGTTAAGAATCGCCTTACATCAGCGTCAGATTCCGCTGGTGTCCTTGGTATCAGCACGACAATGCGATACGATCTACACTCACTTATTGTATGGGAATACATTAACTAGATATAAATTACCTGTAAGTAGTCTAATAGGCACGTAATCACTCAATAAGTAGTAATTTTCTTTCTGTCAAAGTAATAAGTATACACGAATAATCAGAAGATTACGGAAGTAAGCTTGAAAGAGATTACATAAAATTTAATATGACGGGTAAACTCTTATTACTTGTAGACCTGGGTTTAGGGACAATTCAACTAAGACTATTAAGAACCAACTAAATCTGCTTTATTGGAATTCAATGGTAACTTCTTCTCATTACGTAAGGGATTTAAAAGAAAAAAAGAAAGAAAAAAGGAATTCTAATATCTCCTAGTAACAGCAGAGTTAAAAATATCAACAACTACAACATTAATTAAAAATGTAGCAACTAAAATGTCAGTTACACTATAGACGCAACTGTGTCGAGCTGTTAAAGCATAAACTCTATTTTTGTGTCGTTTTTTTACTAATATAAGCTAACGAAATATTTATTTTTCAGCATCAAGACTCCAGTTTTATGGCATAAACTAAATAAAACACATAGAGAACAAACCAAATTCAATAAATCATTGTATGTAACGTAGTATTTTGTGGTCATGATTCATTTTTTGTCCGAAATAGCCTGGTTCATCGAACTATTATACAGAAACGAATTAAAATAATAATTATAGCGATCACAGTACTGTAAGTGCGTTCAAATTAGACTCGGAAGGAAATCAAAATTCGGAGAGCAGATTCGACACATGAAACTGTCGAGTTTTGGAATAAAAACTAATTTATGGATAATTTTAGTAACAATTGTTTCAGTATTTTAAACAGATAAAACGTTCTAGAAAATGTTAGCTTACGATAATATTCTAAGGCGATGGTTCATCTACCCGCAGCGAGTTCTTCTGTCTTTAGTTCGCCTCTTGGTGATTAAACGAGATATAATAAAAAAAAAACACACTGCTTAAAAATGTGCAAGGCTCATCTTCTTGGATTGCGCGCGTAACATCTTCGTTGCAGATGATGAGGAGATCTATGATAGTTTATTGTATAAAGTATAATGTATAAGTAGAATTCAGCTTTCAAACGTCACTTTTATGATTAATTCTTGATCGTATTGAAGTCTTCAGATCAGTTCAGCTCATCACTCAAGGACATAGAGCTTTATAAGTGTCGAGATGTGAAAGCTGACTTTTAATCAGTCGTCATTATGTAACTGTTACTAGATTCACACACTGTATTTGTTACTAGGGTGAACCACAAGCGCGAGGGTAAACCTAAAGAAAACTGTCACAACAAAGTGACGTTTGGTTCACCTAACAAGTAAACAATTTTTTTATCATTAGACTTAAACCAATGAGCAGAATGTGTCGCTAGAAGCCTTAGTCAACCTCCTTGGACGTAATATTCTTAATTATCAAGGGAGAGAATTTATATCCTGAGGTCAAACATTAGGCTAGACGCGAATATTTTATTTAGTATGGCATTTCAAAATGGAAATGGATAATGTTTTTTTCCTTCATTAAGTGATATGAAATGCTTAGAAATATACAATGCAATTGCAAGTACTGTCCTTCCTCTCTTCTCATCGCGTTTAACAACGTTTGATAGAAATAAAACAAAACGTTACTTAGTTAAGTAGGTTGTGAATGCTAAAGTAAAAATGGAGACGTCAGTCTTTTCCTTTCCTTTCCTTTTTTTAATATTTTTTTGTAATTTCATATTACTGAGACGATCGATTCTTATATGACTTAGGTGATAGTGGAAGCATCAGTGACTGAATAGCTTAATTTTTTCTGCTGGACAGACAACGATTCTAACGCTTTTTTCTCTACAAACTTAGAGAGTTGAGAGGAACTGGGTTATTCCAAAACGTTTTTGCTCCTCATTTTAGTCGAAGAATTAAAAAAATTATAATAATCGTTACGAGTTTTGTAAATACTTTCGACTTTCGCCATATAATCGTTTCGAAAAACTGTTTATAGAATAATATTTTGAATTTGTAAATACTTCGACTTCATATCATCCAATAATTTGAAAAAACAGAACCGCATTGTTTCGAAACTGAAAGCAATATAGCAGATCTGATATCTTGGCTCATCTAAATAGCATAAATATATTGAGAACAAGTTACTCATAAAATAACACATGAAAAACATCGTCGCTCAAAATTTTCTGGAAATATGAAACAGTTCTATGGCAGCAAAAAATTATACTCTTGGTTAATAATTTAATAGTTTTGTGTAATTCCACCACTTCCAAAGCTGAAAGATTTATAACAGGAACAAACCACCGCGCATAACGTTAAAAAGAAGAAACTAGTCGATCGTGCAACTCAGTGAGGTGAATAATTGACTGCGGTCCGGACGATGTGGTTCAATGCTCCTAGCTGAACGTCAGGAACGGTTCTTCATGGTCAATAAGCCTACTCGTCAGTTAGTACCACGGAGGAAACTTCTCAGGGAAGTAAAAAACGAACGCGGCATTTGTATTTACCTGTGAAAGTATGACAGGCATACCTCTGCGAATCCGATCCTGCTAGGATTTGGAAACTAGAATTAAAAGGTTAGACGGTTATGAATACAATAATTATTGCCATTTATTAAGGACTAGCTCGTACCCGCGACTTCGTACGCGTGGATTAAGAATTTTTTTGCCAGAATTAAATATAGAAAGTTGTTGGTAACGAAGGATTGGTCCCAAACAATATCAAGTCGGAATAATATGACAGAAAGCTAACACTGTATCATTGTACCGTCGATCCTGTCTCTTGAAGAGAATCAATTTCCAACATATTTCTGTCACCATTCGATAAGGTCTCAAAATTTCGTGACTACAACTGTTAATCATACTGGAAAAAATATCCTGTGCCCTTAATACATATTTCTTTGTAAAATTCTATCACAACGAAATGGCCATTTAGTCGTCAAAACGTAACAAAAAGACGGAGACTTACTTCCGTATTTATAATAATATTACTGTGGTCCACACTCACACACTGACTGCGAACAACATCTGAGGGATCATTATAACCTAAAAAAGTGTACACCTACAACATTGCAAGACTACCTGAACCGGAGACACGAAGTTCGTAACCAAGCACTTTAACCACTAAGCTGCCAGTTCACTATACGGAAACATGGTACGGAGACGTCCATATCCAACGTGTCTGTCTATCGCCGTATTTCGAAGTTATGAGTGTTATGAGTGTTATTTATACAGATAATTTTTCAACCAAATGTAGACAGTATTTTTCTCCTTGTTTCAGAGGATAAGTGTGCAAAGTTTCATCGAGATCGGATGAAAACTGTGGGTTTGTATGAATAACAAACAAACTAACAAACAAACATACATTCATCTTTATATATAAAGATGGAACAGTTTTTGGATGTATTCTTTCCTAGCGTACCGTTGGAGGATGATTTTGTCCAAACACGTTTCGGTAGCTAACTCCGCTTCTTCTTCAGGTAGAGTAGTTACGTTTTGACAAAAGTATCCGGCTGTACAGCCGTGAATACGTCACAAGCGGTAAATTTTTTGCTTTATTCGAGTACTGCCAGGATTCTAGAAAATTTCGACGTCTATTACTAACTTTTGCCAAGCTGGATTAACAGTTCCCCTGTGCTTTCCACTTAGCCTGTTCAACACCCACGTGCCCCCGTGATTTAACAGCGCCCAGAGGCGCATCCACATTGGACAGACACTGCTCTGGCCAGCCCTACGAGCTGGTCAACATTCAACAGGCAGACGGTCGTCAGTACTGCCTCGTCTGTTGGTTCACCGCGTGGCTTAAATGTTGTAGCCGGCCAAGCGGTGTACAGTGCAAACAACATGGCAGTCGAATTAGCACAGGCTCGTCGTGTTGCCAGTACCTCGGCACAACTCAGAGAACAGGAGTTGGAGTCTGCAGTAAAGGTCCAGGCCAGTGTCGCAAAACACGACATCGAATTTTTCCCTGCAGTATCTTCATAACACCTGGGATTCTTAAGCAGATGGAAATGAGAGTTTTAAACCCCGACAAATAGCTTTGTTATGGCCTTAGAGAACGAGAAATTTACTTCTATAAAATATACAGAACATTGCGATCAGAATGCCTGTATGAGACCATAATTTTTGCATACATTTAGTCTGCAACTGTCACTTAAGTGCTTCCACCTCTAGGACTCAAAGATGATTGCAAGACACACAATCCCTCGCATTGGTCCTGGAAAAGACAATGCCCCTACTTCTTCAGCTTTGCCGACTTGTCTTCCGCCAAATGAGTCAGCTAAAGCTATCCTTGCATTCAACATTTATTCAGGTAAGGTTTCGTCGGTGAATCACTGAGAAAGAATGATGGTCATAAGTTTGGGTAGTTCTTTAATTTACTGGTTAGCTTCTAAGCCCATTAAAAATTAAGGGTTAAACGCAGTATCATGCAATTCATTTCTCTGCTAACTAAAAGACTGTTTTTATCAAATAACGGTCCGGTAGCTCAGTGGTTAAGGCGCTTGCTTTCAAAAAGTCACCGAGCATGGTGGTGTAACGGTTAGCGTTCTGGCCTCGCATTCGGGAGGACGGCGGTTTGAATCCCCGTCCGGGCATCCAGATTTGGGTTTTCCATGGTTTCCCAAATTACTCCAGGTAAATACCGGGATACATCCTTCAAAAAGGCCATGGCCGTATTCCTTCCCATTCCTTGCCCCCATACTTCCCCGTCTCTAAAGATCTGGCTGTTAACTCTTTGAAGGGCGTGTGTCACTATAACTAACCACCAAATTGATGCTGTTCTATGGGCGGTGGTCATTGTAGCTAACCACCAACTTAGTGCTGTTGTATGCGCGGTGGTTACCTGGTGTAACCACATTCTTTTATTGTGCTCCCTTACATGGACCACTACGACTCTTTCTAACCACATGTTATAGTTGTCCTGTGGCCCAATAGATGCAGAAAGAGTACTCTGCGGCATTCTATGATGTATTTATTGTTTAAGCGGTCGCTTTATTCAGATGTGCCATTGTCACTTGCAGTGTTACGTTTCTGACTGCTGTTTTATTTCAGATTATTGTATTTTATTGGTGGTAAGTATTTCATTTGATATTTAATTCATTTAAAAAGCTATTGAAATATTATTAGAGTCTTTACAAAGTTCATTTGTTATTCCAGGCAACATATTTACAGGTGGTCAGTGCTGCTAACCACCGCCCTTATAACCTTATAACGTACAACAGATATGTCTCGACGAAAATCTTTATCACAAGATGAAATATATCGTTTGCTGTTTGAAGAAATACCTTCAGATCAAGATAGTGTCGTAGATTCCGATGACAGTGCAACTGATTATACTTATCTAAATCAAAATGTGAATAAAAGGCAGTTTTGTGACAAAGTGTTGAGCAGCAGTGAATCCGAAAAAAGTGACTGTGAAACAACAAATGTCTCTGCAGCACAGCCTTCCACAGCTGCGTTGAACGTCACAGTGATGTGGACTCAAGATACTCGTGTTTTACCAGTGCCTCTATATATACAAGAAAGTGGTGTAGCAGCATAAATAAAGAACAAAGCAAAAACCTTTGGACCTCTTTTGTGAGTATTTTGATGAAGCGCTTATCGATCATATTGTATTTCATACAAACCTTTATGCTACCCAGTCTGGCAAAAAATTTGTTCCTACTGATACATGTGAAATTAAGACATTTATAGGGATAAATTTATACATGGGCATTACTAAAAATCCCAGCTACCGAGATTATTGGAGTACAGAACCTGACCTTGGTGAGAATTACATTTCTAAGCTAATGACTAAAAAGATTTAGCTTCCTTTTGAGTCATCTACATCTTAATGATAACTCCTTAGCCCCTGACAGAAGCAGTGCAAACTATGACAAATTATACAAGATTCGACCATTGCTTGACCATCTTGGAGAAAAATTTCTTGAGTGCTACAAACCTCATCAGAAACTTGCAATAGATGAGACAATGGTAAAATTCAAGGGCCGATCATCCCTCAAGCAGTACATGAGAGGTAAGCCAAACAACCGGGGATATAAGATATGGATGCTGTGTGACGAGTCATCCTACAATTTAAAATTTGAAATTTACACAGGAAAGAATTTAGGAGCAACAGAAGTAGGGCTAGGTGCAAAAGTTGTTCAGACTTTGATGAGTGGTTTTGAAGGTCATCATCACATTGTATTCATGGACAATTACTTTTCCTCTTATGAGCTGTTCAAAAACCTGAAGTCAAAACATCAAGTATATGCTTGTGGAACAATAAACCACAGACGAAAATTCCTACCTACACTGAAGGATGAAAAGCAACTTAAAAGGGGTGAGTAGCTGTGTACAGATGGAAGGACAACAGGGCAGTAAACTTGATTTCAACATGTCATGATCCGTCAGATGTTTCTTCCGTGAGTCGGAAAATGAAAGATGAAACCATAACTACAATCAAGTGTCCTCAAGTCTTGAAGGACTACAACTCGTACATGAATTTCGTCGATAATTTTGATAGACTCAAATCAGATTACTCGACAGACAGGAAAAGTAAAAAGTGGTGGATGAGATTATTTTTTCATTTTATTGATTGTTGTGTTACAAATGCCTTTATAATGCACAAGGAACTTCCGGAAGAACAATTCACAAACAAAGATTTTCGCCGGCAAGTTTACAAAGGTTTGCTTGCTCCAAGAATAGTTGCTTCAAGGGGCACAACTACATCTGGAGGCCAAGGTAATTCACAATCTCCAATTACAATCAAGGCACATAAACCATTTTTAGACAAAAGTATTCGCCACGAAAGCAGCAAGCACCAACCTGTTCATTCAACATCTAAGAGATGTGCCGCCTGCAGCTCACGAAAGAATCCAGTACGTACCGTCTGGATGTGGTCAGTATGTAAAGTGCCACTATGTATAAGAGCCGGGAAGGAATGATTTAGAACATATCACACTAAATAGCTGTAAATATGTGGCAACAAAAAACTTTTTACAAAAAACATTTTTGGTGATTCACTAAACATTGTATTACAGTATGCTCGAGTGCTTAGTGGGGCTGTGGTTAGTTGACTAACCACAATTTATGCTTATTAATTATGGTTGATTTGATGATATATGAATATCTGACAGCTACTGTATATATAAAAAGAAATAAATATTTGATTAAAAGTCAATTTAAATGAATTGGAGAAACTTTTATGTTCTAAGTAATTTTTCTGCCCCTCAAAGGTTTTTTCCTGCTCACTTTCTCTGCCCTTCAAAGAGTTAAGAGACGTTAAGCAGTTAAAAAAAATGCCTAAAATTCGTGATCTTGTCACTGGTTCACATCTCGGTGGAAAAAAGAATTCTTAATATTTGTATTTATTATTATTATTATTATTATTATTATTACTCCTCGATTCACTAAAAGTGTGTGGTGGAGGGTAGAATGCACCTATCCGAAAGGGTAATGGTTTGGATACGTGATACGGCAGGAGGCACCCATGGGTTATTGTGAAGAACCATCCCAGCATTCGCCTAATCGCTCATGGAAAAAATTAGTATAGAAATGAGTATTTGATCATATGAGCTGAGCCAGGACGTTCAGTGGTTTCCTTCGCAGGAAAGGAACTGGCCGTCCTACCTCTGACACAATGTTCCTCTTTCGGGAGGAACCAACCAACCTTCGGGTTGTTGACTAAATTAGTTTCCTAACGTTGAATATGATGTAATGTAGATATTTCTTAGCTTGCTGTAACGCTGGACAGAGAGTACGAGGAAACATCTACATCTGACGAATATAAATAAACAAAAATCAACTAGTAATCAATATGCTGATTTAAACAAAATTCTTCTTCTTTCATTGTTCTGGAAATTTATTTCTTCACGGATACTTAAGTAAAAGCCGCTTCTCCACTACACCTGCGTACATGTTGTCGATTATCGAGACTCATCTCTAAACACAAGTTTATGCCATTCACGAGTCCATTTGCGTTTTGCATTACACTAGAATAGACGACTCTGGCAATGAAATCAGATTAATTGAACGCATTGCATAAGGGTCAGAGAGTATAAACCAACTTCAAGCAATTCGTTTACAATCATCCGAGGGGTGACTTTCTCCTTAACCACTACCAGAATGTGGCCTGCAGTCACCCGTTTGCCAGAAACAGTCAACCACACAATTTGGTGGTGCTGTTGCCTTTCTATATGTGCATATACCTGCTTTAAGAGTACTACAGCCTTCTTTCATCCACTGTGTAACAAGTATGTAGTACTGACATTGCACTACGGCCAATTCTTCGGGAGATTTCATTATATGATGCACCCATTTCAAACACGCCAGTTCTACGACCTCTCTCACAGTTAGACATTTGTGTGTACATGGTCGTCACTCTTTGGATTGGAATACTTGGTCAACAAGAACTTCTAGGCAAAAAAGTGTTATGTTACGCCACACCGCTCACCACTTCTTATACGCTTAAAAAACATAGCTATTTTGCATGATAAATATTCCCATAATTCTTAAACAATTACATGTAAAACTTTCAATTTTTAATAATTTAGTACTCTTCATATGGGGATACTTGGGTCCAAATTTCATTCATTTATCACAACTCCGTATGGGTGTTGTATTTTTAATTTCTGCTAATATATTTTTTCTTTTCTTTTTTATGTTAAATTCTTCCAGTATAACTTCCCAACCTGCCAGCTTTTTCCTTTTGCTTTCCTTAATTTTTAATGATCTATATTCTCTAGTTCACTATGTTCACATTGAGGGATGATCACCAAATATAGTCAGTGTAAGTATTTTCTGTAGCAGCTGTGATTGAAGCCGAACTTTAAGTTGTTTTATTATAACGGGATATGCTATAATACAATTATAAAAACACTGACACTATACAGAAGAAAATATAATGAATTTGAAAAACTTAATCCACCGAAAATGCTATTCGGGATATTACTTTTAAAAAATCGTTAATTTTTCTGAAGGTTTATGCTGTTCTGCTTTCTTGAGATTGAATTGTGTAGAAGATAGGTTGTATCCGCGAAAAAATACTTCTATTTACAGTTAATTTAACAACCCGCCTTTTATAATTTTGGAGAGTCTCAAAACAATTTCCTGTAACTCAGACTTAGCAGGCATTTATATATAAGAATGACAAGTAGATTTAAAACATAAGGAATTGAAGCTCTACTTATTAATTGCATTTAAATCCAAATAAATATGTCTCACCGTAAATTCTTTCACTCAAGTAGAGTTAAATTGTATTGCCACGAATTTAAAATTGTATCGATTTTGTATCACAATTTACAAAACATAAATTTGAGTTGAGTGATAGCACTATTTCAGGTGTACGTTTTTTTCTGAATTTACGGTTCATAGTTAGCATAATAGTAGACACTATTAGTTATCGAGTATGGTAGGCAAATAAGTAATGCTGGGGCATAAAGTCTGAAAGGACGGTAGTTCAGTCCTCGGGCTGGCCGTCCATATTTCGGTTTTCCGCGGTTTCTTCACTCCAGGCAAATGAGGGAATGGTTTCTTCAAAGTGCCTTGGCTAATTCATCCCATTACCCAGGCTCCATCCAACTGCAATATATATTTATATATATATTTTAAATCTGTATCTTTTTTAAAAATTCATTCGAAGAAAATATAATTATTTAATATTTTTCCCACTATTATTTCTGTTACGAAAAGACTAATAAAATATGACGGCATAATCATAGCTTAAGCTTCTCCATGTTCTAACTCTGTCACTATTCCTACAAATGTTTACTTTCCTTCATTTGCAGAGCAACTCTGGTCACGAGATACTGAACGAAAATCAACCAATTAACAGCTTGTATGACGTGCACCGATATCAACACGCCCCACTTCCGTCACTTAATTGGATATCATTCCTAGAAGTATTTACTTTTGTTCATGAGAGATCGGAGTATTAGTCCACTTCGTTATATATTGGTATTAGTCGCAACATCGCTTTCATAAAATTAATTAAACTCATAACCGATAAACGTGTACTTCTTCAGTGAGATTGTTAATATAAAATCCCTATAATCTTTCAGTCGTAACACATATACGTAAAAGATTGACAATAATGTTTATAAAGCTGAATCATTATTTCACTATTCATAAATCTTTAAGCCGCTGTTACCACCGTATTTCTTTGTACACGCATCACGAAAAAAATACGGAATCTATTTGGATGGGTTTTTCACACTTTGAAAATCTAGGATCTAAATAAAAATCTGCGTTATTTCTTACGAGTCTACGTAAACTTAGCAACATCTGATCAAAAAATTAACAGACAAGCATCAGAGATCATACTACATCAATGATAAAGAATTCACATTTGGAATAATATTACTAATTATCATTTCTTCTTCTTAGCATTTATCCCACATTGCAAGGTTTGCTTTATTGGTCTTCTTCTTCTATTTAGGTCGATTTTGTGCATCCTAAGGTGAGGTATTAACTAGGTGCATGTGCTCCCGCAGGGTATACAACCGGCACTTCCTGGGTCTCCCTCGTGTTGTTCGGCCCTCCGGACTTATATCGAGTGCTTTTCTCGCAACTGAAATGTCGTTGCCATCGCAGACGACCCAACTGATGATCATGTAATATTGGTTAATCAGTAATAACGCACTTGATGGAGGCGATTTAAATGATTAAAAACAAAATTCATTTGTGGGAAATAGTAACATCAGTAATGGACCTCATGAATTATTAAAACCTAAATTCATGATGCACTACGCGGGCTCAACTTCGCTAAATTGTGTGTGTATGTGTTTTCTTTTTATGGCTGTGAAATGGGAGGTTCACAAGTGTGATGGTGTCATGAAATGGTAGCCATGAATAAAATCGAAGATTTTGTTACCCACTAGAAATTTCAAATTTGTTTGAACTCTGATGACCTTCACCGAGCGTGGTGGGTGGGCGGTAACGCTCTGGCCTCGAATTCGGTAGGATGCCGGTTCGAATCTCCGTCCGACTATCGAGATTTGCGTTTTCCATGGTTTCCTCCCCAAATCATTCCAGACGAATGCCGGAATGCTTCCTTGAAAAAGACCATGACCGAATCCCTTCCCGTTCCTTATGTACGGTCCTATCCCACCTCTAATGAACTCGACGAGGCGTATAGCTATATAAAACTGATGACTTTCACTTATCGGCAGTGACGAGCTGTCCTACCTCTCAGCAGTCGTCGCTTTAAACTTGGTCTTTAGCTGCGACTAAATGTTCATTCAACAACTGAATGACAAACTAAAATAAAAGAGAAGTAAAATGTTCTCTAAGTAGAAGAGCACAATTTTGTCCGGCTAGCGTGGAGTCCAATCCACACTCCCAATAAAATCTATCTATCATGAGAATTATCACTTTTAATGTACCGCTCTCGGATATATCTTATTCATAATTATGAGTAAAACAGTACACATAAATCAGGTGGGATTAAAAAAACTAGCAGCTCTAAACACAACAAATACTTACAAACGGGTAAGTAATTTCTTGAAATAATACACTGAAAAACTTTTAATTCATCATTTGTAGTGGTTACGATATATTTATGAAAGTTTGTTTGTTTTCTGTTAATATAATACTGAATTATACATTTTTTCTACAACGTATCTGAATTTTCAGCTTTGCATGGAATAAAAGCTTACGGAACTCTATAACACAAATTGAGCCGTTTCAGAGGGAAAGGATCCTCCAGAATGCGAAGCCAAAGCGTTACCGCTCACCCACCACGATCGGTGAAAGTCATCCGTCTTCAAACAAATTTCACTTTTCTGAGTAATAACTAAGAACTTATTCATATTAGGGCACTTATTACTACCTATGAACTTTATGCAGTTTCCTGCTTTTTTTAAAAGTAAAACTGTGGTGAAAATAACGTAAAACAAGTACTTATATATTTATTAAATACAGAACAACGTTAAACTCAGGATGGTGCCAATGGTCCTGAAATAAAAATGAAAAGGATTTTCGTAGGCAATTTCACTAATGAATCTTAGGAACAATGTTGAGATCTAATTTTTCCTCAATATTTAGGAGTTACATGGATGGTACAAACTATTTAATGATTTGACATCTGATCAAGAATCACAGTCAAAAACTGCGCATATAAGGTACGGAACTAGAATGTGATGCACGTTTTTGATTTTAAATTGCGTTTCAAAAGATACAAAAGTAAAGAAATTATTATTACTTTTATTTTTGCATAATGAATATAGAGCTATCTTTACACTCATATATCATCTTGAAATTCTGGTTAATTAGGACTCTGATTCATGTCTAATATGAAAATGAGTCAATCGATTGCCGTTGAGGAGAGCACAGATGTCACTGAACAAAAATTTCACACTTCTTATAGTTTCATCAATATCTTTGCTGAAACATTCTCCCCAACGTGGACGGTAACCGTAATCTATGAACTCAATTACAGTTGTGATGAGCAAACGTTATACTACAAGCGTTCCTATTGTAAATGGATTACTGGATCCGCAATCTGAGCACTCATCCACTAGATCATAAACTCTGCATTCATTTAAAAGCTATAATACTGCAATAAAAATATTGTAATAAATTCACCGTTTGACTGTCACTTAGGTTAGATTCGAATACATAGACTGCTGCCAGCAACGTTTGAAGCGAATCCTGCAGCAAGAGCAGCAGGACTCAACTTTTTTTCTTCAGCCCAGGAGCTGACGAATTCACAGGTGAAGATAATGTGTAGTTGGAATTGTTTTCATTTCTGTTTTGGAAATAGCGCAAAACAGTCAGAACCAATTCAAAATTATTTATAATAGTGAAGAAATATTTTTAAAATGAAAATTGAGAATATTTATAGGCATTTAAACATTAAACTAGCAAATTTAAACAATGCCATTCAGCAGAAAATCATACTCAGAACATTATGGCTTATACAACATTCATAAATACAGTCTTTTAACACATTGAATGCTACCGGAAATATGAAGAGTCCTGTCAGTGAATAACTCTGAATACAAACCCGCATAACGCTGACGTCTCTAGACGTCCGCCGTCACGCTATTGACCATCTTACCTGAGACGGCAGATGATTTTAATTTTATGCCTTTTTGTGCTGTTTATTTTACTTTTAATTTTTAAAAAAATACAGTTAGACTAATTAAATAAGAGTTTAGGGAAAAAAATAAATCGCTAATATCGTAACTATAGTAAATTATATTTGCTTTTGAAAATTGCTGTAAGAAAACAATTTTTCAACAAATTGCGAACAAAACCTTCAAATAAATTTGACTTAAAAAAGAATGAAAGTTGTACGTAATTTACTCGACGTAAGAGCTCACAAATATTTCAACTCAATTTATAAAAAAAGTATATTTAATTAAAAAATAACAAAAAAACACGTTTTCTGCAAACATATTTTAAAGATTTTTTATCATAAAAATAATCTAGAATGGAATTGCGAAACATAATAATTTAAGTTCAAGATTTGAGAAAAAAAAATTAAAATTTATTCCGAATTTTACAGCAAATGCCAAATTATATATTACAAAGTAAATAATTTAAATAAGACTTACCTTAAAATCCTTATAATTATCAAGTAGATGGGAGAAATTAATCAATAGAATAATATTTAGCACTTAAAAAAAAAACGAACACTATGTTTGAAAAATTATTTTAAAAAACACCAGTTGTCCGATTTGAAAACGGTCTTCACTCGGTGAAAGGTAAGACTTTAACACATTGACTGCCATGATGAAACTTGGACTATGTATTGCTATGCCACATTGAAATCACGAATATTACTTGTGAGGCCAAATTGATGTTTTGCATCAGATGTCTTCTTTTGATGATGTAGAACTAAGTTACTTCATAAAATATCAAGTTATGACCGATCTGGATAACAGGTGTGAGCCATATATGGCGCACGTGGCCCAACAACTACATTTTAACACAATTACGATCTGTCGCCACGTGAGCCACATCATTTAAAACACAATAGGTATAAAAAAAATCGTTTTTCATGAAATGATTCAAACTCTTAGTTTATTTGCTTATATTAGCTACATATAAAATTGATAACTTGATAAGCTTTCTTGCATAGCCTCATTCACTAGCTGTTCAAGTTCTTCAAAACTTTGTCTTCTTTTGGCCATAACAATAAACTAGGAAACTAACCAAATACACAAACGTAACCTCAAATAGCATACACGAGCAATCAGCAAAACAAAACAGTACTACAGCTGAGTCGTCGAAAGTTGATCTCTGACGGTTGCAGTTAGGAATCACCAGGGCTACCAAATGCAAAAATATTGATTGCTAAGAACATCAGAGTGTTCAGTGGAGCCACCACTTTTAAACCCATAGTTGAAACGCATTATCTGTGAGCCCCATGAGACTCACGAGGCCTCTAAACACAACTCTGCATGTGAGCCAGTTATGGCTCACGCGGCTCACTGCACAACGTATACGTGAACCAAATATGACTCACGTGGCGTCATAACCCATGCAACTGTGAGCCAACATTGGCTCACGTGGCAGTCAATGTGTTGAATGGCTGAGAGAAAGGGCGAGCTCGTAGGCCAGGTACTGTAATCACCAACCTTCTATACAATCCAATAGGGAAAGGACGTCACAAGCCGTCCACCGTCACCGGGATGCTCCCTAGCTGACGGTCGAAGACGTCCTCAGCACTGAACGTATTAACTAACATTTAAAACATTATACTGCTTTTGATCCCACTACACTTTAAACAATTTCCATCCAAATAAACAATATTCATTCCTACTAAAAATATACAAATTTACGATTAATCAATGTCTATCTCTCGCCAACACCAATGTGCTTAATTCGTAAGATTTAAATTAATAAGGCGTTGAGTCTGAAGGCTCTAACAACCTAACAGAAATCTTTTCTGACTGAACAAATTTTCCAGATATGTTAGAAAAGGAAAAATGTACACAATTGAAACAAACCAATATTCGACAGACGAACATATCCAGCAACCATTATACGAAAGAAGAGAATTAACACTGCACAAGCCATTGCATCAAACATGCGGTTTGATCGGAGTGCTCGGAACTAAACAAAGTAAAGGTGAGGCGTGAGAGAATCTGCAGTTAGGGGGTCGCGACGCTGATGAGCACGGATCTTGCGGAGAATGAGCCCATTCGGAAGGGCCGACGCATCGGCCAGCCATGGCCAATCTCCACTTAGGCGAGCCCGATGGGTCTAATTCCCTCCAATTGCCATTGTTCCGCCATAATTTAAGCGCGCAATTACAGGGGCGCCGGTTGAGTGGCCCAAGTGTAAGGGGCGTGGCGGAGGGAGTATTCACGTGATATGGTGCGTGTCTCTATGTACCGGAGCGCCAGGGCACGCGGGAAATGTTCGCCACTACTCGTGTGTCACCGCTGCAGTCTGTGCGGCTATTTGTCGTCGGAACGCTGTGGTTTGCCGAAATGAGTGATCACATTTGGTGCAGTTTACACACTTTTGTTTACGGTGTTACCACACACTCATAAACTGCCTGCTGTGTCGCGGTTGCACAGTGGGATTTATAGATGCTGTCCTCGACTGGGCGAAAGTTTGAATAATGCGGTGAGAAGAATAAAATTGACTGGAAAATCTACATCGTTACTTCAAATAAGAGAAAATAAACGAATGTGTAGCAAAATCAATGTTTTGCGTCAGCTGCTACCGCTCAAACGGAAGAATTAAGAGTTATATAGCGCGTTCAGTTAATAGGGGCGGCTCAAGGTCAATCGCTCTATCCCCACTCCACTGTCTTACCCCCACATTTACCACTTGCCTATGTGGACACAGCGTTCAGCTTGGAGAGATAGACATGGACGGGGTGGTGAGGTATTAAGGAGCGGGCCCAGGGGAACCGCCGGTTGAGGGTGAACAAGATATAACACAAGGATCGCTATAATTTAGTGTGATTAACATAAACATAAACTAATAATTTCCTTAGCGTCTTGTCTTAATTGAATCAACAAAGCAACTGAAAGAAAGGAATAAGAACTTTCTTATAAATTCAATGTTGTTGTAGGACATTTTCCCGCAGTTTCTCAGCAAATTAAATGATAAAAATAACGACAACGCAACTATTTCTTATGCTTGAATACCGTACGCGTTTCGTCTCACATCGAGGCATCATCAGCGACAAATCTACGTTCTTACGAACCCGGAGAACACTAATGTAAATAGTAAGTTGTAAATAATCAGAAAATGTTTCAATTTAAAATTGTGTTAAACATTATATAATAAGTTCCAAAACTAAAAGTAAAATTTCAAGATAGATTTTTCGCTGGTGATGCCTCGATGAGAGGCGAAACGCATTTGGCATTAAAGCATACAAAAACAGTTGCATTGGCGTTATTTTTATCATTTAATTTGCTTATAAATTTTTTAATCTTCTCGCGCTAACGGTGACTTGAATGCATGGAATAAATGATGGGCAGCATCCTGTTAAATACTGCGTCGCAAATTTCAGGCAGTTAAGTTGCGTTATCGAGCGTGGTGGGTGATGCGGTAACGGACTGGCCTCGCATTCGGGAAAACGCGGGTTCGAATACCGTTCCACCCATCCAGATCTGGGTTTTCAATGGTTTCCAAAATTACTCCAAAATGCTATATCCGAATTCTTTCCGTTCCTTGCCCCAGTCCTTTTTCGATTTAATGACCTCGACCAGGTGTAAAGCAATATTAAAAATTATACAAATAAAAAATATGCGTTTGTAGGTCCATACTAAACACTGTGACAATAAACAAATTTGGTTATGTGCTGTGAATTTCATATAGTCCGACAAAAAACATAGCAAGTTTCAGTTTATTTTCGCCCAAACAGTCGCCTAAGAAGCAAATGAACCAACTACAGGAGAACCTACATCTATTGTCTGGCAACGTCAGAACCCTACACATGACGGAAATACTACTCTACTTGTGTCTATACTGACAGAACACTGTTGGCACCAGATACGAGTCCCCGCATTAGCTACATCGTTTTAGATGCTGTGTCGATGCAGAATGGATACACTTATAGTGAAATTCGACTATACTCAAATTAACTGTATTAAGGGCGTTATAAATAACCAGTATGATTGAATTAGTATAGTACCGAATAGAAATTAAACACAACATAGAATATAAAGTGACAGATAGATATAGCTGGAAGGAAGGCGTAAATGGGATGTTGGGAAGATCTGAAACATCGTAGGCTTTGCTTCCGTCAGAAGCTAATTGGAAAGTACGTGACAGATTTATTTCAGGGTGAAAGCAAACACATTTTACTAACAGCAATATTTATAACCAGGAAAGAGCGAGAAAATAAGAGAAATCAGGGCCAGAACCGATTCTTTTCTATACTAATTTTTACCCGCAAGCAATCAGAGAATTGAATAGGAAGGAATTATCGAACGAGAAAGCTAAAACCTGACAGGAGAAGATTTCAACAAACCTCTCCGGCCATTCTCATCTGGCTTTTCCATGTGTTTCCTCGGTCACTCCAGGTGGAATCCGGGATGGTTCTATAAGATAGCCCACGTGAGCCGCCTGCCTTATTCGTATATGAATCGGTATTTTTTGAAAGAGCGACATTTTTTTCACAATTAAACTTTCTGGCGTTTTTTGTTTTTGGGGATAGAACATCAGTTTATTTTGAAAAGACATAGTGGGACATGTTAAGGTAACATATTTCAAATAAAAATACCATATACAGCTAAGCAAAAATATCTAATAAGGATTCTAGATTGGTTTTTTGTTAGCTTTCTGAAAGTTCCCATTTGGTCAATACGCCCTTTCAAAAAACACTGAAATATATTCCCTCCCATGCATATGCGTATATAAATTATAGTAGATGCAACAATTCTTTCACCATCAACTTTGTAATGAATCACGGAGTAATAATAATAGTAATAGTAAAGTAACGTAATAGTATGACCTTGACAGTAATTAAACTGGCTTATTATTGATTAATTGGCAACTTATTAAAATGGACACCGTGAAGCAACCTTATCAGACTGATGATTAAAGATAGTATTCAATAGATTGGGAAAGACATAACAGAAGATTGACTAGACGTAATACTCAGGATTTAGTTTGTTCCTTCTAATTCCGTTCCAAACAGAACTGCTCTTTACGGATTAGGGCTTTATAAACTGAACTAGACGCAAAAAACGGTATGATAATTCTGAATAAGATCGTACGGATAGTGCGAAAGAGATCGTCTAAGGTACAAACTGGAAGTGCGCATCTCTGAATGATAAAAAGCAGACGATAATATTACTGATCATACTAGTAGGCTGCATCCCTAGCATTCCAGCAAAAATTTAAACCATATCTGTTAATGAATCTGCTATTCATAGCAACAACTGCTTTTCACTAGTTTGTGTTCATAAGAAGCTATTATAAATGATTGAAACGATTTCACCAATTTACTGTCCCTATATGATTCGCCACAAAACTTTATATTCATATAGAAAAACACAAACAGTTTTTTTCTTTTTTGCGTTTTATAAGTGCTCTGCGTGTGTCTCCTTACTGATTCTGCTGATATCAATCAACTTCTTACCCACCCCGCGGTGCGGGTTGTCCCTACCAATCTGTTCAAAAAAGCTCCCGAACTAAACCCATGCAATTTTTTTGTGTGGGCTAAAGTGAAAGATTCAGTGTTTAAGCCTCCTGTAGTAATAAACCTACCAGAACTGTTAGCTGGCATCAACGGTGATTTTGAGCAGATTGATCGGGACATGCTGCTCCGAACGTGGCGAGAACTTGAATATCGACTTGATATCTGCACAGTCAGTAAGGACACGCGTATAGATCACTTATAACATGTCGAAAAACGTTTTGAGCTATTCTGTATGACTATAAAGTAATGTGAGAATTATTCAAACAATACAGCTACAGTAAATTTGTGAAATAATTTGTAATAAACCTATATTTACATATATACGTATATTTCTTTGTAATTGTTTCCTTGTGTTTGTATGTAGGCCTAGTTGTATTCTGTATGGTTTGGAAATAATTAATAAATAATTTCGATTAAGTATCACTTGGGTACGTACAGGGTTCTGATGACCATCAACCTTGTGTGTAGCCGATGTGGGGGAGGTAGAGGGGAGGTGGAGTGGCCCTGGCGGTCGATGGCCGTTCGAGTGTCCTCAGTCGAGAGAGCGAGGTAACAATGACGTCACTGCTGACTGACCAGCACCACGTCACTCGCATTGCTTCACAGTGGTTTGCCTTTAAAGAGATTTTCAATCTTAAGGAATGTTTGGTGACAGCTTTGTTATTTTAAATACAACAAGGATAGTCAGTATATTATTCAGACCTGACAGTAAGTTTTCGGCAGAGAAATATATACCAGCTATTTTGTTTTTGTTTATACACAAGTGTATGTGGGATTTTCCTGTTCGCAAGAACGATTCCTAGCAGCTTGTTACAGCTCGGGAGATGCAGAAATACAACAAAATCGCAGCCCTAGGGTTGCCCTTACGAAATCGCCTTTTACATTGGATTCGACTGGAGTGTTACGCTCATTTCGTGATTTTATCGTTACATTGACCACCTGATACATGCAATGACAGTTTTAGAGATTACAGTAGTTATTTATCTTCCACCAGCTAAATTAATACTGCATAAAAAGGAATTTATTTAACAAATTAGCAATAAATTGTATTGTTTTCATGTATATAAGTTCTTCACGATTCAGCAAAGAAAGAAAATGTTATTTGTCGATGGAGACATTAATTACACTGTATAGTAAAAATGTTGCATACTGAAATAGCACTACATCATTGAACGGATTGAAATCCTCATAACGCGAGAGATTTTTCTATTAAAATAATGAAAATCATAGCATATAATAAAAGAAAAGCACCTCAAATAACCATTCCGCATAGGCGAAAGGCATAGCCCTTGAACTCCTGCTTTGAGAGTTCCATGCTCGGTTACTGGCCAGACGAAACTAGTTGCAGCTTTTTTTCCAGTTCACAATTGCCAATGAATAGAAAATAAAATTTCATAGCAATCTAAACTATGAATCAAAATGTAAAAAGTTCAAATAATAGATTAATAGAACACAAGATCTATACGGAGAAGAAGAAATTTAAAGAATGCCAGAGACGATCAGAAAGAGGAGAATCAGTTTTTTTTTTTGTCACATAACGAGAATGGATAACAGTAGACTTAGAAAAAAGAATTCCAACCGGTGAACCCACGGTGTAAAGAAAGATGTGATAGGGATTGGAATGACAGAAAACATGATATAATACAAAGCAGCTTTCTGAAGGTTGATAGAAATTTCAAGGGTTTCCAGGAGAAGGAGAAGAGGAAAGGTAATATCATCTGAATCCAAGGGGGAGGAAACAGCAAAGTGAAAGGATAATGAACTATTGGAAGTCAAGAAGAGAAACTTCGAAATGAATGTACAGGATTACTTTTCGTGATTCTTGTGGTATTCTGTCACTACTTTCGGCCAACCCTAAGTTATATTAAATTTTATTAAAATGATTTTTAGAATCATGTCGCTATATTTAAATTATTATTTTTTACAAAAAATATTAACCATGGTGCATTGATTCGCTTTGTCGAGGTGCCCATTGTCAGAACGGCACCTGTGAATGAATCTCTCCTAGAGCACATGGTAGCGATCGATAATTCACATTCAGTATGTAAGAGAGGACAGAAGTATTTTAATAACAGTCAGATCATTTATGTAGAAAAGTATGGATGGGCTGAGGCGAAAGCCTTAGCGTATACGAGTGGTTATGATAGGTTATTATTGTTTTTCGAACAATTTGGACAAGTCAGATTCTCCTGCTGCTGCAAGTTGATACAAGTTACGAAATAGTCAGTTACTAGCAACACAGCACCTTTCAATTGAACAGAGATACTAAAATAGCTAAGTTTGTCTGGATGAGTAGAAATGAAGGAATCTGGCACATAATTATGTGTTAAAGACAGAAAGGACCATGACGTCATTATATGGCCAAAATCGAAGAGAAGACATTGGCTTAACATTCCCTTAAGGGGCAGACACTATGCAGAAGGTAATTTGAATAGACTTAAAAATTTCCGTTAGTAAACCGCAATCACCGATGCGAGGCAATTAATATCATCTGTGGTGTAAGAACGCTCATCTAGTGAGAGGAGCAGCGAAATAAAAGAGCGGGGTGGAGTGACAGAACCAGAGGGCGCGACATCTGGCGGAGGTCATATCAGTGCCACCAACATTTGCATGCATATTTCTCTTGCGCGATATTGGCCCGCGGAGCGTCGCAGACAGCGGGTTTAATACAACGTCACCTGACCTGCCCGGGCCACACCCAGCCCAGTGCCCCGCTCACAGACACACGGGCGATGAGAGAGAGAAAGAAAAAAAAGGAGAGCACGCCAAAAATAAAAGTAGTCGGGGTGAAGAACAGCAGTGGCCGACGGAATTGGCCGTGGCGTGGAAATGAGACGGGTTTTATATAACATGTTACGCCGCCGTCCGGACAGCGTGTGACGTTTTAATTAAACGGATTTTTATTGTGCGGAAAGGCGTGCGGCAGCTAAGGAGTGAAGAGCAGACGGAGCCCGGAACCTCTGACTACCATCCGGCTACTGTAAAACATAAACGAGTGCAGCTATGTAGGAGAAGCAGCCTAATGCGACGAAAAACGAAATTGTAGGTACACCGCTGTAAATATTTTCAGTAAATAGTTTTTGTCTGGATAATCTGATCATTTTATGAGTAGCACTGAAATTATTTTTCCTCGCTAAAAACAATAACAAACAATCATATCTCAGATTTAATAGTTTAGTTTAATACTGCACATTTCTCTAAAGCACCATCCTTATCGTAAAGGTTCCTTCACTAAATGTATGCATTTATTTTCCTTATGTGAATATCGTTATTACAATCAGAGCTATTTTAAAATTGATCAAACATTTCTAAATGTTGAATTAGAAACATGAATAAAATAACTAATTATATTTAGCAATAGGTCAATGTAGCTGTCGTTGGATTTTCATTTATTTCGGACGCGTTTTAACCATCCGAAATTAAGTTCCTACGATCAGTGGAAGGATATTTCCCTGTTATAGAAAAAGGAATGATGAATTATGGCAATAACTGAATATTTCCTCTCTGAATGATACATTATCCCAAAAAAGGAAAAATTAGAAGTACCACGTTCTAAGGATGAGTAGTGACAAACTTCCGAAGCATGCCCTGCAGTATCATCATACAGGAAGAAGAGGTACTGGTGGACCCATGCAGGGATGGTTGGAAATCTGAGATCGGAACAGGCTTTCGGCCTATCCATGAAGAGGAAGCAATTACTACGTCGTTTGTGGTATTGCTGAACATGTTTAAAATGCAATCAGTGGTGAATTGCAATGTTCTTATGTAGTTGTGAATATCGCGATATATGATTTGTTGAAAATCTGTAACCTTCATCTCATTTTTCAACCATATCACTGAAAAGTCTGACATATTAGATGAAAATGCCGATCAGTTTCGGTCTAGGAAACAACGGGGAGCCAAAGAAGCAATTCTGGTGTGAATTAAGCTTTTTTTTTTTTTTTTGAAACAGAAGAATTATTTGTAAATTATGAAAGAACCAGAAAGTTATAATAAAAATAGAAAATCGCGAGAGACAAGAATGGATCGAAATGAAGTGAGGAAAGTTCTTCAGTGATATGTAACTTGTCAACCAAAATTTGATTGTAGGAATGGAGATCCAAACATAAATAATTATTATTCTGGGATCTGCTGATGGAATAGTACTCTTAATATATAAAGGTGAAGATTAGTGGAATTTACTCATTGTCATTAATAAGATACTGCAAGTGAAATTTGCACTAGATATAAAACATAACAAGACAAAAGTTATGAAATGTAATAGAAATGTTAAGAATAGTGATAGACTAAACATGAAAACAGGATCTCACTTAGTACAAGAAGAAGGAGAATTCTATTATCTGCTGATGGAATAGTACTCTTAATATATAAAGGTGAAGATTAGTGGAATTTACTCATTGTCATTAATAAGATACTGCAAGTGAAATTTGCACTAGATATAAAACATAACAAGACAAAAGTTATGAAATGTAATAGAAATGTTAAGAATAGTGATAGACTAAACATGAAAAAAGGATCTCACTTAGTACAAGAAGAAGGAGAATTCTATTATACACGAGAAAAAGGCGATGAAAGGACGATTTCTAAAGCAGAGCAAAGTTATCAAATAGAATCTTCTTTAAAAGAAAAAAAATTGTTTTACAGCTGATTAACTCGGAATAGCACGTATTATTGACCAATAATTTAGGATCGATATTTAGGTGAGATACATAAAAGTTTCGTATTCTAAAACTCAATTTTATATTTTGAAATGTGACATCACCACTTGTTAACCTTCAGTGAGCTGGTCTTTTCATCCTCTGAGGCTTCATCAGCATATTAAGAATGTGTGGCATTGCTCTAGTCGTTTTACCCACATACTGAAATTCATAACTGAAAAATTACTGACACTTTAGTGTGATATATATGTTTACCACTTTCTACTGATAGCAGTTCGCTAAGTGCGTACTCATAGTGACAAAAGATCAATAACAGTTTCTTTCTTCGCCACACAAACGCTGGTAAAAATCGGCACAAGCAAGCAATTAATTTAAAAACTGCTCAAGTTTAATACGCTGAAAAAACAAGTTTGGGATTCTGCCTCTGTCATAAAAAATTTCGGTCTATAAGATTTCCTACAATCACCCCAGGCGAATTACGTGATGCTTTTTTGAAGAGGTTAACGATTGATTTTCTTTCTGTTCAGTCCCAATACCGCAAGCCACTAACGAAACCATAAATACAATTTTTCACACATACTCCCTCCCAGACACACACACACATACACAAAAGAGACTGATGCATTCGTTATTTGGTGGATGACATTTTACATCATATTTCTCAGTGAGTGTAGAGAGAGACAGTGAAACATTTATCGTCATTGACGTTTATCAAATTTTTAAATTTAACTACAAATTATTTGCAGTTTTCACATTATGCCGTGATTTCAACACTTCGTAAGTTTTTGTTAATTGGGATCTCGTGAAATAGCTTCCTACTTTTTGAGAATGACGTCTTTGAATCTGATAGTATCTAATTAAGAAGAGTGATACAATATAGCTCGAATTCAGTATTAGTTGGCAGGTGAGAAGTTTTCTCAATCTATTAATTTTTTTTGCTCATTTACCTATTGGCACTAATTCCTTAGTGCCATTTTCCCGTCACTTTTCTTTCCAAAGCAACTAACCAGGCCCGTCAGGAATTCAATTAGTATTACAAAATGAATGAAGGCATCACAGACATCGAATCATTAATAACATTAAGCCAAGTCATCATTCTTACTATCATTCTGTAAATTCTTTAACGAATGTATTACTGCATACCAGTGACCTACAGTTGCCCACGGCTTATCGGTTTCAGGCTAGAAGAGTATCTCTTGGTACATTGACGTGTCCGCGTGCTGTGCATATTATCTTTCCATACAGCATGAATCTCTAATGCTCTAAATGCACTCTTCATGTTCAAACCTGTTTATTACTAAAATTTCAAATTTTTGGTCGGGAACGTTTTTGTTTGACACCCTGAGATTTTGTACTGCACTGCCATTTAGTTGTTACAGGTCAAGCGTTCATCAGTCTATACTTTTCGATCATTTTACCCACAATTTAATTATGATTATTTGATTAGCGAGCATAATAACGAAACTGAATCTCTGACCGAAACAATTAGAAAAATACCAACTGATCATAACTGTATTGTATGAGTAGCTTCGGCTGTAGCTTCCCTACATGAAATATGATTTATGCTCTGATTGTTGACAGTAAAGTAGCTCAAATTATACAGCGATGATAGAGATGCCAAACTGTAATGACAGTATCACACCATATGGACGGAAGACAGATTTTTTGCAGTGGCGTTATTCCGTCATTCTGAAATATCAGCGTTGGGAGCAGTTGTGACCTTTAGCAATCAGCAGACTGGCAATAAATTAGTCAGCTTAGCCGTCTCCTGCAATCAGCACCCTGCAGAGGATGCAGCTGATTAGCAGGGCTCATCTAATGACGCAACATAGCCATCCAGCAACGCCGGCCCGCGTAATTATTCCTCTCCAAAATCCTTGCTCACTGCTCAAACTTAATTTATGCAAGAAGTTATAAAAACAGGAATGGTAAGTTTATTGTGACGATAGTGTACACATTGAAACTTAAAACTTCAACTAAAGCTTTGTTTCTCTGTTAAGAAGTTTGACGTCGACAACCATTAGATGCAAAATGGATCCAAAAACTGACAGGAAGATAAAATTCGCTGGTCTTCTAAAGACCCTGATCACAAAAATTCATAGCCTTTTTATGAAATATTTTTAGTGTTTGATTTCTATTTAGCTAGGCACAAATACAGTTTCTGATTTCTTATTTTTTCATGGTTTTTATTCCTGGTTTAGAACTTTACTGCCTGTCGACGTTGGGATTATTAGAGCGGGAAGAGAACTGCGACAAAGAAAGGATAGGAAGTAGGACTCTCTCTTTTGAAAGAACCAACAGTTGTATTTAGTTACGCAAATGGGAAGAAATGGTTAGCCAGAACACTACATTCAACCCGTCATTTTTGACAGGCTTAGAATCTGCGATTAAAAAGAGAGGATTGTGAACAGCTACACGGAGTCTACTTTGGATAGTTCAACGTAGCAAGAAACAGTAAATATGAAAAAACTGCACGTTATTCTTAGCGTAAAAAATATGTGTTGTGAAATGGTTATGCAGTGAGCGTTTGTAGTTTACTCTGTATAATACATATACAGGGTGGGGCATTTAATATGTTTTCTGGAAATATTTCGGAAAGAAAGCATTTTAACAAACAATAACCTATATAAAAAATAATCGTACAGAAGAGGGCTACAATTATGTGATATTGGTTTTTTCACAGGTGGCGCTGTTGTCGTTACAACAAGGTCAACTTAATTCTTTTAAATGAGAACCCTTATTTTTTTTTCAATATTCCGATTCCTCATGAAAAAATAACTCACTTTTCTGTTAGCCTCACAGATGGCACTGTAATCGCGAAAAATGAATATTCGCGTTTTTTGTGTATAATTTTAATTATTGTTTAAGTAATTACATGTAATTTTCATTCTGTAAACATGGAAGGTAATTTTAAAGGATAATGACGAAATTGATTTTTTAAATGCTTTTTCTTACTTATTTGCAGCCATGTCTACAGCAGGTGCTCAAAAAGGTGACCATTTACTTCCAGACATTTTTTGACACACTTCGAGCTGTTCATGCATCATTTCTGCAAAGGGTCAGAGAATGTCTGGAAGTAAATGGTCACCTTTTTGAGCACCTGCTGTAGACATGGTTGCAAATAAGTAAGAAAAAGCATTTAAAAAATCAATTTCGTCATTATCCTTTAAAATTACCTTCCATGTTTACAGAATGAAAATTACATGTAATTATTTAAACAATAATTAAAATTATACACAAAAAACGCGAATATTCATTTTTCGCGATTACAGCGCCATCTGTGAGGCTAACAGAAAAGTGAGTTAAGCAAACTATTTTTATTTTTCATGAGGAATCGGAATCTTCAAAAAAATAGGGGTTCCCATTTAAAAGAATTAAGTTGACCTTGTTGTAACGACAACAGTGCCACCTGTGAAAAAACCAATATCACATAATTGTAGCCCCCTACTGTACGATTATTTTTTATATAGGTTATTGTTTGTTAAAATGCTTTCTTTCCGAAATATTTCCAGAAAACATATTAAATGCCCCACCCTGTATACGCTGAGGTACGAAAATTCAAAACATCCATAACCGCCAGTGTATCCGCACGTTTAAGCACTGTCACAGCACTAAAGATGTACAATGGGTCCAGGTTCATATCCCGGGCCATGCTTATTTGCAGTATCGGCATTTTCGGGCCCTGGGTAAGCGTTCTTAGCCGCCCCCCCCCCCCCCCCCCAACCATGAAAAAAAACAATATTTCCTTTAAACATTGGTCAGAAATTTTTGATACAAAAAATCAAATAACGCCTTTTTAAGAAATATTTTTAGTGTTTGTTTTCTATTTAGTTAGTCACCCTCGCGGGCTGGCCCCATTCGGATACTCAGACCCGGGATACTTTTGCCCTGCTTAACTCCCCCCCCCCTCCCCCCAACGCCGGCCCTGCTTACCGGCCATATAGATTTCGATTTTTAGGCGGTTCATGCAATCACCTAAACAAATGTTAGGATGGTCCTCAGCTTCCGCCTCATAAATTATACGTTTCCAAAAATATTGCAATTATTATACAGGGCACTAGTTACATGATTCGCAAATGTCAGCACATATCTCCTCGATTAGAATAGCATCACCAGTCTATCAAAAAGGCGTTGTGATTAAAGCTCCACATCAATGACTCTAAAGAGACCACGTCGTTCGTGACTAAAATTGGTTTTGAAATATATAAACCTGTACATATGCGTATGTATAATATTTTCATTGAAGGTTAAACACTGAAATTTGTTTCCTTTGAGAATAAGATCCTGAAGGTTTTATGTGCATATTGTGACATTTATGTCTTACCCTTCTGTATAGTATTTTATACTATTCTTTTGTTGCTTAGTAACTAATTAATTTGATATTAAAAACACTTGTTTAATAACCATTATTTGTAATAAAGTGTAACTAGGGTTCTACAGATTGTAGCGTGTATAGTGAACGGGGTAGTAATAACATCTTAGTTGGTAAGTCTTACAATGAGTGTGTTGTGTGATCGCTTGTCTGCGCGGGAAGGCTGGCGTATGGGCTCCGCGAGGATGTAAAGTGTGTAATGTCGCAATTGCGATTCAATAGTATTAAACTAATTGTCAGAATTAATTGAACTGTGTTATGATTTCTTGACGATATATTAAGAAATTCTTATCATTGGGAGTGTGGCTGCTAGCACGGTATTAATCGAGAGCTGGTAACTGAAAGTTAGAGGTAGTTCGAGGGCTAACAATACGCCGCGCCTTGTAATTGGGATCATGATAAGGAATTATATCCCAATTAAGCAGCTTGTATTTGGCTCAACCTGTCAGGATAAAGGTGAGGCAGGAGAGATGCAATATTTATGTAATTCACATTCGGCAAAAAGGCGAAAGAGGTCAGCAGCCGAGGTTAGATAATTAGCCTTTGTTCGGTTGAAGAATGTACCATAGACGGGATATGTGATGAGAAATTCAAATGGAAGGACTATAAGTAGAATGTAAGCGAGCGAAGTAGGTGAGCAGTGACGCTCTGGGCTCGCATTCGGGTGGAACTGGGTTCGAATTCCCATCCGACCACCCAGATTTGAGTTTTCAATGGTTTCTCCAAATCACTCTAGACGAATGCCGGTATGGTTCCTTAAAAATAGCCATGACCGAATTCCTCTTGATTCCTTGTCCCCAGACTTTCCTGCCTCTAGTGACCTCGACGTCGATGAGGCATAAATCCATAAACAATAAAACCAAAATGGTATGATGGCTTTGCAGTTTGTGAAAAGATCAGCCAGTAGCATGAAGAACGCCAGGATAGCAAACGATGAAAAGAGAACTTAATTAATTACGTGAGGTGGTTTTTCGGAAATCCGAACCCCCTCCCCTCGTGGTAAGAATTGGTGAAATCTGGTTGGAGCACCTCCTCCCCTCCTCCTAGGGTGAGGTGAGATCTTGAGGGGATACCCCCCCCCCTGGTGAGGATCACGTTTAGCTCTCCAGTATAGCTCCCCTAAACGTTGGGATTGGCGTCTTTTGTGGGTCTCTTTTTACTAGCTCTACTATTCTTTAAGGAATTAAAAAGATGACGCGAGATAGCGCTGGACTCCCCCCCCCCTCTTTATTTCACCTCACGTAATTAATGGACGCCCCCTTAGAACCGAACCTGAAGGAACTCAGCACCATAGGATAGTGAGATACTAGTAGAAATTAAGGAAAAAGGTAAAACAAGTGTCTTGTGGCCATCTTAAGTAAGTAATGTTTAAGTATCACGAATTGTTTGTTCAGAAGATCCAGTTAATTTTTTTTTATTTTCCTCAAAATTCGATTGAATATCATCTTCAGTAATGTCGTACGAAACACGATATGTCACATTAATATAGGTTAGACGAATGTACTACGTCTTAACTCGCCAAAGGCACGAGCGAGAAGACGCACAGCTCCAGGCTACGGCTATATCACCGAGGCGCCAACAGAAGGGACTTTAAACGTAGAGGTGTGGGCGTAGTACACGTGTGAAATATAGCGGCTCTGTCGGCGAGCACAAAGGACCTTCCGATGTTAATAATGCAATCCATTCAGCAAGGTGGGGAGGTGCACGGTGTCAGCACAAATGAAAGGAAGGGAGCTCGCCCGCTCGGCGAACAGCAAGGGCTCAGCCGGTGTGACAAATTGCTCCACCAAGGAAGCCTCTCATTCGCTGTAATTACGAGCGGACCCAAACTTGCTCCGTGCGGACCCTCCATCTCTCCGCACCTCTTTTTCGAGTACTTTGGGGTCGGGGTGAAAGTTTCATTGCGCACCTCCCCTGTGGCTGGACGCTGCTCCGCGCAGTAATCCGACGTTGACGGGGTAACCTGTGGAGGCACTTTTGGTTTAATTTTAGGGCCTGCAGGGAGCGGGGTGAATTTCAGAGATTACACAACTTTATGCAGTATTGATGGACTCCAGGGATGGCATTGAGAGCAGTTTTCACGTCGCAAACTTCGGACCTTGTGAATTACACTGTCCAGAGATTTTTTTTTTTAATTTGTGAAACACTTACAGCTAAATGAGAATTCTGTAACGTTTACTGAACACGAATATCAGTAAATTGTTGGGTTTATTTTCCAATACTGATTCGTAAATGCACTTCTCCACTGAAATGATAAACGTTGACACACCGGAGTCCCTAAACAATATGTCTGCTGCGCTAAATGAATAAACACGTCGGTTAGAGGATAAAAGTGTCAACAATTTACTGCTATGCTGACCCATTTTTTTTTTTTTTATTTTTATCTTAGATGCAAGATTCAAAAGGAACTTACAATAGGCACACATTCTTAAATTACAATCATTGTTATAAAAACTATAATGGTAAAAACTACCCACGATTATGAACAAAACTATTTTCATAAACATAAGAGCTTATAATAAAAGCGCCTGAACTAAGGTCATTTACGTTGATTATGTTTGACTTGCAGTATGTTTACTAAAAATAATATGCTTATAATTAGACGTACTTCTTGTCTGTATCTGAAATGCATTACTATTACTTTTGAACTTTTCCCACATTTTTTAAAGTACTTTTTAAATTTTCTTTATCAAGGTCTGAACAAAAGGCATAAGAGGAAAGATACGGAAGATCGCGGTTTATGTGTCTCTTATATACGAACTTAGAACGATTACCTTTCTTAAATAGAAATATCACACGCTGAAAACACGCAATTGCACAAACACACACTAATACATGAAAATTATGAGTTTGTAGAACTACAAAACATTAAGATCCTGTGAAATATCTATATGTTAATGTTATAATTACTTCTGGATCGTATATGAGAAAAGTAAAAGACCATAGTATAACTGTGTAGATGTTGTTAAGACTCCACCAGTTCTTGAGACAGAATAGTATTGTTCTCTGGAAAGTACAGACGTAAGATATGCAACCGGCGTAGGTCACACTAGATGCAATGTTTTCTTTATAGTTAATAGCTACAGCGTTATAACTGTACCATAGTGGCATACTTACAATACCAAACGGATTTTACGATCTGAAACAGAACAAAAGATTTGGCAAGAAACATTATTTTCATTGTAGGATCGTAATTTTTCACGGCGTTGAATATTAATATATTTCTCTCGGGCTTCCAGCCGTGTTAATATATCATATTTGCGGGACGTTTCGAAGGCGTCCATCTCTGCCTCCATTCTCAACCAAATGTCAGTGTATAACTGTTTGTTTATTCAGCCGCTGCTACGGAAACGGTGGAAAACAAAAACCAACACAACGCGATTACGTCATCCGCTCTTCTGCTCGTTACATGCGCGAAACTGTTTCAGCATTTTAATCGCCGGGTTCCAGGCCGCACTGAGTTGATAACCAGTGTCCCTGTTCACTAATAAATCAGTTAATCTTATTTCTACAGCCTCTGTAATAACGCTGGCCCAAAAATCTTTGACCCGGGCTAAAATGGTTGTTTTTTTCAAATTCAAAAGTGTGACCTTCTTGCACACTATGTTCGGCCACCGCAGATTTTTATTCTTGGCCAAGACGAACATTTCTGGCGTGCTCTACACATCGCTGCACAATGCATCGCTGCGTCTGTCCAATGTAGCCGCGGCCACATTCACATGGTATATAATATACACCAGGGGTTCGTAAACCTAGGTCATCTTTAACACTGCCGACCAAGTTACTAATTTTAGTGGGTGGTCTATAACTTATTTTAAGTTTGAAGGAGAATATTACGAACAAGTGGACGGTGTAGCAATGGGTTCGCCGTTGTCTCCTGTCATTGCTGATTTCTTCATGGAATTTTTTGAAGATGAGGCACTAAACCACGCACCACTCCAGCCGAAGTGTTTTTATAGGTATGTCGATGACACCTTTGTGATTTGGCCCCATGGCAGAAACAGTCTTGACCAATTCCTTGCGCATCTCAATTCAATCCATGAAAATATTCAGTTCACAATGGAATTGGAGGAGGACGGTTGCCTGCCGTTTCTTGATGTGCTTGTTATTAAACGTGCTGATGGTTCGCTGGGACACACTGTGTATCGGAAGCCTACCCATACCGACTTATATTTAAATGCCAACAGCTGTCATCATCCGGCACAACGAAACTCTGTATTAACTACCTTGGTACACAGAGCACAAAGGATTTGTGACAAACATAGCCTGGCTGGTGAATTGGACTATCTCCGGAAAACGTTTTTAAATAATGGTTATAATCAGGGACAGATTACTCGTGCGTTTAAACAGAAGGAAAATCGACGGAGAGATCAGAGTGATACCAAAGGCCTTGCGTTTCTGCCGTTTGTGGGTGCCCTAAGTTTCAAAATAGGTAGACTGCTATCACAACACGGAGTCAAGACAATTTATAGACCACCCACTAAAATTAGTAACTTGGTCGGCAGTGTTAAAGATGACCTAGGTTTACGAACCCCTGGTGTATATTATATACCATGTGAATGTGGCCGCGGCTACATTGGACAGACGCAGCGATGCATTGTGCAGCGATGTGTAGAGCACGCCAGAAATGTTCGTCTTGGCCAAGAAGAAAAATCTGCGGTGGCCGAACATAGTGTGCAAGAAGGTCACACTTTTGAATTTGAAAAAACAACCATTTTAGCCCGGGTCAAAGATTTTTGGGCCAGCGTTATTACAGAGGCTGTAGAAATAAGATTAACTGATTTATTAGTGAACAGGGACACTGGTTATCAACTCAGTGCGGCCTGGAACCCGGCGATTAAAATGCTGAAACAGTTTCGCGCATGTAACGAGCAGAAGAGCGGATGACGTAATCGCGTTGTGTTGGTTTTTGTTTTCCACCGTTTCCGTAGCAGCGGCTGAATAAACAAACAGTTATACACTGACATTTGGTTGAGAATGGAGGCAGAGATGGACGCCTTCGAAACGTCCCGCAAATATGATATATTAACACGGCTGGAAGCCCGAGAGAAATATATTAATTATTTTTCATTGTTCAGTAATTTAGCTACCTCCTACCGCTTCAGTAGACTCTCAGGTTTCCTTCCAAGGTATAACGCTACTGATTTATCCTGTTCCAATTCTTGCGGCCTCATCCCACTGTTCTGTCTATTGCAGGTGTATCTTTGTTGTACTGACAAAGTCTCTGATTTTATTTTAAAACTACTCTCGGGTAGGCTTTTAATAAAATGTAAGACAGGTGCATCGCACCCTGTCATTGATATATGTTCCGATTATTAAATCTCTAGGAACTCAATATGAAGGTAGACCTTTATAATGAATAAATATGACCTCCTGACACTTGTCTGAATTAATTAGGAATGAAATTTAGATAAGCATACCCTTGATGTAGAAACTACAGAAATCTTTAATAGAGAAGAAAGATGGAATTTTAATATACACAAAATATATACATTTACATAACGAGCCCACTGGGGATTGCCATTCGGGAAGACACGGGTTCAAATCACTGTCTGGGTATCCACATTTCAATTTTACACTATTTTCCGAAGTTACTCAATGCGTATGCTGGGGTGACTCCTTCAGAATACCGTGACCGAATTCCTTCCTGTCTTTTGCCCCCAGTCCTTTTCCCCTCTAATGACTTCGATGTCGACGACGCGTAAGACCCTGTAATGCTTTAGAACGCCAACAATTTTTTTTCGAGAACATCCATTAGCAATCAGTAACCAATTTATTTCCCCGCTTTGAGACATTAATCTGATCATGAAACAGGTTCAGTGCTGCAATGTGTTTTGGCACAAATGCGTTAATATTTTAAAATAACAACGACACGGTGCAAATACGTAAAACGTGCAGTACGGTGAGAATACTTAATAAGTATGTGAACGACTATACTGTAGGAAGAAACAGCTGTTGCAGACCTTATGAGAAACGAATTTACAAAGCTCTCATTCCATATCCATTGTTGGCTGCCCTATTCACCTTCCGACTTTCGTTTTAGAGCAACCATTTAATAACAGATTTTGGATCACTTATCTTTTCTTGCGAAACAACTGACAGATCAGTATTTTCGCAGCCAAGTCGTACTAGAAGTGAAATCGCCACAACCTTTTACACTTTCTACTATTCTAAAATATAGCGCTAAGCTGTCTCGGTGATCCGTTAAATGTTTCACGGCTAAAACGGAGATTAAGTAGCGGCGACATAAAAGGCTATCCCGGCACAAGCCACTTGCGAAACATGGACGGCGGTACGCCCCGTCAATGGAAGCAGTGTAGTACCTTGTATGGAATGCAACCTAATGCCGCTTGCTCCAGGCTGCAGATTACTGTATCTAATAAAGAATTATCAAGCATCACACAAAGAGATGCATGGTGTAATGATCTCGTAATTTGGGAGAGAATAAAAACGCGAGTAAGATATTGTCATTTTGTAAGCCAATAAACCTTCAAACCTCTCGATGAAAATAATATGCATTTATTTTTAATTGAGTTTCTGTAGCATTCCAGAGTTTGAAATGTCATGTACCTTAAGTTGGAATACTCTTATAAATTATTCGTAAGTTTTCGTAAGGCAAGAAACAAAAGCATAAAACTATAATGGCTATACTACAAGATTTTTAGCAAATTCATTAGATGAATGTAAAGTTGGACATATCTGATGATCTAAATTATTCAGACAGCGTTACAATAAAGATGTTATTAAAATATAAAATTTTGTTTTGGACGTGTGTGGTTGGTTAAAGAATGTGCGAGGAATTACACGAAAAGAAGAAGCATGATTTACGGTATACAAAATGAATTAATGATTGTGAAAGCTACTAAAATGATGGATGAAGCTTTTAAAAAACTGGTTATCGAAAATGTTTCAGAATAGAAGATTTAGATTACTTCCTCTGTTAATTTCAGGGAAAATTGATCGATTTTGTGAAGAAATATCATATTGTTCGTCAAAAACATGGATCAGCACTAACTGTCTGGAAATAAGGTTTGATAAGTGAGAGGTAACGATCTATTCTGGCTTTTGAGACATACTAATTTGAGTCTAAGTTAGGAATTTCGAGATTTATGCTTTCATTGGTTTACGAAAATCACTTCAAGCGAATGCCGTGTTGATTTAGTACGAACGAGGTTGATTTCCTTCCTGTTCCTTCGTCATAGATCATGTCTCTGCTATAATGACTTCGGTTTCAATGAACCTTAACATAAGAAAGGAACTTATACAAGTAAGTTCTTGATGTCAAATACATTATTGATTGTCTTATTAAGTGTGCAAAGACAATGGGATAACTTTCTATAAACATCACATGTTAACTGAATGAAGAAATTTGTCCGGAAAACACTTTTGGAAAGGAAAATGTAAATGATTAAAGATTCTTTTTCACGTCCTGTATTCAACAATGATTTATATCACTGATTCTGACACTTCGCAGTTCATTATTTTCGGGAATCATTTAGACTCGTTTTCTGATTCCCAATTTTCAACGACATAAAACAGCGGATGTTTCGACTTCAATGTATGTCATTATTCCCATCTGTTACATTAAAAAAAAATCTCCTTAGCATGTTAGCAGGCAATACCATTGTTAACTTCCAAGTAGATAACAATCTGATGTTTGTTGAATATCATACGTAAGACACAAACTGTCCATTTGCACTTTGTATCATAAAAGACAAAAGTAATTCCGCTGGAAAGTTTTTTCTTTCCACAATAACACACGCTCATACCAAAATATTGGAAGATAATGTTTTCATTAAGTTACTCCAATTAATTAGCACATGCCTTAGAGCAACAAAGCTTTTTCTTAATTAGATAAATTGATATAGCAGATGTCAATTGCAGGGCCGTTTAATGTTCTCTTTGATATTAGCCATGACGTGGTTGGTATGTTAGTAGTATCCATCCATAGGTTACTTTGTCTGTTTTCCGCTACCTGTATGTTTGTCTCGCTTATTATCGAAATTATTTGTTTCTGTTTGAAATTAAGTTTCTTCATATGGAATACATAAGTATATATATAAGTATATAAATATATTTTCAAAAGTTCATGTAAATTTTACAGTTAATGCATGAACTATTGAGTAATAGGGCTTAGTAAACATTTGAAAGGAGTTTTATTTTAAAAATTCTGCTTTTCTTGTGTCGTTTACTATGATCTGGAAGCCATAAAATGAGTTTGAGTAATCAGATCTCTGCAGCATTACCTGCCCTTTTTTTTATTTATTTGTAGAAACCAGGTATCAGATTATACATGCTTCCAAAATTTGGAAACCAAACTTGGGTATATTTGGTTCTGGAGAAATGATTTTTTGACTCCACACGCCAGTTATTCAGTACTTCATTATGACTTCTATTAGAGTCTATATTTATTTTAAAAATTATAACTTAACTATTCATCGTCAACGTCGGGGCTTGCTGTTGATAAGTAATCAATGGAAAATTAAACATTAAATAAAAATGTAGTCACCTTCTCAGTATTCATGAGGAATAATTCCCGAGAACAAAGCAAATTAAAAATTCCACAACCCAAAAACTTAAACAAGCTGTCTTCAAAACAGAAGTAGATTAAACAATTTTTAAAGTGGTAAGTGCCGGTGTTCTATGGGAAATTTCTAAGGATACGGTACATATTTTTTAATCATCTTCTGCAGATAAAAAACGGAAATACAAACATATATCCAGTGATGAAAATTGCCTAATTACTGCAGAGTACTGATAAAGTTATCGCATTTAAGTCTGAATTAATTTTTCACGATTTTGGCTATTTATATATGTTATTAAAAGCGGATAAACTTAAACACTATCCAAGTGACAGAAATCGAGAGAAACGCTTTCCAATTTCGCCAAGGTCTCGCCGATGTTATAGTCAGCAGCGACACCGAATCGTCCCCGTAACTAGGCCGGCCACATAAAACAAGTTTAGTGTCGGCCATTAACACTGGAGGGGGGACGCGCTGCTGACGTCAGCAGCCCGCGGCCGGGCCGGCCGCCCTGCCGCAGTGGAGCAGGTAGCGTCGGCGCCACTCGAAACAATGATGATTAAGCTGATTGATTATTGCTGTTACTTTATTACTGCGTGAAAATGCCAGTTAATATAATCTCCAAACTCATGTCGCCAAGTACTTCATTATTTCTTATTGCATGGGGACAGCGATCAAAGAAAATGGTTATGCATAGAGTCACAAGCTTAATCGTACAATCAGCTTAATTCTTTGAAATAAGACAATCATATAATCATATTATAAACTTATTTCCATAGTTCACAACCATTCAGTTGCTTCATGGAGCTGCTGGTAACTCCACTGAATGTTCTATTAAAGCATTCCTTGATGATGTGGTGGATTATTTGCCGTTAGGGGGCGTCCATTAATTACGTGTGTTTTTCGGAAATCATCACGTCCCCCCTGGTGAAGTTATGTGAGGTTATGTGAGGTTATGTGAGGTTACGTGTGGTTATGTGAGGTTATGTGAGGTTATGTGAGGTTTGATGAGATTTGGTGAGGTTTGGTGAGGTTAGGTAAGGTTTTGTGAAAACTCGGGGGAAATCCTCCCCCATACCCCGCCAGCTAACGACCTCGTAATTCTGTTGGAGAGAGACCTTTTTTATTTATATTTTTGTTGCACTACTGTTCTTCAAGGACGGTACGATCCACTCCCCCCCCCCTTTTTCACCATTTTGTAGTTCTACTGTACTTCCATGAAGTATAAATAAGACGTGAGATTCCTGTCGATTAGGTTTAATCCGAAAGGTTGTTTAACTGGGTCTTGGGTTGTAACTTGTTTGTCAGGCCTTGTTTTGATTCACTCAGCGCGCAATGATACAGCAATGTTGAAATAATTTAAAACCATCATCTCACTAAACGTCCCTGCTGGATATGTCAATTTTCCGAGTTTAATGTGTTCAGTCTTACTTTATTGCACCTCTCAGGATGTTTAAACATGTCTGCTATACCTGTTTTTAATGCCGCTTGTCTTCCAACATGTGGAAGAGTGATGATAGAAAAAGCAGGTAGCCGTACATTTGGTGTAAATCGAGATATTGTACTCATTGTGTTTAACTGAATGCCAGTCTTTTCAGTATTATTGCTGTTCAGCCACACTGGAATGCTTATGTTCTCAGAGGTGATACGTGTGCTTCTCAACCTATTCCTGAAAGTTTTAAAGGATGTTACTTCGGATTTTAGCTTCTGCAGCTATTCTGTTTATGTGTTATTCATATGGCAACAACAGGCCTAGAGCCTCACAAAAATATTTTGAATGGTAAATGTAGTTCAACAAATAATTTATGAATTTTATTTGAGAGATACTATAAGCTTACCTGCTATTCTGGTGTAAAGAGCTGACTACTGTCGTATTTACATTCAATTTTAGCTGCCACACTTTCAGTTTGAGAAGATCTACTGCGAGATCTGTTTAATATTTTTGATATTGCCAGATTGTGCTGCCATTGATATATCATCAGCATCTATAAACTTTTTAGCAGTGGCGGATGTAGAATCTACAGTGTAGAAGTTGGGGAGCAGTAGAACAAGTATTGACCCTGGGCGGTAATAGGGCAGTTTAATCCGTATGAAGTATTTCTGTTTCCAGAACTTCTATCATTCTATTATACAACAGTTAATTCGTCAGATAGGTAACTGCTTGACATGGAATAGTCTTCAGGAGTTTCAGAATAATTCTGTTTCTTCATACTAAGTCATATACCTATGTAGAATCTACAAACACTACCAAGGTCTTCCGATTTGTGAACCCCCTCTCAGTAGGATTGCTCGTCGCCATTACCTGATGGTACTCGTACACAGCAGATTGAGTTAGAGGTTTTCAACTTCAGATATTTCATCAGTCCGTAAACATGGAGTAACATAGCTTCGCAATTTGTTTTTCATCTGTTTATTGCGTGGTTTTAGTTCTACCAGCGGTTGAATCTGCAAATGAAGTCAAAGTTCGGGAAACAAAACCAATAATTACAATTTGATTTTTGTTTCTCCTGAAACATGTTTAACTCCATTTGAAACTATAATTTTGTACCGCTTTCTCAGAAATTTATCTGCGCATGTATTGATTGATTATAATTTTGAAGCACAATTTTGATTTTATTGGTTATTCGTCTCACAGATTGAGAGTAAAATGCGAATCCCTTTAATTATCATTTACATGTTGCATCTGAAGGAACTGGAACAAATCGCCCTTGAAAAACAAATACTGAAATTCTATTTTACGATTAAATAAAGAAAAAAAGTCAAAGGCCTTAGGTGGGATATAATAACAATTCCGTGTCGTCGTAATGAACTAGTGACAGGGTTTCTATTGGCTGCGCATTCCGTCCCTATCGTAGCAACCTTAACCTAACCCCTTATACCGGGTACAGGGGCCCTACAGTTTCACACGGAATCCGAACCACGGAAGCGTTCTGGTGTATTTCACATCGCACGGCTAGCTGTGCCAGAAGTGAAGGTCGGGTTCATGTCTATGATAATCCTTGCCAAGACTGGGAATCGAAGCGGGTACCTTTAGATCTCCAGTCAGATGCCTTAACCACTAAGCAAGCAGGCCGCTCAGGAAGGTGGTGACGTCATTATCCACCAAGCAGTTCCCTTCGGTACTGATCACGCAACACGTTGCGCCGGCCTGACGAACAGTTCTGGAAGTTAAACTTCTAAGAAAAATCTTCAGTTTTATCAGGGCCAGGCGTCACATGGTGTTTAAATATAAACCAAAATAAACTTAATAGCTCTCTTATCATATTTGATGTATTAGCTTCTAAACCCGTCAGAAATGAAGGGTTCAACCACTGTTCTGGCTATTCATTTCTTGCAGTTGCTTAACTAAATAGAATTTTTATTAAATAACGCTTATAACAATGAATTTGTAATGGTATAATGTGTTACATTTTTCGGCGCCAATTCGTTCCACTGCAGAATCCTATTCATAATTAACCTATAGCTTTGGTCAAAAAACATGCCTTTCTCAATTATTCCATATTTTAATTTAAAAGGAAAAAAAATATTGAAACATTAAAAAAACATAAGAACGTAACCTAAACATTTTGCTTGCTGTACTAGCCACATATATGGACAGAAAATATAACGAAAACATCCACATTGAACGAATATAAATAAACAAAGCAAGCAAAATTCAATTAGTTATTACTATGCGGATTTAAAAGAAATACATAATTTTATTTATGGTTGGTTTGCAATTAAAAACATGTTGAATCATTACAGAAAAAAAAAGCCTTCATTGGGAGGCTGCATCTAGGGATTAAAAGCGAAATAATCTCTAACCGTTGTTGGTTTTACAAGGACTGAACGCATGACACCACATCGTTACTTATTCGAAGACCAAGTTGGGTTTTTATTACTACTGAGGTATAGTGTTCAAATTGAGGAATCTGATAAGTAAAATGAAAACTTTACATGCAACTGGGAAACTATGTCTGTATATTATCAAAAAGTAACCGACGTTACCCGTAGATGTATCATGGCTTCAAATCAGAAACACAACGAATGATGACTTAGTCACCGGATGCGAACCATTAACTCTGTTATGCATAACCGTCCAGTTATGCTCCGGTGGGCGGGTTAGGATTTGATTCCTGAGAAGAGGCTGTAAACCTGTTCGGTGCGTCTAGGCAATTACGCCAGGCGAGCGGTTCTTTGATCCCCCGCAAACAGGCCAGCCTTGCGTGTTGCGACGTGAATTTCCCTTCTTAATGAACGACGTACTTTCTTATTCCGCTTTTGAGACAAACCGCAGCAGTCATTATGATACCTCTTCTCGTTAGTGAATAGAAATATGAGATCTGTAAACCTCAGCTAGTAGGCTGCAAGCAGGCAACCGCCTATCTTCATATCGAGCAGTACAATTAACTTACCTGGAAGGCAGCTGCAGGGACAACAGAAATCTTCCAAACTACGAGAGAACACAGTTTCTTCTACCAGGAGACGTATTGAAGATTCCATGTGCGATAACTTACAGAACCGGAGAATCTAAAATATCGAGCCGCAGTAAAGTCAAGACTTCTCGCTTACCTTCTACAACTCTGTTGGGAAAAATATCGGTTCCTGCCCTAAACACTGCTAAGTACATGTCATGCACCAATACAAATAACGTCCATGGTAGCTCAAATATCACAAAATACACAACTAAATAAAAATCTCCCAAAACAACAGTGAGCAATTGATGGTGAGGCCTCTTCGTTCCTGAGAACTCACGTAAAATTTGATGAGTCGTCTCCAAGCCCTTACTCCGGTGACCCCTTTGCAAGAGTTTACAATGATGGAGAATGCAACTAATTTTAAGAATAAATAATAATCCAACATATCAGTTGACAGATTACCTCAAGTTAATTCTGATTCCGTCAGTTGGAAATTGTTCTTATCACGAACCGAATTCCATTGTATTTGTGAAGAAAACTCCACAAACAAATGTTGGAGTAGCGCGCGACTTCAGTAGCTCCACACGCTTATGGGAGCAGTGAAAATAATTACTCCATTTCCTACAATATGAACGAAATACGAACCGTCAATTTATACTAAAAATCTACAAATATGTGTTTCTTATTCTATTTTTTGAGTACAATGTTTGAGCGAAAAGATTTAAAATTCAAAATTCAAAATTTGAGTTATTGTTATGAATTTCGAGAACAGCTTTTTGGAAGTAACAGGTGTTTGTTTATTCGGAACACTAGAACGACCGGGACGATAAAACATATCAGACAAGGACCACACGGAATGTTTTTGTTAAATACTACAATTTCTGTCCTCACGACTGACATTATTACAATCAGAAATGAAGAAAATAAGAGATAAATAATCCACAAAGCTTGATCCAGTCTATTAATTTTTTCTAAAATCAAGCCTGAATTGCTGGTCTGTATGTTTTTACTAATTGAGATGAGGGACTGTTCCTTGCCATCATAATTTTGTTCATCGCTCGTAGAAATAGCGCTTTGTATTTGATGTAACAACATACAATCCTCCGCTGTTGTTTGGTACAGTTAATGTCTGAAAGTTTATTTTAAAAAGGTCACCCTGATATAGAAACCATGAGACTGCTCGTTGTGTGTTTTGTGTTATGAACATGGGGTCAAGGAGAATCTGCGCTATGTAATTTATTTTACCGAATTTCGATAGTTTAATTAAAGTTGTTTTTTGTATTATGTTTATCTGCTTACTTTTGTTCACTTGGAGAGTTCCCCTGGGGGTATTTAAAACCTGGCGCCAATTATTCGTAAATATTTTGCGAGGGTTGGCTTCAAGCCATACACCTAGAGATTTGTGTTTATTTATTTGATTCATTTCATGCATTGTCATGTTATTTTGAAGCCTTAGCCAAATGTGGACGTACGAGAGTTTCTAAAGCTATTTCCTTTGTATGGGCGTTGCAATTCTTCAAAATACGACCTCAGTTTAGTAATCTGAACCTTCTCCAGATTCGTTGCGCTATTAGAACAAGTGATCAACAGGTTGTTAAGTCCACACGCACGCTTTGGGTGCTGATTGGTGGAGGTTGGCTGCTAATTGAGCGAGCGCAGACAGAAAACAACGAGAGCGGAGCAGAGCAAAGAGGCTGCGAGTCTCGAGTTTCTTTTTGCGGCTGCGGCGCCAAGGACGAGGAGATGTGCACGTGCACCAACACCACAGGAAGGCGCGCGCAACGTAGAGACCGCAAAGTGTTGTCTGTACTGATAAACACCGTGTCTCAGATATCGCACAATCTTTGCTGTTACAAAAATAATACACTGCCGTCAATTTGCCTTCTAGCTGTTAGAGGCGTCCATTAATTACATGGGGTGAAATGGGGCGTGGGCGGTCTGGTGAAATCTCATAAAAGGGGGGGGGGGGAGGGGGAAGGGGAACGTAAATCTCACGTCATCTTATTAAATTTCTTGAAGAACAAAAGAGTTAAAAAAAGTTTCAGCATTGGGGTGGGGAGTCCTCTCAAGATCTCACGTCATCATAGCAGGAAAATGGGGAGGGGGAGTACTACCAGATCATACCAAATCTCACCTGGAGGGGGGAGGTGGGCTCTGGAAATCTGGAAAAACATCTCACGTAATTAATGGATCCCCCCTTATATAATTTGGATCGTAGGTAATATTTTTCTCATTAAAAACTTTAATAGTGTAATACATATTTATCTTATAGAAGATTCAATTGGTCCTCAGAGTGTCGAGAAATGACACTGACCTCATACATACCTTATTTTGGAGCATGTTATTTCGACAACCTAATTTATAAAATGTTATAAGAAACTAATATTTTAATGGGGAGAGCGAAGATTCTCAAAATTCTTGATGTGATTTTCGATGCTAGTTTGAGCAACCATTGTTGAGATCGAAAACTTTTCGGACCGTTGTCGTTCATGACAGGGGCGCATCCAGGATTTGGGTTTGGGAGGGGCTCAAGCAGACTTTGATTTGGGGGGGAGGGCTTGGCTTGAGTTAATTTTGGCTTGGGGTGGGGGGGGGGGCTTCTGAGTCGGACAAAGGGTAGTATTTATAGTATCCTCGGGCCTCGATTTCGAAGAGCTAAAAAAAGTCTCCAAAATGACAATGTTGGAGGTGGACCTAGATACTTTCGGGGGGGGGGCTTCTTGAGCCACTTAGCCCCTCCTCTCCCCTGGATCCACCTCTGGTTCATGAAAACAACGACAGAAAAACGGATCGGGTCTCTATGTTTTTCTACAGAAATGAATTAGAAACTAGTTATTAATTTTTGAAATGTTATGCTGCCCGCTCCGTTTACTCAGGATGTTGCGTTGGGGTTACGTGTTTTGAGCCATTGTCATGATAGGAGAGATTGTGGGGTAGAATTCCTAAACACCAGATTCTGTTTCTGAAGTCCTGCGATAAATCATAACCCTCTTTCAATTGTGTAATGATACAGGGTGTCCACGAAAATGTAAAATTTCGAAAACAAAGATCGTCAGAAGAATCCAACAAATGGTATTTTTACTGTGAAACATGGAAGAATGTCATAAAGACGTTTCGAAAAAAAAGTTGCAAAAGCTGTTAACAGATGGCGCGGTAATAAAGTCATTGCGTTGGATTATCCCAAATTTGGTGGCGCAGGCATGGATTGGCCTCCACACAATATTCGCCCGATCTGACCGCCTTATGACTACCTTTTGTGAGGCACATTGAAAGACATTGTCTACTGAAACCATCCAACCATGCTGGAAGAGCTTGAATCATTGATCTGTGTGGTTACTGAATCCGTCTCCGATGAGACATTGCAGGATGCAACTTTCATTCTGTATTTGCAGCACTTCTGTATTTCGTGTGACGAACATTTTGAAAAAATTGTGATGTGATTTATTCACCGCAGCGACCGCTTGCAGAGGGCAAGTTTATTTGTGAATTCTGGTAAAGGCTGTACAGCGCAAAGTGCCATTTATTAAGAGGTTTTATAACTTTTTGTTTAAACGTCAGGATAAAATTGTTATAACTTTCAGAGTAAAAATACCATTCGTTTCGAGATTTTACATTTTGAAATCACTGATTAATTTATTAAAAAGGACTAAATCGGCCAATACTATGAACATTTGATTATTAGTGTTATTCCTATGAGAGCTATGTATGCACAGCGAGCTGGCAGCAATCGTTGGTACGGGGAAAAGGCAGAATTCCCGGATCTCATACCTGCATAAGCATTGTCGTTGTTCGAACGGTCAATGGTGGAGTGAGATGACGGACCGCTTGCCTGTCACAGTATCCATGCATGGGAGACCACCGGTAGAAACAGCAGGTAGTCGTCGAAAGCTTTTAGCGCCGTAAATAATATCCAGTCAGGACAGTTTGACGACTCAAGATAATCTCTGACATCATGGGCACCAAGGCTCCGCGGGAAATAAGCACTGTGATTTTAACAGAATGCGAGTAATTTCCACACCGCCACACGCGATATCAAAAATCGTCAGAATCGAGATCTGGCTGAAATAAATGAAAGTCTACGATACAGATACAACGTAGATTCGTCGCTGATGATGCCTCGATAAGAGGAAAAAAGCGTACGGCATTAAAGCATACAAAAACAGTAGCATTGGTGTTATTTTTATCATTTAATTTATTGAGCAACTGAGAAAAAATGGTCAACAACAACATTGCTTAGTATGATAATATTGTAACAGATGAAAAATATTTTTGAGAATTCTATTTTCGGTAGCTAAATACTGAAACTGATTCAGTAGTGATACAGTTATGCAGAAATTTAATTTTTTGGCAATAGAAACTTGAGATCAGTGTATAATGCCAGGATAGAACTGTCATGATTCTAGCTACCATATAATCCAGATTATGTATAAGAGTAATCCCACAGTGGACTTGGGTAGGAGGGTGGAGAAGGAGGTATCACAAGTCAGAAGCAGAATCCTTGTGTCAGACATGTCTACTGTTAATCAAGGGATCATGAAGGCCACTGGAGAAGCGGTCCCTTTCATTTTTCACTTACAGAATCTATTTTTTTCTGACACAAATTACGAACCTTCGCAGGCTAATAGCAACATTCACATCCCTTCCTTGTCATAGGTTGGTGTCATAATTCATTACTGATAACAAGACTTTAAACTTAGAATGAAGAACCTTAAAATCATGTAATAACAGATACCACATGAATCTCTGTGATGAATACACGGTTTACTATTGAATTCAAAGGGATTATACCCATTAGTTAGTTTTGGCTCCTTATGACACAATTCTGTGAATACTAATCGTCTGTTTGAAGTTCATGATTTATCAGAGAGGTAGATCTGCTTGTTCGACATCTACTGTGGATACTGCCATCTGCCAGATTTGTAGTAAAGTGGCAGCGTAAACAGTTTCTTGCGTTGAGCCTGAAGGATGTAACATACCATTAGCCGAGACGAAAACTGAAAACCGGCAAAAGACAGTCTGAAGATAGAGAACGTGGGACGGGAGGAGGAGGTATCAGATGGGAATGCTTGTAGATGGAAACTATTTTTATCTAAGTAAAATCCCTTACTCCACTTATTCTGACATGTATTAAGGCTGTTCCAAGAGAAATTCTGTTTGCAGATACAACAAGAAAGCGATCTCATACAAAACAAAATTAGACATTATATAACAGCTGTCAAGACAGAAGAAATGTTCAGCTCAGAAAGCCTGGCATTGAAAAAGAAAATGGAGATTGACGAGATAAAGAAGAAAGATAATAAAATCCAAAGGAAAATCCTAGGAACAGTAAATCGAAAATACGGTACCTGGAGTGGAAGAGGTAAAAATGAGTACCTACAATAGGCATAGACACAGTGGACATCAGAAGGCTGAAATGTTATGGACACCTTACGAGAATGAGTGAAAGCAGGTGACAAAAAGAAATTTCAACATCATTGAATTAAAGGTGACAGCAAAGTGGGATGAGGAGATGAGAAATGATATGGAACAAGTTAGTATCAATTCACGTGAGATAGAGGTTCAAAGAATGTTTCAAACCAAAATTGATAAATTCAAGGGTTTCAGAAACAACCTAAAAATGTCAAGGCCACCTGATATTACGAAAGAAGGAGGAACTGTAGTGGAAAAATCAATTTAAAAATTTTGGAAGAGAAGATAGGTGAACCAGTAAACCAAAATAGATCAAAATAGAAAGAAGAAGAATCAAGTTGATTGATTTTTACTTTTTAAAGCTAATATTGCCAGATTTATAGCTCGAAGAAATGAATTAGAAATTTTTGGCTTCTCTAGGAAAAAAATCCAGTCGTTGAAGTGACGCATGGCGGCAAAATATATGACCGCCGAAACATACAAACGTACTCATTCCGCTAAATTCTCGACAAAATTTCATCTAGATACATGAGTTGTTTATACCTTAAGCGTTGTTTAAGAGCTTCGCCAGACGTCATGGAATATGGGACAACGCAAGTATTGTCGGAGGAAGAATCCTGCAATACCGAACGTGGTGGGCGAGAGATAACTCTCTGGCCCCGCATTCGGAAGGGCGCAGGTTCGAATCCCCATCCATCTATCCAGATTTCGGCTTTCCGCGATTTCTCGAAGGCACTCCAGCGAGTGTCGGGATGGTAACTTCAAAAAGGTCATCGCCTAATTCCGTTACTTTCCTCAGTCTTTTCGCGCCCATAATGACTTTGATGTTGACGAGGCGCAAAGTTATTAAAAATAATAATAATTCCTGCAATGTTTTGTAGTGTCTTTGTGAGCCGGCTCTAGCAACAGAGCTACCTGACTGGAGCGAGGTTAATCCAGAGCACTTCCTTAATGAACAATGGACCACTCCGCCATAGAACAATTCGGCACTTTCTCCAGCGCCCTCACGCGTGAGACTGGGGAACTCACGCACTCATTACAGCGATGACTAATTCGATTTCATACCCTCGCTACCTCCTCCGTTTATTTCGACGACGCTCCAACACACCGACTTTAATTAGAAACGCATTCTTTCGGGTGGCGAGTAAAAAAAAAGGAGAGCAGTTGAAGGCTACGAAAAGAAACAGAGGAGATCGAGCGAGCGAGCAGCGGTTCTGGGAAAGGGGGCAGGGCAGGAAATATTGTAATTAGCACTAATGCGGCAGTCCCAACCCCTGCAGCCGACACAAAACGGCAGCGATTACCTCTGGAAATCTCTATTACGAGATATCGCGTCGACGAAACTATAAATTAACTGGCCAACGCGAAGGCGAGCTCTCTCGCAATCACTTCCACAGTTTCGTTTCAGCGCAAGACGTAAATGCGACGTGTAATTAAGTCGACACCGATCTTTTATTTATTTTTTTCCCCCCGTACCATAATTGGATCGTTTTCGCCATAAATTGTGCCGATCTCATTTCCAGAGCATCTTCGCTTTTAATGGTCACGCACCGGAAAGAAAGCAGCGTGGAGCAGGTTTTATTGCCCCGCCTCGAGCGTGTGTGTGTGTGTATTACTTTTCAGTAATTAAATGCTTAATGGCCGTCCGCCAAGCAGCTCCCACCGATTTTTCTCTCTACTTTCTTTTTTATTTATTACGGGACAGCAGCTATGCTCTAATTTAAATTCCTCCTGTCCGAATCGTAAAGATTTTAATTCAGGTAATCGCCAGCGGCTCGCTCATCATCCTGAGAGACAATCGCACGTGTTTACAATAAATTCCGAATAAATTGCAGTAACGTGTGGCAGAAAGCTGACTCGTTAAGTTTAAGAGATATTTTTTTTCTGGTACATAAAACCAGCGTTTGGTGCTAACGTGGGTCAGCTCATTTATCATGAACATCAGCAAATATCCCAGTCCTCTTTGTTCGGAGAATTTTAAAAGCTTTTGTTGCCTGTATCTACACCAAATAAGTCTTTAGAGGGATTTGATTGCTCAAAGATATTTTCAGCAAAACCATTCCTGTTCTATATAAATGTATTTTACTGTGGATCGTCCAAGACAGGTCAACTGTTAGGTCTTGATCATAACAGGAGGTGGGTTGATACTCGGTCCGGCTAGGCCAGGTTTCGATTTTTCGAAACCACTGGTAGCGATTGTAAAGTTAGTTTCTTAATAGAGGACGTAGTTGATTTCCTGGCCCTTATCATCGACAGGTCGTAAATTAATAAAAAAAAAAATGATTTTACGAGTATAATGCATTGTATTCAATTAGTTTCACGTTATTTTATTTACTTTACTGGTTTTAAATAGTAAATATGTTAATTACAGGGTATAGATGAATTATAATTACTTTTATAAATTAAGATACTACCTTATGGAGTTCTGAGTTATTTTTTAATGAATATATTCTGAAGCTACACCGTAATTCGAAATTATTGTAATCGCATAGATGACTACTGTCGATACTCCAGAACATTTTATCTGAATTACTCTGCAATATTTGGCTATTCTAAACGTGATTGTGCTCCTGATTGATTGCTAGTTTTTTAAGGACAATCGAATTTTTTACCTTTCACCATAAGCGTGGTCTTAAAGATTTTTATCGCTCCAGGAATACTGTTTATCTTTTTTTTTTTTTAGATTTAGAGCCTTTGTGATTTGAGAATTATTAAATAATTATAGTCCTTTTATTTCAAATAGTTTTAAGTTTATTATACATTATTGTACTCCTCTAATGAACTACATTGGAATTGTGTAAAGTTCTTTCGGCAATGATTATTCTAAGCAACTGATCAATGTCACCATACGCTCAGAATTTCATTTAAAGCTCCTGCGTTATATAACACTGAAACATAAGGAATACCAAACAACTGAATTGAGATTCTAAGCTTTAAAACGGTGAAAACCCTATCGAAATCTGCTCAGTAGTTTCTGAGTTTTTGTAGCTCAAATTTATCCGGTTTTCGTTTTATAGATATAGAAATAAATAAAAAAGGGTAATTAAACTGATAGTAATAATAATATGCGGCTTATGTTCATCATTTCAAGAAACAAAAAAAAGACCTGATTTAGAAAGATAAATTAAAACGATTAGGTTGTGAGCTATTTGTTGAAGTAAATTTATTGTTCATTAAATCACAATGATTTAATGAGTTATAGCTCACTGAAATATTTGCGCCGTCTCTGTACTATGTTCTAATCTAATCTATGTCAATACTTTCAAATGCTATGGTAGGCCTATTATTACGCGATTCGATTGAAATGTGGGAACGTTTAATGGGAGCGATAATGTACTGTTATGACGATTTTGGAAAAATCATAGAAAATTTAATCTTAGAATGCGATTAGTTCTTCTTGTATGTTCACTTCGTTTGCTTTCCATTGTTGAATGTATTCATAACAAATGAGTGAAAATAATAAATTATAAAATTTTTAGGATCAACTTGTTTATAAGCAAACTACTGCATTAAAACATTTTATTGTTCAACAAATAATGGTCCAGTATAGAACGAGTTTAATAAATCATATGAAGTGAATTTAACCTGCGAGCGAGATCATTCGTTCCAAGAGTTTTTTTTTATCAGCTTCAAGTACACAACACGACTTCTCTTTGCAGAAGCCACTTCGACGCCGGATGCAGTCACTCCAGTTTTTATGAACAGTAAACAGCCATCCTTCCACTTCGTCTCTCTCTATCCTACTCTAACCTACTCCCCTTTATCCCTTTTTTCCCCTTCCCCTTTCATTTATTGCCCCTTTTATTGTTACTGGCTGCTTTATTTCTCTATTTTTGTGCCGCCGGTATCTTTATTGTCGTGTGGGACGTTCCGAAGCAGCTTTATAGGAACTCAGTGGGCCCTAACTACACTCCATTAAAGGGAAGGAGCACGATTTAATGCGGGATTTTGTCCGGGTTCAATTACGGAATTACTGCTTTATTCTCTGGTGCCTAGCGCCGGGCCGTCACATAATTTATATCAGATTTCCTCCCCCTCAGACGGTTACCAGGAACGATTATTCGGTGGCCCCCTTGCCGCCGACTTTTCACAGTGGCGCTTCTACCAGACTTCCTGCTTTTTGTGGAAATCAGCTGTTGTAAATCACTTATTTTTCCGGAGATGTTAATTTATTTGATTAACAAGAATCTGATGTTAAAGGATATTCAATTACTTTAAATAATTTGTTTGTGTTTTTTCTTCCCTTTTCTGTCTTTAGTTACTCGTCTGGTTTTATGAATACCTTATTCATATTTTCATAGCTTGCGATAATCGTTCATCTCAACATATCCCTTACAACCTACGTATTCAATTTTCTTCTTCGTATATTCCAACTTTTCTCTTTGTACGAAAAGTTTCCATTAAACGGCCTCGTTGTCTGAGATTGCTGAGACTACAAGACAGGGGCACTAGACACGGAATTATCTGGTTCGAACCCCGGTGAAGGAATGAATTTTCATCATTCTCGACTTGTTCAGCGGAAGAGAAGTGGTGGTGCGTGTTACTTGATCACTAGATTGTGTTCCAAGTTCTTTGGTTAAATTCGAATTCCTTACTCTGTTCGTATCGAGTGAGGGGAAACGACACTGTTAATGATTATTCGTCAGTCGGATGAGAATGCTCAACTTCTAATCTTCTGCAAAAGTAGATCTGAATGTTTTCTTCAATTGTGAGTTAATCAATTTTTATAAAGGTTAATGACACACCAATGAAATTGAATATTGTTTTATGCTTTGTGTCGTATGCGTTTCACTCTGTTTCCAGAGCATCATCAGCGACATATGTGACTTTTTTTTATTTTATGCTCTCATAGTCAGGGTTTGCTTCTCCGTGTAGGTTTTAGCAGGAATCATTGTGGAATCTTCCTAGGATATACAACACTACACTGCACCGACCAGACTACACAGTTTCACTATTAATTTTACCATCATTATCGCTTTCAAAACATGTGAGTGTAAACAACACACCATGTTTTTCATGTTTCTAAAGCGATAATGATAGTAAATTTAATAGTGATACTGTGTGGTCTGGTCGGTGCAGTGTATTGTTGTGTATCTTAGGAAGATTCCACAATGATTCGTGCTAAAGTCTACACGGAGAAGGAAACCCTGACTATGGGAGCATAAAATAAAAAAAGTCACAAATGTCGTTGATGATGTTATGAAAATAGAGTGAAACGCGTAAGACATAAAGAATAAAACAAAATTCAAATGCATTGGCTTATCATTAACCTTTATAAAAATTGATAGAATTGTACTTATGAACAATTTTTCATTCGGGAAGGGAAGCTGAAACCATCGCAGTTGTCCTTGCCGGGCCGATGTTATTTATGAATAACAAGTTCCATAGTAACTACCATTTTTTTTTAACATCTCTTAACAGCGAGGTCTTTAGAGACGGGAAATGATGGGGGGCAAGGAATGGTAAGGAATTCCGCCATTGCCTTTTGAAGGAAGCATCCCAGCATTTACCTGGAGTGATTTGGGGAAACCATGGAAAACCCTAATCTGGATGCTCGGACGGGGATTCGAACCGACGTCCTCCTGAATGCGAGGCCAGAGCGTTAACCGCTCACCCACTACACTCGGGTTAATGCATTAAAATTGTTTAGGTGACCCATTTCGGTCATCCTACTACAATATTGAACAGTATTATAATTTCAGTCAAACTATATTCCAATTGATTGATCGTCGAATTCATTCCATTTAAGAGTAGTAGAAAATTCATTCACTGACATTCAGTAAGATGGTAAGTGACTAAAAGATATTATGTCTATTAGTTCAAAGGTGAATTATTATGGTTTGGGATTTGATAGTGGTTGAAGCAGTATGTAAAATTGAATGTCTCTTCCATTACCTAGCTATTTTTTATTTTGTATTATGCTTATTGTTTATATTCTGTGAATAACAATTAATTACAAAACATTTCATTAAAATGATTAAATTTTTGAAGACAACAAGAATATTGTACTAATTTTTATACAGCGTATAACGTACACAGGAACACCAATATAAATTCGATCATCTCTCCGGTTTACTATCTTCACAACCAGATGGCGGTAATAGCGCAGTCTATGCTATGCATATTACCTTCAACGGGACACTTGAACAAAGAGCTTTTTCAGTGCACATCCATGGCTGCGTAATTGTGTTCTGGCCGTAAACATTAGACAGAATGATGACGATGTTAGTTTTCCCTCACATTTGTGGGGCAGCTTACGATTGTTTTATTCAGTGTACTGTACGTGACCAAACGGACAACCCAGACAGAGGTCGTATGTATTAACTAATAACGCCACTTCATCATAAACGAACATATGTTCGATATCTAGAAATGGTAATCAACTCATCCCAATCCAAGTTTAAAACAGCGTTTCCGAAAGAAAAAAAAGTTCTTCAGCAGACATAGTATTACATAAAGATTTTTAACTTTATCATACTGTGTGATTGGTGCATGGTGCACACCACTAAATCTTAACGAAGCATTGGTATTGCGGATCGATCGTGGTGGGTTCGCGGTGACACACAGGGCTCGCATTCGGGTGTACGCGGGTTCCAATCCCTGTCCGGCCATCCAGATTTGAATTTTCTATGGTTTCCCCAAATCACTTACTGCGAATGCCGGGATGGTTCATTCAAAACGCCAAGTAAGATTTCCTTCCCGTTCCATTTCCCAGGCCCTTCCCATCAAGGCGTCAATGAGGCGTAAAACCAGAAGCGATAATAATAATAGTAATAAACGTGATATTAGGGCGTCGAGAAATAAGAGAAACAATTCTACAGAAATACAGTTCTATAAGAAGCTATTAACATCACTTACTGAAAGGAGACAACCATTTAACCGTTTCTGGGTACCTGTTCTTGATAAAGCATTTTATGGATAAAAAAAACAGTACACATTTCATAAATTCGGAAACGATAATAACTTAAAGGACTGATTGTTAAATTAGTTTATAACCTTTTTTATAATTTTGTTTCCCGAACGGATATAGGGAGAACAAATACAGTTTTCCCACAACATTATACAATCAGTTTCATTTATAATTTTTATATGACTTTGAATAAATTGCAATCATGTTCAATGGCGCTCTTCAATTGGGCATAACGATTGGAGAAAAAGAAATAGCAACATTTCTGGCAGAGGTTAGACATATGTCTTGGCGTGGTTAAATGAGATGGCCATATTTCTTTCTACATGTCAGCTTGTATTAATTAACGCTAAGGGATACAAGATGAGAAATAAAACTTTTGGTCCATTAAACGCCTTCATTTCTGTGTTAGGAGCCTATAGATTAATAGCAATAACTGATAACCAGTCAGAGAGTAAAATATTAACTACCATAAAAGTACTTCCTTATTTTACTGCATTTGAATGTAGAATCAGTGATACTAATGGTGTACAAACGTGTTACATGTGCCTCTTTTTTTAAGAAACATAAAGCAATAAAATAACAGTGGGCCCAGAACGGAGCCGTGTGGGAGCCCGCTGTTCACTGGCTGACCACCTGCTGCCTGTCCGCCCGGTTTGCAGCCAATAACACCGGCCGAGAGGCATTTGTCAGAGTTCCGCGTGGCACGCTGAGCGGGCTCTGATTAAATTTTGCCGCTGTCCGGCAAAGGGCGACTGGGCGACTGGGCGACAGCCGCAGACAGACTAGGACGGCAAATTGGACAACGGGACTGCGAGCACATTGGGTGCCGGCAGAATGGCAAAGAAACAACGTGTCTGCGTAACTAATACAACCCGCGACAGTTCTCTTCTTGAAGGCTGCCTCTTTTGTGCAGATTGTGAGCTTTCTGCTAAATTGGAGTGGATTAATTAGATGCCAACAGTTAGAAGACAGCCTCTGAAGAATTACGTATATCAACAGATTTTCCACACCGATTAAGATAACAATATTTTATGGACTAGAGAGGCCCAGTTTCACCTCTAACACATGCTAGCTACAGCTCAGTTTTGTTTTTATTAAGTACAGTTATTAACTTATAACCACCCAAAAATGATAGATATTGTTGTTAATTTTACAAATGATAATTATAGTTCCGAAAGAAATACCAGGGAATTTATATAGCATAGTTACTTGAAATCAACATTTAAACAAACATGCCGCATTTTAGCGAGCTCCTGATACACTTCACATTCATTTTACAGCTCCCTGACTATGGAGCTCAAACACACGACAATCCTGCACTGTGTCCGCTCAGCTATTGCTGGCCGCAGCCAAAGATTCTTACAATGCTACGATAATAAATTTACGTTACCCAGAGACTATACAAAACAACGGCTTGTGGAACCCTACAAAAATACAAATCAATTTAAAAATATTATTAAATTTATACATAGCACTTGTAATAAATCAAATTAAATAATGTAATATGAATAATAATAATTATAATAACAGTAACAAAAACGATAGTAATAATAAAAAATGACCAGATGGTTGTAAGATTGACACAATATGACACTTTGTTTTTCAGTATCGTAGTTTATTGGTTGATCAATGTAGGTTTTACGAAATTATTAACTAGTCTACATCACAGAAGGAAGAATAATTTCTGTGCTTGTCGGCCATGCGTTTCTTAATAACGTAAAACAAAAAGCGTCAATAAGAATAACATTCAAGCCACCTGCGAGGATACTGTTTCAAAAACCCAAAAGTTATGTAACCTCCATTCTGTTTCTTCACACAACTGTGTTTTCCTGAGCTGACTGAACAGATGTTAAATAAAGTACAAATCGGAGCTTTCACCTAAATGTGAGGCAACAGACTATGTAATAACTTAGGTCTGGTGTCGTTTTATTGGGAAAATTTGGACCCTCAATTTCTTCTTACTCTATGAAATAAAAAATAATGCAGACAACCTTAGGTGTAATTAATTTGGAATTTTTCAGTATGTATTAACAACTCAAATATAGATCGAAGTTAACAGTATATCTTGATAGCAATGACTCTAACATACAGGCGGATTGTATAACATACACGACGTAGTACATTGTTCATGGACTTACTGTCAAATTAAGAGTTGTTGAGGAAGTCATAGTATACAATTCATATAATAAAAATTCATTTCGGTCACATCTTTGAAAAGAAGGATCTCAGCAGCAGTGTACTGAAAAATGGTAAATAACAAACTATTGTCCGATAAAATGAGTACTAGCTGAAGCACTAGAAAATTAGCGCTGATTTCTTTCACAACACAATCCTCATTCCTTATTATAAAGCTCATCGTCTTATTGCAACTCTTTCCATGGAATTGACTATTTTAAGGCACTACCTACATTCACATCTCTGTCAATGGCTTTGTACACGTCGCAATGTTCCGTTGACATGCACCTCCCGGTGCCTCTCGACTTCTCCTTGGGATAACACCTTTTTTTCATTGTCAGCCGAGGTAAAGGTGGGTTCCCGCGGCGCGTGGTTTTGTAGACCGCGCCACATCAGCCGAAGTGTACGGATCAGCACGCGCCACTTGTTAGCCCTCGCCGCCTCCCCACGTTGCATAGTGTCGTATCAGCTACCCGGGCGTTTGATCTCTACCGACTGGGCGACGGATAGAGGCGCGCCATCCCTCTAACCACAGGCGAGACCCTTCCCACCGCCCGCTCTTGGTAGCTGGATCTGGCCGGCCGGCAAACGCACGGGTCGTGGGAAGTCAGCTTAAGGATATTTAGCTGCAGCCCCCGCTCCCCCGTGGTACTACCTTCCCATATGGACGACTGTAGGCAAGAAACTAGTATCGCACGTACACGGCAGAATCTTTTCTTGCAAAATACCCTAAATCATACTTTTCACTTGATATAATTTCATAATGATTTTAAAGAAATGAATAACATTGTCAAATTTGACATATTAGAGAATTTAAAAGCAAATAACTAAATTCTCCCTTCTCTTAAAAGGTTATAATTCCTTACTAATATTATTAGCAATATAACTAGCATGTTTGTACTGGGTTCTTATTATTGATTAACTGTATTGATGAATTTTACTAACTTTAACATTATAAACCTATAATAGCAACATATTCGTCTTCTAAAAGGAAGCATAAGTGTCTCCAAAATGAAACAGAAGAAAATAAGAGACTTGTTTTGCTTGGGATATGTAACTTTATAATGTACCTAATGTAATTTTGAAAGCAAAATATAAACTATACAAACCGAACATCCGAAGAAATCGATAATCCGAACCACCTCGGACCAATTAGTTCGGATTATTGACGCTCTACTGCACTATCAAAACTTTATCAACACAAATTTAATTCAAATACACTGGAATTGTCGAGTAATGTTGTATGAAATTCGAATATACATATTTAAAAAATTGAGCTTACTTTTACTGAGTTACCAGGAATGCGTTAAATAATATGAGTATATACATTTTCATAAGTGTGTAGAGCAGGCATTAAAACATAAACGTGCTACAAAATTCTGGCTTTATATCTTTTGCCAGCTGGTAGTGACCAGTAACACTGGGCAGCCAGCGGACACAAGCGGTTCCTCAACTGGCCTGAGGATTTCACGGGATTCGCGGCTCCTAGGCAGAATGCGGAAAAATCCTGCGGGTAGGTCCTCTGGCAGTAATTGCGGCTGGAGTGGGGACGGACAATGCCAGCGCAGATTGTAATTGCGCGCTCCAGAGTTGGCGACGAGCCGACTGCGGCGGCCGGCAGGTGCCGCGGGCAGAAGCGTCGCTCACTGGAAATACGTCTCACGTTAAAAGTTGTGTTAATATCAACAATTTATTCCCAGGATGCTACTCTGATTCTGTTTTCTGATTTAAACTCTCCGACGTCTAAGATCATCATCAGAGAGAACTACTCTCTGGTGAGAGTACGCTCAGCAAATGTGCTGGCATCAAACTTATGCTGAAACGTATTAAAATGTGGAGCACTAGACAGCCGCCCAGTACAGAACCTGCAGTGTATTGCCACACTACATCGAAATAAGTTTATTTGAAGCTGGACGCGTGGCCTGCTCGGAGAGACAGGGAGGACAAAGGGGACAACAGGATAACGGTAGTTAACGCGTTCCAAAATGTGACCTTGGGCCGAGTAGCCCAAAGTGAAAGAACGCAGCTTGCCGCTGTGGTGACACATTGGGGATGGTACAGTGGATTGCGAGCTGTGTGGTGGGCGCGTGGCCAGCCTGCAGAAAGAGACGCGCGGTGACTAACACCGGTGCTGTCTGCGGTTGCTCTTGTGTTCCATGTCTCTATCCAAGTGGACGTGGGTCTCCGACGGCAAGCAGAGAATGAGATAATCGTATTGGACGACTGCAGGCAGCAGACTTGGCACCTTCTGCTAAACGATAACACCGCTGATAAGGTGATCATCGCAAATCATTATGGTATTGATCAACTCAGTGTCGCCCTACAGAAAATCCCATGACCAAACTGAGCTTTAATCAACGGACATACAGAAAACCCTGAGAGCTGATGTAAAATGAAACCATTGTTGGATTTCAAGATGTTTGTTTAATTGTGTCATACCATTTGATGAACAATAAATTTGAATCAACGGGGTTGTTAATGCGCAAAGCAGAATCCGTATACCTCATATCAGCATTTTCAATCATTAATAATATTATTATTGATAATTTATGAAATCAACAATTTATTTAATTCTTAAAAAGAAAGAGTACACCTCACACTCCTCATTGAATTTCTTAATATAAAGACTGTTAAAAAAGTGAAAAAATATATTTTTATAGGGCTTATGTAAAGATGAAAGATAATGTTTTTAAATTCCTGCTCATAAATGACTGGGATGGCTTAATACCCTACAGATTTTTGTTTGTTACGTTTCACTTATGGCTAACTCATTGACAACTATCGGAGTTGAATGGACATGAAAATAAAGAATAATTAGGTGAAATTTTGACCGACTACAAAAGAAAAAAATCATATCTATGCTCTCCACTGGGGCATTAATTTACATACCACTGTCGTCAAACTAATTTACCTATTTGACTATTTGTCACCCGTTATATATGGTCCGCTACTAGGGCACCACTATTGCACATTTCCAGTCCTCTGCAGCAAGTATCCAGAATCAATTTAAATAACGTTTCAAAATATGGTACAATACCACATCCTACTATCTTTCAGACATCCGTATTAGTATTGGTAGCAAAACATTCTGCAGAACCTCCTGTACATATTTTTATTCAAAATAATTGTAGCGACGACTTCGTTCGAGTGTAATCTGAGACTTGAGCTGTCACCATGAACTATCAAACAAGTATTGGGTAGGTAGGTGGGTTGTTTGTTTCAATTGATTTTTTGTGCTCCTTCTTTCCTTCTGAATTAAGGTTCTACACAAAGATTTTAAACGTATTTGCGGATTTCATACGTTTCTACAATCCCCTAAAAATGCCACTACTGAATACTGGCTGCGTACTACCCAAAGGCACACTTTAGAATTGCTCGCAAGGCTTTTCTGTAAACAATTTTTGAAGTGGTGTTGCTTGGTGCGTGTGCAAACTAGTTGTTTCATTAGTATCTGCGCAAACTATCACCAAAAATCCCTAATAGTTTCGGAAAATCATTCTACATATTATAAATTTAATGATTTGAATACACCTTCATAGTAATACTAATGTTGCTATCTGCTTGCGTGTAAGTGATTTACTGTATTTCCGTGTATGTGGGAGCAAGAAAAAATTATATAGATTTGTAAAATTTAAAACAGCAACTACTATTTTTTTTAATAGCGATTAATGATAATTAACATAGGAATTTATTACTTTGTATGGTGGAAAGATGATAACGGTGCCAGGAAGCAGCACCGCCATCACGCAATATGCCCACCACGCAGAAAGATGACAGTGAATGGCCCTCGTCAAGCGACACGCCCACACGGTAAGAAGGGCACTCGTCAGGAGACTCGTCGAATTCTTCATGGTCGTCACCCCAAGACATCATCGACGACGATAGCAGTTTTTTCGTCGACGCACCCATATACCTCCGCTACCGCAGTCGTGGCCGCGATTACGTCCTAAACCCAGCGAAATACACATTCAAATAGCTCGTCGAGTATTTCCAAAAGGAGGGAGGTCCATAGGCGCTAGAACATCGAGTCAAGGCCTTGAAGAAGGTCTTCGCCTGGCGGATCCCCACCGATACCACCAAGATACTGGCTCGAACGCTACGCTACTCGAGTTGTGCACATCTTTCCGAGCGACGAGGGGAAGGATTGGTCACTCCAGATACCGTACCCATCCATCTTCGCAGACAACTTTGATAAAGATGAATACTTCCAGGGACTGCACAATCGACTCACATCAGCCACGGTCCCATCAAGCGAAGAAGACCGCCATCCTAGCAACCTGCAGAAGGTAGAGTGCCCCACCGCTCCAAGTTCTGAGGTAATTCAGACACTCAGGAACGATGTCCAGGTATGCCTCCAAGCAAGTAATTCTGTGCCGCGTGCTCCAATTCCCTTCACCGGTTCAGCAAGACACACCATCGGAACGTCATCGACAGCAGGTCACACCGGCGCCAACGCTGCCACCACCAACAAAACTGATATTGACATGTGAGTCCAGCTGACCTGCAAGCCCTAAAGACGTTCTTAGAGCACCGCAACATGAGTACAGGATGGAGCAGGAAACCATCACTCCGCCTACAGCAACAATCGGTCAAAGACAGCCAGGCCAATAAGGAATCAGTGGAGACAGAAAGGACCTCCAAGAATTCAGCTGCCCGGCTCCTGAGCAGTCCCAGTCTCCACCAGCCAAACCCCCCGAGTCTGTCCGCCAAGAAAAGAGCCGCCATGTTCGAAGCTCCGAGAATAGCAGGAAGCCGGCCATCCAACAATGCTTTCGATGCCTGGGGTTCCAACACCGAGCATTCGACTACTGCAATCAAGTGCGGTGTGTCCACTGCAGGGAAAGCCACAGTGTCCTGGTCTGCGCACGCCCGTGCTAGGACACGCTGGCGTTCGCAAACTGCGGCGCAGAACACGCCGCCTGCTACGGGGGCTACCCCGTCAGAAGAAGACAACAGGCTTCCGCAGGCAGACTGCCCCAACCCGGCCGCAGCTAAACAACAACAAGAAGAAACGAAACAGAGGACTGCAAAACACACCAAGTCAGCGGGTCTACCGGATGGCAGTCGAAACAGCGACTACAAACGAGCTGGAATCCACCATCCCATTCGGTTACCGGTGCAGTGAATCACTCGCAGCACCGGTAGTGCAACCATGACTTCAGAGAGATGCAGCCACGAGACAACCAGCTGGGGAACATTGTCCAGCTATTAACGCATCTGATCGTGGCGATGATCCCCACCTGGCATAAATTATAATACCCAAGGGTTCCCCTAAAGGCTGTTACATATGGTATATAATGGTCAAAGCCGGGTTTTTCCCTAAAGTCTACTCCCCCCCCCCCTTTCCAAGTGATTCCAAAAAACAACTAAAATGGACTGTAGATAAAGCTACAAATAGTAGCGGGGCTACAGTATGCCGTTGGGGCAACGAATAAAACATAAAAAAAACCTAAAGTGTAAACTGAAAAACAATTCTAATATATGAAACTTTTCGATTCTAACTGCGTTATGTGAATTATAGCGACAGTAACGAAGCGAATATCCGCTGCGCTACCCTGCGCGGCGGTCGAGGAGGTGGCCGCTCAGCGAATACTAAAAAATCTTTTTAATATTATCACGTTCTGTGGAGGATTTGGGTTCTAAAGACTTTTTTGGTTTTTTAACCAAATAAAGTCTTTTTTTACATTGCTCTAGCGCTGATTTTAAAGTTTACATAATATTATACACATCTAAGACTGTGATATTATTACCTTCAAGTTGTTTTATAGCTTTCTGAAAGTTGTGTAAAAATACTAGCGAAACTCAAAAATAATTTAACTTCAATTCAGTCTCTCCATCAGTATCATTCATCATCGTCAAAATATTTTGAATATGTGTAGGACAATCCTCCCCAAAAGCAATAAAGTAATCACTCAATGACTTTCAATTCACTCGAAGTTGACAACCTTTCATTACTGCTACAACTTTGCATAGCTAATTTAATTAAATATCAAAATAGAGAACAGCCTCCAAGTGAAAGTAATTAACAAAACAAAAACGAAGCAAAGGCAGTTGAACGAGCAAACATTTGTTTGAAGCTGTTAATTTCGTTATTAACAATACGGCTCGCATCACGGTAGGACAGAGGCGCGGACATCGCATCATCAATCATAATTTTAATTCACAGATTTTACAAAGTGTGGGGGTTCTTTGTTATTTGTTTCAATGTTGCAAAACAAAATAGTTTGATCCATCCATTTGAAAAATAGTACAATACTATATACTACAGCATGGTTGGCAATTCTAATCTGAACCGTCGATATGGCTCGTATAGCTCTATTCTTTGTGAAACAATGGATGTTGAAGACGAGAGTGAAATGGTTCTGTGGATACTGTACCGGTGGTGAAAGAGGAAAAGAAAAAGCTGCCGATATAACTGCTTCTGAATCAATTTCATTAATTTTTCCATAGTAAATAGAAAAATATGCGAACACAAGTTATAAAAAGTTTTATTGTCACATTCTTTGGAAGCAATCAGGTATTCAAACTGTATTTTTTGGTTCAAAAGTACAGATTAAGATAAAGTTTCGGTGCTGGGTCGATAGAAAAATATTAAATTACAAAGTCTAAAAGTGTACTACTAAACGAATATGAAAGCGGGAAATTAATACCAAAAAATGAATTTTCACTATTTATTTAATGAAATTGTATATTACGTGTTTTACATTTGAACACTAGTATACTGTAATGACACAAATAGTGAAAAATAATCTCCATTTCTGATTCATTTCTTCAGGGCCGTGTCGCCGCGCCGCCTCCACGCCTCGAGTTCAAAACAGACGAAGCGGCGCGGAGGTGCGGGCGTCGTCGTCTGTTTTGCCGCATTGAATTACATTGCAGCATGCGTCGACTCGACCGCCGCGCGGCAAAAAACCCCTCGTCTGTTTGAGACTAGACCTCAATGTTTATTGTTAATATTCGCTTCGATATTGATACGCTCCTCAATATGCTTCAATATTAACGCATCAGTATTCTCATGAACACTCAGTCTGGCATTCCGGGGAATGTATTCCTGCTGCATTGTCGAGGCTCGGTGGGTCAGCCATGTTCACTTCGCGGTCTGACAAGCAACTGATATCGAAGGAAATTTCGACAATAAACCTCCTAGATGTTCAAATGGTTGACAGGAAATATAATTTTCTATTAGGATCCGTCTCAATATTGATAGGACGCTTCAATACGACCTTAGACGATCAAAACGTCCTTCAATATGGCCCGCGTCAGTATTGAAGCGAATATTGTCAATAATATTGAACGTCTAGCGACTACGTTATAGTTAACTGCGACATGAGTTTGTTTTTATTGTATATGAAATACATACCAGAAACTAGTTTCAATAAGAGTGGAACACTAAATTGTTTTTCTGAGATAGATAACTTTCAATTATAACTAGTCCAAGTGAAGCAGAAACCACATTAAGTAAAGATATACAATTGCATCAAAACAGTGTCCCGCTAGGGATTACATACGAAATAAGCTGGGAGTGCTTTTCAAATCAGTACTTAATACGCAAAGCTACGAGGAGAAAATCAAATTAAGTATTTTCAGGGTGTCTGATACAATTGTTTTTCTCTAGTTCTATATTTATACTCATTTTCTTACTCCGGTAACATGCAAAATGTTAAATAATATTCAAATTTTTTAACAATACAAGGTGGTATGTGGGGTCGCGTGAAACTTACAATGAAAGAAGTGCGTGTGTTCCAGAAAAGTGACCCGCTATATCAGAACATGAAACAGCACATGATAAGTAGAGCTTTAAATTAACGAGAAGTTGTGTGCCCGTATGAATTTGTTACTCAACTGTTCACTACTCTTTACTATCGAATCGAGCACTAGTATGAAGCATCGAATCGAGTCATGTCACGTTCGGGTTATGGGATGATGTCATTCGTGCTTTGTAAAGTTTAAGTAAATGATTCATTTAGTAAAATAAGTTTAGGTAAAATTTGGATTGTGAAGTAAAATGGAAGTTAGAATATCGCATTTTAGAATAAACGTATTTCATAAATGTTTGAAATTAATAAAATTTCACTAAGGTATAATCAATTTAAAAAAATAACCATCTCAAATTATATATCAAAATTTTTTATTTACAAAATTAAGCTTGGTAAATTTTAATGCTAAACAAAAGTAAAACTACAAAATAACTATTTATTTTGTCAAAATTACTAACCTCGTTAAAAATATCAACACTTAGACCCTAAAAGTAAATAAGATTAATTGTATTAAATCAATCTACATGCAACATGTTTGTACGAGTACTTACACATTTTTCCTTTTAACGAAACGAATTCAAATCAAAATTCCCAGAAATACGCAACGTGCGGTGTTAATTCTCTCATTCAGGTTCATTTAGTCGCTGGGCGAACCGTTCCAGTGCCGCATGATGCGTAGTATTTGTTAGTTTATCGAATCAAACTGACATCCATACGACCAATGCAAGTAACGAAACGGATTTGTGAGTAACGTTTCGGTACTTCGAATCAGGCGATGTGCTCATTACTCAGTAACGAATACATACATTTTGATGCAGCTCTATCGGTATGCAAGGAACCATTAACTTATGTGTTGCCTGCCTGTGTAAACTACCTGTTGAAGGCAGGCGGCCGAGGGAGCGAGCGAAATGTGAGGCAATGGAGCGTCCTAGCCTCCGGCGGAGTCACTGCCCAGTGGACAGCCAAGGCCAACTGACCAGGAGCTGCCGCCGCGTAGTTAGTGGAGAATCTTCGTGCACTAAAATAAAACAACAATGGAGTCAAATATTATCAACAAATCTACGGAGAATGTTCAGATTTATTAATTAACTAGCTCGTACCCGCGACTTCGTACGAGTGGATTAAGAATTTTTTTGCCAGAATTAAATATAGAAAGTTGTTGGTAACGAAGGATTGGTCCCAAACAATATCTAGTAGGAATAATATGACAGGAAAGCTATCACTATATCATTGTACCGTCGAACCTGTCTCTTGAAGCGAATCAATTTCCAACATATTTCTGTCACCACTCGATAAGGTCTCAAAATTTCTTGGGTACAACTGTTAATCATACTGGAAAAAATATCCTGTGCCCTTCATACAGATTTCCTTATAAAATTCCATCACAACGATGTAGCCATTTAGTCGTCAAAACATAACAAAAAGACAGAGACTTACTTCCGTATTAATAATAATATTACTGTGGTTCACACTCACACACTGTTGCGAACAACACCTGAGGGATCATTATAACGTAAAAAAGTGTACACCTACAACATTGCAAGACTACCTACGATTTGCCTCGCATTGCACCCCTAACTTTCTAATATCTACAGTTTAACATTCAATCCGAATAACCTACGGCCCAGGCCTGACTCTTACGATGAAAAACATTTTTTTTTAAATCTTAGCCTCCACGGATACTTGAACCGGAGACCACGAGGTTCTTAATCAAGCGCTTTAACCACTGAGCTGCCAGTCCACTACACGGAAACAATGGTACGGAGACGACCATATCCAACGTGTCTGTCCATCGCCGTATTTCGAAGTTATGAGACAACATGTATTATTTATACAGATAATTTTTCAACCAAATGTAGACGGTATTTTTCTCCTTGTTTCAAAGGATAAGTGTGCAAAGTTTCATCGAGATCGGATGAAAACTGTGGATTTGTATGAAGAACAAACAAACAAACAAACAAACATACAAACATTCATATTTATATATAAAGATAGGTTGAAGTAAGTACAAGGTTACACATCATACGATGCGCTAACAACACAACGTTGAAGTCATCTCTCAAAGCAGCCTAAGCCTTGTGTAGAGTCTAATTACATGGAGTTTCAAGAAAAAATGGTCGTCATCCCTAACTACGAATAAAACTTAAGTTTATAACTTCACTCTGCATATTTACTTAAAAAAAAAAAATACAATAGTAAGTTAAGCACATTGACAGGTAACTCGTTAATTACTATTTCCTGTCGCGGAAGCCATGAGATTTTTTGGTTGCATGAAGTAACAACTCCGAAGAACTACTTTCCAGTCATGTTTATTTTCCCGTGCGCTCTATAATAACATTACAACACAAGATATCGTCTCGATCGAAAGATACTAAATTCCAGCGATTAAACTCACTCCCGAAACTACTGACTGACAACCCCAATCTGCCCAACTAACTAACTAACTCGTCTCTGCTGTTTGTTTTATATAGAAGCTATAGAAAGATCCAGTATTCTGGAAAGTTTCCCGACGTTTCTCGAATTCTAACAATATCTTAACAATTAAATCCATACAAAAGTAATTACAAATTGTACAAAACCACTCACAATCATTAGAAAATGTCTTGAAATGCAAAATTAATACTGTTTACCTGCATTTACGATTAGAACTTAGGGAGCATTACCAATTAGGACCAAGAAAAACAATTTCATATACGTGACAAATAAACACAAATTCACAATTAAGGACACAAAATATATACAAATCCCTAATTAATCACCTCCCAGCTTGCTATACATAATTCTTCAAATAACATTTCATACAAGAGCTGGTTCTGAGGGCTGTTATAACGCCTATTGTAGACATGAAATTGTACAAAGTTCATATTCAAGGAAGTACGATGATCCAGAAAACCAGCAACACTGTCAGGTTTACTCGTCAAAGTGAACGGGTCCACGTGTTCTGTGACGGTCTCGTCTAGCGATGGTGAACAGTTTTGGTACAGGGTGTGATTAATACCGTAATCGGAAGCAGGTAACTCGTTACCAAACAAGCAGCGTCGGGAAGTACTTTGTAGCCGGAAGCACGTAACTTGTTATCAAAATCGCAGCGTTAGGAGGTACTTTAACTATAAGTTAATTTGAGTTTGTTTTACTTTCGGCTGAACGTGAATATGTAAATGTGATAGCGATGAAATAAATAAGCGTATGCATGTGTAGTTTAACGAGAAGAATATTTATGTTATTCATAACCTCTGTCTCTAATGGGTATCGACAAGGGTATCAAATTTATGTTCCTCACTATAAATTCAGCAAACATTCGTGCCTTTTTAACGCTACGATGGGGTGATAGAAACCTAAAATTGACTTATGTCATGTGTTGGTCTTCGGTACATACGATGTTATATTTAGGAGCCTGTGGTTACGTTTATAATGTTGCCCCAACAACATAATAACATAAATGTTAGGATGTTTCCTTCAAAAGGCCATGGCCGAATTCCTTCCCGTTCCTTGCGCCCCATCCTTTCCCACCTCTTATAACCTCGATGTCGACAAGGCGTAAAGCCATAAACGAAAAAAATTAATATTCTGGTTGTGTGTCGCTAGGCCTAATCCTGTCGACACAAGTATTCAACTGCCTCCTCTTCAGTAAATAATTGCGTTGTTCTCATAAGAATAAAACCTCTCAAAAACGTAAAACTTGGCTTCACGGAAACTGTATCAAATGACGATATTAACCAAAATTTAAACAAATTCTGCTCTGTTTTGTTGAACAAAGAGAAAAATTGACTGTATTTGCAAATAATAATTAAAGTTAAAAATACGATGCAGTTTCTGAGCTCAGTTTCTTCGGGAAATCAGTAGCTCACAAAAAATCTATCACTACGTGACTTATGGCTTTCATCCATGTCAATCAATCAGTTCTTGCCACTCCTTAAGAACCAAAAATTACATGTGGACAGAGTCGCTTCTGAGTGCTTGGAAATGACGACCATTCTGTCGAGACCATAAAGTGAAAGGCTGTGGAAAATATTAATATGTTACTACTGTATATCACGACTGTATCGATTACAACGCGCAGCCAGAATATGGTTGATGGATACGAGCATTTCACGCGAAATCGTACTATAACCTGATAAAAAGTCTCTGCCCGGTAGCAAAGAACTCCACTGATCACAAGCTTCTGAAGGTAGACACCTAAATTAGATTGGTTTTTGTTTTACGCCCAATCGACGTCGATGTTATAGAGGCTGGAAAGGACTGGGGACAAGGAGTGGTAAGGAATTCGGCCATGGCCTTTTGAAGGAAGCATCTTGGCATTCGTCTGGAGTGATTTGGGGAAACCTTGGAAAATCCAAATCTGGATGCCCGGACGGTGATTCGAACCCGCGGGGCCAGAACGTTACCGCCCACCCACCGCGTTCGGTAAATTCCTGTTTTCCATTGTCTACCAATCCTGCAGCACTGGGTATTGCGGTCATTTACAATAACAAATATAGCTGCTCTCCATAGTACGCAATGCAACAGTTGTATCTGATACCCAAATAATGTTCGTGTGTAACATAGTGATTTAATTAAATTTAAGTTTAGGCTTCCATATCCGAGGAAAAACGGAGCCTTATTGTTACCGCTACACGTGTTTGCGCATATGACCGAGATCTGTAAAATCGGAAACTGGTTACAAAATAGACTTAAAAACTTGACGTGTTGACTTCACCAAAAAGGGAGTAACGTAATAAAATTTTCTAACCTTAAACACAAGCCGAGTCCCATTCTACTAAAGAGAGTGGATTTTATTGATAATACTAGCTGGTACCCACGACTTCGTTCTGGTTTGTAAAGAATTTGTATTGATAGCTACCGACATCTAACAACCATAGTGCACGATGGGAGACGCGATGCTATTACCATACACAAATGCCAGTCATCTGCGCTATGTAGTTCAGGCAGCAAAGTAAAATTTACGGATGAAATACGAAAATATCCTTGATCTACCACTTTCAACCACCATATTTACCACACTCACACAGTTACCGAAATTCGGCCAACGTTGTGATCGATGGGTGACTCTGTTTTACTACCACACGCAAACTCCAGTGTTCTGTGATAGATAGTTTTCGCTGAAAAGTGATACACCATGACACATGCGTCTTTGGCAGAAATATGAAATTGCCTCAGGTCGACCACTTTCAACCCCCATATCTCCCACACTCCCATAGCTACCGACATCTAACAACCATAGTGCACGACAGGAGACACGATTATACTACCACACACCAACACCAATGGTCTATGCTATGTAGTTGTGGCAGGAAAGAGAATAATAAGAAGACACAAATTTTTGGTCGAAATATGAAAACGCCCTGCATTGGCCAACTTTAATCATCATATCTCCCACATCCCCACCGCTATCGACATTCGGCCAACGTTGTGCACGACAGGAAACTCCATGCTACTTCCACACACAAAGACCAGTGATCTGTGCTTGGTAGTGGTGGCTGAAAAGTGAAATATATGAAAACACACGTCTATTTTTATATATATATATAAGATTTATGATCCACAACGTCCAGATATTAATATAGATTTTTTCTCGATCCCAGATTGTGATATTGTTTGGAGCTCTTGGGATAGCAGAATAGAATTTATTTTTCAGTTATTTCATTGGAGCGGCTCCCAAATGTTGTAAATTTTAAACCATTTTCGTTGACGGGACAGTCTCAAAACGGTGTTACCTCGCAAGTTGGAATTTGACTCCAATATCGACGACGTTCTGTGTTTTTGCAATAAATGCTAAAAATACTCATATCTCAACACACTACGCTATACGCGAGGATTTAGGGAGTATTGATCTTACGGAATAGAATAACTACTATCTACTAGGAGATAAAATCATACATTTTATGAAAATTTAACAACTGCGTAAGCAGCAAATCATAGCGTCGTTAGAAGGTTTGTAGAATGGCTCCGAAATACAGCATGAAAATATGCCGAGCATTGATTTTCCGCCAAGTTACGCCAAATCTACGATATTCATAACTGCTGAGGTCATCAGAGCGTGGAAGTAATCCGAAAAGGCTTCACTACGGCTAAACAGAACAGAATAATATCATTATCTCTTCGTGCGTATTGTGTGAGTCTGGCAGCAGAGAAGAGTTGTGTTTGTACTCTGGTGTACACACAGCGATTTTAATACACAAATCAGCTACCCTGTGGGCAATAATAATTGTAATTAATAACACTGGTGCTGCCCGAACAGCCAAACAAAGCCAAATAATTAAATAAACAAAAATGCAAAGATCTGATCAAAACCGTTTCAGGGGGAGCATCTAATGAGTAGCCTGTATCTCCTCGTTTATGTAATGTCAGTAATTATTGGAGGCTTTTCCTGAGTTACTGACAAATAATAGTCCTAATCAGTAATCAGAAGACTGAGGGGAATCAACTGTTGTATTCCACACTCCGTGATCGATAGATTGTGCAAATGTTCTCGGTGTGAACCTACTTCCCAATTAATGGTGGATAGCAGCGGTGGAAATACAGGAATTAATTTCATTTCTTCTACGGAACCAATATATTTTACATCGTTGCCTTACTAAACTGGTGAACAGATTAAACTAACGGACTGTCATGTGAGCCGTAAATACAGAATTAAGATCTTTAGAACTGCAGAGCAAAGTTGTAAAACAGTGAAAAGATCGCTGGAAACTAACAATAGAGTGAAACAAATTTTTCAAAAACTGATAATGATCAGTAAAGCGATTTAAATTTATTTACTCTGTTGTTTTTTTTTTTAAGAGAAACAAATATAAAAAGGCGATGAATAGTGCAATTAGATTAAAAAGTCAAGATTTTGTTCAGAAATATGTTCAGTATAGTTAAGTATTTCATAAAAATGATTTTGTGGAAATATATATTTAAAGAGAAATAAATGCTCTATTAAACTCGTCAAAAAGTTGTCTGATATTTTAGAATATGTCACCCAATGGAAGAAATATCATCAACTGCTGGATGCCTTTTGCCATATATGCAATTAAAATATTTACGTCCAGTCTTCATTTTTCGTATAAGAACAACAATAATTTATCTGCTTATGTACAGTAGAAAAACTTATGGAATCTTTCAGGTTCGTAGGGTATTTCGGAATGTAGTTATTCCGTTTTTAAAGATATGCACTTTAAAGATATTTCTTATTAGATATAAAGATGGTATCGATTTGTCCTCTGACTAAGAAGCCTCCCTAGAAACTGCTGCTACGGCAACAGGACTGGAAGATACATCTCGCGGGCAATTAAGAGAATGGAACGTCTTACGCAACGGCGGCTTTTGTGCCGTTCCAGCTAGCCAGTCCGGGTTCATTAGGCCGCGAGATACCATCATTATCCCGGAGGACTACAAGTGGGGGAGTGACTGGCTGCGTCCAGGACCGATTGCTGATACCTGGAGCACACGTGTGGACTGTATGGCTCTCCAAATGGGAATAGCTGAACAAGGAGATGATTTATAAAATTTAATGTATTCAGACATAAAGAAGTATATACGAAACGAACATAATGTAAACATTATAATTATCATCATCACTTTTCCAGCTCCAGGAGGATTGAAGCATGTGTGACACATTTCCACAACCCTCCTTCCATCCATCACTGTTACTCTATGATTGTGTTGCAATCCAGATTCCTTCTTTGTATGTTGTTCTATACGTGACGTATTCTGCAGCTAAAGGAAGGAAATAATCCATTTAATATGGATTTAAGTGCATCATGCACAGTGAAACAGTTGGTTATATTAATAGATAAAACAACACGAATGTAACTTTTTTATGCTTTAATGCCATATGCGTTTCGCCTCTAATCGAGGCATCATCAGCGACGAATCTATTTTTTACAAACTTACTATATGATATTTGAAATAATTTTAATTTTAAACATTTTCTGATTATTTACAACTTACTGTTTACATTAGTGGTTTCCAGGTTCGTAACCACGCATCTCTGCTTTTTCTCCAAAGCATGTTTCCGCTAAAGCCATTTGTCTAGGCTGTTGCATACTGGGTGTAAACATTGCGTGTATTAGTTGGCTATCTGGTCAGAGAATACACAACAAGGAGAGTGCCAATATACACAACTGCCTAGTACAGATTTTGTACCATTGGAAGAAACATATGGCATGATGATTCTAACGTTTCTTACTTCTCTGTCGCAAAATTGAATATTGAATTTATTGACAATTGCAATAAATAAAAACATTACGGTTTATTTACTGTGAACGTGACAATAAATAAGTAGAAAGACACAACATGAATTGTGTGCTACAATTATTTAGCATGAGAAATGAATTTCGAGAAATCTGAAGATGTCAAATCATTGCGAATTAACACTGAAAGAAAAAGCATGAGTGAGAACGAAACTGCCAATGTGGACCTAATCACGAGGCCACTTCACATGAGATATATTTAGTATCTACAGTGAACTGTTTGTCTTGGATTTCTTTACCAGTTTGTGTTTTGTTTGCCGCTCTCAATCTTCGACGAGGTATGCGCATTATTCTCCATCAGTCTTGGCTGGACCTGCCAATATCTTCTCTCTGCTGTCGTAGGTGCAAATCCTCTTTCTCGCTTCTCCCCCTTCCAGTTTTGCCCTCTTTACAGCACCAGTCGGAGTCTTGCAACAATTTACGGAGTGCGACGCTTAGTCGTACATATAAACAAACAAATAGCACCATTAATGTTGATGATTAATTGACTTTCGGGTTATACCACGTTGTTTATTTCATTACCTGAGCTTTCGGCTGGTATCCTCCAGCCTTCGTCAGAGATACTGGAGGATACCAGCCGAAAGCTCAGGTAATGATATAAACAACGCGGCATAACCCGAAAGTCAATTAATCATGAACAATGATGGCCGCGGAAGTCTGAGGAATTATTTACCATTAATGTTGTTTATCATTGAATTTCACGCTGTTCGCTACAGCACACGCATGATCTCTCCAGTACTTGCTCCGTCCCCCTCCCCCCTCCCCCCCTTCCCACCATTGGGTGCACCGATTATTTAACAAACTCATCATTTCGCTTACACTTATAGCAAACAAAATACCTCCCTTAGCAAAATTCCATTCTTAAATGTGATTTATAGTGGGTCCACATACGCAAACCACAATACCGCATACCACATACCGAAAAAAATTCAGTGTCATTGGAATACTGGTTTATGTGTCCAGTTGCAAATATCTTCCTTCTGAAAGATTCTTGTGTGTCTCATCGTTACCATAAAGTGTATGTTCTGGTTTGGTTAAGAATTGCTGTCATGCGGAAACGGGACATGAGTGTCTCTAGGAGAGAACCACTTACCACATTACTTTTTAAGTTGTGATCACAATTACTTCAGAGTTGAAACAGTGTTCTCCGATATTACGCTACTTTCAGGGGAGACGAAATAAATAATAATCAGTCTTCACGAATATTTCGCAATCACCGTTCGATAACAGCAGTGATTTATTAATTGTATTACCCTTAGGCGGTAGTGTACAAAAATTTATAATATGACTGTCAAAGTCATATATGGAACATTACATTTGCTGTTCGTTCTGGAAGACCCGGCAAGTTGATTTTAAAACTCAAGTATCTGATCAGAAATGGCCGCCTGCAGGCGACAGAATCTCATTGGATAGACGAGTGGAGAGAAAGGGGAAAACGCTTTCACAAGACATTGTCTCACACGGAGAGACAATTTTCTTTGAAAAAAAGACTACGTTTTCAGGAGTTAATCTCCATCTCCGGACTTGTAGATGCGAAACCTACTCTCATTGTATAGCAAAAGTGAACAAATTACCAGTTTAGTTCATGTTTAAGCAAATATCTTGAGATAATAATAGTTATTATTATGCCAGCAAGCCGCCCCAAGATGTCTATATTCAAATGACGCTAATAAACAACAGTGAACAGTAAATTCTGTTCACTAACTCTTATTAAACTTCATTTATAACAAAATCACATGCGAAATACTCGCATTTCACTGTATTTATACACTAAGGTGCAAACAAAAAAAAGCGTTTTAAAAGAAGTTCTGAACCAACAGGCACATATCAGAAAAAAAATCTTTAAATGACGATAGAAAAACTAAATACTCTTCAGATCGAGTCATTGTTGTTTGGTTTACAGTACACGAAACCAAACCATACCCAAAAGTAAACGGGGAGGTAACGAAAAAAATTACCAAACTCAGTTTCTGCACTGTAGAGTTTATCGATACGTGAAAATATTCCCCATTGCATTTAAGAATATCCTGAAGTGTGTCAGCAAGAGATTTTATGGAGTAGTAGCTACTGTTTAGATGACAGAATGTTTCATTGTATTTCTTAAAGAGAATTAATAGAAAGCAGTGATTGTGTAGTTGACCAATACGTCCGATCTCTAAATTCAAGTTTCAAAGAACTATTTCAGCTGCTTTGGTTTTAAAGTACTATTAACCGCCTCATGCAAGGAATAATAGATTTTCTGAGACTGTTGCTCTAATCGCGAATGACCAATATCTTAGTACTCTGTGGTTTCATTATTACCATTGATTTCTTTAGGAAATTAATTCTGAGAACTTCCACTTGAAATTATTTGCTGCCAATGTAAGGGGACTTTACCGACTTAACAGCAACTACTGAGGCTTACAACGAATTTACACAATGATCAAATAACGAAAGATGTGGCAGCAGCTATTGTCGTTGTTTAGGTGGATAACTAATAATGGAGCTAAATCGTTTATTATTAAGTAATTATGTTAATTTCTATTAGTGGTTTATGTTGCTGGAGTAATATAATGTGATATAAATATATATCCTTTCACTTGCTATACCGTCAAACGCAAAGAATAAATTTCAGAAATAAGAACACTCTTGCTCCGACAAGTTACAGTAAACGAAGAATATCCCTTCTAAACCCCTAGTGAAACATCCTACTGAAATTTTTTTTTTTTTAAAAATGATGTTTACTGCAATTATAATTTTACAACCAAAAATTAAAGTAATCTCCACTTCCCCGAAATCAAGATAAAAATGACTTTCGTTATTAATGGAATTCTTCGGGACGGAAAGTGGGCAGACCTGCAAGAAACAAACAAATCGAAGCGTTGCTCCCGTTTCATAAAATCGACACCACATAACTCTTGAAATTAGTTTCTCGAAGATCTTGTACTGACACAATACAGCCGTGTGATGTTGCAGTAACGTAAGTTTGCGAACGGATTTGAGAGCCTGCAGCTGGTTGCCAGACAGGTAGCTGTCAGCCAAGGAATGCGGCTATCGCTCGCCCTTCCCCTAATCGGCTGGACCGCTAAGCGGAGGGGTGGCGACACTCGCTGGGAGGTCACGAAAGTGTGAGGAGCCTCGTGGCTGCACGGACGGACATGCGAATATAATTCGCGAGTGTGACTGCAGGGCCGGCGCTAAGGGGGGGGGGGGGGGGTAAGCAGGTCAAAAGTACCCGGGACCACCGGCTGATGGGGGCCCCGATCACCGAACCGACTGTAGGGGCCCTCAGGCCATGAAGCCAAGAATGCGCCCATTATTGTCACCCGGCCAGATTGTAGAGCTAAATAAAAAAAAAAGGTCGTCGTCCATTTTGCCCCGGGCCCGAAATTCCTAGCGTCGGCCCAGAGTGTGAGCGTGAGGTCGCGCTCCTGCTGGAAGAGCTTTCCAGTCCGAATCTCCAAGGAACAGTTTCGTCGCCAGACTGCGTCGACCTCTTCCCGTCCTAGCTAGTTGAGGGGCCGCTCTACGTCGGTACAACGTCGATTGTGAGCTGATTGGACCACTTCGCGCAGTCCCGCAGTCGTGTCGCAAGGAGCGCCACCACGGGCCTGCCGACTACAGCTGCGTCGCAGGAAGCCAACAATACAGTATTGTGTGCGTTAAGTACGTTCACCACTGGCGTCCACTACCCTGGCAAACGATACTGAGAAAGAATAATGTATGCCTGACAGTTCACGCTATCCAAAATAATCTCTGAATGATGTCGAATTAATTAATGCAATCCATATCCTTGATTTACTAAATAGTTGTTTTAAATGGTGCCTTGATTATCAATTCATATCCCCCATGCTAAATATTAATTGATATATTTATAATAAATAAAATTAATTACATATTCTGATTTCGCAATTTGCGTGACGCTTCAAGCTTTAGTGCTGGCAACACAAAACAGAGGGGATTGCTAACGTAGTCATGATCCTCAGTTCAAGGGGTACAAGAAATCAGCTAAGGCGCGACTGACAGTGCTAGTCCTAGTTTCGCTAAATTCACTAACAAGACTCGCTTAACCTAGTTCATTCAATCCTTAATTCATTGTATTAATGCTAGTGAGGATTCAAACAAATAAACATGAGTTCCTTTGAACTCTTTGCCTAGTTTTCAACAGAATTTTGAAGAAAATGTAATTAAGAATTTCTCACTTTCTTGTCCGATATATATATCTGAACCCTGCATAACCCCTTTTCAGTCCAGACCAAGACCCATAATTAATAATAACCCACTGAGTTATGAAGTGTTCGAATTTTCTGAGACACCACAGTGCCTGTCGTTTGTCTTTCTTTACACTTTATTCGTCACCAAGCAAATAAAAATTAATTAAAATTTGTTAAGAAAAACTACGTCTACAGACAATTGTGGTAGTGAATGTTATTTTTTACTCTCAAGTCGCGTTTCGCCCTAGCGGTGTACAGCATTATCAGTGGCTTACAGATATTTAGATAATCCTCACATGCCGATATGGGACAGCACTTAAGGCACTTTTAGCGTACTGTTTATTAAAGTTCCTGTTAAACATTCTTCCGATCGTTGTTTTACAAGCCTTACTTGGTGGTACAGTTAGCGTTTTCATGACAATTTACATAAGGAACGTTTATGCTTAACGTTGTTGTTATGTTTGTGTTTGCAGTAGTGCCAACCTATTTTAGTTTTTTATTATTGTATCTGTGCTATACATTATGTCATCACTCTGCTTCTGTGATTGACTTACTGTTTGTGATTATAAAGTAACTGCTGTATTAGTTTTCCTGTTTTGTGATTGTTTTTTGAGCATTTAATCTGATGAAAGTGTTTTATCTGTTAAATTGGTGAATTAATTTTAAGATTATTTTTCCTGTCCCTAAAACCGGATTAAAAATTACCTACTGTATCTCCGACAAAAACAACGTTTCATGTTACGTCAGCCGAATGTCAGTTGTCTGTAGTGACGTAATACAAGAAATCCTTCAACGACCACTAAATGGCGATTCTCGGAGTGCCTTTCTGGTCCACGCAAGCCACTGCACGCATATATATCATAATTACTGTGACAGGCCTCGACAATGGGTGTGGGATTACTAGACAGCGCTAGGCGCGATGAGCTGCTTATCAAGCGTCTCAGATCAGCAGGCGTTCATTCTGATCTCGATACGACCCAGGAACTGGTTGTGCTGACTAATCTGGCTTCAAGGCAATGAATTTTCATGAGGAACAGAAGCTGTGTACAAAATGCTGCGCGTGTTATGCGATTCGTCGAAGTTGAGACTTTCATACAACAGGTGATGCTCTACCTGCATACATGAGACGGTGAGCAAAAGAAAACATTGTACGCTGTCTGCTTCCAGATAAATGGTGAATATTCACAGATTTTTATTGTTTTTCTTACTGCTTTAAGGGATGGAATGAAAAATATCCGTTCAGATGTCTGCAATGGTAATTTACCTAGTACGACAACATCAGTAAAAATGTATAAAATAATTATATTGTAGCAATTTGGTAGTGAAATCGATGTGTGGACAGAAAAAGTAATTAAATTTGTAAATGTAGCAGTGAGGAATTAAAGAAAAATATAGCAAAATTCTTAGAATCCTAGGATCAGTAGGATCGGTACGTGATGGAAGAGGAAATAAGAAGATCTATATAGACATGCAAAGGTAATTACAGACGTAATTTATAAGAGAAGGCTGAAATTTTGTGGACGCCTTATGGTTCAAAAAAAAAAAAAAATCAACTTCACTTAATTAAAGTGAAGACAAATATGTTGAGGAGATGAGAAAAGATATGGAAAAATTTGGGATTCATCCAGATGAAAGAGTGGATTGAAGAATGTTTCAAACTAAATCTGATAAATTAAAAGTGTCCAGGAACAATGTACAAAGGCCACAAATACTTGGTCTGAAGAAAGAAGGATGAAACTCAGTAAAAGAATGAAAAGATTCTGGGAGAAGAAGAAAAGGTGAAGTAGTACATTATTTGTTTTCCGAGGTCCAAAATAGGCGAAAATCGAAAAAAGAAGAGTACTTTGTATAAGAACTGTAACATCAAATTATTCTTATCAACAGTAATGAAAACGTTCCTATAGCTTCGAGCCCGCACCCTTTGTATTTCTCAATGTCCAGCGCGGTGGCGCTTTAATACGCTTGACCGAACTACAGGGTAACAATACGCTCGCAGTGTAAACTGTAAATGTGTTTCTTTGTGCGATTCATACATATTGTAATAACGCCCGTTGCTTGGTTCTATTGGGGGATTGTAACGTTTGATTAATAATGCCGTGTTCGCATATATTATTACTACAAGTCACCACAGGCCAGCGTGGTGAGCATAACGAGCCTCGCAGCTCACGTTTCCGCTGCAAATGGCTGTTGCCAGGTTAATGGACTCTCTGTTGCCGGTACTTAGGAATCCAATAATTTCTTTAAACCAAAAGAAAAATGTCTGTTATCTACCATTCCTGTTCAAACATCTATAATGCATTCCTTCTCCATTTCTTCCTACCGCGTGGTTATGTTCTTATCTCCATGTTGTAATGTTGCGCGAGAGATAGAGACAGTTAAAAACGACAAGTGAACAATTAATAAAATTATCTGCATGTGATATAGATTCACGAAGGCGAGAACGGTAATAAATGTCAGAAATCGGACGCTAAGCCAAAGGCGACCCTTTTGTGTAAGTTACCTGGAAGGTAGTGTCCGGCAACAGCAGAAGTCCCTAGGGGGAAGGGACCACTAGAGATAGACGTCGTGTACCTTTCACGGGAGAAGTACTGCCCGGAAGGAGTTTGTTTTGAAAACGAATTTAATAGGAGACAGTCAATATAATTTATTTCCAATCACTAGAGGCGCAGGTATTTTCAGAAATTGTGAAAAAATAGTGTTTCACCTATGGGGATAGTGGGGAATGCAGCGAATCGAGTGCTTGGAAATTTTCAAGTGAATGTAGAAAAAATTGCTGGCAAATAAGGGAGGCCTGTGGCTGGAATAAATACTACTGTTAAACATATTGGCCTACCGGATGGCGGGTTTATTTTCGAGTCGAGTTATCTCAGGGATCCCTCTTTCAATGGGTAATACAGGGTTAGCCGAAATGATTCATCGGGTTTCGAAACACTGTGTACTGAAAAATGTAAGACCTACAAATACGAAAAAAAATATGAAAAAATACATAAAGTATCCAAGTTTAAAAGCCCACTTAGTGTCTGTAGTGTACGCTATATGGCAACAGTGTTCTAGATGGCAGAAAACAGGAGAAGAGTTTTTGTGTGCTAGAATATTCGAAGTGTTCTTCGGTTACGAATGTGCAGCGTGCATTCGTATGAAAATACGGAGAAACTGCACCTGGTCACCGGAGCATTTTACGTTGGATTCGCCAGTTTCATAACACTGGTAGTCTGTGTAAATAAATCAGCACGGGGCGACCAAGTGTTTCAAAAGAAATCTTGGAGCGCGTGAGACAGCTATGTACATATTCCACAAAAATCAACTGACTACTGACTCCCCCATTTTTATCGTACAACAGCACGGGGCTCCACCTCACTGGAGTACAATTATCCTCGGCTTTATCAACAGAGACCTGCCACATCGCCGGATAGGACGCGCTGGTCCGAGTGATGTTCCTCTGTTGTCATGGTCCTCCAAGTCACTAGATCTGACCCCATGTGATTTTTTTCTTGCGGTGTTATGGTAAGGACAAAGTTTATGTACCTCCAATGACAACAACACTGCAAGAATTACAGAAACTGATCGCTGCTGCTATGACGGACATTTATAGAGACATGCTATCTAACGTATCGACCGAACTGTATTACCGTTTGGATGTTTGCCGGTGACTAAGGGCGCACACATTGAATATTTATATCTGCCAGAAACTTGGTGAGTTTATGTGCCTTTTCATGAATCAGTCGTCTTTGTAGGTCGTATACTTCTCAATACGCAAAACAATGTTCTATATCCTACAGAACAAGACGAAGAAATTAGAAGATTACTTATCGGTACTGAAAATCAAGATGTGGGCCATGAAAAAAATCAACAAAATACAGAGGAAAGTATGGAGTCTTTTTGGAAAATCCCATACCAAGTAGAACGATGATCAATTATAGAATCTAATTTCCATTTTTGTGAAAATACATCAAGATTAAGAATGCGCGTTCAGTGTTTTTGAGTTATGGTAGTTATATTTCGAATGAATAACACTTAATTTCGTGTAATATGATGTACATAGAACTACACAGTGTTTCGAAACCCGATGAATCATTCAGGCTAACCTTGCACAATTTTGGTTCAAGTTGTGGTTTGAGGCTAGTCTTCACAGCAAACATTTTTAACCTCCTATTTCTTCATCTTTAAACTAATGCCGTTGTTAAAGCTTCATTCTGATTAGACTCCGTGTTCCGTGTTACTGCCTCCTGCTCCAGTCGCCGCTGTGGTGAGTAGTAGACAGCTTGCCGCTGCGTCTCCTAGGAACCTGCTCCGCCGCGGGCAGCTGTTATCCTGCGTGTCCAATGAGGGCGCTCGCTCTCCTTATTGGATCTCAAGAAGATTCTGGCTCAGCATTTTTTTCACTTTTTATACTATATCGTATCCTCGGCAATAACAGGAGTAAGATAAATTCTCTATATTTTCTCTTCTGTAACATTTGTTCTCAGTCATTCCAGTTTCTTATACTTTAGATTCAACACATACGCTTACGCAGCCTTTCTCTTGACGGGATAATACGTCAATAACTCTAAAGCATCAAGTTACAGTACAGGGACTAACATTTTGCTGTTGACGAAACTTATACGTAGCATTTTTCTGTTGAAGCTACTTAACTGTATCATTTCATCTACTTTTCGATTGGCTTGATATCCTCAGTGATGTGAACAGTTGTTGGCTAGGGAATAAGCCAATGGAAGTAATTCTGTTATCAAGGAGTAGTTACCCTCAGGAATGTCTGCACTTTTCCTTGTATCCTGATTATAGGGCATCTAGATGAAAGAAACTACCATATTTTCAGACGTTTGTACTTCGGTAAAAGTTAGATATGCAATAAAATCTCTCTTCCGCTAACAACGCAGTTTCACTGCGCCCTCGAATATTACGAACCACTAGAATACTACTGTCGGCTGAAGTGACTGGTAATCACATCGCAGCAGTCCTCTAGTGGAGGCCACTAAAATTTACAAGTATCAGCAAATTTCCTGGTTTTGAAGCAACCTTTCAGTATCTTTTCGGATTTCACTACAGATTTTGTCCTTCAATAAACATCATTAGCGAATTTTTCGATATTCTATCAAGCTGAAGGCTCAGTCCTCAGAGCTTTTACTAGAGTAACACATACATCTCCTGTGGAACTCTTTCGATATATTGCGGCTATGGTGTCTACAAATATATACCCGTTCTGTTATAGGCCAAATATACATCACTGAAAAGGGGAAAATCTGCATGATGGAGGTGATTGCTAACTGAACTATCAAAACACTCATCACAACAGTGTTTTTCAAGGAATTTGATCGATAAAAATAGCTTCACAGAGGTCTGCGATGAGTCAAGTCTGTCCGTTATTCATACCACTGAACCTCCAACTTCCTAAAAATATTCCGAGTTGTTCCGTTTCATCTACCAAAACTGCTTCTGCACTTTCCTATCAAAATTTCCATCATTTCATACATGTATGTCTTTGTATTGGATTTTTTCTTTGCTTATAACTTTAAACCTCGTCGGCGTCGAGGTGTTTAAAGTCAAGGAAAGGACTGGAGGCAAGTATCGGGAAGGAGGTCGGCCATGGCCTTTTGAAGGAAACATATCAGCATTCACCTGGAGTGATTTCGGGAAACCATGGGTACCCAATTTTGGATGGCCGGACGGGGATTTGAACCCGCATCCTTCCGAATGCGAGGTCAGAGCGTAAGCACTCACCCACGACGTTCTCTTTGACATTGTTGGATATATTGCTAGATATAGCTGAAAGCAACTTATAAATTTCGGTGTTTTATTACTAATTTCCTCTAAGTAAACCGGATTAATGTATTTTTTATATCTGGTTTATCAGCAATTCAAATTAAAAATTAGTTTTTTCTGTTTCTTTCAAAAGCAAGTTCAAATTGTTCTTCCTGCTAAACGAAACAAAACCTGTAACACTGCGTTGTTCGATACAGAAATACTCGCGTTCATTGCTATAGGCGATGGTGTAAGACGATAAGAAACCAGCTGAACCTGGCCTTCAGACCTAAATTACAAGTAAATAGATTGCTGGCTCGTGACGAAGGTAAATTAACTTTGTGTAGCAAGTAACTCAGACGAGTGTTGATTGAGATAAACAGTGTGAATCAACATTGTTTGGTTTGTAATTATACGAAGTAATCAGAGGTACTAATGACAGTTGACTGCCGTTTTTTCTCTCCTCTCATACGTTAATTGTCGGTATGCAGTTAGAATAAAGAAATCACCAGGCTCAAGACATGAATGCTTCAAAACAAGGCCATCACATAGTATGTTTGTTCTTACGCTATCATTTCGTCTAATAATAAAAATGTCAATAAGCATAAAATGAATTGTGTAAACGAATACAACGATTCTGTTTTATTCCTTAAAGATTACACTACGAGTAGATAAGTATGACTTAAAATTGTCATTAGTATAATAAAAACTGTAAGTAGCCTAAGTACAACTATAATTAGCATAAGCAAGATTGTAAATAGTATAATCAAACCTGTAAATAATTAAGCATAATGAATTATCTTACAATTCACGGCTGTATGGTCATATAACCGAACGTGAACAAAAGAAAATAATAATTTAGACTAATCAATACCAATGTCGGTATTGCCTCACGTATACCTGCAAATTGACTTCAAAACGAATTGTATCAACTGCTACAGCGATTCGGCTTTATACCTGAAAGACTTTAATTACGTTTAGATAAGTTCTATTTAAAATTGTAACCAATATAATCAAAATTGTAAGTAGCACGAGTATAACGATAATTAACAGATGCGATATAGTAATGAGTATAATCAAACGTGTTATTAGTTAACAATAATGAATCATGATACAAGTGATGGCTGTATGGTTACGTAACCGAATGTCAATAAATAATTTTTTTTAAAAAACTGGCCTTTTAATTTGCATACTAGAGGCTTACTCTGTGAAAATAAAGAAGAAAAATGGAGAAAGTATATTCGCGACACATGGAAGTTGATTTGGGAGGCGTCTGACTTGTGTAATATCGCGCTGAGTGCGATTCGTCGCGCCCCCTCCCAGCTAAACGCGTCGTGTTTGTCGAGTCACGTTTCACATTGGTGAACATCGCCCGACGGTTTTTGCGATCCTGAGGACTTCCTTCAGCGGAGCGTTGACACCGCGGGGCTGGGGCGTTCACCCCGACTCACCACGTAATTAAACGCCAGGCGCCTTCTCGTGTGCTCACGATCTGACGTTTCGTTCTCTGGATGGTCGGGTGGAAACGTAATATGGACACCCCACTCCATAACTCTGTTCTGCTCTGTGCTGAACATGCTCAGTTCGACAAGGTTTGCAAAAAGAATACCCAAAGAAATAGGATGAGAAGGTGCTTTTTGTCTGGAAATTTCATGATCGTTCATGATTTTTTGTTACTGAAATTTTGGTTAACTTGGTATCAGATTTGTCAGTTTGCGTAAGTCAGAATAGACGCAACTGGGAATTTCTTCTTATCTGATCAGACTTTTCAGCCAAATTTAAAAATAAGAAGTAAAAATTCTTTCTACATGCTCACTTCTCTCCTTCTATTGTTAGTTTTGCTTATTAACTGCTCATGAATACAGGTAAAATTTTTTTAAGGGGAAATGATTCTAACCAATGCGAAACTCGATGATACAATTGAACTAATTTTTTGTAACGAGTAGATTGCTGGTAGAAATGTATCATGGAGACCACACTGCAGGAAATCAGTTTTAGGCATACTGTTCAATATAAAACAATGGAGTCTAAAGAAAACTGTGAAATTCGGAGCCTATCTGGATGAGATACTCAAAGACAAAAAGAACACCAGCTAAAGTAACAAGACAAATTAAAAAAAAAAAAAATAGAAACCTTAGAGTCGATACACCTGTTTACATAATTAAATACTGAAAAAAAATTATTCCTCATAAATGAATGACACTAATATATTTTCATGTTCTCGGCGAATGAATGACAAAAAAAGGGCTACAGTGTGTGGATTCGCCACAACATCGGAAGAGGGAGAGAAACAAGAGCTGACCAGCGGATGAAGGTTCTGGGTTCCCGTTAGTTCGAGACGCCTGTTTGGGAATGGTGGACATTGGTTGAGGATGATGGTGGTGTGTGTTTATAACGGAAGGGGGAATGAACTTTTGTTGTTAATTTTATTGATGATTTGTTATTATGTAAATTGTTACTGTAAAAAACATCTATCACGAAGGATATGATACTTTTCTAACACATCCCATACAGTAAGCCAAAGTAGCGCCTCAGTGGAAGCTACCAGTTGTTACTGAATAGTCCATTGATGGAATAAAGACGCAAAATATGTATACTTGCAAAATTCGATAGTTTAATGGTATGTATTTAAACCTAGAAACAAAACTATTGAAAAAAGTATTCAGTGCTTATGACGCTTAATTGGGAATCAAAATTCCTCAGGTTAGATTTCTTGCTATAATTGTAAATTCTTCTGGTTATAAATCTACCTTCAAGTATTTATAAGTTCAGCTTTGTTCGTATGAAGTATGCTAGAACGTTTGTTTTTCGGGTTAGAGGTGAAACTGTATGACCGTTTTTCCCTTGCAGGAACACTGTTATTAGCTAAGCCACCACAGATTTTATACTCCGGTCATATACAGATATTTCTTTGTTTATAGTTTTACGTATTGTAATTTAAAATTATTGCTATGCAGTTCATAATTCTACGAGAAGGTACTTGGTAGATAAAGGGCTAAGGAGATGAAAGGTCACCGGTTCGAATCCCTGTATTGGCGGGGCTCTGGCACGTTTGAGTGTAATGTGAAGTACGCCAGAACGCTTCAGTGGTTCAGATTCCACTTTAAACTGTAGGTGCCCTTTGCCTGGTTGCATTACAGGGTTAGGTCAGGTAAGGAGGAAGAAAACTGTCCACCGTATCTCCAATACCCGGCAAAGTATACTTCCTTCGGGAGAGTACAAGCAACCTTCAGGTTGAATACTAAGCATAGATTATTGTCATTTTGCAATGGCGACAGGCCCGTCCAGCAGATTGTTACTTTGGTTTCCTAATGTCAGGCGTTGTTGAATTTAGGTTACAGTTTAAGAAATGACGAGCGGGAGAAGATCAATTCGACTTACTTCTGAGGAGAGGGTCAGGACCTCACGCTGTCGAATTTCTGGACAGAAAATGAGATTTTTGGTTTCAGTCAATCCAAGGTAATTTGTTCGATGTTGTTAAATAAAAATATTCTTCGAGTTTACAACGAATCAAACGTTGTAACAACCACACCAATTTTACTCCAAAGCCGAAATTTTTTCAGGGATAGCAAACTGACTATTAAGGGCTTCAGTTACCTTTGTAGTTTGTCTGCTGTGTCAGAAGAATGGGCGTAAAAGAGACGAGTATTAGAAGTGGCCTGCAGCCTCAGTGGTTAAGGTGTGGAGATTGATAGGTCCGCGGTTGGAATACCTATCTCGGCGGGGATTTTTATAAGCCCTTAACCCGACATTCCCCTCTGGCACAGCCTACTGTATAACAGAACGCTTCCGTAGTTCGGATTCCACGTTAAACTGTAGGTTCCCTCTAGGGCCAACAACATTAGTTGTAATCATTCGCAGCAAATTCCAGCCAAACAAAGGCTTAACGTGGTCCTAGTTGGCCTATACGAGCATACATGGACACACGAGTATTAGCAGTTATTACCAGCTATAAATAATTCTGCCAGGTGTAAATACGAGACCGTGTTGTGGTATGGTTACGAGTCTATAATCCTTTCCAAGCCGCGAATTTCGTGACAAAAAATGGTATTTAGGGATACAGGTAATGACTGAGCGACATGTATGATCTATGTATTCAGTGTAACCATTTTTGAGCCACTTCAAGTCGATTTAAACAAAAAATGCAGTGCGCAAGGTCTGAAAATTTGTTTTATGAAAAAAATAGTATTTAACATCGCAGTTCATAATCGCGTGACCTAATATGATATTTTTATTGAGTGTAATCTTGATTGCATGTTTTAGGTCAATTTAAACTAAAACTGCATTGCACATAAACGAAAAGTGTCATAAAATTAGTTTTAGAAAAAAAAAAATAGTTATTATAGTCACAGGACACAGACGAGTGCGTGGTTTAATCTCAACTGTTTGAGCATTGTTGGAGAAATAGAAATCGACTTAAACAAAAGTGCATTGCCCATAGTCGAAAAATTATATTTAGGGACGCAAAATTAATTTTTATACTCACAGGTCATAATCGCATGATCTTATTTTACTGAAATACCAAATTAACCTACATTTGACCTTAACGTATACTCTAAAATATTTGAAGACTTTCTTTTAAGTTCGAAATTATGTAGAAGGTATAGATACGATCTCAATGCATTGTTACTCAAAATCATGGAGCAGATTTTGCATTTTTATTTCTCAAAAATTGTAAAAGATACAAATAAAACAAATTCGTGCCACTTATCACTGGATAGACTGAGGTTCAAAACCGAGCGTGGTGGGTGAGTGGTTAACGCTCTGGCCTCGCATTCGGCAGTAAGTGGGTTCGAATACCTGTCCGGGCAGCCAGATTTGGGTTTTACACGGTTTACCCAAACCACTTCAGGCGAATGCCGAGATGTTTCCTACAAAAAGCCATAGTCTAATTCCTTGCCTTTCCTAGCCCCCATTCTTCCCGCCTCTAATGACCTAGACGTCGACGAGGCATAAGCCGTAATAAAAAAAAAAGGAGGTTACGACTGGCATAAGAAATACGTAGAAGATAAGTACATATGCAGAGGCAACGTCAAGTGAATAATTTGAGCGTATCCGAAGTGTCTTCGCAAGGAGCCCTCAGACATCCAAAATAGTAAAACTATGAACCTTTCTCTATCCAGTGATGTGTGACATGTATTTGTATCTTCTATACCAATGAAACGTTAAACTTGGACACTGTGACGTCACGCTGCCAGCTTTCGCAGCTGAATTAACAATTGCCAGATACATTATTACTTACTAGAGGTTATCAGGTTTATTTAATAATAATTCTGTTTAGTAAAGCAGCGGCGAAGAAATGAGTTCCTAAAAGTAAAGTATGTTTTGAATTTAATTTAACATAATAATATTAAAGTTCCTTTTTATTTATTTATATCTGTTAAATGTATATTATTTCCATAAATTCTTAACCAACAGTACGTAAGACGCGTGTTTAATTTTCTGGCAACAACGATAGCGAATGTTTTGAATTTAGTCTGGGACACAGTGAAAACTGGCGTTTGACGTTGCAACGAGGGGTGTCAATAATATAAGTTTTTTGTGTAAATAATTTGTTTTCATGAGCGTCACATTACTTTGTTAAAATCAAAGTAGTTCCACGTTGACCGCTATCAATGCGGCCTAGACCACGATAAACACTAATATAGCGCGGCATATCGTAAGTTGTGAACATTTATTATTAGTTTCCTTTGTTTTCACTGACGTCATATTTCATCCTTTCAAACCTTGTAATATGGATCTGAATTGCGAAAAAGGAAGATGTATGGATTCATGAAGATTTTGGGTAATGTATATATCATATTACATGATGTCACTCACATGTGATTCAGTGACTTTATTTATTCGCGTGTGATAGAAGCTTTGATTTTCCAGAGGCAATATTAGCGGAGTTTTTGGTTAGGTTGAAATGCAACCTGGACCAGGGCAACAATTGAAACTATTTGCTTCAGTGTAAGGTACGAGAAATTTCATTGGGGGTTATTTTATAATAATTAAGAAACTGGGGCAAATGTCTTACAAGAACTTTTCATTTTTGACGGGTTTTGATGATAGTCTTTTATCGCTTTTGAGGAACAAAAATGTTCGCTCCATCTTTTAGGATCCTGTATATTGTAGAAGATATCCCCGAGCGTTCACGTGAATACGCAGGGCGTTGAGTAGATAAGCATGTTGTGCACTGGGCTTTATACGTAACGTTTCGCCCGTTTACAGCGGTGGCAATATCTGGTTTACCATTGCTCACAGAAAGCACAAACCGCCTGATAGTATTCAAACGAAGATCGTCAGTACGCAGACAAACATTGTTTCGGACTGATTTGCGCTGCCGTTCGAAACGTGTTATCTAATTGTGTTACATTTGTAATAAACTCGGATGCGGTGGAGAGGCACGTTCCTGTTTAATTAGCAGCAAACAGCTGAAGGCGGGGGCGAGCGGGCACGCACGCCTAGAGGCAGGCAGCCCCCCTGGCGTGTTTGCAGAGGCCGGCCGGCCGGTCGAGATGTTTGCTCGGCCTCCTCCCGCCGGAATCTGATTCCGGCGAAACGCTCTCCGGCCCGGCACCTGCGCCCGCTATAATGGGCCGCCGGCCGCGAAACATGAACTGTTAATGAAGCAAACAGGCCGATGCCTCGGAGGCGAGCTAATATCCGCCGCGCCGCGCCGGGTCGGCACAGATGCCGTTTCCGCCGGAGTTGAACGCGCAGTTCGGACGGGATGTTCGCCGCCCAACGAATTGCGGGACAAGCTACCATCATAGGGGTTGCGTGAATCGTATTTCACCTGATTGATGACTTCTGCTCAAATCGAGCTGTAGAAAAGAAGAATCTCTTCCTTCAAATCCTACTTACCTATATTATTTTTTTTTTTTTTTTTTTTTGTTATCAGTGTTTAGATTGGTTTAATACAGTCCCCCATCCCTTCCTATTATGCGCTAACCTCTTCATCTCATCATACACCTTACGACCTACGTCTTCAATTAATTATCTGCCTCGTATATACTAATCTCTGTCTTCCTCTACAGTTGTTACCTTTATCGGTTCCGTCCACTAATAATTTAAACCATGCCCGAATGTCTTAAAATGTGACCCACCATCCTGTTTCTTCTTTATGTTTGCCTCTTCCACAAGTTTCTTTCCTTACCTATCATTTACAAAACACGTTCATTTCGTACTTAATCTGACCACTTTATCTTCAACATCCTTCTATAGCAAATGACTCAATTTTCATTCTTTCTGGTATTCCACAAGTCTATGTTTTCCTAAAATAAAGTGCTCTGCTCTACACATATAGTTTTAAAAAGATTCATCTTTTTCAAGACCGCTCTTTTCACTAGTGCTATTCTGATTTTAACATTATTCCTGCTTCGGTCATCGTTTGTAATTTTACTTCATAATTGACTAAATTCACTTACTTCTCCTAATGTTTCTGATCCTATTTTTATATTTAATCTACTATTTTGCATCATTACTGATATATTTCATCACTTTTGTCTCACTTTCGTTAATGTTTAGTTCAAATTCTTCCTTCAGTACTTTATTCATGCCATTCAGTAACTTCTCAAGGTCCTCAATCTGTTCTGCTGTTAAGAAAATGTCATCAACAAATCGTAGCATACTAACTTAATGTTTTCTCCTTGAACACCTATACCACATTCTAACTTTTCTTTTGCTTCATTTATTTCTTCTTCTACATAAAAGTTCAATTATTTCGGGGATAGACTACAACGTTGTTTCACATGCCTTTTAATTGATGCATATCTCAAATAGTTCTTACAAATATTATAATATTCTTCTATCCCGATATTTTATACCTAATTTATTCCAAATTTATAACCGAACCAAAATATAACCATATTTTGTATTTCACTTAGGTAAAACTAAGTTACTAAAGCACGGAACTTTCCTTAGTTTATTTTCCTTTCTGCCATTAGTCTGTTGACCGGTTTCTTGCAATCCTCCATCTCTTTCTCTATTGCACCTCTTCATCTGAACATACTACTTATAAGTTATAACTTACGTCCTCAATTATCTGCTGAGTCATGTAGGGATCCCTTGGATAAATCAGGTGTGCACTACACACGTGAATCGGCTACACGGGTGGCAGGGGCCATGTGGTGTGACAGGAAATTCACTTACGGACAGACGAAATAAATTTAACTCCGCGTATTAGCGGTAGCTTAAAAGAATCTCTAACGTTAAAAGTTCTAGTAGATAACTGCAGAAGTGTTTGTGATAAACAGCTTGAACTCGAAAAAGTTATTAATAGTACAGATGCTGTTATCGTAATAGGCACAGAAAGTTGATTGAAACTGAATATAAGTTCCGCGGAGGTCTTTAATAGCAGCATGGACGTTTTTCGCAATGATAGGTTGCATTTCCATGGAGGTGGTGTATTTATAACTGTTAGTAAGTACCTCACATGTTAGGAAAGCGATGCGTGAGGCCATTAATGACTTTCGTTACAATTCCCTCGCTAAGAGCCTCACTGAAAACCCTAAGAAATTTTGGTTGCATGTAAAAAAAGTTAGTTGTACCGACAACAATAAATCAGTTCTAATACATGACGGTCGGGAAGTTGACGACAGCCGCGACAAGGCTACCGTATTTAACGCCGAATTTAAAAATTCATTCACACGCGAAAACATGGAAAAAATTCCCACTTTACCACATCGTATAGAATTAGAGATGGATACGGTAGAAGTTGATAGCGCAGGTATTGTAAAGCAATTAAAGCTCCTGAAGTGAGGTAAAGCGCCAGGTCCCGATGGTATACCGGTAAGAGTATTTTCAGAATACGCGGAGGAAATTGAACCATTTCTGTCAGATATATACCGTAAATCTTTAGAAGAGAAATAAGTACCTTCTGACTGGAAAATAGCCCAGGTAATTCCTGTTTTCAAGAAAGGAGATCGGAGTGATCCTAGGAATTATCGATCCATATCTCTAACATCAGTTTGCAGTAGAATTCTGGAGCATGTCATATGCTCTAACATTATGAAGTTTCTAGATGAGAACGAGTTATTTACACCGTGTCGACACGGATTTCGGAAGAAGAGATCGTGTGAAACTCAATTGGCCCTATATTCCCATGACGTAATGAAAGTTATCGATGCAGGTTCACAAGTTGATGCAATATTCTTGGTTTTCAGAAAGCTTTTGATTCTGTACCACACAAGCTACTTTTAGCGAAGATTCGAGCATACGGTATATCGGGTCAAATTTGCGAGTGGATACGTGATTTTCTAAATGGTCAATCACAGTATGTCGTTGTTGACGGAGAAGCCTCTTCTAAGCTAGATGTTACTTCTGGCGTTCCTCAAGGAAGTGTAATAGGACCACTTCTTTTCTTAATTTTTATAAATGATCTAGGTGACAGCGTTAAATATTGGTTGCGATTGTTTGCCGACGATGCATTTATCTATTAAGGTGTTCTGACGATTTCTTAGAAATTCAGCGTGATTTGGAAGCTATTTCCGAATGGTGCCGTAAAGGGCAGCTTACACTTAATTGTAAAAAGTGCAAGGCAGTGCATAAGTAACAAAAAGAATCAGTTTGCTCACGAGTACAAAGTAAACAATTCAGTTGTTGACACGGTTGATTCCCTGAAGTATCTGGGGGTAATAGTACAAAGCAACATGAAATAGGTCTTACACATTCCATCGTAGGCAAAGCTAATTCCACATTACGATTCATAGGTCGTATTCTGAGGAATTTTAACGCTCATACAAAGGAAATAGCGCATAAAATACTAGTGCGTCTGCATCTGGATTACTGTTGTGAAGTTTGGGATCCGTATCGCAAGAGCCTGATTGACTCAGTGGAGCGGGTACAGAGGATTCGTGACTGCTTGCTACAGCCCTTATGAAAGCGTCACAGAATTGTTACATAGATTGGGCTGGGATCGTTTGGAAGACAGACGTGATTTGCATTTGAATTTATTGGAGAATATGCGAAATTCTATGACCTTCTGGTGCAGAGAGATACTTCTTCCGCCAACCTATTTAGGTCGCAATGACCGGAGATAAGATTCGAGAAATAATATGCCGTACTGATGCTTTTATGTATTCTTTCCTTCCTCGTGCTATTCGGGATTGGAATGCGTAAAATTAAGATTGGTGCTTAACACCCTCTGCCACCCACAATATTTGTGAATTGAAAAGTATGCATGTAGATGTAGATATATTCTATTCTTTGTCTTCCTCTTCAATTCAGCCCAAAGATATAGCAAAAATTAAAGAATTTGAAATGTGGTGCTATTAAAGGATGCTAATTAAGTGGGCAGATAATGTAGGAAATGAACGTGTTTTGTAAATTATGTGTAAGGAAAGAAGTTTATGGGAGAGTCTCACAGCAAGAAGAGACAAGATGGAGGGTCGTATTTTAAGACATTCGGGATTGGTTAATTTGTTTGTGGAAGGAGTAGTCGGAGGTACGATTCTGTAAATCATCAATACGATCATTCATTAGAATAATGAACAGCAACGGTCCCAATACATTACCCTGGGGCCCTCTCATATTTACTTCCATCTCTTTCGTTAATGTATTTCCTGCTCTAACACTTCGCTTTTTGGCTTTCAAGAATTCCTCTATACAGCAAGTAAGTTTTTGATCCAATTCAATAGTTTTCAAATTATTTAAAACCGTTTTATCGCTCACTATGTCAAACGCCTAGTGCTACACTACCAACTATGGCTCTTTTGTCCGATTAATCTGAAACTTCTTGCATATAGTCCACCATCTGAAATTCACATGAATATCATTGCCTAAAGTTATGTTGTCGAACTGCGAACCAGTTTCTTTTCTCACATACAAAACAGATATAACATCGTTCGATCTTGCAATGTGCTTAAACTGAAAATTCAAACTTAGGTCGTCAGACTCTGGTTTCCATGCTCCAGATTAATTTATTTGGTTTAAAAAAATCAAGCTGCTTTTATCTAAGTGGTCCCTAATCGTGAAACTGAGATTTTTACAATGTTGCTTTAGATATTTGCTTTTTCCTTAAATATTTTCTGTTTTAAAGGTACTGTTCCAAAGCCGTTGATTCAGAATGTGATGTGTTGTTAAATACTTGAAAACTCTGAAAAAAGTGTATTTTATTTAGTATACAGATTCCAGCATTCCTTTAACAATTGGGTCAGCGTTACTGATTGAAACATTAGATGGGTCGCTTACTCTCCACGACTAACGTCTAGATGGGAAACGTCTAAAAAATACGAAAATAAATCTTGTGTGCCTATAAAAAGCCGCGCTCAGTGGAGCAAATTTATGAACGAGCTCTGCGGTTATGCGGTTGGGAGAAATGGAGTACAAATCTCCGTTCGGCCAGTCAAATTTCGGTTTTATATGGTTCCCGAAATGCCTCCAGGAAAATGCCAGGATGGTTCCTAGTCGTACCCATCCTCCTCCCCCACCCCCCCCCCCACCTCCGTGTCTAATAATCTTTAAGTCAACGAAGCCTAAAGCTTATATAAAAGTAAATGTTTAGCTGAAGAAGGATGTAGGTGAATGAATAATTACCAGGGAAATCACATTCCATAGTGACAATGAACACACTGAGCTTGATAGGTAAGCAATAAAGTTCGGGATAACGTTCGTGATGATATGGTTGCCATTTCCTGTTCCGTCATGCAGTGCTCATTTTTCATTGGCATCTTGAAAGAAAGGAGAAAAAAAAAACGCACATGCATAATTCGAATGTAGTTCCTACATACAGGCCATCCCCGATTTCGTTCCAGTTTCTTTTCGACAACTTCATCTTAACCGTAATAAAATCTTACAAAAATAAATAAATAAAAAATGATAACAGAGAATAAAAAAATCCAATCACAAACAACGGCGTTCTGTGAGCTATGCAATTAAACATGCTGACCTCTCAGTTTACATAACTTACTTACTACTATAAAATACCTTCGTGTCGGAGAAATTTTGCAGTTTGAAGAAATTCACTAGAAGTTCCGACTGTGTTGACGTTATCGTCATAGTTCTCTTTAACTCTCCGCGTTTTATCAATTGTTACTAAAATACCCTACCAGCTCTCCTCGCCGTTCTTATCACGCCTTTCCAATCTTCCAATGACCACCATCCCACATCCTATATTACATACCTTGCCCATTTTGATCCGCAGTAATTTACAAATACAAATCTGCCTGATTTTATTTTCACTTCTCAAGTTTCTACGTAAAACTAAACAATATTCTTTTCTCAGTTTGAAGCTATATACTGTTCTCGATCTCTAGCGAGCTGTCAGTCACTGTCTTCACGTCTCTCCGGTCTGATCTAAACGGAGGATTATCCAGTGGAGGGCTGGCTGGAGCCGTGAATGGCGGGGAGCGAGCCTGGATCCGGTTCTCGCAGTGGCCGCCTGTTTTTGCCGGCAGGGCGGCGGCTGCAGGCGGCGACTGCCCGGACATCCACCTGCCGCGGTGGCCATGAACTGGTGCGCCGTGTGAGAAGTCGGCCGCCGAGCTGGGAGCGGCTCGCAAAGTAGAGCGCATCTCTCAACACACAACCTACATCTCAGCTCAACGACGGACCAAAACTATGGAATCATAACAGCTAGGACGAACGTGTATACCGACCTTCAGTATCTCTAGCTTGCTATACTGTAGTCCGCGGCACGGAAATAGTCCTCCCAAGGTCACTGAGTCTCCGAACAGTGCTGCAAAACAGCAAAAAATTCAACTAAGTGCGAAAAATTCTAAAAAATAATACTTAATTTGCGAAAAAAATCGTATAAATTTGGGTCTGCCGACAGAATTTAAAAATTAAAAATATGACTATCATATGCGCAACACGTCATACTTACAGCACCAGACATACTAAATAATAATAATTCCATGTAATCGTGGTCCTGGTGACAGGGTTTCTATTGGTGGTGCATTCCCCCTCTCTCTCTCAGCAACCTTTACCTAACCCGATAGTGAAAAAGGTACAGGGGACCTATAGTTTAACATATAATCCGAACCATTGGTTGCGTATTGGTGTACTTCACATTACACAGCATGCTGTGCCAGAGGTGAAAGTCGGATTAAGGGCCGAGACAGGATTCCAACCGGAAACCTTTCGTTCCCTAGTCAGACACCCCAACCACTGAATCTCCAGACCACTACAGATATACTGTTAACATTAGCGTGTCGGTAACGCGAACTCATAATATTTTACCCTTCCAAAAATCGTTCAGCGTGCCTAAAGAAGTTTTCACTTCAAAAACTAAAGATCTGACTTAATCCACAACCCGAAAGTTGCTCGAATCTTACCAAAGGAGATGTACCAAGCTTTTGTGTCAGAGGCAGGATTTCTTTCCGCAGGGGCCTACAGTTTAACGAGGAATCAGAACCACGGAACGTCCCAGCGTAGCTCATATAATGAAATATAAGTTCCTCCTCACCACAAGATTTGAACCCGGGACCAGAGAGAAACTTTCGGAAAGAAGTGCCTTAACCGCTGAGCAAAAAGACCGCGTTGTTTTGAAGTGTACGTGTGCTATGCACTATCAAAATTGGATAAAAAATTGTGGGTTTATATTAACAATGTCGACAGAAATTTAGGTGAGGGGGGAACGGAGAACAGGATTCAGGTTTCTGTAAATCAAACAGTATTTTTCTATTGGTTTTAAAGTATACTGTAACAGCCCTCAAACCTAACAAACCTAAAATTAAATGTAATTGTATTTTATGAATCATTTGTAGTTAGCTAGAGTTTGGTTGAATATGATCTGGTAGGTTTGTTTTGTAATTTTCTGTAAATCAAGGTATATAAACTTTGTTTTATATAAAAAAAATATATTTAAAGGCTATTTACTATGTTTAAGAACAGAATTGTGCAAGAGAATTACTTAAATGTTCGTAATTCCAATGTCGATGTCTAGAGAACAATTTGCTACAGTTTAAAACGATTTCTGTTAATAATTTTGTATTTAAGTATCTTTAATTTCCATTGCTGACCATTTTTTAATGATTGTATATGATTATGTATTAATTCTGATTGTTTTTAACATGTTTCAATTGTTTAAGTATTGTTAATGTTCGAGAATTATCTGGCGGAAGCTTTTGAAGTGTTCTAGAAATTTCTGTAGAGTTTTATAGTTAGTTAGTTTTTCGGCAAAGTTTTTCACCAACTCAGTTTACGTATGTATGATATGTGGAAGAAGAGCTGTATGCAATCTCTGGATTGTATCTATTCATGTAAACACTATCGTTCACGTCCAGTTTCTTTTAGAATAAAAACAAGTCTAAACTGAAATACATTGTGGACTACTTAATTATCGTATTAATTAAACCACCAACAATCTTACATATGTGTGCAAAGTTCAATCAAATTCAGATAAAAACTGTACGTTTGTATGTAGAACATTTGCAAAAAAATAAACAAACATTCATTTTTATGTATTAGATACAAGTATAATATATACTTTCAGTGCTGTCCAAGCACAACACGTCATACTTATGGTATGTAGAACATTTGCAAAAAAATAAACAAACATTATTATTAGATACAAGTATAATATATACTTTCAGTGCTGTCCAAGCACAACACGTCATACTTATGGTTACAGATATACAGTTAACATTAGCGTGTTGGTGACGCGAACTGATAAGATTCTGCACATGCAAAAAGTGTCAAACGCGCATATCATACGCGGAGCACGCCATAGCATGTCGGTGGCGAGAAGTTGCGAACTCATAGATTTAGCCCCGTCCAAACATCGCCGATAGCAGTTTTCATTTCAAAATAAATATCACGCGAATCGTTGGGTTGTTTCGGCTGTGTAACGTAAAATGTTCTGCTGACTAACTTCCGTTTTATTTGCTCACCTAAAAACAAAAGAGAAATTACTAAAGAAAATGTTAAAATTAATTCTGGCAGCAAGCACAGCATCTTCAGACAACTCCTCCTGATTGTTTCACAGTTTATTTGTGGAAATGACTGAAGGCAGCGCCAGCTTTCAACGCAGGCTGGTCGCTCATATTTTCAGTCCTACATCGATTTTCAAATCCTGTAAGAATATTTTCATTGATCACACTGAACGATATATATGACAAAGTTCACAAGAATACTAGAGTAGCAAAAAATAATGTTTCAGATATAAGGGGCCGATTATACTTTGAAATGATTGTTCAGAAATGCTTCCATGCGACGTTAATGTCTTTTTGGCCTATCCGTTATGAATTAATTCGTAGAAAAAAACTTGAAAATATCTGTTATGGTGACTTTGATTTCGTTTCCAGTGTCCAGGTATCCTGCAGGTTCACAAATATTACTTCTGTCAATTACCGAGCGTGGCGGGTGAGCAGTTAACGCTCTGGCCGCATTCGGCAGGACACCAGTTTGAATCCCTGTCCGGGCATCCAGGTTTGGGTTTACCATGGTTTCCCCAAATCACTCCAGGCGAATGCCGGGACGCTTCCTTCAAAAGGCCATGGCCGAATTCCTTCCTGTACCTTGTCCCCAGTCCATTACCCTCTCTAATGACTTCGACGTCAACAAAGCGTTAAACGATAAGCAAATAATAAAAAAAAGAATCTTTCAGTTAATGTACCAGTTGTGTGATTCTATTCCTGAACATCAACCACTGTCAATATTACCTAAATATTCCTTAAACTAACGAAATAAAGTACCGCATACGAAGATACGTGTTACGACCGGAAAAAAACGCTTGTGGCAATCTCGCCATATGAACCCAGGTGCGGGCAGGGGAGGCAGCGAAGACTGCGTGTCGTTGACAGGTCTGTTGTCATGCCGGGGACTATACAGGTCCATGTGAAAACTTCCATGTAACTTGTTGTAAATTAATTAATCAGTTCTGTCGCCAAAGGTATATAAACCACTCGGTTCCTGTTAATTTATTCAGTCCGTAGATTTACAAATTTTTGTCAGCTCGCCATGTGATTTATAACTTCCACCAAAGTATGATCCTTAATTTCTATAACTTCTCAATGATAAAGTATCTGCTGAAATATCAATACCGTCTGTACACGTTTTCTTTAACGTATTTATTCTTGCGAAATCCTTAAAAGCACGTACACAAATAAGGTATCAGCTTCTTTCAACGATTCTAAAGCACATTACGAATACCACAGACAGAGCGTCCTGTTAACGCCGTTTAAAGCGAACTCGTCCGTTCGCATTCTTGGGATCTTAACTATCCGCTACAGAATTTTGGAGAAAAAAACACAAGCGTCGACCGACGCTTCTAGATCTCCAACAATCGTTCCAAACAATAGAAATAGTAAACAAATAATTAGAATATATACAAAATTACTTTTAATCATAAAGACATATTTTTAAATAAAAGTAGGAAATATTTACAGGCATTTAAATATGAAATTGACAAATTTAAAAAATGCCATACAACAGAAAATCACACTTAAAACATTGTGGCTTACATAACATTAATCAATAAACTCTCTTAACTAACATTTCAAACTTCGTACTGGTTTTAATCAAATTACACTTCATCTATACAATTTTTATCAATCAAAACAATAATCATTCAAACGAAAAATATTCAATTTTACAATTAATCAATGTTTATCCAGTACCGGATTAACCACGTAGCAGGAGGTAGCAAATGCTGGGGGCCTCGCGCCTCCTAGGGGGGCCCCGCACCTAGGCTAGATGGGCGACCTTTTTTTTTTAGCTCTACAATTTTCCCCCTTGACGAAAAAAATCAAAGGGCCTCTTCTTCACATTTGCTACGGGCCCCGCGCTGTCTTAATCCGGCCCTGTATTTATCTCTCCCCAACACCAATGACTCATTTATAAAATTGAAATTGATAGGTAGCTGGTTTTGGGGATCACAAATTATTAGCTCTGTTTGGAAAGAATACCTACTGTAGCATTTCATTTCGCCTTTAATTTTACAGATAACTTGATACTACATAAGAACGAAATTTCTCTCGGCGTTGAGAATTTATAAAATGCTATCGCGATCTTCTGGCGACAGTGATTGTGATCGCCGAAATATCGTGTGATAACACTTCGTTAACTCGGGTAGTTATCCGAGAGCATTTCATAAACTTGATAATGTTCAGTTAATTTACAAGTTTCCGGGAAAGAACATAAAAGCAATTCTGGACTTCGTGTTATCTCCTGATGGAGCAAAACACCTTTTTTACTTTATACTGCAGTTTTTTCAGGACATTAAAACGATTTCTTTTATTCATATAACGATTGCTTCTTATTTTTCGAAGTTTTCATTTGTACCTTTACATTATACATAAAGACATAATATCTTGTAATATAGCTGCCCGATTATATCCTCCATACCAAAAAATCAACGAGCATTTAATATTCTTCCGGATCAGCTAACGAAAATGATAGGCTTTAGCTCTAGTTATTTACGCTGAAAACAGCAAATATATACTATGATACAGCAATCTTGGCGTATGAATCGTCTAGGTAATTAGGGGTGGGAAAGGACTTGGGGCAAGGAACGGAGACGAATTCGGTCATGACCTTTCTGAAAGAACTATCCCGGCATTCGCCTGGAGTGATCTGGAATCTGAATGGCTGTCCTCCTGAATGAGAGACCAGAGCGTTACCGTTCAGCCACCATGCTCGATATATATACTGTTACTAAGTAAACAACAGTTTCCTGTAGTTAAACTAGCATGAAAGTTGGTATTGAGGTTTGACTTTATCCCTTTTTGGATTTGGTGTAAATATTTGAATTGAGACTTGAGTAATTAGATGAGATAATTAAAACTGTTTGGGCTATTTAACGTTGAGGTTAATAAGAACGATCTAATAGAGAACAGTGACCGTTGCAATCCTGCGACCAATCTAAAGCGTGTAGGCCTATAGTTGTGATTTGTGCTGTTTTGATTGTAACGTATTGACTAGAAGCTAAAAGGTGGACAAGCTAAATACTTGGTGACCACTGAGAACAACCTGGTCCCGCAGTTTGAAACCGGCCTGTCGTTTTTTCCCAGGTGCTGTATATGTCGTTAGACTGGTTTTAGTGTTGGTGACAAGGCAAACGACAATATATTTTAATTGGTTGTTTTTGAAAAATGGAATGCGATCATAACTGGAAACCAGGTGAAAGATTCCTGTTAGATTCTGACGACAACTTCCACGAGCTATGGGACAATTATGTTTTCGAATAAACGAATGACCTGCGATGCACAGAATTACATTAAATAATCTTTTACATTTCCTAGATTACCCTAACACTGGATCAAAAACAACAGTGCCAAATTTACAGAATACTTTTCACACAAAATGACTCTTATCCGTTTATAATATAGTACCAAACGAAATACGAGAATAAAATAATCTGTCTTCATATTGATGACGAATTATATGCAAAATTATGGCACTACATCCACACTACATTTGGGGGGAAAAGATCGTTATCAACTCTTTGGAGGTCCTAGAAGATAAAAAAGAAATTGTTTTTAGAATTTTCGTTTTACTGTCCGTTTGAATGTTTCGCCATATCGCAAAAATACCGAACAGGTTTTGACGAGGTTTTAAAAGTTTGAAAACTTCAGAGCTGACTTAAAATCTTAGGCATGTCTCATCACGCTACTTGATCAGATAACGGAACAGGAAATCAAAATCTGCTATGATCAGTAAAAATTTAACTACACTCAGACATAAATAAAAAAAGAGTCTTATTGCAGTTACACAGCTTGACAGCTTAGAATATTAGTGAAAATCCGAGGAACGTATCACGCTACTTCACACGTGGATGAAAATTATAACTAGATCAAAAAATTAGCAGGGAAACACAGGTGGAACACCTTTTGATAGTTTTATCGCAGCAACGTGTCGGTGTATCTTTTGAGCGAGCCGACAATGGTATTGATGCATGACGGAAATACGAGGAACGCAGATGGCGTTATTGGGAGTCCGTATCGTAGTATAGCTTCTTTAAGGCTATATTTTTTGAGGTATATGTTTAAATACAGGTAAAATTTATTTTACATTGCTATAAAAGCAGATTACATTCAATTTTTAATCTATGTTTAGTTCATATAATTCACTAGTATCGTAGGTCTACGTTGAGAAATTCGCCAGAAAAAACCTATTTACTTTAATATTTGAGGATATTATCTCAGCCGTGATGATTAATCCCTGTCCCTGTCATGACTCCGAGCATATCCGTCGGCGCTGACCTGACTTTCATCTGTCCCTAGTGTGAATGTGGAGTATGCCAGGAACGTTCGTGGTTTGGATTCCAGATTACCGAGACTGGGATTACCGCATTTGGTTAGACGGGATGTGTAGCATATAAATATTCCTTCGCCGAGGCCACTGAACCACACGCAAAGGGTTACCTGATCTCAAATGCCATAACATGTTTCTTGTAGTATTATCGTTCCTAGTTCACAAAAACAAACTCAGTATTCAACAAAGTTGAGTAGACATTGCTCCTTCTGTATTCAAAACAGTTCTCGCCTAAGCTAAGTGATTGACAGTCAGTGTAAAAAGATTATTTTCAATTCTCATTTATCTCATTAGCCAATCCGATCTAACCTCTATCCAACAAACTACTTGAACAATGTAATGGAAGTTTTTTTTAGTCACTTATTTGATATTTACCTTTTCTAGCTTTAGGGTACTAATTTTACCAGTTTCCGTTCATCGCACAAGTCAAGTTTTAGGTAACAGAAAAGTCGTTTTCAGTTTTAATCTATCAGCGGTTCTTATTGTATTTTTTCAAGTAAGGTTTTCATGAAATAATCCGATTAACTTTTTAATTGCGGTTTAAGCAATTTATTATAACGGATAAAACGAATGATAGGTCTACATATATACATAAGAAGTAAACAACTTTTGTAACCATCAACTACGAAAGATTTCTGTTTGAAACATACTACATAAAATGGAACGCCACAGGCTCTGTACCATACACCTACCTGCAAGGAATGCACCAGACACCCCCTCACGCTCCTCTTCCTGGAACAGTTGGCGGGGAGCGGGGTTGCCGTTTTGGGAATAATGGTGGCTTTCCACGTGTCGTGGTTTTGCAGGCCACGCCATACAGCCCAATTGTACGGATCAGCACGCGCCGCAGGATGGCGCTCGCCACATCGCAGCCACCTTTCCATTTCCTAGTGCCGTTTCATCTACCCGGGCGTTCGATGTTTACCGACTGGGCGACGGAGAGAGGCGCGCCATCTCTGCCAGCAGAGGCGGGTCCCTTCCCGCGGCCCGCTGTTCAAAGCTAATCCGGGCGACCGGCAAACGCACAGACAGTAGGAAACCACCTGAGAGGAGAGCAACCTAGCTTCATGGGAGAGGTCTCCGGTTGACCTGTACATGGCGGACGTTGCAGTATAATTCCTGGATGTGTGAGCCGGGAGTTCGCGAGACTATTTGTTGAGTTGCGTGAGTGGGAGTATCTCCCAGACAGCGGAGCATAGACTCCAGTTTGATTCAACTGTGGTGAAGAAGTCTCTTCAAATCTGGTGTGTAGGAGTGCTCTGGTTCACACCCCGTCTGATCGAAGTCTCCAGTTCGAGCCTTGGAAGACCACGACTCTCGTCGTCGCCCTTGGATGCCAGCTGGTCATGACGAAGAGGCAATCATCGCACTTGGACGAACACCTAATCGCAACACAGACCTTCCTGAACCCGACGACTCAGAAGACAAGGCGGTACTGTATTATAAACATGACCACGAGAAAGAATCTCAGAGCTTGGCCAATGTAAGTAACAATCTATCTTAATCATCATCACGTCTCGGAATTACAGTAAATTAATAAATGCAGTACATTTTCTGAATTTCAATAAACAGAAAGTTAAATGTTGCCCTGATTATCACAACATCCCCTCCTAACATTAAAAATTAAATGATAAATTTCCAATCAATAAAATTAGTCGTATTTTCTTGTACCACACCTCGTGTGATGCTACACCTGTGACGTACGGGTAAATCCCTCTACAAACAGCCTGCAATAAACCGAGCGTGGTGGGTGAGCGGATAACGCTCTTGCCTCGCATTCGGGAAGACGTGGGTTTGAATCCCCATCCGTTCATCCAGATTTGGGTTTTCCATGGTTTACCCAAATCTCTCCAGGAGAATGCTAGAATGCTTTCTTCAAAAGGGCATGGTAGCCTTGCCCCGGTACTTTCTCGCCTCTAAAGATCTCAACATCGACGAAGCGTAAAGCCATTTGCAAGAAAAACTACAAAAGTATGTTCAAATGTGTAAAAATTTATTTTATGATGGTTATCTTAGGGCAGGGGAAGTTATATACCATATTTCTTAATGATTCACATTCTAATTGGTAATTAATGTCATTTCACTGGGACGTTTTTATCAGAGACTTGTTTGTTGAAAAAAACCGATTGCGAATTTTAATGCCACATATAATATACATCGTTTGGACCATACAACCACGAATGGATGCGTGTAACTGTCTATTAGGGAGATTCCATAAACGACGTGGCTAGGTCAAGAAAAGGGGGGGGGGGACTGAGTTCCAAGCCAGACCACGTAGCTTTCCATTCATATCATTTTTCACATTTAAATTAAAGGATAGAACACACAACGGCATGTGAATATTTATTTCCTTCATTTAAGTATCTCCTTATGTAATTTACAATAGTCTGACAAGAGAAAACAGTACAAAATGTCTTCTGGAATCAAAAGAGAAATAAGATACGTGCTACGTGGGAGGGAGTTCACAAGAGGCCAAAATGGAGCTACGTGGTTTATCGACGCTCCCTGAGGAGGAATGATCGATACCAAAAGAAACGCCAATTTTTCACCACGCCGCAAGATCAACGGGGAATTTCCAGCAGATAGAAACATCCCTTGAGACATATATAACTTGTGGATCAGCATTTGGTGATTTAAACATACCGTTACGAGAAGTTGAGAAAATGACAGCTATTCCAAATCTTAGTTTGCTCATTCTTTGCTAATTCTACACTTGTTCATTCGTGCAGTCATCGCGCATTGTCAGTTCATCCAATGATCCAATGATCCAATTATATAATAATAATATTTCCGTGTGGGCGTAATAACCTGGTGACAGGTTTTCTATTGCTGCGCTTTCCACCACTGTCGTAGTGGCCTTAAACTAACCCGGCAATCCTACCGGGTACAGGGGACCTACCATGGCAGTGTTCTAGCGTACTTCACATTATGCAGCAAGCTGTGCCAGAGGTGAAGGCCGGGTTAAGGGCCTATGAAAACCCTCGCCGAGACAGGAATTCGAACCGGGGACCTTTCGCTCGGCAGTCAGACGCCTTAACCACTGAGTCACCAGAGCGCTCAGTTCATCTAATTTATATTCTGTCATAATTCTGTGATATAGATTTGTTGGTTTTAAGTCAGGGGCAAATAATTGTCAGGCTAAATGATTGGACATATTGAAGGTTATAAGGTCCATAGAATTTCTCTACTTAATTTTTTTGCGTGTAAAGTCGTCATTCCTTAAACAATGATTTCGTATTTGTGTATCTTTAAGAATGAGCTGGAAGTGTCTTGAAGTTTTTGGAATAGCAAACCTATATATGTTTAAAAAACAAAAAAAACGCAAGTATAGAATAAGTACATGAACACAGGAAGGAGTGATCTGCAGAACAATGTGACATCAGGACGTACAATTTACAATAAATTTACTTAAGTCCGCCGTGAAACCACAACATTACTGCGACGAATAATTCAGCTAAATGAGAAACTAATCGGGCAGTGTTTGTAGACGACACAAAGTGTTACATCAGTAAATATGTACTACGATGGTAGTAAAGGTTGGGATTTCTTCGATGTTAAAAATCGTCGATATTGTTAGTAAGTGGATGTTATGGATATGATTGGATATTACAAGAGAGCACAGAATGCAATATATTCAGAGTGCTATGAGTGAGTTGTAAAGCTCCGCCCTCGCATTCGTGAGGATGCAGGTTCGAATCCCTGTCCGGGCATCCAGATTTGGGATTTCCATGGTTTTCCCAAATGAGTACAGGGGAATGGCGAGATGGTTCCGTCGAAAGGCCGAGCCGAATTCTTTTCCCGCTTCTAAAGGTCGAACAGTCATAAACAAAAGATTCTGAAGATACGCCTGAAACAATTGAAATCCATATACAATATTAGATAAATTACAGATAATGCTTTACAGCGAAGTAGTTAAACGCGTTCAGAAAATAAGAAAGATTTATAACAGCACCAGTCGTAGGTTATGTGGAACTGAATAACGCCTTTATTTTGTGTTTCCTTACATCTTGCGTGCACTATTTCCTTAGAAGGTTTGGTTTTCTGCCCGTTAAGTATTAGTATGAGTGCGTGTAAGTTTTTTTTGAAATTTAATGTACTGTCATTTACTAAGAATAAAATGATTACAGTGAAATTACATATTCAACAGCATCACTTCTTTGAAATTTTTCATTTTATTCGACAACTGTTTGTTGTTGCGTTGTATTTCATTTTTTATCACTGTACCATAACGGTTTTGATGTTATCATGTTGAAATTTATCGTTATCACATCATCGAAGTACTATTTCCTTAGGTAATATCAGGATCTGTCAGTTGTACACCGTGGTATCTAACCGTTATCGTAACTACCTCTCGTTGGCCGTAAATAATACACAAGACGCAAACAAAGCTCAAGTACGGTAGCTACCTCATTTGTACGCGATTTACTACTAGATTTCTATCAAGCGTGCGTGACGACAGCAGAGAAAACACGTTAAGGTCTGGAGGGTAGCGAATGATCTTTGCGATAGTTTCTCTGAGCAGTGCGTGTCACTGCCTCCTAGATCACTTCAGACGTGAGTTAGTTAGAACTGCTCGCGTAGTTAATGTGGACTGTAAGTGGAGCAGAAATAGGGGTGGATGACTCATGAAGAAGGCAGTAATAGAATCAGTGATAAGTCAGATAAATGATACGGTGCTAATAGCAAAACAAGAGCTCAGCGAACATGTTGCGAATATCTCTTCTTCATGGAACTCAGTAGCAATGGTTTAGGTTTACCAGTCTCACGTCTTGCTATGATTAAAAAAAATAATTGTTTCAGTATTTCATGATATAACAGAGCAGAAAATATTTGATAGTTTCTTTACATAGATGCACCAGTCCTAAAAATTGTCTTGGCGTAATCTCAAAGCGATTTCAAATCATTAATTGAGCTTTCTACTCTTGTAACTAAGTTACAATGATACTCCTTAAAGACTATAGTGCCCGTGCCCTATATTTGCGCGGGTTATTATTGTGTCTGCCATTACGTTCCCTCCCGGTCAATTAGATTCCACCGTGATTTCCGTATGTTAGGTGTGATCAATAACTGTGACGTCGATATGCAATATTTCACTACCATTACATTAAGTAGGCGACCTAAAACTCGAATCTCGCCCTGTACGGTGACTTGTATGTTATTTTTCAACACAGATGATTTATCTCTCACATCTCACTGTAATGTTTGCTTTTGATCTATGGCAGTAAGTATTGCACACGGAACTGTTGAACGGGAGAACCGGAACAATCAGACAAAGCTTCGATTGGCCGCGGATTCAGCCTGTGTCTTAGCTCAACATTAAGTATTAACGTCGAATCTGAACCACGAAACATTCGCAGTATATTTCACATACTGAAGTGAACTACACTTAACGGTTCCTTGAAGTTTATTACTCGGTACACAATACAACAGGTAAACCATAAACAAATGTGGGTACAGTTATCAGAAGACCGTCGAGAATTTCAGCCTGGTCCTGATCCGGGGCAGAGTGACGGCTTCTACTTCTCGCGAACTTCCGGTGGTCTTCTGTAGTTGACGCTGGTTCAGCGGTCAGGCTGGAACTGGCGGTGGAGCGGCCGGCTACGCTTATATAGGCGGCCTGGCGCAGGAATTCCGTTGTGTGGTAGTACGGCGACCTCTGTAAGAAATAGTCCCACTTAGCCTCTAGATGATTCTATTTATTTTCCTGGTTGTTTTGATGCCTCTGCGCCTGTTTGGAGTCGTATATGTATCCCGGCGTGCAGGCGCGTTGTGTGTGAGGTCTGCCTGGCAGGGGCCTTTACTGGCAGACTGAACATACCTCCCTCCCGGGGGGGGGGTGGAAGCGATGTCTGCGACGTCTGCGAGGTCGTCTGCCGCGGCGCCCTGGAGCAGACTATGAAGGCTACCTCCAGGGGAGTACGGAGCTGTTCCCCTGGCGATGCGTGCCGACCTGCGTCGTGGTGCAGGTTGTGGTGGAGGTACTTGTGGAGCTAACGGCATCGGTTCGTCGGCGTCGATGGCCGTGGGCTGTACGGGGGGCGCTGAAGATGGTCTCCGCAGGTGGTCGAGAGGCTGCGGCTGAAGGGTGTCGGAGCGACCGACTGTCCCTGAGCAACGGTTAGACGGCAGGAGTGGTGGAGGTGGCAGGGAAGGAGAGGAAGAAGTGGATGGCCGTGCCGTGGTGGAAGAGGACGGTGCCGTGGGGTAGCGGGGACGTAGTTGGTTTCGATGGCGTCGCACTATCCGGCCATCCAGGCTGACGTCGAACAGTTGGCGGCCCCGGGGCCGCTGGATGACCCCCGGAAGCCAACCGGCCCGGGAGCCAAACCCGCGGGCCCAGACTAGGGAGCCCGGGGTGAAACGGAATGGGCCCGTAGGTACCTGTACTTTGGGCGGGGGTAAGAGGAGATGGAGGAGAGTGCGAGGTTGGCGGCCATGCAGCAATTCCGCCGGGCATTTGGCCCCCACTGGAGTGGTTCGATAGGAACTGAGGAAGAGTGTCAATGCCTCTTCGAGTTTGTGACTTGTGGTGTATTTGGTCATTTGGGTTTTGAATGTTCTGACTAGCCGTTCCGCCTCCCCGTTAGATTGGGGGTGGAAGGGCGGGGTGAGGAGGTGTTGGATATTGTTGGCGGTACAGAAGGATAGGAATTCCGACTTCGAAATTGCGGTCCGTTATCTGTGACGATGGCGTATGGTAATCCTTCGATGGAAAAGATCTTCGTGAGGGCTGAAATGGTGACCTCTGTGGTGATTGTGGAGCAACGGACGACATATGGGAAGTGGGAAAAGGCATCCGTCACTAGGAGCCACTGGTGGCCTAGGAATGGGCCAGCGAAGTCGAGGTGAATGCGTTCCCAGGGTCCGGACGGTGCCGGCCAGGAAAGGAACTTTTGAGGGGGGCGGGGCAGTTGTTGGGCACAGATGGTACAGCGCCGCACCATCTCCGTGACATCCGTGGTAAGGCCGATCCAGAATACATGGCGTCTGGCAAGGGATTTGGTGCGGGCAATTCCCCAGTGTCCTTGGTGGAGAGTTTGGAGGATTGTCGGTTGTAGGGATCTCGGAACGACGACCCTCGGGGTGGAATTTGGTTCTGTGCGGAGAAGCACTCCCTCTACTACTGAGAGCTGGTGGCGGATGGAGTAGTAGAACTTGAGGTCTTGATGATGGCGTGGAGGGGAACGTGTTGGCCACCCGTGTTGGATGTTGTGTCGGATGACACGGAGGAGGGGGTCCTCCACCCTGTGGCTTGCCGCGACTTTTGAGGCCGTGACTGGAAATGTCTTCAGTGCTTCTTGTATGTCATCGTCGATCTGGAACACCAGAAGTTCCGACTTGTCGAAGGCAAGGTCTGGTCCCTGCGGTAGTCTGGATAAGGCGTCTGCATTGGCATGCCTGGAGGTGGTACGGAAATGCATGGTATATCTGAACTGGGACAGGAATAGTGCCCAACGCTGGATGCGGTGGGATGTTTTGGTAGGCAGACGTGTGGACGGATCAAATAGTGATAGGAGTGGCTTGTGGTCGGTAATGAGATGAAAAGAAATCCCATATAAAAGGGAATAGAATTTGGAGCAGGCAAAAACAATAGCTAGCGCCTCTTTCTCGATTTGAGAATATTTAAGCTGAGCAGCCGATAGGGCTTTGGAGATGTAAGCTACGGGGCGTTCCGTGCCATCTGGTAATTTATGAGACAGAACTGCCCCCACACCGTAATCGGATGCATCTGTGGCAAGTATCAAGGGGAGGTTTGGAGTGTATGGCATGAGGCATGCTGCGGACTTGAGCTGCTGTTTAAGGGTGTGGAATGCGGTCTCGCAAGCTGGGGTCCAACGGAACGGGACATTCTTGCGACAGAGGTGGTACAGGGGTGCTGCCACTTGTGCTGCTGAGGGTATAAATTTTCTGTAGTATGAAATCTTGCCTAAAAAAGATTTCAACTGATGTAGATCCTGAGGCCGAGGTAAGTTGGAAATAGCGTCCACATAGGAAAATGCTGGGGAAATGCCTTCCTGAGCGATGATGTGACCCAGGTAGGAAATGGATTGTTGAAAAAATTGACACTTGGAAAGGTTGCATTTCAATCCT